>CM065685.1:20746770-20756770 GCA_017654935.2 Phymorhynchus buccinoides
TATAATTATTGCTGTTTGTTTGTCTATTCATTGCTCTATTTTACTTGGATATCATTTTATTTGTTTCAGGACCTGATGAAAAGAAGTGTTGTTATGCTTATTCAGACCATCCTCATTAAACATTTCAAGTTCTCTCTCTCTCTCTCTCTCTCTCTCTCTCTCTCTCTCTCTCTCTCTCTCTCTCTCTCTCTCTCTCTCTCTCTCTCTCTGTAAATAATGCTTTTTATGTTCTCCTTCGACAGCCTAAAACTACGTAACCAATCGTAATAAGATTTGCATATTCATTATATATTTTTCCTGTTGCCCTTATCAATGATGCCTGCAGAGTTAGTTTACCCAAATACCTTTAATAAATAAAAAGATAATTGTCGGCAAAATGGCGTCTGTTTTGTTAGTAAGAGCTTTTTCGCGAACAGATAATCTTTAAGCTTGATGTCTTTGAAACGCTACGTACTAAATGGTCTGCCAGACAAAGCAGATGGGTTTTTGTATTGGTCGGCGACAAGTTGAATCTCTCTCTCTCTCTCTCTCTCTCTCTCTCTCTCTCTCTCTCTCTCTCTCTCTCTCTCTCTCTCTCTCTCTCTCTCTCTCTCTCTCTCTCTCTCTCTCTCTCTCTCTCTCTCTCTCTCTCTCTCTCTCTCTCTCTCTCTCTCTCTCTCTCTCTCTCTCTCTCTCTTGTGTCATCTCTCTCTCTCCCTCGTGCTTATTGTATGACCCTATATAAATAAAATCAATTGAATTCTCTGTATACTACGGAAGGTACTGTGCTTTAAGACTATGCACTGTTGTGTGTGTGTGTGTGTGTGTGTGTGTGTGTGTGTGTGTGTGTGTGTGTGTGTGTGTGTGTGTGTGTGTGTGTGTGTGTGTGTGTGTGTGTGATTTATTCCCCACTTTTTCTCTTCGTATTTGTTCTGTTAATCTACTTTCATATTATGATGGTGAGTTTAAAGGCCATATTCTATTACCATTAATTCGCTTTTGTGTGTGTTTTTTGTTTGTTTGTTTGTTTATGTGTTTGTTTGCATTAACGGCAAGTATGAAGAATGGCCATTCCAGGCCAATTACGTTTACCGTTGTGAAAGAAAGGTTCATAATCATTATCGCTACCATTATCTATATCATTATTATTATTATCTCTCACGTGCACTCTCTCTCTACCATCTAACAACAAAAACCCACACAAAAACACTGGCATTATATTTATATGGCTTGTCATTTTATGGTTTTCTTTCTCCTGTTTTTTCTTCTTTGACTGTCTTTCCATCGTTCCTTTCTGCAGCAGGACACTAGTATAAGAACCGGTGGTCGCACACGCAGCCAGCAGGCCACAGAAGCGAGTGACCACAAGAAGTCCTAGCCACTGAAGACTTGAGTGATAAATATCATCACTGCCTGACCATTGTCCAGCTGCTAAAAACTCAAAAAGTCTTGTTGCCGTTGTAAGCTACCTACCATCTGAACTTTCTGTGAGTGTTGGCATGTTTTTAAAAAATATAATTATGTGACCTAGCACCACAAAAGTGGCATTAAGTGTCAAAATGACCATTCCTAGACAATTATCCAGTTAGAAACTTCAGACAATTCTCTTTCAAACGACATAAGAACCATTCTTGTAACGTTTTCCGTTTTAGAGTTATGAGCATTTAAAGTTGGTAGAGTTCGGGTGACTGTCGGCCATTTTGAGAAATCACAGTCTAAAGTTTAGCCTAGCTGAAGAAAATCCATCAACCTACTCATTTTAAAGCCTCTTTTTTTTGGAGTATTCAGAGACCATAGCAAAGATTGTCCTTTATAGATATGAAAGATGAGACGCTAGAGAGCATGAAAATACCCATAACTCAAAATTGATGAAAAATGAAATTCTGGACTTCGGCAAGCCTGTTGTGAGAAACTAGCCCAGCGACTTAATGTTCTTTTCGTGGTGCTGTGTCACATAATATAAATAATGCTGAATTTGATTTTTAAAAAATAATTTAAAAAATATACGTTAAGGCTTTGTCCACATTACACGTGGAAACATCGTGCGTTTATCCTCAAATAAGTAAAAGAAAGTAAAAAAAAAAAAAAAGCCAATGCGTTTCCATCCGCTTATTTTTAATGTTTATTCTGCCTATTTTTTGGATAAGAGCAGGAGGTTTCTGTGTGTATCGTGTACAGAGGCTTAACTCTTTCGTTTAATGATGATTAAACACCCATGACTATTTTTGTCATTTATTTTTTACGTAATTGATTATGTCCATCGCGGATACGGAAGCAATCGTGATCGTACAAGTACAATATGGTAAATAAAAGTGGGTAGGAAAAGTAGTGTTGAGTTTTGATTTGGTGGTGGGTTGTTTTTTTAAAACCCTGTCTCTCTCCCCACTAACACAGTCTGATGAAAGCTCTAGGAGCAGAAAGCTTGCTCTCTCTCTCTCTCTCTCTCTCTCTCTCTCTCTCTCTCTCTCTCTCTCTCTCTCTCTCTCTCTCTCTCTCTCTCTCTCTCTCTCTCTCTCTCTCTCTCTCTCTCTCTCTCTCTCTCTCTCTCTCTCTCTCTCTCTCTCTCTCTCTCTCTCTCTCTCTCTCTCTTCCCCATGATCACCCACAACAATACCTGGTAATAATTTACCCTTTAATGTTCATCTTTCTTTTTGTATGTTCTGATAAAGGTGTTTAATTTTCTTGAAAGGTGGGTTTGAGAAAAAGGTTAGTTAGTTAGTTAGTTAGTTAGTTAGTTAGTTAGTTAGTTAGTTAGTTAGTTAGTTAGTTAGTTGGTTAGTTAGTTAGTTAGTTAGTTAGTTAGTTAGTTAGTTAGTTAGTTAGTTAGTTAGTTAGTTAGTTAGTTAGTTAGTTAGTTAGTTAGTTGGTTAGTTAGTTAGTTAGTTAGTTAGTTAGTTGGTTAGTTAGTCAGTCAGCTGTCCACTCATTAATTTGTTCCCTTATTAGTTTGTTCATTTATTAAAATGTATACACTTAGGCTATGTAGTTATTTGTTTGTTTGAATATTTATTTAATTCATTTATTCTTTTATGTATTGTGTTGTCTATCTATTTATTTAATTTTGATTATCTGATTTTTATCTCTTTTTTTCTTTCCATTGATCTGATTCTCTTTTAATTTTATCCAATATTGTTTGCCATTTGTTTTATTGTCCTTTTATAAAACTTTGCATGAAATTTGTCTTTCCCTATTTTGGACAGATTGGGAGAATGTTTAACTTCCATTATATTTAAGCTAATTAATTTAATTAAAAAAATAAATAGCAAATCAAACGAACAAAAGTAGGAGCAATAATTCAAAAGTATACGACGTGTAGCTAGAATCTGACATAGCAAATTAGGAAACGTAGATGAAAGCAAATATTCCATAGCTTAAATATAATGAAAGTTAAACATTCTCCCAATTCTGTCCAAAATAGGGAAAGACAAATTTCATGCAAAGTTTTATAAAACGACAATAAAACCAATAGCAAACAAGATTTGATCAATTAAAAGAGAATCAGATCAAAAGGGAAAAAAAGACACACAAAAATAATGGTTCATGGGAAAAAAAACTGCATAAGTCGCTCAGAATGTTTTTAGCAAAAGCCAAAAATAGTCAACAACCCCCCCCAAAAAAATCTATTTTCTATTAAGGGCATATTTATGTCTATTTTTATGTGTTCTACCAGTATCCACAACATAAAAGACAAAGTTGAATGATTTCTTTATTTATTTGATTGTTTTCTAAATCAAGTCAATAGAAACAAAGAGGCAAAGTTGTATCTTCTATGCCCGATTTCTGCAAATGATCTATTTCGAATGCCAAACTTCAAATAATTAAGAATAAAAACTAGACAAGATAACTCAATTCGGTTTTCTGTGTATTAACAAGGAATATTTGCTCCACCATGAAAAATTAAAATCTCAACGTTTGCCCAAATTCCATTATGTCTCGTTTTCCCATGCACTGTCATGTATGCCAAAACAAAAGTTCTTATGTTGCACTTAAGCTGTTAAAGGTTTAGTTTCAGCAAGACTTTACTGACACAAATATTCAGTTACAATAAACGATCGAGTAAAAGAAATCTAACAGCTAATAATACGGAAGTCTTCTCCACACGTGTATCATTTACAAAGAGTAGACTGCATCCATCACCATTCAAAAGCTTACGTAGACATTGACAAAAACAATTCCGACAAAATAATTAAAACAATCAGTAATCTGTTAACAGTTTGCTTTGCTTCTTCTTTTGCTTCTTGAAGTTGTTAAGCTTAATCTACATTTGTGTTTTCCGATGTTTGTTTGTTATGTTATTTAGGGTTTTTTAAATTGTTTTGTTGTTGCATGTTTGTTTGTTTGTTTATTGTGCTAAGCTCAAGTTTCAAGTTTTGCTCTCGAATTTTCTCTTTGGCTTTTGTTTGTTTGGTTATGTTAAACTGTAGGCTCACTGAGGTTACTGAATGTTTGGTTGTTGTTTCTGTTGTGCTGGTTTGTGTGTATGTTAGTTTGTTTGTTTGTTTGTTTGCTAGCTTGCTTGCTTACTTATTTGTTTGTATGTCGTTGCAAACTACCATGATGGCGATTGTTTCTTTGTTTTTTTTAAACACAGAGAGAAAAGTACGGACTTGGTTCTTTTCCTAATTTTTGCGAAACTGTTTTTAGAATTTAATTCTCTCTTTAACCCTTTCACCGCCAATGTCGCATTTATGCACCACAATGGTTTAACACCCATGTCACTAAAAGGCATCAAAATGGGGCCTATTATCCAAATACCCTATTGTCTTAGTTTGGGGAAGTAAGGATAGACCTTATTTAACCCTTTCGCCGCCAGCCATTTTTCAGCCCAAAATGTCCATAACATTTTGCTGGGTAGAGAACAAAATACATCTACAGTATTGTGGATTCTTCTGTGACAGATATAAAATAAGGTCTACCCTTACTTCCCAAAACTAAGTCAATAGGGTCTTTGGCTAATAGACCCCAATTTGATGCCTTTTAGTGACATAGGTGTTAAATCACTGTGGTGCTAAAATGCGACTTTGGCAGTGAAAGGGTTCAGATATGTCACAGAAGAATCCCAGATGGATGTTATTCTCTACCCAGGTAAATTGAATGGAAAATGTTGGCTGAAATATGGCTGGCGGCGAAAGGGTTAATGAGAAAACTGCTTGTGTGCTGATATAAAAAAAAAAATAATCGAGGAATGGTGAAAACAATTGGCTTTGGGCTACTATCTAAATGCCGTCCTAAGCATTGTATGCCAAACGCACACGCACGCACACGAGCACATGTACAGAGAGAGAATGGCAATGGCAATGGCAATAACCTTTAATGTCTTCAGCTTACATGCTTTGTCGACATGAGGTCAAATGCAGCATTTGTGTGAAAAGGGGGGGGGGGGGGGGGGGGGAGAGTAACACGTCGTAAGCATGAACATTCAAGTATGTGGAGTGAAGAACAAATAATAAAAAAGAGAGAGAGAGAGAGAGAGAGAGAGAGAGAGAGAGAGAGAGAGAGAGAGAGAGAGAGAGAGAGAGAGAGAGAGAGAGAGAGAGGGGGGGGGGGGGAGATCGCATGCACTCCTATGTCCTTTCTAAAGTAACATCGTATGACTCTTTTTTTGTTGCGATGTCATCACATTTTGTAATCGCCTCATCTGCACCGATCGGATTTCAAATCACCTAGTCCATCTTAACAGTTCACTTAAAAACTTAAAATGTGA
This sequence comes from Phymorhynchus buccinoides, assembly GCA_017654935.2. Lineage (NCBI taxonomy): Eukaryota > Metazoa > Mollusca > Gastropoda > Neogastropoda > Raphitomidae > Phymorhynchus > Phymorhynchus buccinoides. Next base: position 20,752,454 of record CM065685.1, read on the forward strand.
GAGAGTGTGTGGAAAAAAGGACGAAAAAAAAAAAGAAACTTGACCGCCCCCCCCCCCCCAAAAAAAAACCCCACACCAATAATAAATAAAAGAAGAATACAAAAAAATAATGGCGGGGGTGGTGGAGAGGGAAAACCCCCAGAAAAAACAACCTAGGCACTACGTACTGTACTGTCGCTATATTTATTTGATTCTCCCCCCCGTGGGGATACCGGAGGGTGTTTTTTGTTCAAATAGTTCCCCCACCTTCTGGAAGTTCTGTGCTTGTAACTTCCTCTCATCTGTCACTCTCTTTGACTCCCCTCGGCTTACTGTACTGTCATCTACTTTCTGCCTCACTGGTCCATTCTCCTGCCTTTTACCCTTACAAAGATTTCCCCACAGCCGAAGACGGACATGCTGGGCCTGACTATTTCTTAGTTAGGTATTGGCCACTGCAAGGAACACCTTTTGCAAGAGTGAATGCCCTTGGTGGGTGGAAGAAGATGGTCGAGTACTGACCAAACAAGGGTATAACTCTCACCAATAACCCCATTTGAGGCCACTAAATGGCTGCCTTTCGCAAGTGTGAATGCCCTTTCCAGTACTGACCAACAAGGGCTTCACTCTCACCGCCAAGGGCGTTAATAACCCTAGTTGCAGTGGCCAATAGGTTTAGGGTTAAGTATTTAAGGAAAAAGGTCAAATTTAAAGGCATCACTAATTCAATACTATCTAAAAAATAATTTAAAAAATTAAAATTAAAATTAAAAATAAGCTAAAAAGCCACTTATCTCGTTTTAGGACTGCAACTGCGACAGTTTGAAAGCTATGGCCAATACCATAAATGCATATATTCAAGGCCAAAACTCAAAGTCAAGGTCATTGTTTGATTGGGCACACCGGACGGATAATTTTACAGACAGATTGCAAATGACACGAATGATTGTAATATGGCTTCATGTAAAATACTGCTATATAAAGTTTGAAGTGATTTCTGTGGAATAGTTTATAAGATAATTCTACAGACAGATTGCAAATGACACGAATGATCGTAATAGCCCTCCTCCGTAGAGTGGCAGGGGACTAAAACATGCTCAAATTCAGTTAGTTTGAATGATTTTAGCAACTCATATTATTTTTCTTAACCCCAAAAAGATTAGATGCCAAATATTTACAATCACTGAGTGGATTCCTCTATTTCCTCTATTTTTTTACAGTTCTCTAATATCTCACGGCGGCCATTTTGAGTATTACGCAATAACTAAAAATATCCAACATTTACAACTTGGCCTACATCGGATTTGGATTCAGCGCCCTCAAATCATGCTGGATTGACACCAAAAAAATAATATATATCCCCAAACAAAGTACAGCTAGGCTTTATAGCAGTTTTTGTACAATTTTCATAATTATGGGGTTTGGGAATATAAAGTTGATCTTGGGTTGAAACGAGAAGTCTAACAACCCCCAAAGATTATCAGCAATGGTCCTGGGATATTGAAGTGTTTGTAATTAGGGGAAGACGGGGTAAAAAGCGCATGGGCGGGTAAGAAGCCCACCCCAATTATTTCATGAAATAAAGAAAATTTCAGTCAAATTTGCCCATGAGACGAATGCTAGACATTAACGCTCGTCTCATGGGCAAAATGAGACTGAAATTTGCTTTATTTCATGAGATAATTGGGGTGGGCTTCTTACCCGCCCATGCGCTTTTTACCCCGTCTTCCCCTAAACTGAAACAATCAATGGTTACTCTTATTTTTGTATGTATCATCATTGACATCCAATTTTTGCCGTAAGAACGACGGTTGCTGATGATCGCTGAAATACTGCAGTGAAGCTATCAAACACTGAGCACCGCAATAAACATTTTTAAGTAGGTCAGCACCTAAACTCATTACTTTGATGGGCCAAAAAAGATGGTTTTACTGTTCATTTAAATGAACTGTTCATCACTCATAGTGGGAATGAGTTGTTTTGGGGGAACAAATTGTAACGTATTCAGTAGGTCCTAAGGAACATTGCTAGCCTACTTTGGTTCGATCAAGGGGGGGGGGGGGGGGGGGGGGGGGGGGGGGGGGGGGGGGGTGCATGGTACCCCCCTTCACCTTGGGGACTAGTACAGTTAACGCATCTTTGAACGAATGCATACCGAGCGGTCGGGTGTATCTTTACATCAGGGGCTATAACTCATAGTGGGAATGAGTTGTTTTGGGGAAACAAATTGCAACGTATTCAGTAGGTCCTAAGGAACATTTCTAGCCTACTTTGGTTCGATCAAAGGGGGGGAGGGTGTGTGCATGGTACCCCCCTTCACCTTGGGGACCAGTATAGTTAACGCATCTTTGAAAGTGAATGGAATGTCGAAGTAACAAGCTTTAAAATGGCACCCTGGCGGATGAGTTTTTGCAAGAAACACGTCGAGATCACCAGGAAAACACCCTTTACAGAGATCGCAACACTCACTTTGCTCTGGTTTACTAGAAATCAAACCGTCAAATCGGCGATTCCTCTTTGGCGGAGGTGCTGGAAGTCAAATTCTTTCACCCAAAGAGAAGGAGTGTGCCGTCTCTTTTTTAATGGCCGTCTGCGTTTAGACCAAATCGTTTGCACGAAATGTTCGCAAAACAGGCCTTTTTTTAATTTATTTATTTTTTAATTTTATGCAGTTTATCTAAAGGAGTTTCGCTCACAACAAAGGAAATAGCTCTTCTTTTTTTCTTTTTTTTACTGCACTACAAAAAGAAAAGAAAAAGCTTCAACCACAATGAGTGACCTCCACCCACCCCATCCAAAATGGCTACTCTCTCCGGCATCTCCGCCAAGGAGGAATCGCCGTTTTGACTTTAATTTCTAAGACACCAGAGCAAAGTGAGTGTTCGGATCCTTGAAAAGGCTCTCTCTCTGGTGATCTCGATGTGTTTCTTGAAAAACACCATCTGTCATGGTCCACCTTTAAGGTGTAGGGGAAGACGAGGTAAAAAGCGCATGGGCGGGTAAAAAGCCCACCCCAATTATCTCATGAAATAAAGAGAATTTCAGTCAAATTTGCCCATGAGACGAATGCTAGACATTAACGCTCGTCTCATGGGCAAAATGAGACTGAAATTTGCTTCATTTCATGAGATAATTGGGGTGGGCTTCTTACCCGCCCATGCGCTTTTTACCCCGTCTTCCCCTAGCAACATGTTTGGACATTCTCGCTTCTTTCATTATCTTTCCTACAATTTGTTTTTACTCTGCAAATAAATAACGACGAGGTCAAAGTAATGGGTTGTTGCGTTTCTTTCTCTTTCTTTTTTTCTTTCTTTCTTTTCTTTTTTGAACAGTTTTATACAAGCAAAAGAGCGTCATGGTTGTAAAACAAAACCCACCAAGGTTGCTACCCCGCTTGGGAAAGAAACATACCAAATTTGTCTGAAATCCTTGATTTGATTCCAGAATGCCTTTTTCGCACTCGTAGCTTTTTGATTGCAATAAATGTTTTCTTAAGACATCATTAAACGTGCACTCTTTGATATCTTCTGAGAAATAAGATACGTTGTTGTTGTTGTTGTTGTTGTTGTTGTTGTTGTTGTTGTTTAAAAGTATATACAGTGGAATCCGTTTAAATGGCCATCGGATAATCGGCCAAAGCCGCTTAATTGGCCAATTTCCTCTGGAACGGAATTTTTTCTTCTTAAGCATGTGTTACTTTGTTCGTTTTTACGGCCAAAGCTGAAATCTTCAATTTCGCTTTATTGGCCAATTTTTCTCTCTAATTTTTCCTCGTTACCCCTTTTTGAGAGGGAGAACAACAGAGGCAGACAAACTGACAACACTCTTTTGACGTTTACATGGTTGAGTGTGAAGTTGGAAGGTGAGCTGTTGTCAATTGAAAGAATCTGCATGGTGTTAAAATCACTCAAGAAAACAAAATCATTGTCTTTTACTCGTGCTTCTGTCAAGTTGTAGGATTAATAAACACACACACACACACACACACACACACACACACACACACACATCACAAAAAGGGAAATAATTTGAATTTGAACTGCAACATTTAATTTTAACGTCATTGCTTTTGACTTGCATAATTGCGTCATACAGTATCTCGATGTTCGTTTTATCAGCCGATTCGCTTTATCTGGCCATATTTTTCCTGGTCCCAAAAGTGGCCGATTAAGCGGATTCCACTGTATGCCTGGTCATGAGAATCTCGACCAAAATGAGACACCACGAAAAATGAGACTTTTATTTTTGCGAAATGTTAAACTTGAAAGGACCATTGTGGGGTGGGGGGGGGGGGGGGGGGGGGAGGGGGGGGTTAAACTGATATTTCATGACACAGTG
>CM065685.1:20761770-20764270 GCA_017654935.2 Phymorhynchus buccinoides
CAAACTCATCCGTCAGGGTGGCCCTTTAAAAATAAATAAACACGTACCTTCAAAAATTGCCTAACCTCTCCTGCCCTCAAATTTTTGCTATGAAAATGTTCCCTGAGAAGCAACACTCTGCCATTCTCGGGAAAGGGATAGGGTTAGGATCAGCCGAAGATGACCTTCATAAAACTGTAAGAAGCAGACTTTAAGATTGAGGGCCGTAAACATGGGATTAACCGCGTTATTTTGTGCGCCGGCAGATTGGAACCATGGGATCCACGAACTGCGCGCGCTTGGGAGTGACGACGTTGACGATGACGTTGATGACGCTCGTCGTGCTGGTGATGACGCAGTTCAGTGCGGTGACGTCATCCTCGCCCAGCGTGCTGAACCTGTGTCGGGCCCGCTGCCGAGAGGAGGAGGAGATGAAGGCTGCCTGCAGTGTGAGTGGGATGATGATGACGATGATGATGATGATGATGATGATGATGATGATGATGATGATGATGATGATGAAGAAGAAGATTATGTTAGTATTGTTGTTGATGATGATGATGATGATGATGATGATGATGATGATGAAGAAGAAGATTATGTTAGTATTGTTGTTGATGATGCTGATGATGATGATGAGGAGGAGGAGGAGGAGGAGGAGAAGGAGGAGGATGGTGATGATCAAGAGGAGGAGGAGGAGGAGAGGGAGGAGGAGGATGGTGATGATTAAGAGGAGGACGAGGAGGAGGAGGAGGAGGAGGAGGAGGAGGAGAATGGTGATGATCATGATGATGATGATGCTAGGCGGGGGTTGTCATAAGTAACTTTAGCCTATTGGATGGGAGCTAATTAACGAGAGTTTCCTACCTTTGTTCTCATCTCCACTATTTCTTGTCCTACCAGCCTCATTATTTCAATCTTTGTTTTGTTTTGTTTAAATTATATATTTTTTAAATGTAACCTGAAACAGACTGCAACATCACTGTACTTGTAGAACATGCAACAAATAGACACACAACAAGTAGTGTAACGTGACCTTATTTATTCACAAGAGACGCGACAAAACATCTGGATATTTCGGCGAAATAAACTCTTTTTATTGACCAACAACATCTTTCTTTGTTGCATATATTAGATATTTGACGCTTTACTGGACAAAGTGTGCGTAGTAATTGATTAATGTTCTTATTAATGGTAACAACGATGATGATAGTAATGATAGAGTTGATAGTGGGTTAATTAATAATCAATGGTTTACATTACGTGCATAATTGTTTTATGTTGCATATACACACACACGTGCGCGCGCACACGCACACACACACATACACGCACGCACGCACGCACACGCACGCACGCACACGCACAAACACACACACACACACACACGCACGCACACGCGCACACGCACACGCACACACGCACACGCACACGCACGCACACACACACACACACACACACAGTATGAATGGTCAGTACACCAAACACCAAAGTCATACAGGAAACCCAGACACTAGACTAAAACACTAAACTATACTGAAGAAAAACGTCCATCTTAGATCATCACACAGACAAATGTATGAGAGAAGTGAGGGGGAAAAAAAGAAAAGAAAAAAAAAGGCCTAAAAAAAAAAGCGGGGAAAAAAAGAAAAACAAAACAAAACAAAAAAGAGAGACACAAAAAAAAAGAAATGAGAAGAAAGGCGGGGACAGTGGAGGATCAAAACATAAAAAAATAAAAAATCCCGGTATGGAGAAGGCTGCCGGTGGTCCTGAAGACGGCCTCTGGGAGAGGAGTTAGCAGCCAGCAGCCTTGGACAAGAAACGCGGGAGTTGAGATCGACAACCTACGGGCGGTCTCACAATGCTTTAACATCTCATCTCCATCCCCGGGAAGACCCTGCTGTCTTCAGGAATATCGTCCATAAGGGTCTACGACCGATTGGACGCTAAGCTCAACTTGATTGGCATTTTTTTTTTGTCTTAGGGGAAGACGGGGTAAAAAGCGCATGGGCGGGTAAGAAGCCCACCCCAATTATCTCATGAAATAAAGAAACTTTCAGTCAAATTTGCCCATAAGACGAATGCTAGACATTAACGTTCGTCTCATGGGCAAAATGAGACTGAAATTTGCTTCATTTCAAGAGATAATTGGGGTGGGCTTCTTACCCGCCCATGCGCTTTTTACCCCGTCTTCCCCTACTCATGAAGTATAATATAAATCGTAACTTGATGTCCAACAGAAGCTGTGGGGACCCACAGAGGTGCTGAAAAAGACCGGATTGAAGATTTAGGCATGATCTGGGATCGCAGAAGAAGAAGAAGAAGTAATATCTTTATGGATTAAAAACCTCCAGGATCGTCCCACCATCTTTGGTATTGTCCCAGTACCTCCGGGCCAGAGGACGATCAGCAGTACCTCAACATCTTTATATCTATTAATGTCCCACGTGTGTGTCTGTTCCGGGCCAGAGGACGTTTTAATCATATTTTCAGCAGTACCTCCAGGATCGTCCCAACA
>CM065685.1:20769270-20774786 GCA_017654935.2 Phymorhynchus buccinoides
ACTAGAACACATGCACCTGGATATCATTCTTTCAAACAAAACGGTTATGGCATCAGACCAGGTCAACTGAGGTATGTCAAATAGTGCCCTCGACGAACGCTCAAGCATATTCAACTATCTAAATTTGCTTCCCCCTTCACTAGTGTTTCACACGTGATAAAAGGGAAAAGTCGTAAGGGAATAAGTAAACAAACTTCAGTGGTTGGGAGACCAGCCACACTCTGCAACAGTCTGTTCTCATGCAAAATGTTCACAGTAGCTGCAGCTGTGTGGTCACTGCGTTGTCAGACTGAAACAGGTGGGAAATGGGTACCAGTGCTTGGACAGCAAACCCAAAGTGCCTTTGACTAAATATATAGCTATGTTTCAATATTATCTACAAAGACACCTCTTCTCTCTAGGAGGTGAACTAAGGCCATAGATCTCGTTTTTCAGAAAATATCACGGCAACGATTTCTTTAATAAATGTTGCTGCTGTTCTCTTTTCTATGGTATTTTATTGGTGGGGTCTCACCTGAAACATCTAAACTGGTATTGTTTGCTTCTTGTTTTTTAGATCTTCTTCTTCAGCGGTTGATGTAGCTGGCAGCATCAGACTTTCAAGTTGGTCGCCATGACGAAGTCCACTGTCTTCTCCAGGTCGGTGCGGCTGCCCCAAAGCTGCACCTGCAGCTCCATCCCCTCTGGCCAGGTTTGGCGTCGTAGAGCATCATGTGTTGGACAATGTTGCAGTATGTGTTCAGGGGGGTCTGGGATCCTGAACCACATGGACATTCATCGGTATGGGTGATTTTGAGTCGATTGAGGTGGCTCAGCATTATGCAGTGGCCAGTCCTCAGCCGGAAGAGGGTTGTTTGCTGGTGTCTGTTGAGCTGGTGGATTGCATCAACACCACTGTCTTCACCCTGCCTTCTCTTCCACTGGGACCGGTAGTGGTTGTGGATGATTGTTTTTGCTTCTCTGTAGGTCACTGGATGGCTGAACTGCTCCATTCTGCTGCCTGCTTTGGAGAGAGCGTCAGCCTTCTCGTTTCCAGTGATCCCACAGTGAGATGGTACCCACTGAAGTGTGACAGAGGACTGTTTTGAGAGATCATGGAGGGTTTTCTTGATGCTCTTCAGGTCTCGTTCACTTCTGGTGCTTCGGAGTGCCTGAAGCAGAGATCTGCAGTCAGTGAAGAAGACCACTTTCGGTGGCGGGTTGGCAGACTTTGCAATGATCTTGGTTGCATGTTTCAGAGCTGATGTTTCAGCTCGGTAATTTGAAGAGATTCTTCCTGTTGTGAAGGCCTTGGGAATCAGTGTTCCTTTTTTAGATTATATTGACATCGTGTTGTGTCATCTTTAATTATGTCCCAAATTCTGGCAGACTTTCCACCATCTAATTAATATATGTATGATTTAGGTGAAGCATTCAACCCAACCTCTTCTGATCTTCAGTAAACTAGTGGGGAAATAACGGTTACAACGCTTCTGCATACCTAGGTATTCATGTAAGAATTTATCCAGGCTTCTTGATGAAAAGTTCGATATATTTTTAATCTCATCAGCACTTATCCAAAGATCATTTCCGACAAGAATAGTCTTTACACTAGCTACGGTTTTAACAGTCACAACAGTCACTGGACAATTATAACGGTCATTGTCTTTTAACGTTCTTCTGCCAAACTGAAAGCCCTTGAGCCATTTATGAACCTTTGCTTCTGACCGAGCAAGCTCTGAAAAATAATTTATCGAAATCTAAAACCTTCATTTGAATGTATTTGCTTGAGTACAAGCAATAGCATAGACGTTTATTGATAGAAATTCTCTGCGTTTTAGAAATTTTCACAGCTTGGGGTCAACGTTAACCTTGGTAGACATTTTGCTTTGCTCAGCAGTTATGAACCAGTGGAAAATAATGAATTTTTGCAACGTAGGTATTATGATAATGGTCTATCTCGTGACACCATTTAAATTTGTTCTGATGTCACCTGAATCTTCACATTGCAAAACATATGGAGTGCTCCTCGTACTAATACAAAGATATGCATTTATTTGTTTATTGGAATATCTTACGTTTAGGAAAGAAAAGCAGCGGTAAAGCAACTTAATTGAAAACAGGGGGCCTACTAAAAAGTCACACAAAATTTCCAAATGATTGGCTATACCAGAAACATTAGGTGCCCTGTTGTTATTTGACTGGGTTCTTTTTTGTATATTATGTTATTTTTTTTATATTTCAAAATAATGTTTGCTCAACATGTAAACTGTTGAGACCCATAGCTGTTTCATTTGTTACCTTCAAATGTTTTTTATATATACACAATTATATCAATGGAAGTTATTTTCCCTCTCTTTCTTGTGATACTGTCATACATATACCTCAATAACTTCAAAACGCGTGCAATATATTAAGTCTGTGCGAGTTGCCATTGATTAAAATGCAACAATATCATCTTATAACCGTTTTCATTGTCCGTTCTCTTGTTTTGGGATTTCAGTTTGATTTACAACAGTGGGTTCAGTTATCGTACATTCCAACTACAGTTTTAAAATTCCGATTTCACATTCTTACTTTTTTCCCCTGTGAAAACTTGAAATGTATATATACTAGCCTATTATATATCATAATACAAGGCACAAGACAGATTTGCCAAAACAAAAACAAACAAAAAACTCAGCTGTGTCAAAAGTTCAAACAAGAAATGAAAGGACAGTCAAGAGACTGCGAGGCCAAATGTCCTAACTACCTGACCTGACCTGACCTGACAAAAGAAAACACAAAGATATACGCTTGTGTAGTTTTTTAACCAGAATTTTCAGCTGTTCTTTCAATGCCTTTCTCAGTTAATAATACCCATGGGTAAGTACATAAACAGGACATCTGTTCTTAAATACCATTTTAAATCATTAATCTCAATAGCGAGAAAGGTGGAAATAAAGGGTCACTTATTTGGTCCCAAAGAAATCGCTGGTGTGTTTCATTCATACAGAAAATTCTTAGTAAATATCAATTGTCCATTTTTGGAGTACCAAACAAATTATTTATTGTACAGAAAGAAGCTGGCCATTATATATATTTTGGGGCAGATTCTTAATGTGGCTTTTAACAAACGTGCGTCAGATACGATTTGATAGTAAAACGATGACTAAGCCTTACCATTCTAAGTTATGAATGACATGTCATGGCTTACTTGAAGAAATAAAGCAACGGGAACAAAAGTTCAAAGATCTCTAAATTGCTGTCTTATTTTGTTTATTGTCAGTGTGTGACATGTCTGTAAGAATGTGTGAGTGTGTGTATGTGTGTGCGTGTGTGTGTGTGTGCGTGTGCGTGTGCGTGTGCGTGTGCGTGTGTGTGTGCGTGTGTGTTCTGGTTCTGGTTCTGGTTCTGGTACAATACGTCGAAGGAGCCTATGAAGGCTATGTACGTACTCGACGTAACTGGGAGAGCGCACTGAGAATTGAAATATAAAATGTGTGTGTGTGTGCGTATGCTTGTACATGATTGCGCGCACTTATGATTGTGTGTGTTGTATGCGTGCGTGAGAATGTGTGTAAGGATGTGTGCATATCAGAGTGTACATGAATGTGCTTTGCAAAAATACAGACAGACAGTCGGACAGACTCCCGTTTTAATCACGCTGTATTATCAGGCGTGAGATTGAGAAATTCCGATTTAGGCTGTGTACACATATATGCGGAGATTCTGTGCGGAAACCTGTGCGCAATCCGCAAATAAGTAAAAGAAAGAAGTGACAAGATTTGCGCACGTATCCGAATCTCCCCTAATCCGTAAATGTTTACCCTTCTTTCTTTCACTTACTTCTGGGTTTCCGTACCGCGTACGGACCTTACGCGTCTAATGTGTACACGGCCTTAGGGTGAAAAGTGTCTGTAAAATTATGGGGGGAAAAAAACTGAAGTCCTTTGAAACTGAAGCTTTTTAATAAACTAAGCCTTAGAAACAGTCAGAAGTGATTGAAATAATGAGGCAAGGAGGATAATAGTACAGTAAAGAAAGGCAAAACTCTCTATAATTAACTCCCTTCGCCAAAGTTATTTTCGGCACCAAGTCGCCTAGCAAAGCATAAGCAACAGCCACATTGAGACAGACCCCAGGTTCATCCTCAGAAAAAGGATGACCCAGGACTGCCTGTATAATAACCTTCACTCACACAGTACACAAATTATACACATCGGTATTGTTATAAATTCGGGACTTTCCTGGGGTTGCACTGCCTCCGGGCATTGCCTCCAGGATCGTTCCCACCATCTTTATATCTATAAATGTCCATTAAGTGTCTGTTCCAGACCGGAGGACGTTAAGCAGAATTTCATCAACAGTACACAACAACAATGGCGGAGAGAATTAATGCATTAGCACTAATAGATCAGCATTACAAGTAGAATTGATGCACTTGGTTCATTTTTATTCACTCAAAAGAAGTATTTCTATACTCAGTTGGTCTCTTGTAGATCTCAAAAAATGACCTCTGGGGCCATCAAAGCCTGAAATCAGCCTAAAAAAGATGAGAACAATCTCATTAAGATTAAGACTAAGATTAAAATTATAGCCCCGTCGACAACAAAGGCCATGTCAGGGCTGTCACCACGTTACATCTTACCACGTATTAACCTTTACCAGATGTTGCTTGTGATTATACTTCTCCAGATGATGTGGGTCTTCTCGTACCCACAGATTTTTACATGCATTTTAACAGTATTTATCCCTCTCCAGATGATGCGGGTTCTCCAGGACCCATAGTTGTCAAAGAGTCACCATGTGTTTATGCTTCTCCAGATGGCGCGGGTCTCCCATGACCCATACTCAATGCACTGCAGTGACATATTTCTGCTCTTTAAAGTATGGGTCCTCCATGACCCGCGTTACATAGGAGAAGTATGTTAAAATGACGTATCTCATTATTACTTTAGTTTTTACTGCATTGGCACCAAAATTTGCTGACATATGCCAAACTATGGTGTGTTTTTTTAAAACTAAACTTTTATTATCATAGTCCCAATAGTTCCTGATATATTAAGTCATTTGTGTGTCTATGGGTCGTGGGCGACCCAGGAAGTCTGGTAAAGGTTAAAGAGAAAAATCTCATGCCTGAATGTTTGTTTTTAAAAAAGAAGAAGAAACGATAGCACAAAAAGGAAAGTTTCGCGTGACAAGACAACATCAAACCAAGCCAATGCAAGATCAACACAAAATGGCTTTCCAAACTTTATTGGTCCAAAATTGACCGGTGCAGATTGAAAACAAACAAACAAACAAACAAACAAACAAACAAACGACACTTCAGTTCATGACGACAGAATAATTATAACAAACAGGTGGGTGACTGGCAATAATACATCATTATCCTTTCCTCAGTCAAAATTAAAAGAAATGCACACTTGAAGACTAGAATGGAATCAGCAAAGCAAACGTCATAACACAATGTGAAGCAGATGATAATGCAGAAACGGAGAAACAAAACAAAAAAATCTCATCCAACCGTGCAACATGTTTCACATTCAAAACCA
>CM065685.1:20777786-20780286 GCA_017654935.2 Phymorhynchus buccinoides
AGAGAGAAAGACGAGAGAGATGGAGGAGAGGGGAGAGGAGCGAGAGAGAGAGAGAGAGATGAGAGAGAGGAGAGATCGAGAGAGAGAGAGATAGACAGAGAGCAGAGGGAGGAGAGAGAGAGACAGCGACCGACAGAATGAGAAAGAGAGAAGAGGAGAGTCAGAACAGACAAGACGACAGATAGAGATGAGCAAGAGACGAGATAGAGAGAAAACAAAGAGAGAGAGAGAGGAGAGAGAGAGAGAGAGGACGATGACGAGGGAGATCGAGAGCGAGTAGACATCGAGAGATGGAATGAACGAGAGAGAGATGAGAGAGAGATGACCAGAAATAGCTTGAAGAGAGGAGAGAAACCACAGACAGAAAGAGAGGACAGAGAGAGAGAGAAGAAGAGAGAAGGAGAGAGATGAGAGAAGAGAGAGAGAGAGAGAGAGAGTAGAGAATCGAGAGAGAGAGAGAGAAGCGACAGAAACAGACTAAAAGAAAGAGCAGAGAGACTCGAGAAAACAAAGAATTAGAGGAGAGAGAGAGAGAGAGAGGGAGATTGAGAGTGTGAGAGAGAGATAGAAAGAGAGAGAGAGTGAGAGAGAGAGAGATAGAAGACAGAGAGAGGAGAGAGACAGAACCACGATCGAAGAGCGAGAGACGTAGTCGAGAGAGATAGATGGAGAGAGGAGAAAGAGACAGAACGACGATCGAGACAAGAAGAGACAGATCTGAGAGAGAGAGATATGACGTGAGTAGAGAGAGAGAGAGACGGAGACAGGGAGAACGAGGGGGAGAGTGAGGAGAGAGAGAGACTGAAGAGAGAGAGGAGGAGAGAGATTGACGGAGGAGAGAGGGATGGCAGAGAGAGAGACGAGGGAGAGAGAGGAGAGTGGGGAGAGAGAGAGGGAGAGAGAGAGGGAGATAGAGAGAGAGACAAGAGAATTCAGAGGAGAGAGATGGAGAGATGTCGCGCAGAGCGAGAGAGAGACAGCAGAGCAGCGAGAGAAGAGAGAGAGAGAGAGAGACACGGAGAGAGTGGGACCTATGAGTAAGGCAGAGAAAGATAGTAGCCTTGACAGTAAGCAGCGAAAGGAAAAAAGCAGAGACAAAGAGATAGTCCCAGACAAAATTAGAGGAAACTTAGTACTCGACCAGTTCAAGAAGATGGGAGAACTATTTACATTGAAAGGGGGACAATGAGGCGGGGGCCACATAGAGACGGGGCGGGCACAATGAGGGGGACGGACAGTTTAGAGGACATGGGATAGAGACGATGAGGATGGGACAACATAGAAGACAGAGACGGCACAAGAGGAACAGCAATAGAGACGGGGGCACAATGAGGTCGAAACATAGAGACGGGGGCACAATGGGGCACCCAGGAGGGTGACAGATAGAGACGGGGGACAATGAGTGTGACACATAGGAAACGGGGGCACAATGAGAGTGACACATAGAAACGACGGCAAAGGGAAACAATGAGGGTGAAAGAAAACGATAGAGGGACGGCGGGGATCCGGGAGATGACAAAAAGAGACTGGGGAACAATGAGGTGGACGCATAGAGACGGGGGCCACAATGGGGCACAATGAGGGGACACATAGACAGAACTGGTGGGCACAATGAGAAGTGACACATAGAGAAAGGGGCACAATGAGGGTGGACACATATAGATAGAGAGCACAATGGGGGGACACATATGAACTGTGACGCGGGCACAATGAGTGAGAACAGGACAGACACATGAGTGATCGACGGGGACATATTGACCACTGCAACGACCACCTTTTGCAAGAGGCGAAGCAGCCCTTGGTAGATGCTTGAGTAGCTGACGAGGAAACAAGAGCGTAACTCTCCGCCAATAACCCTATTCTTGAGGCCACGGCATCTGTGTCGAAATTCACCGTTTTCAGCGGGTTTTTTCCTCTTATAGCTGGTAAGAAATCTGACAAAAAATCTTCCAAGCATAAGAGGGAAATGTGACACGTGACCCTACTTGATATGGACAGGAACAGAAGGCACCCATGATTGAGATGAGTCTCCACAGAAAAGGGAGCGTACGTGCTGTTGGAAGCGTGCTGTTGGAAGCGTGCTGTTGGAAGCGTGCTATTCACGCGATTCAGGAAGTACCAGTATTGGGGAGCAATGCTTAAATCGGGTCGTCACAGAAAACAAGCAGTGTAGGCTATCTATTGCAGGCTTTAAGCCATTTCTTGGAAAGGCGAGCACCATGAAAAACGTAATGTAAACCTTTTTGAAAAGAGGGGTGGCACGCGGGGTATCATAATAGGAGAGGGTTGAAGGATCCTGTAGGTCAGACAAACTGCGCAATGGGCAAAACCCACTCCTTACCCTGAAAGGAACGTTTCTTAGGAAAGCAATGAGAGACTTAGTGCGATTTGTCTCACGCCAGAGGGCATGACGCTCGAGATGGGGGCTAATCCTGGCTAGATCCTCTCTATATTATTAGTTGGGGATAACGAAAGAGAGAGAGACAGTGAGTGGTCCTAC
>CM065685.1:20787786-20797786 GCA_017654935.2 Phymorhynchus buccinoides
AGAAAGTCTTCTGGCTCAGTTTGAACGTTCACTGTGGACATTCTTTGCAGGCCGATATGCAGACTGAAGAGTCTTTCTCAAAGACGAAACAGCTGTCTTTGCATAGGCATTGTCTATCTCCCCCATTGGGAGAAAAAGTAAATCAGCACATTATTTTCTTTTATTCTTTTCAGAACACAGAACAAATCGTAAAGTTAAAATTAAATTTACTGAGTTTCTTTCTTAGGTTCACAAACTTATACATTGGACACAAACAAAGTTTTATTAAATCAAACTATATATATAAGAGGAAAGTTTAATGGTGTGGTTGTTTTTTCTTCTTCAATTCTTGTACGTTTATATGATCTCTCTCTATATATATATATGACCTCTCTTATTGAATCCTTCACTGGATCCACCAACATGGCATCCCATCTCTTCTACTCTCTTCGAGGGATTGTAATTTTAGAACATTATTATTTTTGTTATTTTACACAAGATTTGTACCATTTCTTTTGAATTAAGTGCTGGTTTGCTTTTATTGTGGACTTTCAATCTGGTGCAAAGAGGACAACCTTTCTCTTGGAGAAAAGTTTTCTAGCTCAGTTTGAATGTTCACTGAACATTCTTTGCAGGCCGATATGCAGACTGAAGAGTCTTTCTCAAAGACGAAACAGCTGTCTTTGCATAGGCATTGTCTATCTCCCCCATTGGGAGAAAAAGTAAATCAGCATTTTATTTTATTCTTTTCAAAACACAGAACAAATCGTAAAGTTATTGAGTTTCTTTCTTAGGTTCACAAACTTATACATTGAACACAAACAAAGTTTTAATAAAGCAAACTTATTGTATAAGAGGAAAGTTTAATGGTGTGGTTGTTTTTTCTTCTTCAATTCTTGTACGTTTATTTATATATATATATATATATATAAAGAAATATAAAAAAATACACATAGTGAAACAAATAATTGATGACATGTAGGAGGTGAAAGCAACATTGATCCAAACTTTCATTTGACATATAGCATACATATAACATGTAGTAGTACGCAAGGCAATAGATAAGTTATACAGTGTGAGTTCAATATCACACAGGATTTAAACAGGGCTGTTCATTATGTTTGCCCGCACCATCGTTTTGTATCGTGAGATGGAAGGGCATAACTGAATGGCAGAGGGAAGGGAATTCCAAATTGAGGAACCTGAGAAGGAAAAACTTGATTTGTATTTGTCTATTCTAGTGTTTGGCAAAATGTAGTTACTGGAACCATAACGATTTGATGCCGGGGTAACTAATGGTTTTAGGTATTGTAGGGCTAAGTCATTATGCACTTTGTACATGAGGATAAGAGAGAGAGAGAGAGAGAGAGAGAGAGAGAGAGAGAGAGAGAGAGAGTGCTCCACCTAATGGGATAGGTTGGCCTTTGGGGAGCTTCCCCCAACGCCAGCAGTGCTCAAATCTCTTTGGCCGAGAGAGTGGGGATGTACCTCTGTTGTCTGGCAGTCATGGTCGGAAACGACAGACAGGCCACAACAGCCTTGTAGGTTACATCTAGTGACGGACTATGCAGTAGGCATGCTCTCTTGTTGGTAGGGCAGCTAGGTGGGGTCAGCATAGTGCGTCTCCGGATCCCAATTAGCACCTTCTGACCGTGTTTAATTGAACCTGCGGCGAGGCCCAAAGCTGGTCAATATTTTCAGGGCTGCGTGTATGTATGTATGCATGTATGTATGTATGTATGTATGTATGTATGAATGCATGTATGTATGCATGTATGTATGTATGTATGTATGTATGTATGTATGTATGTATGCATGTATGTATGTATGCATGTATGCATGCATGCATGTATGTATGTATGTATGTATGTATGTATGTATGTATGTATGTATGTATGTATGTATGTATGCATGCATGCATGCATGTATGTATGTATGTATGTATGTATGCATGCATGTATGTATGTATGTATGTATGTATGTATGTATGTATGTATGTATGTATGTATGTATGTATGTATGTATGTATGTATGTATGTATGTATGTATGTATCTACCTGTCTAAGTTACGACGACATCGTTTGAACGGAGCGACATAGGAACCTCAAATTATGCACACGGATAGATAGATAGCTAATCTCGGCCAAGTTCGAAAATGAAGGTCATTGGTCAAAGGTCAAGGTCACGGGAGCCGATAGGGCTGCCGCGCCGCTGGTTGACTTCACGCTCTAGGTGTGTTGTTGTTGTGGTGATGGTCATACAGTGGAACCTCCCTTATAAGACCTCCCATTATACGACTCCCTCCCACATAAGACCCCTACTTCTCTGAGACATTGCCCTTCTTTGTAAGTACAGTGGAACCTCCCTTATAAGACCTCCCATTCTAAGACTCCCTCCCACATAAGACCCCTACTTCTCTGAGACATTGCCCTTCTTTGTACGTACAGTGGAACCTCCCTTATGAGACCTCCCATTCTAAGACTCCCTCCCACATAAGACCCCTACTTCTCTGAGACATTGCCCTTCTTTGTAAGTACAGTGGAACCTCCCTTATGAGACCTCCCATTATAAGACTCCCTCCCACATAAGACCTACTTCTCTGAGACATTGCCCTTCTTTGTACGTACAGTGGAACCTCCCTTATGAGACCTCCCATTATAAGACTCCCTCCCACATAAGACCCCTACTTCTCTGAGACATTGCCCTTCTTCGTAAGTATTAAAAACACCTCCATTATATTAAGACCTCATTTTGTATGAAATTTTGAAGGTCTTATACGGGAGGTTCCCACTGATGTAGATGGCGAATTGCTACATCGTATCCCAGAGGGTTACAGCTAGTGACGGGAAAGGAGTAGGGCTGCTCTCATGCTGCTAGGGCTGGTGGGGGGAGAGGGGGTGTGGGGGTCAGTATCCCACTACAGTGTGACCTCCCTTATAAGACCTCCCATCATAAGACTCCCTCTCACATAAGACCTACTTCTCTGGGACATTGCCCTTCTTCGTAAGCATTAAAATTACCTCCCTTATAAGACCTCTCCCTTACTAGATCCCTCCCTTGAAGACCCCTCCCTTATAAGACCTCATTTGGGATGATTTTTTAAGGTCTTGTAAGAGAGGGGTCTTATAAGGGAGGGGTCTTATAAGGGAGCTTTTGGGCGTGTCATGTTTCTTCACAGATGGCGAATTGCTGCGCCGCAGCCCCGTGGCTTACAGCGATGGAGTGTTCGAACCCTCAGGGAAAGATCGTCCCAACCCCTTCAAGATCAGCGACACGGCTCACCAGGGAAACTCCGGCCAGGGCTCAGTCAGGAACAGGAATGCCCTGCTCGTGTTCTTTGGTTAGTATGTGTGTGGGTATTTAGGTATTAGGTATTAGGTACTTTATAGTCACAGAGGCGTCTCTGTGACATTCGGGTTGCTCCCACATGGAGAGCGCGTCACAGCCAGAGGCGCGCCACCCTTTTTTTTTTAAAAAAAATTTGCATGCGATTTTTGTGCGACTGATGAGGGCTGGGGGGGGGGGGGGGGGGGGGGGTAGAGAGGGGGGGGGGGGGGGGGGGGGGGGGGGGGGGGGGGGGGGGGGGGGGGGGGGGGGGGGGGGGGGGGGGGGGGGGGGGGGGGGGGGGGGGGGGGGGGGGGGGGGGGTAAATTTTGACCAAATGACAACTTTTTCGTTGCCATTGGGTTTAATGGATGCTAAGTGCATGGGCACACGGGACCTCGGTTTATCGTCTCATCCGAAAGACTCCACGTTCAGACCGTAAGGCCTAGTGCAAAATGAGAGGAAAAATCCCCTGTACCCGGGTTCGAACTCGGGTTTACTTGACACGAAGCGAGCACGCTACCACTGTGCCACTGTACACCTTTGGGCGATGAGAGTTATTTGTTGGGGGTGTTTTTCGTTCGCCATGTGTCAAGTAAACCCCAGAGTTCGAACCTGGATACAGGGGATTTGTTCACTCTCACTTTGCACTAGGCCTTACGGTCTGAACGTGGAGTCTTTTCGGATGAGACGATAAACCGAGGTACCGTGTGCCCATGCACTTAGCACACGTTAAACCCAGTGGCAACGAAAAAGTTGTCATTTGGTCAACATTTACCCCCCCCCCCCCCTTCCTTCCTGATCAGTCACACAAAAACATCGCATGAAATTTTATTTAAATGGGTGGCGCGCCTCTGGCTACGACGCGCTCTCCAGGTGGGAGCAACCCGAATTTCACAGAGATGCCTCTGTGAATATAAAGTACCTAATATTAATCGATCGGGGTGAGGGAGGATGGGTGGTGGGGCGGGATATGCGTGGAGAGGTGGCGAGGATGAAGATACGGATGGGGAGCTCCGGCCAGGGATAGGAATGCTCTGCTCGTGTTCTTTGTTTAGTAGTGGGGGTGGGGGGTGGTGGGTGGTGAAGAAGGAAATGGGGATGGTGGTAGTGGGTGGGGGTGATGGTGTGTGGTGGGGATGATGTGTGTGTGTGTGCGTGTGCGTATGCGCGTGTGCATATGCGCGCGTGTGTGTGTGTGTGTGTGTGCGCGCGCGTGTGTGTGTGTGTGCGCGCGTGTGTGTGCGTGCGCGTGTGTGTGCGTGCGCGTGTGTGCGTGCGTGTGTGTGTGTGCGTATGTGCGTGATGTGTGCGTGTGCGTATGTATGGCGTATGCGTTTGAGGGGGGGGGGGGGGGGGGGGGGTACAAGGGGGTATGCAGAGATACAATGCCCTTTAAAAACACACCGAGATAACAGAAAGCAACATATATGGATGAAAGCGGATGATTAATGAAAGAAAAAGAAGAAGTAAGATAACGTTTGAAATTAATTAGCATAAGCCTGAAGCTCGTTAAGTATTTCTCTTTTCTGCTTTGTGTGTTTTAGTATACTACTACTAATCACTCTATTTTCCCACTGCTACCACTGTTTCTCTCCCACTAACTTTTGGACTGATTGTGAACTGTGCTCGCAAGAAGAACATCTATAACCTGTCAACTTTAAAGTTGGCTGTCTTCACTTCATGACTAAGTGCCTAAGGCACAAAACGTTGGAGTCTTCCCTTTCATAGGTACCCTACCTTGTTTTCTGTACCCACCATTTGTACGTTATACTACTACTACTACTACTACTACTACTACTACTACTACTACTACTACTACTACTACTACTGCTACTGCTGCTGCTGCTGCTGCTGCTGCTGCTACTACTGCTACTGCTACTGCTACTGCTACTGCTACTGCTGTTACCACTCCTAGATCCTGCATACTACTACTACTACTACTACTACTACTACTACTACTACTACTACTACTACTACTACTACTACTACTACTACTACTACTACTACTACTACTACTACTACTACTACTACTACTACTACTACTACTACTACTACTACTACTACTACATAAAAGAGTTGGTTTTGAATGGAAAAAAACACAAATTAAACCAAGCATAACCCCTCCCTCCTTTTCTTCAGGTCAGCAGCTGGTGGAAGAAATCATGGATGCACAGAGACCGGGATGCCCGCGGGAATTCCTGAACATTCCCGTGCCCAAGGGGCACCCTTACAACCCGGACAACAAGTCCGACTTGGCCATGCCCTTCCTCCGAACCCGCTACAACCAGAGAGGAGGGCACTCCCCTAACAACCCCCGACAACAGGTGAGACAGAGAGAGAGAGAACAATGAACAATGAACACATTGCTTAAAGACCCACCACGTCACGTGTCACAAATCACGGTTTTCACGTGTTTTCCCTCTTATATAGCAGGCAAGAAATCTTAAGAAATCTTCCTAGCATAAGAGGGAATGTAACACGTGACGTGGAGGGTCTTTAATTATTAGGCCTTGGCCCACATCACTAGAGGTGAGATGCAAAACACATTCAAAGAAAGCACATAATACACGATATAAATAAGTAAGGCATACAGTGTTAGGAAATGGTTATTAAGCCATCAACAATAATCGTCTCATTTGCAAGGCTTTGTGGACATAGGTAGCAACATTATAGAGAGAGAGAGAGAGAGAGAGAGAGAGAGAGAGAGAGAGAGAGAGAGGAGAGAGAGAGAGAGAGAGAGAGAGAGAGAGAGAGAGAGAGAGAGAGAGAGAGAGAGAGAGAGAGGGCTTCATTTTGCGATGCATCTCAATTGCGCCGATTTCAATTACCCCTATGCGCTCGCTACAACCAGAGAGGAGGGCATTCCCCTTACGACAGGTAGAGAGAGAGAGAGAGAGAAGAGAGAGAGAGAGAGAGAGAGAGAGAGAGAGAGAGAGAGAGAGAGAGAGAGAGAGAGAGAGAGAGAGAGAGAGAGAGAGAGAGAGAGAGAGAGAGAGAGAGAAGTCTCATATTGCGGTTCATCTCTTCTTTATCGATTGCATAGACAGCCTCCTGTCACACGAGTAGTGCAGATGCATCATGCCGCCATTATGCGCCTAACTAAGAAATAGTTCGGTCCAGCATGTCCGCCTTCATATAACGGGCTATGTAAGGAAAATATACCAGAGCCTGACGGGGGCCTCTGCTATTCCGTCAGGCTGGGATAAAAACAATTATTAGAGAAGCCTTGCCCAGGTTACATCCCCAATTTCTAGGCCAAAGAGATGTGAGGACAGATGGTGTTGGGGAAGGTCCCCAAAGGCCAGCTAATCCCATTTGCAGAGCCAGTGCAGAGCCTAGTTTGAGAGTCATACGTAGTCTTCCACGAAAGACAAAGCTGTGCCGTGATGCGAAGTTTGAAGTCTGTGAACTCCTTTAGTTCCTTGTTTCATTTCATTGACCCAAGGCGTAAAACTTTAATGAACAACCCACGTATTCCAATATACTCTCTCTCTCTCTCTCTCATTGTCTGTCGGTCAGTCTCTCTCTCTCCCTCTCTCTCTCTCTCTCTCTCTCTCTCTCTCTCTCTCTCTCTCTCTCTCTCTCTCTCTCACTCTCTCTCTCTCTCTCTCTCTCTCTCTCTCTCTCTCTCTCTCTCTCTCTCTCTCTCTCTCTCTCTCTCTCTCTCTCTCTCTCTCTCTCTCTCTCTCTCTCTCTCTCACCTCTCGTAAGGGGAATCTCTCCTCTCTGGTTGTAGCGAGCTCTAGGGGTCTCTGACTCTCGCAATTGAGATGCATCTCTCTCTCTCTCTCTCTCTCTCTCTCTCTCTCTCTCTCTCTCTCTCTCTCTCTCTCTCTCTCTCTCTCTCTCTCTCTCTCTCTCTCTCTCTCTCTCTCTCTCTCTCTCTCTCTCTCTCTCTCTCTTCTCTCTCTCTCTCTCTCTCTCTCTCTCTCTCTCTCTCTCTCTCTCTCTCTCTCTCTCTCTCTCTCTCTGTGTTTTAAATGTGCACATTTCTAAGTTGATGCCATGAATTTTAATGATAATTATTTTGGTTGGTATAATTTTGTTTCCACACGTTTGATGGATTAATGCTCTTTCAGTTATGTTGTATCTCTGTCACGTTGTTGCATCTAACCTGAATTTCTCTTTTGGAGATATTAAAGCATACTTGGACTTGAACTTGGTGGTACACAATAACTCAACTGCCCACAATTTCTCTTCTCCAATCCAAAACAGCTGAACGAGATCACTCCCTACATTGACGGGAACCTGATGTACGGGGCGGGCAAAGCCGTGGCGGACGCGGTTCGCTCCTTCCGCGGAGGACGTCTCGCCGCCAGGAACGACGACGTTCCCCTGGAGCAGAGTCTTCCCAAGGAGAACGACATCCGTTTACCCATGGCCAACCCGCCCTCGCCCCGAGACCACGTGCTGAGGCCCGTCGGTCGCTTCTACCGTGAGTATCTGGTTTTAGTTAGTCACTCACCCTGAGGCGGATCAAAGTTTAAAGGGGCACCCTGACGGATGAGTTTTTTGTAAGAAACACGTCGAGATCACCAGGAAAACACCCTTTACAGAGATCGCAACACTCACTTTGCTCTGGTTTCCTAGAAATCAAACCGTCAAATCGGCGATTCCTCCTTGGCGGAGGTGCTGGAAGTCAAATTCTTTCACCCAAAGAGAAGGCGTTTGTCGTCTCTTTTTGAATGGCCGCCAAATCGTTTGCACGAAATGTTCGCAATGCAAGCCTTTTTTAATTTTTTAATTTTAT
This sequence comes from Phymorhynchus buccinoides, assembly GCA_017654935.2. Lineage (NCBI taxonomy): Eukaryota > Metazoa > Mollusca > Gastropoda > Neogastropoda > Raphitomidae > Phymorhynchus > Phymorhynchus buccinoides. The sequence continues at coordinate 20,795,843 of CM065685.1, forward strand.
ACAGTTTATCTAAAGGAGTTTCGCTCACAACAAAGGGAAGAGCTCCAATTAATTTTTTTACTGTACTACGAAAAAAGAAAACGCTTCAACCACAACGAGTGACCTCCACCCACACCATCCAAAATGGCTACTCTCTCCGGCATCTTCGCCAAGGAAGAATCGCCGTTTTGACTGCTTAATTTCTAGGAAACCAGAGCAAAATGAGTGTTCCAATCCTTGAAAAGATTGTACTTCTGGTTATGTCGACGTGTTTCTTGCAAAAACGCATTCGTCAGGGTCCACCTTTAAGGTGTTAGTAGGGTTGTAAGGGCATGTGCGCATAATATACGAGGAAACCCTTGCGGACATCCTATCCGTAATTTGTTAAAAAAAAAAAAATGCTAAAAGAAACAAAACTGCGGATGGGTTTACGCATACATGTGTATGGCACGGGAACGTTTGGAATCCGGGTAAAATCCGAATTTTACCGGGAAAATTAGAATTCCGAATTTTCCAAACCTCCCAATTTTCCAGAGATTGGGAAAATTCAGATTTTGTTTCGGTAAATTTCAGAATTTTTTCCTTGACATGTACACGCATTCATATTTCTTAAACATTTTTTTCTTTGATTGCGGATGGATTTCCGCGTATATGTGCACGCACCCTTGCAAGGGTTCCAGATTCCTTCCACCCCGTTCTTTTAAGAATCCATGACTACCACGCCAACATCTTTGAGTTCATGTATCTCTTATAATTCCATGCCATAGGTTTAGCTAAGTGCAAAAAGGACCACGAATTCAAATCTAATTATCACAGGAAAGGCCTCCAATGCTCCTTTCACATTCAAAGTATCGTCAGTTTCTGGTGACAACCAGGTCCCTCTTCCTTCCCCCAGCCGTTGGAATTCCCCCCTCCTTGATAATTTGATCCGCCTCTGCTGAATCCGCAGTGCTGGTATCTGGCTCTGCTCATACCCTATAGTCTTTTGACATAAATATAATTCCACATAAAGCGTGCATACAATTATCTTTATTCTCGTTGTTGCAAACGAAAGCAATAGTCTGCCTGTAACTTCATAATTTTCTTTGTGTATCCCAATGCTTGACAACGACAACAAAAATAGAAAAGAAATGAAAACAAAATCAAAACCCTGCAGATTTCACATTTAAGTATTGATGTGTAGTGTTCAAATAATACTGCTATTGCAATGATTATTGATTTGATTTGATTGATGTAATTTAAAGTCTGTTCACAACAATGGTGATATTAGACTAAAAACAACACCAAACAAACAAAGACCAAATCAATAAATTTAAATGAAGGGGAAAATGTGTGTGTGTGTGTGTGTGTGTGTGTGTGTGTGTGTGTGTGTGTGTGTGTGTGTGTGTGTGTGTGTGTGTGTGTGTGTGTGTGTGTGCACCTATGTGTGTGCAAGCAATGATAACTGATGCTGCTGCGGTTGTAGCAATGGTCTTTAGAGAAGAAAAAACATTCACTTCTGTGACAATGATGTCTTTTCTCTCTCTCTCTCTCTCTCTCTCTCTCTCTCTCTCTCTCTCTCTCTCTCTCTCTCTCTCTCTCTCTCTCTCTCTCTCTCTCTCTCTCTCTCTCTCTCTCTCTCTCTCTCTCTCTCTCTCTCTCTCTCTCTCTCTCTCTCTCTCTCTCTCTCTCTCTCTCTCTCTCTCTCTCTCTCTCTCTCTCTCTCTCTCTCTCTCTCTCTCTCTCTCGCTCTCTCTTTCGCTCTCTCTCTCTCTCTCTCTCTCTCTCTCTCTCTCTCTCTCTCTCTCTCTCTCTCTCTCTCTCTCTCTCTCTCTCTCTCTCTCTCTCCCATCACTGAAATGTCCACTTCACCCCATTCATGAGGGGCCACGACCTACAATGAATTAAAGCAGGTGTCCGTGTCTCTCTCTCTCTCCTCCCCCTTCCCCATCCATTTATTCTCCCTACTACCCACCCACCTTACTT
>CM065685.1:20802786-20815286 GCA_017654935.2 Phymorhynchus buccinoides
TCTCCTCCAAAATGGCTTATAATTAATTATAATATAGCAAACAACCCGGCCTAGCACTGCATGTTTAAGAGTAACTTTGTTCATATTCATTGATATATGTGGACTGTGATCTCCTCCAAAATGGCTTATAATTAATTATAATATAGCAAACAACCCGGCCTGGCATTGCATGTTTAAGAGTAACTTTGTTCATATTCATTGATATATGTGGACTGTGATCTCCTCCAAAATGGCTTATAATTAATTATAATATAGCAAACAACCCGGCCTAGCACTGCATGTCTAAGAGTAACTTTCTTCATACCCATTGATATGTGTGGACTGTGATCTCCTCCAAAATGGCTTATCATTATAATATAGCAAACAACCCGGCCTAGCACTGCATGTCTAAGAGTAACTTTCTTCATACCCATTGATATGTGTGGACTGTGATCTCCTCCAAAATGGCTTATCATTATAATATAGCAAACAATCCGGCCTAGCACTGCATGTTTAAGAGTAACTTTCTTCATATCCATTGATATTTGTGGACTGTGATCTCCTCCAAAATGGCTTATCATTATAATATAGCAAACAACCCGGCCTAGCACTGCATGTCTAAGAGTAACTTTCTTCATATCCATTGATATGTGTGGACTGTGATCTCCTCCAAAATGGCTTATCATTATAATATAGCAAACAACCCGGCCTAGCACTGCATGTCTAAGAGTAACTTTCTTCATACCCATTGATATGTGTGGACTGTGATCTCCTCCAAAATGGCTTATCATTATAATATAGCAAACAGCCCGGCCTAGCACTGCATGTCTAAGAGTAATTTTGTTCATATGATTTAGACTGTGATGTTTTTAAGATATTGCCATACCACAAATGGCAGACCAAATCCAACCCATATGGTGTCCATTCTCAGGCATGAGAGGATCTGCTAGTTTCAGAGGATTAAAGCATTTTCTGACAAAGGATTGGCTTTACTGTCAGAGTTTCTTGTTAGCCTTTTTATTATTGAGTGTTATCTTTTTGTGATAAATAGCATTTTTAAAATGATTAATTTTCTCACTGCATTTAAGTAAGCCTTTGGGTCATGGAGAAACTGAGGTCATTCAGCGTTGTCCCTCTACAGTCTGGAGGCGTCTTGATGGTCCTTTTTCTTTTACCACGGATTTCAGAGGATTGGGTCACCTAAGACCGTTCTGATGCTTGACTCATTCTCCATTTTGGCTCTTTTATTTTGTACCACAGTTTTCAGAGGATTGGGTCACCTAAGACCGTTCTGATGCTTGACTGATTCTCCATTTTGGTCCTTTTTTGTACCACGGATTTCAGAGGATTGGGTCACCTAAGACCGTTCTGATGCTTGACTAATTCTCCATTGTCCACGCAGGTCCAACGATGACAATTGCACCAGGACCACTGCCGAGATCAAGAGAGGGCCCTCCCAGGGACACAACGTGCAGGGCATCCGACTCTGCAACTCCTACTGGGTGTCCCAGGTGCAGTGTTAACTTAATGGGGGTGAACACTGCGCAAAGATGCAGAGTAGCCTCTCTCTCAGACAAATTGACATGGTCTAGAACACCAAGGCTACACCAAAATGTTGTCATGCTATGCTCGGTTTTATGCAGGGGATTGCCATTAGCCACAACAGGCTCCTAGCATAACATCAGCATTCTCCAAATCCCACTGAAGACGGAGTGTGGCTGCCCATTGGCGGGGTAATAAAAAAAACGGTCACACACGTAATGCTCTCATCCCTAATTGATGCATTTGTACCACAGTGTTCAAGTGCGTGCTTCGGCTGTAGGGATGGTCCCTGCAGTCTTTTAGCCAGAGTACGTCAACAACAGCATATTTTCTTCCCTTTTTTGTTCGTTTTCTTCTTCTTTCTTATTCTATCAACGCAAAGAGTGGCAAAAATAAATGTCGATGCCTTGGAGTCAAAACGGACTATTTCCAGATAGTCAATTGACTAAACATTGAACATAATGCGAAAACTAATAACTTGTATTAAAACAACACTGGAGGTAATGTAAAATGGGGATATGCCGTTTATATTTCTTCAGGTGTTTTTTCCTTTCCATACAAGCTATTAGGTTTTGCAATAATTAGTCCCGAAATAAGTCCATGGACCACCTGGAGATAGTCCGTTTTGACTCTAAGCCATCGAAGTATTGTTCTGAAAATCAACATTATTATTTTTCAGGAAACTGTGGAGGGAAAGCCTGGTGTAGACTCCATTTTCCTGGGTATGGCTTTTACCCGCTCCGAGAAAGAGGACCGTATCATCGTCAGTGATTTGAGAGGTAAATGTGGGAGAAAGAGGGTCGGATTATCGTCAGTGATTTGAGAGGTAAATGTGGGAGAAAGAGGGTCGGATTATCGTCAGTGATTTGAGAGGTAAATGTGGGAGAAAGAGGGTCGGATTATCGTCAGTGATTTGAGAGGTAAATGTGGGAGAAAGAGGGTCGGATTATCGTCAGTGATTTGAGAGGTAAATGTGGGAGAAAGAGGGTCGGATTATCGTCAGTGATTTGAGAGGTAAATGTGGGAGAAAGAGGGTCGGATTATCGTCAGTGATTTGAGAGGTAAATGTGGGAGAAAGAGGGTCGGATTATCGTCAGTGATTTGAGAGGTAAATGTGGGAGAAAGAGGGTCGGATTATCGTCAGTGATTTGAGAGGTAAATGTGGGAGAAAGAGGGTCGGATTATCGTCAGTGATTTGAGAGGTAAATGTGGGAGAAAGAGGGTCGGATTATCGTCAGTGATTTGAGAGGTAAATGTGGGAGAAAGAGGGTCGGATTATCGTCAGTGATTTGAGAGGTAAATGTGGGAGAAAGAGGGTCGGATTATCGTCAGTGATTTGAGAGGTAAATGTGGGAGAAAGAGGGTCGGATTATCGTCAGTGATTTGAGAGGTAAATGTGGGAGAAAGAGGGTCGGATTATCGTCAGTGATTTGAGAGGTAAATGTGGGAGAAAGAGGGTCGGATTATCGTCAGTGATTTGAGAGGTAAATGTGGGAGAAAGAGGGTCGGATCATCGTCAGTGATTTGAGAGGTAAATGTGGGAGAAAGAGGGTCGGATTATCGTCAGTGATTTGAGAGGTAAATGTGGGAGAAAGAGGGTCGGATTATCGTCAGTGATTTGAGAGGTAAATGTGGGAGAAAGAGGGTCGGATTATCGTCAGTGATTTGAGAGGTAAATGTGGGAGAAAGAGGGTCGGATTATCGTCAGTGATTTGAGAGGTAAATGTGGGAGAAAGAGGACCGTATCATCGTCAGTGATTTGAGAGGTAAATGTGGGAGAAAGAGGGTCGGATTATCGTCAGTGATTTGAGAGGTAAATGTGGGAGAAAGAGGGTCGGATTATCGTCAGTGATTTGAGAGGTAAATGTGGGAGAAAGAGGACCGTATCATTGTCAGTGATTTGAGAGGTAAATGTGAGAGAAAGAGGGTCGGATTATCGTATGTGATTTAAAGCTGGAGACAGACTATGCGACTGCCTCATGTGACTCGATCAGGTCGTGACGTTTCACCTCATTTGCATACCATCCTGCTTGATCTATCTGACTCAGTCGGGCCCAGTCAGGTGACAGGGCCGAATAGGGCGGGTTCTAAATTTCACTGATCGAGTCTGATCGAGTCAGATGGCTTGTGACCTCTTCTGTGCGGGAAACAAAATTTGGTCAACGTCACGACCTGATCGAGTCATATGAGGCAGTCGCATAGTCTGTCTCCATCTTAAGAGGTAGTGTGTTCCTTTTCGTCGTTACGTTACTTTATACATCTGCATCGTTAAAAATTCGGAACTTTCCTGCAGTTGTACTGCCTCCGGACATTGCCTCCAGGATCGTTCTCACCATGTTTATATCTACTAATGTGTCTGTTTCAGACCGGAGGACGTTAAACGGATTTTCATTTTAGTTGTTCATACGAAGTCATATCAAAAGAAATGTTCTGTTTTGTATGATGGGTCTAATGCTGTTTTATAATTATTGACCGTTTTGTTCCCTCTTCTTATACCTCGAAGAGATAAACGACATTGACAGTGGCAGTTATGGGTGGCGACGAAAATAGTGTTTTACGTCCTCTTGGTCTGAATCAGACACATATGGGACATTTGTAAATACAAATATGATGGGAACAATACTGGAGGCAATGCCCGGAGGCAGTACGAAACCAGTAAAGTCCCGATTTTTTTAAATTAATACAGATAGGTGTAGCGGTAACCACGCCTCGGTTAAACCTCATCGGCTATGGCACCGCTACAAGTATTTTGCAGTTATGGGTGGTAGCTAAGCGTGAAGTCTTCAATCTGTCTGTCAGCCTGAGTTTTTGTTTGTGGCTCAAGCCACAAACCTATAACTCACTTTGTCGGTCGGTCGGTCGGTCGGTCGGTCCAAAATTGTCGCACATTTTGACAAAATGTCGCACTTCAAATCGAGGCTACACTTCAAATTGAGGCCGCTCTTTAACATGATGTATTTTAAAAGCGTACAAAATAATAAACATACGTAATACAGACACTACAACAGACACGACGAGTATGCGGTGCTTCTTTTGATGAGTATAAGTAGGATACATAGTTTTAAATGTTTTCCAAAAGATATAAAAAGTTACGAAATGGTGCAGAGATAACATTCTGGTTTACAGATTAAAATTATTGAAAAGCCAGGGGAGGTGACTCATGGTTGGAGTGGTAAAAATAGACCGCGTGCCACAAACTATTGCGATTTCGCGCTTGTTTTGTTCTATCTTTAGTTGTTGTTGTTCTTTTTTTGTCTTTTCTCACCCCCCCCCCCCCCTGTTTTTCCTCACACCCCCCCCCCCCCCCATTTTCCCCCTAGCTCTTTATCACTCCCTGCTCTAATTTTCCTTTACTCTCTGCCACTCTCTGCTTTCTTTCTTATTCTCTCTCTCAGATTGTAAGAATAGGATTGGCCTAAAATCTCAATCCTTACGTAATAAAGGTTTTCAAGTTCAAGTTCTCTCTCTCTCTCTCTCTCTCTCTCTCTCTCTCTCTCTCTCTCTCTCTCTCTCTCTCTCTCTCTCTCTCTCTCTCTCTCTCTCTCTCTCTCTCTCTCTCTCTCTCTCTCTCTATTACCCTCTATAAATAAAATTCATTCAATTCAATTCAATTCAATTCTCTCTCTCTCTCTCTCTCTCTCTCTCTCTCTCTCTCTCTCTCTCTCTCTCTCTCTCTCTCTCTCTCTCTCTCTCTCTCTCTCTCTCTCTCTCTCTCTCCAAGTATTTTTCAAACATAATGAATTTAGCAGCAACTATCCCATTGAATTAAAAAGTCTTCTTGCTTTTGCAATGAAAATACAATCATAGCTAGAGATGTTGCCATGTTTACTTTTTATGCGTTTAAAAAAAGAGATGAACTTATGTTAGCTGATACATGAACTTATGCATTATGAAATTTATTTGGATAACATGTTAGTGCTAAGTGAAAGTATATTCACTTTTGTTCTGTTTTCATTTATTACATTATGTGTGTATACGCTCACCCTCAATCTTATAGGCCGGAGGTGTAACATTAAAACATTTTTGAGTTTGAGTTTGAGTTCTCTCTCTCTCTCTCTCTCTCTCTCTCTCTCTCTCTCTCTCTTTCTCTCTCTCCCCATACATCTCCCTCTCTCTCCCTCTTTCTTTCCCCCTCTCTCTCCCTCCCCCCATCTCTCTCTCTCTCTCTCTCTCTCTCACTCTCTCTCTCACTCTCTCTCTCTCTCTCTCTGCTGTCCAGGCGAAGTCTTCGGCCCTCTGGACTGGTCAAGGCGGGACCTGGCCGCCCTCAACATCCAGAGAGGGCGCGACCACGGGCTGCCGGGATACAATGACGTCAGATCCGCCTACGGACTTTCGCGCAAGGACACCTGGAAGGCCATTGCTAATGATGTACCCGGTAGCTCCCAGGATTTTAGGAGAGATCTGGAGGACGTGAGTGAGACACTAGACGGACTATGGTTTCTAAGTTGCAGTACAGTGGAACCTCCCTTATAAGACCTCCCATTATTAGACTCCTTCCCACATAAGACCTGCTTCTCTGAGACATTGCTCTTCTTTGTAAGTATTAAAATTACCTCCCTTATAAGATCCCTCCCTTATAAGACCTCATTTTGGATGATTTTGTAAGGTCTTATAAGGGAGGTTCCACTGTAGTAGTAGTAGTAGCACCAACAGCAGCAGCAGCAATAGTAGTGGTACTGGTATTAATGTTTACTGCTTTATTTCTTGTCTCCTACCCATTCGTTAATTTAGCCCCAAAATGAGGCATACTAGGGGAAGACGGGGTAAAAAGCGCATGGGCGGGTAAGAAGCCCACCCCAATTATCTCATGAAATGAAGCAAATTTCAGTCTCATTTTGCCCATGAGACGAGCGTTAATGTCTAGCATTCGTCTCATGGGCAAATTTGACTGAAAGTTTCTTTATTTCATGAGATAATTGGGGTGGGCTTCTTACCCGCCCATGCGCTTTTTACCCCGTCTTCCCCTAATGTATTCTTGGTGTTGTACTAAAGAGGAGTCATATGTTGGAGATTAAAACAAGACTGTTGAATTTGCAAAGTAGGCACTCTGCCTAAACCACAGACAAGTCTGCCTGTTCTACACATTAGGCTGCTTAGTCTGTAGACTAGGCTGCCTTTTCTACAAATTAGGCTCTAGATTACGCTGCCTATTCTACAAATTAGGCTGCTTAGTCTGTAGACTAGGCTGTCTTTTCTACAAATTAGGCTGCCTAGTCTGTAGACTACACTGTCTTTTCTACAAATTAGGCTGCCTAGTCTGTAGACTACACTGTATTTTCCACAAATTAGACTGCCTAGTCTGTAGACTAGGCTGTCTTTTTTACAAATCAGGCTGCCTAGTCTGTAGATTACGCTGTCTTTTCTACCAATTAAGCTGCCTCGTCTGTAGATTACGCTGTCTTTTCTACAAATTAGGCTGCCTTGTCTGTAGACTAGGCACGTCTGAGAAGCTAGTTTTACAAATTAGACAGTCCAGGTGCCTAACTAGGCAAAATGGCTGCCTACTCTACAAGACTAGACAATAGGGCAGTTGCCACGTGAGGACGACCTTGAACTTCACCGAGTTGAATTTAGAGAGTTGAATTAGAAAGGTCAGCGTAACTCGGGCAGAACGAGTGCGGGCAAATTAGTAGTCTAGCATAGAGAACAGACACTCGTGGCAAATGCCCTATTGTGTGAGTTATGCACGACATTATACAAATGTCTGCGTCTGTATCTGCGCACTCGAACAGACATTGGAAAAGCTGAAGGAGCTCTACGGAGACACAGAAGCCCCGGACGAACTGGACATCTTTACTGGAGGGTTGCTGGAGACCACGGAGGCTGGTCCCGGGGAGCTGTTCCGGGCCATCACCATCGACCAGTTCCTCAGGATCCGCCACGGGGACCGCTTCTGGTACGAGAACACCGCCAACGGGTCAGTATTGAAATGCGTGAGTGACTGGGGTTCGAATCCCAGCCTTGCCCCTTTTTTTTCTTTTGGTCTTTCGTTCCAATTTGACAGGAACATTGAGCTGAAATTGAATGCCGTGTCCTTACGATGGGGACTTAATTAAATGATGGGTGGATAGATTTTGGATGGGTGAGTGCGTGTCTGGATGAATGAGTGAACGGGTAGATAAATCTATGTTCTAAGGATGGGTGAATGGATGGATGGATGGATGGATGGATGGATGGATGGATGGATGGATGGATGGACAGACAGACTGAAGGGTGGATGGATAGGTGCGCAGACGGACATACGGATGGATAGATGGGTGGGTGGGCGTTTGTATAAATCAACGTATGCGTGGGTCGGTAGCTAACAAGTTAATGGATAGATATAGCATGAACGGACGTTTGTGGAAATTGTTGCATGGATGGGATGGGTGGATGAATGGTGTATTTCACTCCCTCGCTCATTCACTCACTCTCTCACTCTCTCACTCACTCACTCACTCACTCACTCTCTCACTCACTCACTCACTCACTCACTCACTCACTCACTCACTCACTCACTCACTCACTCACTCACTCACTCACTCACGTAATGCATGTTCCTGGTCTTTATATATGTAACAAAAAAGATCAATCATCAAGATGTGACATCACCATGAAAAGTACATACCAAACACACTATGCACACCTTAATGCATTTTCTGTCTGCTTGCTTGTTCTTGTTTCCTGTTACTGTTTTCTTTTATAGGGGGACAGAATGTAAAGACAGAAAAAGTTGAGAAATCTTCTTTCTGTATCCTCAATAAAGACCAGTTTGACATAATATGACTGGATGTATGTAGGTCTACTCTCTCGCTGTGTGTCACAATTTATATCTATATATCATGAATAAATTAGGTTCTTTGATTAATTGATTTGATTTGATTATATGATTCATGTATGCTTTTATTGTTATACGACTTTGGCCTTTCTAAGGGCCCGGTAGCCTGTATAAATCATCTAGAATTCTTCGATCACTCACACAGTGCCCCGGCATATAGTGCAGATGCGTCATGCTGCAGTTAGGCACCTAGCTTTAAAAAAAACAATAGTTAGTCCCAGCATTTTCGTCTTCGGCTAGAGAACAAAATTGTAAGAATGTCTAGAGAAAAAGGCAAGAAAATGGACCAGAAAGGCAGAAAGATAATAGCAGATGACAGTAAGCAAAAGGAAAAGGCAGAGTCAAAGAGAGTGAATAGATTAGAGGAAGTTACAAGAACAGAACTTCCAGAAAGTGGGGGAACTATTTGTACGAAAGAACTTCCAGAAAGTGGGGGAACTATTTGTACGAAAGAACTTCCAGAAGGTGGGGGAACTATTTGTACGCGAAAGATCCCCCACTGGGTAGGGCTGTAGAAATTAAAAACTTTTGTTCATTGTTCATTGTTCACTGTGTGTCACCGCTGTTGCAGACTGTTCGCCCAGGAAGACATAGAGGAGATAGAGTCCACGACCATCAGAGATATCATTGCGGAGGTCACCCAGATACCTCTAAACAGGCTGCCCCCAGACGCCTTTGTCTGTAGTAGGTTGAAGAGAGAGAGAGAGAGAGAGAGAGGAGAGAGAGAGAGAGAGAGAGAGAGAGAGAGAGAGAGAGAGAGAGAGAGAGAGAGAGAGAGAGAGAGACTGACAGACACAGAGAGACAGACAGACACAAAGAGACAGAGACAGAGAGAGAGTCCACGACCATCAGAGATATTGCGGAGGTCACCCAGATACCTCTTAACAGGCTGCCCCCAGACGCCTTTGTCTGTAGGTTGAAGAGAGAGAGAGAGAGAGAGAGAGAGAGAGAGAGAGAGAGAGAGAGAGAGAGAGAGAGAGAGAGAGAGAGAGAGAGAGAGAGAGAGAGAGAGAGAGAGAGAGAGAGAGAGAGAGAGAGAGAGAGAGAGAGAGACTGACAGACACAGAGAGACAGACAGACACAGAGAGACAGAGACAGAGAGAGAGTCCACGACCATTAGAGATGTCATTGCGGCCGTCACTCAAATACCTTTAGACAGGCTGCCCCGACACGCCTTTGTCTATAGGTTGAAGAGAGAGAGAGAGAGAGAGAGAGAGAGAGAGAGAGAGAGAGAGAGAGAGAGAGAGAGAGAGAGAGAGAGAGAGAGAGAGAGAGAGAGAGTCCACGACCATCAGAGATGTCATTGCGGCCGTCACCCAGATACCTCTAGACAGGCTGCCCCGAGACGCCTTTGTCTGTAGGTTGAAGAGAGAGAGAGAGAGAGAGAGAGAGAGAGAGAGAGAGAGAGAGAGAGAGAGAGAGAGAGAGAGAGAGAGAGAGAGAGAGAGAGGGGGGGGACAGAGAGAGAGAGACAGAGACAGAAAGACAGAGAGAGTGAGAGAGAGAGAGAGAGATAATAATGTACAATGAATGAACAATGTTTTATTGCCATTCCCAATAATAGCCCTCGTGGCAAGGGGGATACAACGTTAAATCAATTATGATTTATATGGCGCAGAAAAATGGAAAAGAACAAAGAGAGAGAGAGGGTGGGGGTAGGGGGAGAGAGACAGAGACAGACAGACAGACAGACAGACAGAGACAGTGTATTTATTACTCCCTGCAGGCTCCACAAGTAGACTCACTGTGTGGACCCTTCCGACCCACAATGAGGGACAGGGATCAGGTTGGAAACATAGGGAAAAACGGGGTAAAAAGCCCATGGGCGGGAAAGAAGCCCGTGCCAATTATCTCATGAAATAAAAGAAAATGTCAGTCACATTTACCCTTGAGACGAATGCTGAACATTAGCACTCGTCTCATGGGCAAAATGTGACTGAAATGTGCTTTATTTCATGAGATAATTGGCATGGGCTTCTTACCCGCACATGGGCTTTTTACCCCGTCTTCCCCTACCCTGGGGTACTTCTCTGGTTCCCATTCAGGTGTTTCAGTTATTTATTTTATAATATCTGCAGGCAACCGGGTGGGTAACTGCGACTGTGTGGACCCTTTCGACACAAGAGAGGGAGTAGGGGATGAGGTGGAGACGTGCTCAGGCCTGCAGCATTACGACTACTTCTCCGGCAGCGAGGTTTCCTTCGCTATGTCCTTCCTCATCCTGGCGCTCTGCATACCCGGTGAGTTTATGACCAGAAAAGCCTACACACACACATAAGCGGATATTCCATGCGGAAACCCCGTGCGCAATCCATAAATAAGTGAAACAAAGAAGGGGAAAAAGATTTGCGCACGTGTCCGAATGTCCCCTATATGCGTAAATTTTTATCCTTCTTTCTTTCTTCCACTTATTTAGGGTTTTCCGTACGGAACTTACCGCGTCTAATGTGAACCCGGCCTAAGGCTCGGCTACGTGCCAACTAAAATCGTACGATTGTACGATACGATTCGATCACGTGGTCTCGAAGAACGTAATTTGATTCGCGCTTCGAGACCACGTGATCAAATCGTATCGCACAGTCGTACGATTTTAGTCGATGTGTAGTCGAGCCTTTGGCCGGCCACACACATGCGAATCGTATGGGGATACGATGCGATTTTGACGATGTGAGTCATGAATCACGTGAAATTCTTCCGTCTAAAAATAATTCTGCTATTTTTGCTCACTGTACTCAAGTATAAAGAAACCGGGTGCCCACCGGTTCGCATAATGCGTTTCGCATAATCCTTTGATCAGAGCCGCGGGCGCAAGTCGAGTGTCTCTTCAAAAAAAACCTGTCAGTTCGCATAAACGGGTTTGCCATTTCGCATATTATGCACTCTTGCAGGTTCTAATGCACTCTACGTGACTTTCTGTTACTTTCTTACTATCCCTAACCCTATCCCTAACCTATCCCTAACCCTATCCCTAACCCTATCCCTAACCTATCCCTAACCCTATCCCTAACCTATTCCTAACCTATCCCTAACCCTATCCCTAACCTATCCCTAACACTATCTCTAACTTTCTGAGTTTTATGCGAAATGCCATGTCCACAAAGCTTTGTATGCGAAGCGGCAGTATGTGAATCGGCTTTATGCGAAGCGGCAATATGCGAAACGGCAATATGCGAACCGGGGCGCACCGAAGAAACCCAATGCATGAATTTCATGTGATTCGTGACTCACATCGTCAAAATCACATCACATCCCCATACGAGTCGTACCTGCGTAAAAAATTTCCAACCTGGAAAGGGTGAAAAGGTGGAGGAAGGAATAGAAGGGTTAACCCTTTCACCGCCAAAGTCACATTTTAGCACCACAGTGATTTAACACCTATGTCACTAAAAGGCATCAAATTGGGGTATATTATCCAAAGACCCTGTTGTCTTAGTTTTTTGGAAGTAAGGATAGACCTTATTTTATATGTGTCACAGAAGAGTCCCCAATGCTGCAGATGGATTTTGTTCTCTACCCAGGTACATTTAATGGACATTTTGGTGGCTGAAATATGGCTGGCGGTGAAAGGGTTAAGTATGGTCAAAGTAGAGCAGTATGATCCCCACCTGATGTGGAAGTTATAAACAAAAAACCCGGCTTCAGTCAGCTGAGGAGTGCGAGCTCTTTGTGTATTCAGGCTTTTTGGTTGCATCCAAAAGCCTAAATGTCACAAAGAGTGATTACTTCGCAGCCTACCAACCTGGCAAAGAATGAAGCCAACTGTTTTCACTTTCCAACCTGGAAAGGTGAAAAGGTGGGTACGGTGGAAGGTAGGAATAGAAGTGTTAAGTATGGTCACAGTAGAGCAGTGAGTGAGTTCACAACGATCCCCACCTGTAGTGTAGGTGAAAGGGTGGGAGGTTTAAAAAACAAACAAACCCGGCTTCAGTCAGCTGCGGAGTAATCGCTTTTTTTGTGTATATTTTAGGCTTTTTGGTTGCACGTCTGGCAAAACTGTAGTTTAGACACCCCCATCGGGGCAGTAGGAGGTGGATGCCTACAACTATCCAGCCATGCACAAACCCACCTGTCCATCCATCCAGCCATCCGTCTGCCTATCTATCCATCCACCTATTCATCTTATCCATCTATCCTATTCTTCTACCCATCTGTCCATCCA
>CM065685.1:20820286-20822786 GCA_017654935.2 Phymorhynchus buccinoides
AATGTATCTCTAGCCACTTCCAAAGTCATTTTTACAGATCTTTACAGATGAGTCGTTTGACCCCCAGGAGGGAAGTGGGGGGGGGGGGGGGGGGGGGGGGGGGGGGGGGGGGGGGGGGGGGGGGGGGGGGGGGGGGGGGGGGGGGGGGGGGGGAGGGGGGGGGGGGGGGGGGGGGGGGGGGGGGGGGGGGGGGGGGGGGGGGGGGCAGCCTTCTGCGTCCCCGCGTTTAAGATTAACCCTTTCACCGCCAACCATATTTCAACCAAAAATGTCCATTAAATTTACCTAGGTAGAGAACAAAATCCATCTGCAGTATTGTGGATTCTTCTGTGACATATATAAAATAAGGTTTATCCTTACTTCCCAAAACTAAGACAACAGGGTCTTTGGATAATAGACCCCAATTTGATGCCTTTTAGTGAAATAGGTGTTAAATCATCGTGGTGCTAAAATGCGACATTGGCGGTGAAAGGGTTAAAAGAGGATACCATCTCCGCCGTGTAAATATCTTCACTGCGAAGCTGGTAGCAATTTCTATGGCCCTGTCCTTCGTTGACGGCCTCGGCCTTGTTCCCGAGGGCAGTGGTCATACTGTCAGATTCTTTATCGGCACTTGCGGCCATCCGGCAGGCCGGCAGGCAGGCAGGCAGGCAGACAAATTCTCTCGCGAGGATGTAGTGTGGGAGATCCTCTCCCTCATCCACCGCCTGACTGTCGGGGGCTGCACCTTCAACTTACAATGAGTCCCGGCGCATGTCGGCATCAGGGGGGCAATGAGGTGGCTGACAAGGCAGCCAAGGCGGGCCATATCCCCTGATGTTGGCTGTGCCCACGTTGACATTCCTCTGGGATTGGCAGATGTTAAGGAAAAAGTTGACTAAAGCGGTATGGGACGAGTGGGCCCGGGACTTATCGGCTGACTTGTGCTAGGCTGATTTGTTTTCTTTCAATATAATGTTTCTTTCGATTGATCGGTGCAGAATGAACAGAATAAGATAGCGTGTAAATAGGGTTTTACGCCCTCTTCGGCCTTTTGGCCATGCGGGGCATTTGTAAATACAAAGACGGTGGGAACAATACTGGAGGCAATGCCCGGAGGCAGTGCCAAACCAGTAAAGTCCCTATTCTTAAACGATACAGATATGTGTAGCAGTAACCACGCCTCGGCGGTTAAACCTCATCGGCTATGGTACCGTTTTAAGAATAAGATAGCTCCAATTTAAAGGGCTTGTAAACTGCTGGTGTCAAACATGTAGAAGGTTGCACTGTGAGAGTGCTTTCTATTTTTTAAAATTCTGTTTGTGGACCAGGTGACCTTTCGGCTGGCCATGGACCGCATTCTGAACGTGATGTCCATCAACGTGGCCGGAGAGACTGACCTGGTGAGTGTGGTGACTTTACAGGTTAGATGTAGGTCAGCGTGCACGTGCATTCTCGCGAAAATGCATTTTGCGTACACACGAATATGTGTGCATACTGTCTTGCTGATGCAAGTGCTTGCACACACCTTCACACGCACTTGGAAACACGGACTAGCTCGCGCACATACACACACATACACACCCGCACACACGCCCGCCCGCCCGCACGCCCGCACGCACGCACGCACGCACGCACGCACGCGCGCACGCACGCACACACACACACACACACACACACACACACGCACGCGCACGCATACGCACGCACGCGCACACACACACACACACGCACGCACGCACACGCACACGCACACGCGCACACGCACGCACGCGCACACACACACACACACACACACACACACACACACACACACAGTATAATATGTGCATTGACCCCTGAAGATTATTCATCAACAATAAAATCGAGAGTTTAATAGCAGAAGTTACAATCAATCATCTCTGAGTAATACCAAAGATACTGTCAGGCTTCTTTGTTCCATTCGTCATAATACATTTTGGCACTTTTCAGAAATGACTGACGGCACCATTTTGCACTTAAACCTCAGAATGCAATCCAGT
The DNA here is from genome assembly GCA_017654935.2 of Phymorhynchus buccinoides. Lineage (NCBI taxonomy): Eukaryota > Metazoa > Mollusca > Gastropoda > Neogastropoda > Raphitomidae > Phymorhynchus > Phymorhynchus buccinoides. The sequence goes on from CM065685.1 coordinate 20,822,287, forward strand.
ATTGTTGTTCAGCTTCTTTCAGTAGCAAAGGTCTCGATCTATACACATTATAATAATAATAATAATAATAATAATAATAATAATAATAATAATAATAATAATGAATAAAGCTTCTAAAGCGCTCTTCGATGAAACAAAATCATCCTCAGAGAGCGCTTTATAAATATTACGAGAGAAAACAATCAAGATTTTTTTTTTTATTACAAATTATTATGAAGAAGTATATTTTTTTTAAAGAAAAAAGGCTCACGCCGTTCACCCCCACCCACCACCCTTTTTTACATACACATTATAGACACCATTTCAAAAAACATTTTAAAAGAAGCATAACAAATAATTATTGAACATAATTGAAAGTAGAAATCAAAATAATCCAGCCGGGTTTATTTTACTCCCACCATTTCGCCTAATCTACAGCTGAGGGTCATTGTGAACTCACTCACTGCCTGCAACAACGCTAACACTTCCCACCTCCCCCCACCATTTCGCCTAATCTACCT
>CM065685.1:20830286-20835286 GCA_017654935.2 Phymorhynchus buccinoides
GTGTTTGAGCAGACATACAGCACTTAGAACACCGTGCGTCATTCTAAAAATGTGTAATTTATATTTTTACGTCACATTTAGCAAGTTTTATCAGTTTGTGGCCACTGGCCACCCCTAATTTTTTATATAAAAAAAACTTTTGCAAGTAGCTGACTCGCGTCCTGCGGTTTCAAGCTTCGACGCCATTGTTGCATTGTTGCTATGGTATATGACCGAGTAATGGAGGTAAGCAACTCTAATTTTCACGAAGTGCTCTCCCCTATTTTTTTCTCTCCGAAAATCGTCTATTATATAAGTAGATTTAGATTCGTCTGTTGGGGCCTGCATGAATATAGTGATCGAAACTAGTAGGATTTTATCATATTCATGTAAACAGTAGGCCTAGTATTTTCACCAGCAGAGGCATGCCTTATGGACAGCGTCACAGTTTTTGGATAGCCGCACTGTGACTGAAGGTCGGATGTGTGGCGCAAGGCCTAAAAGACCCACCACGTCACGTGTCAACATCACGGTTTTCACGTGTTTTCCCTCTTATAGCTGGTAAGGAATCTTAAGAAATCTTCCTAGCATAAGAGGGAATGTGACACGTGACGTGGGGGGGTCTTTCAAAGTATCTGTACCATTGAAACATGTTTCACTGTTTCCCAGTGGCAACACAGTGATATACTTATGCAAGCGATCTTTATGAGTGGCTATCATTGTGTTGCCATGGGGAAAGAATGAAAAATGTTCACGTGTATTGAGATCTTAAAGACCCAGTGACGCACCATGATTAAGTCCCTTGGTTTTTTCTGGGTTGCTGTGACCCACATACGAATTTCCCCATATTCAAATTCAGGCTGCTCTTTAAACTGATGTATCGGTTTGAATTTGGGGCCATTTATATGGGAGTCAGACTTGGTCAAAACAAGATTTCTTTCGAGTTATAAGAGGGAAAACACGTGAAACACGTGATTTTGACACGTGATCTGGTGGATCTTTAAGCAATATGATTTGATTCTTCTTCTTCTTCTTCTGCATTCCCAGGCCATAATGGCAATAATGGGTAAGGAACATATGTGTCCGGTTTTCAGTTTTCACTGGTCTCCCCGCTGCATACAGCCGACACATTCCGATTTCGGAGGAGCTCAAAGGAGAAACATTATTTGGAAGATTCTTTTGAAAAAAAGCAGGAGAATGGGCCAATAAGTCAGAAAGATAGTAGATGACAGAAAGCAAAGGAAAAAGCCAGAGTCAAAGAGAATGGCAGATTAAAGGAAGTTACAGGCACAGAACTTCCAGAAGGTGGGGGAACTATTTTTACGAAAGATCCCCGCGGTATCCCCACGGGGAATGATTTGATTCGAACTGTGTTGATGGTGGTGGTGGTGGTGGTGGTGGTGGTGGTGGTGATGGGTGCTTTGTTGCATGATGAATGATGATGACGGTTGTGTGTGTCCAGTGGGGGGTCAGAAGATTGCCGGGCAAAACGTTGGATCCAAGACCATGAAGGACAGACGACAGACGGTGGTCAAGCGATACCGAGGGTCAGTTCCCATTATTATTGCCCCATAAGGTTAAAAATGTAGCATGGTGCACACGCGCACGCGTATGTGCCCTCGCCACAGAGAGAGAGAGAGAGAGAGAGAGAGAGAGAGAGAGAGAGAGAGAGAGAGAGAGAGAGAGAGAGAGAGAGAGAGAGAGAGAGAGAGAGAGAGAGAGAGAGAGAGAGAGAGAGAGAGAGAGAGAGAGAGAGAGAGAGAGAGAGAGCAGAGAGAGACAGAAACAGACAGAGAGAGACATAGACAGACAGACAGACAGATTCACAATCACATGTACACACAAATGCACACGCATTTCGCCCTGCACAAACATAATATACCCCACCACTGCACACACACATACACGCACGCGCGCGCACACACGCACGCGCGCGCGCACGCACACACACACACACACACACAACACACACACACACACACACACACACACACACACACACACACACACACACACACACACACACACACACAGAGAGAGAGAGAGAGACACATTGAGCATATACATAAGAAGAGTCAGTCCAGGATCTTTTGTTTACAGAGGCTAAGGAATATTGGTGTCTGTTCAGATATTCTTCAAACCTACTACCGATGTTGCATTGAATCTGTTCTTACTGTGTCATTTATCTGTTGGTATGGAAGCTTGAGTGTAAAAAGTAAGCGTGTGTTGAGTGATATGGTGAATGTGTGCAGTAAAGTTGTGGGTGCAAGGCAGAGTGGTATGCAAGAGTTGTATGACAGACAAGTAGTCAAGAAAGCCAGGAAAATTCTTAATGATAACAGTCATGTTCTGGCAAAATACTATGAAGTATTACCATCGGGCCGTCGATACAGAACTCTAAAACTGAAAATAAGAGCACAGAAAACTTTCTTACCAAGATCAATTCATCTGTTGAACTCTTAATGCACTGCATTGAGTGATTGTTTTGCTGAGCAGCCTGTCCATCTCCTTGGGATTGAATTTGTATTCGTATTCGTCCAGTTTGTTAACTACAATATTGCAGTGTTATTAGTTATTAGTTTATATTCTTTAATTGTTGATAAATGTGTTTATTGTTGTTGTGGTTTTTGTTGTTGTTGATAAATGTGTTTATTGTTGCTGTTTTTCTTATGTGCACCTGGCTGCAATTTCTCAGTTATGAGATAATAAAGATGATTTGATTTGATTTGATTTGATTTGACATACATACATACATACATACATACATAGAGAGAGGGGGAGAGAGAGAGAAACAGAGAGAGAGACAGAGAGAGACACAGAGAAAGAGAGAGACAGAGAGAAAATGAGAGACAGACAGACAGACAGACAGAGACAAGAATAAATAGGCAAAGAGAAAGAGATCGAGACAGACAGACAGACAGACAGGAAGGCAGGCAGTCAGGCAGAAGGCAGACACCCAGACAGACAGACAAAGATATGAACAATTCAATTCAATTCAAAATTCAAACAATTTTAATGACTAAGCCTTCTGCCCGTATCATGGGGAGGCTGTGGGAGGGGGTTATAAAGACACATGACATTTGTATCGAAAACTAGAAAATAACACAAATTCTTGTGGATTTAAACATTTAAGCAAAAATAAACAAATTAGTAAGTAAATAAATGAACAGATATAAATAAATAGGTAAATTAAAGAGAAAAACAGCAACAAATAATCCAATATGATATTGAGTCGATGAAACAGATGTGAACAGAGGCATGGAGAGAGACGGATAGACAGACAGATAGACAGACAGAGATAGAAACAGACAGGCAGTGGCAGCTCATAAACACACAGAGAGAAGTGGGGTGGGGGTGGGGAGAGGGGGGGGGGGTGAGAGCATGCTAAGATACATGTCTTTTAAAGACCCCGCACGTCACGTGTCAAAATCACGGCTTTCACGTGTTTTCCCTCTTATAGCTAGTAAGGAATCTTAAGAAATCTTCCTAGCATAAGAGGGAATGTGACACGTGACGTGCGGGTTCTTTAAATACCCTTTCCCCCCACGCAACGTCGCCATCACAGAACTAAAAATAGCTCAATGGTCGCAATGGCATGCAGGGCAGACTCCACCCCACGTGACGTGGCTTCGCGGAATCGGCAATCGCGCGTGACGGTTAAAACGACGGCGACCCCTTACCCGACCACGCCCAACGCCTACCGCCTGCACACCTTCCTTCGCTATGTGGAGAACTATCGGCTGCAGATCTTTTGGCTCACTCTGTACACTTTGCTGCTCTTTGGCATCTTCATCGAACGGGCCTACAGTGAGTATGATTATGGCAGAGAGAGAGCGAGAGAGAGAGAGAGAGAGAGAGAGAGAGAGAGAGAGAGAGAGAGAGAGAGAGAGAGAGAGAGAGAGAGAGAGAGAGAGAGAGAGAGAGAGAGAGAGAGAGAGAGAGAGAGAGAGAGAGAGAGAGAGAGAGAGAGAGAGACACAGAGAGAGAGAGAGAGAGAGAAGAGAGAGAGAGAGAGAGAGAGAGAGAGAGAGAGAGAGAGAGAGAAGAGAAAGAGAGAGAGAGAGAGAGAGAGAGAGAGAGAGAGAGAGAGAGAGAAAGAAAGAAAGAGAGAGAGAGAGAGAGAGAGAGAGATACAGAGATACAGAGAGAGAGAGAGAGAGAGAGAGAGAGAGAGAGAGAGAGAGAGAGAGAGAGAGAGAGAGAGAGAGAGAGAGAGAGAGAGAGAGAGAGAGAATTGAATTGAATTGAATGAATTTTATTTATAGAGGGTAATAGAGTAAGCAATAACATGCTTCTTTTCCCTCTGGAATTTTTTTTACAAATATAAAAGTAGAAATGAAGAAGGAAAACGAGCACAGACAAAGCAATATAAAGAATGCAAAATACAACCCTATATAGCAGCACGACAATAACAAAATCAAACCTAATATTATTAACTATACTCATTTTGAACGTGCATAAATTAAGAGTAGGTCTAAGCACATACACACGAAGAAAACCCCAGAAATAATCCTATTTTTCATACTCATCTTTAACATGCACAAATTGAGAAGTGCACAAACGCATGACAAAACCAGTCCTAATTTTACTTTACATACTCATCTTAAAAATGTACTTATTTGAACGGACAACCATGCACGTAATAAAATCAAGCCTAGTTCTACTTTACCTACTCATCTTAACATGCACAATTTTAAATGTAAATATTTGTACACATAGCAAAATCAAGCATATTCCTATATGACATTATTCATACTTAACATGCACAAATTAAAAAGTAAATACACACACGTGACAAAAGCAAACCTATTCATATTTTTAGAATGTGTATGCACATTATTAAAAAGTAAATATTTGACGAAATCAAAACTAAACCTGCTTTATGTACTCATCTTTAACATGCATAAGAGAGAGAGAGAGAGAGAGAGAGAGAGAGAGAGAGAGAGAGAGAGAGAGAGAGAGAGAGAGAGAGAGAGAGAGAGAGAGAGAGAGAGAGGGGGGGGGGGGGGGGGGGCAGAGAG
>CM065685.1:20840286-20857786 GCA_017654935.2 Phymorhynchus buccinoides
ACGTGTCAAAATCACGGGTTTCGCGTGTTTTCCCTCTTATAACTGGAAAGAAATCCTGTTTTGACCAAGTCTGACTCCCATATAAATGGCCCCAAATTCAAACCCACACATCAGTTTAATTAAAGAGCAGCCTCAATTTGAATATGGGGAAATCTGTGTGTGGGTCACGACAAACAACCCACCAAGGACTTAATCATGGTGTGTCACTGGGTCTTTAAGAGATCTTCGTAGCATAAGAATGTGACGTTGACACGTGACGTGGGTTTTTTTTAAAATCATAATTTATTAAAAAAAAAAACAACTTCTTTGGGGTCCAAAATCTGTCACGATTGTCATTACGAATGTTTTGTATGAGAAACCCACCGCAACAAAATAACTGTTCAAAACTTTCCATTCAGTGTTTGCACTTCTTGGGTATCGTAATGGGCCAGACACACTGCAAACGGTGCAATCCGATTGCGACGACGTCTAGTCTGTGAGTCATGATTCACGTGAAATACTTCCGTCTAAAAAATAATTCTACCGTTTTCGTTCACTATACTCGTGCACACGAATACACAATGCACGAATTATGTATTAAAAAAACCGTCTGATACAAAAATACAAGTATTCCATCAGATTCATATTTAGACATAGCAGAATTTCACGAGAATCATGCATCCCAAAAATGTCACAGTCGGATCGCATCGTATGCAGTGTGTCTTTCCCTTAAAGACCCCCCACGTCACGTGTCACATTCCCTCTTATGCTTGGAAGATTTCTTACCAGCTATAAGAGGGCAAACACGTGAAAACCATGATTTTGACACGTGACGTGGTGGGTCTTTAACCTAGAATGAAAAGCTGATGGGAAAACAACAACAAGTTATAACTTTCATATTAATTGTAATACAGTGGAACCTCCCTTATAAGACCTCCCATTATAAGACTCCCTCCCATATAAGACCTACTTCTCTGAGACATTGCTCTTCCTTGACACGTGACGTGGTGGGTCTTTAACCTAGAATGCTAAGCTGATGGGAAAACAACAACAACAAACAAGTTATAACTTTCATATTAATTGTAATACAGTGGAACCTCCCTTATAAGACCTCCCATTATAAGACTCCCTCCCATATAAGACCTACTTCTCTGAGACATTGCTCTTCCTTGACACGTGACGTGGTGGGTCTTTAACCTAGAATGCAAAGCTGATGGGAAAACAACAACAACAACAAGTTATAACTTTCATATTAATTGTAATACAGTGGAACCTCCCTTATAAGACCTCCCATTATAAGACTCCCTCCCATATAAGACCTACTTCTCAGACATTGCTCTTCCTTGACACGTGACGTGGTGGGTCTTTAACCTAGAATGCAAAGCTGATGGGAAAACAACAACAACAACAACAAGTTATAACTTTCATATTAATTGTAATACAGTGGAACCTCCCTTATAAGACCTCCCATTATAAGACTCCCTCCCATATAAGACCTACTTCTCAGACATTGCTCTTCCTTGACACGTGACGTGGTGGGTCTTTAACCTAGAATGCAAAGCTGATGGGAAAACAACAACAACAACAAGTTATAACTTTCATATTAATTGTAATACAGTGGAACCTCCCTTATAAGACCTCCCATTATAAGACTCCCTCCCATATAAGACCTACTTCTCAGACATTGCTCTTCCTTGACACGTGACGTGGTGGGTCTTTAACCTAGAATGCTAAGCTGATGGGAAAACAACAACAACAACAAGTTATAACTTTCATATTAATTGTAATACAGTGGAACCTCCCTTATAAGACCTCCCATTATAAGACTCCCTCCCATATAAGACCTACTTCTCTGAGACATTGCTCTTCCTTGACACGTGACGTGGTGGGTCTTTAACCTAGAATGCAAAGCTGATGGGAAAACAAAAACAACAACAACAAGTTATAACTTTCATATTAATTGTAATACAGTGGAACCTCCCTTATAAGACCTCCCATTATAAGACTCCCTCCCATATAAGACCTACTTCTCAGACATTGCTCTTCCTTGACACGTGACGTGGTGGGTCTTTAACCTAGAATGCAAAGCTGATGGGAAAACAACAACAACAACAAGTTATAACTTTCATATTAATTGTAATACAGTGGAACCTCCCTTATAAGACCTCCCATTATAAGACTCCCTCCCATATAAGACCTACTTCTCAGACATGGCTCTTCCTTGACACGTGACGTGGTGGGTCTTTAACCTAGAATGCAAAGCTGATGGGAAAACAACAACAACAACAACAAGTTATAACTTTCATATTAATTGTAATACAGTGGAACCTCCCTTATAAGACCTCCCATTATAAGACTCCCTCCCATATAAGACCTACTTCTCTGAGACATTGCTCTTCCTTGACACGTGACGTGGTGGGTCTTTAACCTAGAATGCAAAGCTGATGGGAAAACAACAACAACAACAACAAGTTATAACTTTCATATTAATTGTAATACAGTGGAACCTCCCCTTATAAGACCTCCCATTATAAGACTCCCTCCCATATAAGACCTACTTCTCAGACATTGCTCTTCCTTGACACGTGACGTGGTGGGTCTTTAACCTAGAATGCAAAGCTGATGGGAAAACAACAACAACAACAAGTTATAACTTTCATATTAATTGTAATACAGTGGAACCTCCCTTATAAGACCTCCCATTATAAGACTCCCTCCCATATAAGACCTACTTCTCAGACATTGCTCTTCCTTGACACGTGACGTGGTGGGTCTTTAACCTAGAATGCTAAGCTGATGGGAAAACAACAACAACAACAACAAGTTATAACTTTCATATTAATTGTAATACAGTGGAACCTCCCTTATAAGACCTCCCATTATAAGACTCCCTCCCATATAAGACCTACTTCTCAGACATTGCTCTTCCTTGACACGTGACATGGTGGGTCTTTAACCTAGAATGCAAAGCTGATGGGAAAACAACAACAACAACAAGTTATAACTTTCATATTGATTGTAATACAGTGGAACCTCCCTTATAAGACCTCCCATTATAAGACTCCCTCCCATATAAGACCTACATCTCTGAGACATTGCTCTTCCTTGACACGTGACGTGGTGGGTCTTTAACCTTGAATGAAAAGCTGATGGGAAAACAACAAGTTATAACTTTTCATATTAATTGTAATACAGTGGAACCTCCCTTATAAGACCTCCTATTATAAGACTCCCTCCCATATAAGACCTACTTCTCTGAGACATTGCTCTTCTTTGTAAGTAGTAAAACTACCTCCCTTATAAGACCTCATTTTGGATGATTTTTGAAGGTCTTATAAGGGAGGTTCCACTGTACAGCAATTATTAGCGTGTCTGGTTGTGAAGGATGAGTGTAGGATGACTGATGAGTGGAGACCAATAACCATAATTCTTCTTCTTTTCCAATGATAGATTGGTGAAGACGGCTTAAAAAGCCCATGGGCGGGTAAGAAGCCCATGCCATATTATCTCATGAAATGAAGCAAATTTCAGTCACATTTTGCCCATGAGACGAGTGTTCATGTTTAGCATTCGTCTCATGGGCAAAATGTGACTGAAATTTGCTTCATTTCATGAGATAAATGGCATGGGCTTCTTACCCGCCCATGAGCTTTTTACCCCGTCTTACCCAAGTCGAAGATACAGACACGCAAATAAAAATAAAAAGAGATTGATGAACAACAACACAGACTGTTGACGAGACGAATGGGTGATGAAAGATGTGTGTGTATGTGTGTGTGTGTGTGTGTGTGTGGGGGGGGGGGGGTATTTATACTTAAAGACCCACCAGATCACGTGTCAAAATCACGGGGTTCACATCGTGTTTTCCCTCTTATAGCTGGTAAGAAATCTTGTTTTGAACAGGTTTGACTCCCATACAAATGCCCCCAAAATTGAAAACGAAACATCATTTTAAAGAGCAGCCTCAATTTGAAGTTGGGTGGCATTGGGATGTGGGTCACAGCTACCCAGAAAGAAAAAAAAAGGGACTTAATCGTGGTGCGTCAGTGTGTTTTTAAGGTCGTGCTGTGCTGCTCAACACATCTAATTTCAGTCGCATTGCCTTGCCCAAGGTTCATCCCCACTTGCATGGCCTTGAGGACTGCACGATTACTGTATTGAGGACAGTTAAAGACCCCCCCCCCCCCCCCCCACGTCACGTGTTACATTCCCTCTTATGCTAGGAAGATTTCTTAAAGACCCACCAGATCACATGTCAAAATCTCGGGTTTCACGTGTTTTCTCTCTTATAGCTGGTAAGAAATCTTGTTTTGACCAGCTTTGACTCCCATACAAATGCCCCCCCAAATTGAAAACGAAACATCATTTTAAAGAGCAGCCTCAATTTCAAGTTAGGGGGAATTTGTAATTGGGTCACAGCTACCCAGAAAAAAACAAGGGACTAAATCGTGGTGGGTCAGTGTATCTTTAAGATTTCTTACCAGCTATAAGAGGGAAAACACGTGAAAACCGTGATTTTGACACGTGACGTGGTGGGTCTTTAACTACTGATGTGATTGTTGTGTGTCTCGCAGAACTGACGTGCTGGCTTCCTTTCATTACTCCTTTCATTACTGGGCGTGGACTACCATTACTGGTAAGGCAGTCTGCTCAATTGGCATAACTATTTAGACCTACCTCCTTTAATTCTCTCTCTCTCTCTCTCTCTCTCTCTCTCTCTCTCTCTCTCTCTCTCTCTCTCTCTCTCTCTCTCTCTCTCGCTCGCTCTCTCTCTCTCTCTCTCTCTCTCTTGACTGCACTTGTCAATGTCAATAAATACGATTCTGAAGCGTCTGAAGCGTCTCTCTCTCTCTCTCTCTCTCTCGCTCTCGCTCTCTCTCTCTCTTGACTGCACTTGTCAATGTCAATAAATACGATTCTGAAGCGTCTCTCTCTCTCTCTCTCTCTCTCTCTCTCTCTCTCTCTCTCTCTCTCTCTATGTTCTCTCTCGTTCTCTCTTCTCTCTCTCTCTCTCTCTCTCTCTCTCTCTCTCCATTGCTTTGTAGTTTTTTAGCATCCATGTGAGGCAGTCAGAGGGCAACCACCAAAAGGAAACACCGCACTGCTGCTGACTCACTTCGGACGCGGAGTTCAGTAGAGTCTGTTCTGAGCTAAGTTACGCAGAACGCCACCTTTTAGGCCTGCCCCTACTGACGACAACAATGTCTTTGTCAAGGAGCCAGCGTGAGCTTCACCAGAACAGTCCCCAACCACATCTCCCACGATCAACGTACTGATCCCCATGACTTTGACCCGAGCGCTCTAATGGCGCAGACTGGATCGGTTATCGAAACTGATGTCATCATGAGAGCATGCAAGGCATGCATGCAAGGCCACAGATTTCGTGACCATGTTGGTTGGCTTTTTAAATATGATTGATGAAGATGAGGATGATTGTGATGAGGATGATGCTATGGAGTTCCATTTCTGTCTAAGACTACGTTCACGACAGAGCTGTTCTCGACGCTTCCTTTCAGAATAACATCCCCGCGTTGTTAACCAGGCCCGAGAGGTTCAGACACCTGCAGTCAGTGTTGGTCGGGAAATTAATATAGTAACACACTCAAAATCGCAGAGTCGTATGAGTGTGTGTTCCTCAGCATGCCTTTCTGTTGTCTGTCTGTCTGTCTGTGCAAGTCTGACGGGCATCATATTAACGCTGATCATCATCGTGATGTACCCATCTGTCTGTCTGTCTGTCTGTCTACATGTCTGTCTGTCTGTCTGTCTGTCTACCTGTCTGTGCAGGTCTGACGGGCATCATATTAAGAGAGAGAAAGAGAGAGCAACCAATAGGGCATTTGCCACGTGCGGACGACCTTGCAATTCACTGAGTTGAATTTAGAAAGGTCAGCGTAACTCGGGCAGAACGAGTGCGGGCAAATTAATAGTCTAGTATAGAGAACGAACACTCGTGGCTCAAGGTTTCAAGGTTTATTTCCAAAAGCCCCTTGGGGGTACATGGCAAATGCCCAATTTAACACTGATTTTGGCGTGCCCATAGATTAGCCCCGCTAAGCGGTGGGAAGTTAACGCTGATCATCATCATTGTGATGTGTCTGTCTGTCTGTCTGTCTACCTGTCTGTCTGTCTGTCTGTCTGTCTATCTGTCTGTCTGTCTACCTGTCTGTGTGTGCAGGTCTGACGGGCATCATACTAACGGTGATCGTCATCGTGATGTACGTGTTCGCGGTGGAGTACAGCCGACGACACGTGTTCCAAGCCTTCTGGACCACCCATAGCCTCTACATCCCCCTCTACTTCTTCCTCACTCTGCACGGAGCGGGTCAGTCCATACTTCCTTTTCTACTTCTCTCCTCTACTTCTTTTACTTGTCCTCGATTCCTACACTGCATGGATCACCCATAACCTGTACATCCCCCTCTACTTCTTCCTCACGCTGCACAGAGCAGGTCAGTCCATACTTCTTCTCTACTTCTTCTACTTCTCCTCATTTTCTACGCTGCCTGGATTACCCATATCCTGTACACCCCCCTCTACTTCTTCCTCACGCTGCACGGAGCGGGTCAGTCCATACTTCTTCTCTACTTCTTCTCTACTTCTTCTACTTCTCCTCATTTTCTACGCTGCCTGGATTACCCATAGCCTGTACACCCCCCTCTACTTCTTCCTCACGCTAAACGGAGCAGGTCAGTCCATACTTCCTTTTCTACTTCTTCTCTACTTCTTCTACTTTTCCTCAATTCCTACACTGCATGGATCACCCATAGCCTGTACCTCCCCCTCTACTTCTTCCTCACGCTGCACGGAGCGGGTCAGTCCATACTTCCTTTTCTACTTCTCTCCTCTACTTCTTTTACTTTTCCTCAATTCCTACACTGCATGGATTACCCATAGCCTGTACACCCCCCTCTACTTCTTCCTCACGCTGCACGGAGCGGGTCAGCCCATACTTCCTTTTCTACTTCTCCTCTACTTTTCCTCAATTTCTACAAAGCATGGATTACTGTTCTACTTCTCTACTTTTCCTCACTTTCTACACTGCCTGGATTACCCATAGCCTCTACTTCCCCCTCTACTTCTTCCCCACGCTGCACGGAGCGGGTCAGACCATACTTCTTTTCTACTTCTTCTACTTCTCCTCAATTCCTACAAAGCATGGATTACCCATAGCCTGTACACCCCCCTCTACTTCTTCCTCATAGCGCTGCACGAGAGCAGGTCACTTCCCATACTTCCTTCACTTTCTACTGCCTGGATTCATAGCATCTACTCCCCCTTCTACTTTCCTCCTCGAGGCAGGTCAGTCCATACTTCCTTTTCTACTTCTTTCTACACTGCCTGGATTACCCATAGCCTGTACACCCCCCTCTACTTCTTCCTCACGCTGCACAGAGCATGTCAGTCCATACTTCCTTTTCTACTTCTCCTCTACTTCTACTTTTCCTCACTTTCTACACTGCCTGGATTACCCATAGCATGTACTCCCCCCTCTACTTCTTCCTCACGCTGCACGAGGCAGGTCAGTCCATACTTCCTTTTCTACTTCTCTCCTCTACTTCTACTTTTCCTCAATTCCTACACTGCATGGATTACCCATAGCCTGTACATCCCCCTCTACTTCTTCCTCACGCTGCACAGAGCAGGTCAGTCCATACTTCCTTTTCTACTTCTCCTCTACTTCTACTTTTCCTCACTTTCTACACTGCCTGGATTACCCATAGCATGTACTCCCCCCTCTACTTCTTCCTCACGCTGCACGAGGCAGGTCAGTCCATACTTCCTTTTCTACTTCTCTCCTCTACTTCTACTTTTCCTCAATTCCTACACTGCATGGATTACCCATAGCCTGTACATCCCCCTCTACTTCTTCCTCACGCTGCACGGAGCGGGTCAGTCCATACTTCCTTTTCTACTTCTCCTCTACTTTTCCTCAATTTCTACACAGCATGGATTACTGTTCTACTTCTCTACTTCTCCTCATTTTCTACGCTGCCTGGATTACCCATAGCCTCCACTTTCCCCTCTACTTCTTCCTCACTCTGCACGGAGCGGGTCAGACCATACTTCCTTCGCTACTTCTCTCCTCTACTTCTTTTACTTTTCCTCAATTCCTACACTGCATGGATCACCCATAGCCTGTACACCCCCCTCTACTTCTTCCTCACGCTAAACGGAGCAGGTCAGTCCATACTTCCTTTTCTACTTCCCCTCTACTTATTCTTAATTCCTACAAAGCATGGATTACTTTTCCTCTACTTTTCCTCAATTCCTACAAAACATGGATTACTCATAGCCTCTACTTCCCCCTCTACTTCTTCCTCACGCTGCACGGAGCGGGTCAGCCCATACTTCCTTCTCTACTTCTCTCCTCTACTTCTACTTTTCCTCCATTCCTACAATGCATATGATAATAATAATAATAATAATAATAATAATAATACTCATTGTAGAAATTTCAATCGTTATACCTTAGAAGTTAAACTTCAGATGATGATTCTTCTTCTTCTTCTTCTTCTTCTTTTTCTTCTGCATTCCCAGGCCATACAGCCATAATGGGTAAGGTACATATGTGTCCGGTTTTCTGTTTCAACTGGTCTCCCCGCTGCGAACAACCGACACATTCCGATTTCGGAGGAGCTCAAAAGAGAAAAAAATGTTTGGAAGGTTTTTTTTTGAAAAAAAAGGCAGGAGAATCAGATGATTATAAAATTAAACTTCTTTTATAATTCTTCCCAAAACGAAATTAGAACTAATGTCCCATAATTATGTGTCCTTAGGACCGGAAGGATATGAAACTTAATAATCATATAGTAAAAAGCCAAGTGTCCGTGTGTGTGTCTGTCTGTCTTTCTGTCTGTCTGAAACACAAAACGGGCCTTATAACTCCGCCGTTTTTCGACCGAATCGCTTCAAATTTGCTGTGAGCCCTAACGGGGTGATGGCAACGGCAACCGAGGCGGCTGTGTCATTTGCGCGGTTTGGCAAATGCGCGAAACGCGTATCCGCCGGCCTCTCGGCGCCCGTATCTCCGGTATTCCTGGACCGATTGCCTTCGAATTTGGCAGGTAGATGACCGGGGACGGTGACTATCGATGTGCCAAACCGGAAGCGAATCGATGCAGAAACGCGCGCGATATACGCCGCTTCACCTTTTCACAAATAACTCTGCCGTTTGTTACCAGTACTTGGCGTTACCGTTACTTCACACTCTTGCCAACGGGAAACGGGGCCTTATAACTCTGCCTTTTCTTAACCGAATCGCTTCAAATTTGCTGTACTCAGCGTTACCAGTACTTAGTGTTACCGTTACTAGGCGTTACCGTTACTAGGCGTTACCGTTATTAGGGAGAGCGCATCACTCTCAGAGCAGCGCCAACGGGAAACGGGGCCTTATAACTCCGCCGTTTCTTAACCGAATCGCTTCAAATTTGCTGTACTCAGCGTTACCAGTACTTGGCGTTACCATTACTAGGCGTTACCGTTACTAGGCGTTACCGTTACTAGGCGTTACCGTTACTAGGCGTTACTGGTACTCGGAGTTGCGCTAGTCATTCATAATTCTTCACACCACTCAAAGCAGCACTCTTCCCGTCTACTTCTCCAATCTTCTTCTTCTTCTTCTGCGTTCCCAGGCGATATGGCCATAAGGGGTAAGGTACATATGTGTCGGGTTTTCAGTTTTCACTGGTCTCCCCGCTGCATTCAACCGACACATTCCGATTTCCGATACTTCTCCAAATCAATGTAGGCCTAAGGCCTAACCAACTTGCACGGTCAGTTCAATCTCACCACACAATTTCCTCATTACTAGGTTAACGAAGAAAGCTTAATGAAAAGAAACATTGCTTACGTGGGGTTTTTTGTTTGTGGCTCAAGCCACAAACCTATAAACTTTGTCGGAAAAAGAAAATCGGTCCAAAATTGTCGCACATTTTGACAAAATTGTCGCACTTCAAATCGAGGCTACACTTCTGGCCGCTCTTTAAAATGATGTATTTTAAAAGCGTACAAAATAATAAACATACGTAATACAGACACTACAACAGACACGACGAGTATGCGGTGCTTCTTTCGATGAGTATAAGTAGGATACATAGTTTTAAATGTTTTCCAAAAGATATAAAAAGTTACACAAGTGCAGAGATAACATTCTGGTTTACAGATTAAAATTATTGAAGAGCCAGGGGAGGTAACTCATGATTGGAGTGGTAAAAATAGACCGCGTGCCACAAACTATTGCGATTTCGCGTTTAAACAGAAAACTAGAGGCCAGATACGATGCTAACATTTACACACAAAGTCTAACGGGCACTAAGCACACTATGGCTTGTACACTATCCGCCACAAGGAGGTGCCATATTATGGGAGTCGCCATCTTAGTCAGTAACTTTGTTTAAAAAATGCCAGATCGATGCTGTTTACACACAAATCTGACTAAGGTGGCGACACTTCCGTTGGAAGGGTCGAGATGCGCACACAGGTGGGGGGGAGCCAGCTTTAAGCTTGTTGCTGCTCTTAAGCTTGTTGCTGTATTTCTAACAGTATTTGGTTGTACAATTGTATGTATTACAAAGTTGTTTATGAAAAAAACGTACTCCTAAGCGATTTGACTAACAAAGAGCTGCAAGATCGTCACAGCCATGTCAACTTAAAATAGGAATTGTTCGGAAATAATTAAGGGGAGTAATTTCATGGTGTGTGGGAGTGATCTTGCCTAATTCCATCGGTCAGACAGGGGAAGTCACTCTGCCTTCAGCTCTCGTAGCCTATCGACTCGTGTGTTTGAGCAGACATACAGCACTTAGAACACCGTGCGTCATTCTAAAAAAATTATGTCATTTATATTTTTACGTCACTTTTTGCAAGTTTTATCAGTTTGTGGCTACTGGTCATCCCTAATTTTTCTATTAAAAAAAAATGTTTGCAAGTCGCTGACTCGCATCCTGCGGTTTCAAGCTTCGACGCCATTGTTGCATTGTTGCTATGGCATTTGACCGAGTAATGGAGGTTAGCAACTCAAATTTTCACGAAGTGCTCTCCCCTACTTTTTTCCAAAAATTATATTAGGAGAGGCTTCGCCAGAAATCCAGTCAAATGGATAGGAGGAAATAGTGTTGCTTGTGGCCACGCACCAGCAAAAGGGGGGAAAAGAAGAAGACTTGCTGATATATTGGATCTAATCTGGCCCCCAAAAAGCACGTGCACGCACGCATGCACAATTTTTTTTAAGCGTGCGCTTATTCCATCCGCTTATTTCTTATTTGCGGATATGCGCATGAGTTTTCTGCATGTAATGCGCACAGTCCATAAACCAACAAACTTTGTGGTTCCATTTCTAGGCGACGAAAGCAAATTGAAATTTGCGATTTGGGTTGAGGGCATTTTTTTATAAATTTTTTTTTTTTTGGGGGGGGGGGGGGGGGGGGCAATCTCTATCGGTTTCTGAAATAAAAGTTGTCCACTGGACTGGGTCTTTAATGGTAAAAGAGAGAAGTGATACAATGACGTCAGTTTAGACGCAAGAGCGTCAGATCATGATAATCGTCATACTTGTGAGAGTTCAACTCCAACCTGTGAAAGTCTGGAAGCATAAATTGAAGAATGCCTACCCACTTGGACCTACAGAAACCCGTACACGAAGATGAATACGACAGAACGGCTCATCATTCCGACTGATTGCGGTGAACATCAAGTTACTGTACACCTCGACGCCGCCAACTTGCCTGTCATCCGGATTCTGTCCGCAGTCACTTTGACCTTGGGTCTTTTCAGCAATGCAATGATTGTCGTTGTGGTCAGATCTTCTAACAAAACCAAGGGAAACCGATTCTCTTTGGGTAATTTCTACTTCCAAGCTCTGGCATTGTCGGACGCGTTGCTGCTGCTCTTAGTCCTGTTTCCAAGATGGGTGGAATCTCTGGCGCATCGGGTGTTCGACGTGGAAGGGAACTGGACGTGTTTTTTCAACTTGCTCTCCTACTTCGTTCTCTTCTCTGTGTGTTCGTGGCTTCTGGTGGCGTTCACTACGTTCAGAGCACTGGCTGTTGTGATACCTCACAGCTTCAGGTCGTTCACCCCTAAATGGGTGCACGTCCTAGTGACTCTCAGCGTGGTGACAGGTTCCTCACTCTACGGCTTGTATACCACCCTCAAAAGCGATTTGGACTACGAATATTGTTACTTTGGCAGTTCGGTTATCCGTACGCATGGGACTGGCCAGAAAGGGCCAGTCATTACGAGCTTGTTCTTGATATTCGTTATTCCTTTCGTTGTCATCGTGGTGTGCAACATTGTTATGATCGTGAAACTGGGAACAACTCGGTTGGGCAGAGACACGCAAGAAACAGCGACGTCGTTTAGGCCTAAAATGACATGTTTAGAGAAATGCTCAATCCGCATTCAAGCCAATAGGAAATATTTCACCGTCACTATCGTTTGCGTGTCGTTTTGCATTTCGCTTTTCCCCTATTTTTTGATGGAGACACTGGACGTAACTGAGAATGTTTGTCTCCTTGATGTACCTTTCGCCCTGAACGCCACTTTCGACCATCTGATCTTCGTCAACTCTGCCATTAAATTCTATCTCTACTGTATCATGGGAAGTCGGTTCAAACAAGAATCGCGACGGCTCTTCAAGAACTTGTTTGACCGATGCGTTCAACCAAAGGACAGAGCAGATCTCGCCGATGCCCCAGCTGCTTCCCCAAGTACTATGTCTCTCTCCAGTGTCGTGACGGTGATTTTGTTAGATTCGAAACTACACGAGGGGTTTCAAAGCATAAAGTCTCAGTTTATCCAGGAGTTGGGAGAGCGCAGAGCTAGCCAGGATTCTGGAAGACACGAAGACAGTTTTTCGGTTGTGGCGATGATTACTCCGAGACGGTACTCACCGCCAGCGGAGATAGATAGAGTGCCAATCAAAGAGAGCTCGACGGGTATGCCACAGCCCCTCCTCTTGCTACCGCGCCGATTCGGCAGTGATGTGGACATGGCCCCAACCCAGCACTTGTCTTCCATTGTTCTGTCATCCCTAATGGGCACCATTCCAGAACACGGTGGCCCCGCTAGGTTACAAAAAGGTCACCAAGTCATCAAAAGTGCCACGCTCTCGCTGGATTCCTCCTTCGGTGATGTTGATGGGCCGAAGCCAGATCGTTCGTGGACTGAGTATTTGTCAGACAAACGTCCTCGGTGTAAGACTATTAAGAAGGGAAACCTGCGTACGACTAATAAAAGGGACGACTCAGCCATACTCAGCCACAATGTTAAGAAACGTTCTTCAAACGATGCCGTGCTCAAACCGTCTCCTCTGTGCCTTAGAGATCCGCACTCATCAACCTCTCCTCTGTGCCTTAGCGACCAGCTCCCAACATGTTCTTTTCAAGGCCGGAAAGAGTGGCACTCGGTCCAAACCTTGGAAGACGTACAACCCACCACTTCCGTCCTCCGAACACTGCGCACGTCGACTCTTCGCTTATACCGCAGTTTGTCCCTTTCTATGTCCAGGATGTTAAGAACGACCACAGCTCCAGTAGGCAGTGAACACCGCTCGCTTGATGCTTCCCAACTGGAGGCTCACGAGGCAGAGCCAGAGGGCTCATCGATCGAACATTTATCAGGCATCAAACAGAGACTTCCTCACGGTTGGACTAACAAAAAGAGCAAGCAAGATGAAGCTGCTATGAAGGGAAAACAGGATAAGCCTAAAGCTAACATAAAGGACAAACAAGACAAAGTTAAGGACGCGCAAGGTAAACCTAACAAAAAGGACAAACGGACACCTACTAACAGCGTTGTGCAGACAGGTGACGAACCTAAGTCGTCCACTCCGTCCTCTAATAGAGGGCAGCTCCCAGCAACGTCTGTTCAGTCCCCTAAAGACCACCACCAGGACTTTGTGCAAGCCACTGATAAGAGTTCTGCTAGAAGGCGTGCTTTCACCACCTCGGTTTTCCGATCGCTACAGGTTCAGGCTTCTCGCTTCTACCATACTTTATCTGGTAGTGTGGTCGCGTTGGTCAGACCCTCCTCAAAGACGGAAGGTGTCAACCTGCGTTCATTGTTTGCGCTTGTCAGACGCGCCAGTAAATGAACGACCCAACCTTTTTTTTTTTTTCATTTTGCCCGATATGATGGACTGTGTATGAAATAATTAGGTCACTAAGTTTTCCTGGTTATTTAACACACACACACACACACACACACACACACACCGCGCGCACGCACGCACACACACACACGCACGCACGCACACACACACACACACATGCACGCACACGCACACACACACGCACACGCACGCGCACGCACACGCACGCACACACACACGCACACGCACACGCACACACTATTGAGATTAGTTATTTCACAAAATGGAGACGAGTTTGACTTGGAGTTAGTTAAGTAGTAATGCTTCTCTAGAAACGAAACAAAATGGACATTGACTGTTCATAACGAGGTGAAAAGAACTCAAAATATAATAATTATACATTACGGAACGAAAATAGTGGCCATGTTGAGCTGAGGGAAGGGGAAAGGTATTTGTGACCTGAAATTACCTCTGCAAGGAGTCAGTATTTTTGTTTATTCTTGTTTTTTCTCTATCAGTGTACCAATCACTTTGTGGAAATTAGTCCTATTCGTGTTCTTTTTTTTAAAGCTTAATCAATGAACAGACTTTGATCACCTTTAATGAGTAGATGTTGACTTATCAAAGATTAAATTCATTTGTTTTTGTCTCTGTGATTTTTTTGGTATGTAGCAGGATTGCTGTGGGTTTTTTTTTTAATGAACGAATTGTGATGAAATGATTGCGGACAGACAGTGCCAGATAGATATGCCACCGTTAATTTTGAATTAATGTGCTGCCACATCAGATTACATTATTCCGAATCTCTCTTCTTCTTTTTTTATACCCTGCACTGGTTCCTTGTTAAGACACGTGTTGAATGCAAAGTTGGTGTTTTCAGATCCCTGCATGATCAAGCAAAATCATTCATTTCTCTCTGAACCTCCTCATCTTGATATGTTCTGTCTCGCCAAATTCAGAGATAAGATCTTTCCTCCATCCTCCTTTTTGATGGTTCCAGGGGTCATTTTTGAGATCAGTGTAATTCTGTTGAGAATTTGTGGGGGGATAGGGGGTAGGGTTAAGTTTTGTATTGAAGCGAAATACAGTGAAAAGTTCGATAGATATTTTGTGTTCAATCGGTTCATTCTGTTTGTCTGTTTCTCTCTCTGTCTCAGAAAACCACTAGCCCTGAGGCAATAGTCTTCATAATTTCGCACATTTTTGTAGGATCAAGGCGATCAAAATTTCAATAAGTTTGCTGTCTCAGAGGCTGATTTTTACAGGTTCAAACACAAACATTCTTCAGCTTCAGGGGGATTTGCCCCCTAACCCCCATCAGGGGCTTTGCCCCTGAACCCCACTTCAGGCCTGTGCCAGCCCCCGGACTCTCGCCTCTTTTTTCCTCCTTTTCTGGTCCTCTGAGAATCTCATCTCTGGCAATGTAGGACATCTACAATTCGATGGCTTGGAGTCAAAACGGACTATCTTTAGATAGTCCATTGACATATTATTCAGCTTATTACGAAAACTAATAACTTGTATAAAACAAAAACTGCTGAAATATAAAAAGCAAAACCCCCTTTTTATATTTCTGCAGTCATTGTTTGACACAGGATATTAGTTTTTTTAATAAATCCAATAATACGTCAATGGACTATCTAAAGATAGTCCGTTTTGTCTCCAAGCCATAGTACTGACATTCGCCTCCAAACTGCCGACCAACTTAGAGAGAGAGAGAGAACTCGAACTCGAACTCGAACTCGAAATGTTTAATGAGGATAACTGAATAAGTAACAATACTTCTTTTCATCAGGTCCTCTAAAATAAGAATGAACAAAAATCCGAACAAACAAACAAGTAGATCAATCAATCAATCATCAATAATCAACTACTGCACAAACACAAATTATGTAATGGTTCACACATACATTACAGTAAAATATAGCAAAACTCCAAGACAAGAGATCATGTAACATGAAACAACAACAACAACAACAACAACACACACACACACACACACACACACACACACACACACACACACACACATACACACACACACACACACACACACACACACACACACACACACACACACACACACACACACACACACACACACATTCAATCTAACGTAACCATGACATGAGACGTAACCATGATGAGAGAGAGAGAGAGAGAGAGAGAGAGAGAGAGAGAGAGAGAGAGAGAGAGAGAGAGAGAGAGAGAGAGAGAGAGAGAGAGAGCATGACACGGGAATATCTTCTAAAGAGAGTGCATTGGTAATCCAACAGCATCAACTCAGCCAGGACATCCCCTATAGTCTATAGAATGCGCCTTTATCAACATACACACACACACAAGAAAACAGAAAACAGCAAAGATTGCAAAAGGAGAAGAAAAAAACCCACTTCCGCTCTACAATCCAATCTGTGAATGACACAGTTAACTTGAAAATATAAAAAAAGCAAGGCGTGTATTTGTGAACACAACCCAAGAGAAAATACAAGCGCGAAATCGCAATAGTTTGTGGCACGCGGTCTATTTTTACCACTCCAACCATGAGTCACCTCCCCTGGCTTTTCAATAATTTTAATCTGTAAACCAGAATGTTATCTCTGCACCATTTCGTAACTTTTTATATCTTTTGGAAAACATTTAAAACTATGTATCCTACTTATACTCATCAAAAGAAGCACCGCATACTCGTCGTGTCTGTTGTAGTGTCTGTATTACGTATGTTTATTATTTTGTACGCTTTTAAAATACATCATGTTAAAGAGCGGCCTCAATTTGATGTGTAGCCTCGATTTGAAGTGCGACATTTTGTCAAAATGTGCGACAATTTTGGACCGACCGACAGACAGACCGACCGACCGACCGACCGACCGACAAAGTGAGTTATAGGTTTGTGGCTTGAGCCACAAACAAAAAATGAGAGAGGTGTGAGAAGGTGAAGGTTGGAGACTGTGAGTATACAATCATCAATGGCAAAAGTTTGTTTGGAAACAAACAATAAATTAGTTGGGTGCGGAGTGGGGGTGCGTAGAGGGAGATGTGTGTGTGTGTCTGTAAAAAAACATTACTTAGATTGTTGCCTGTAAAGAGAACGAATGAAGAGTACTTGTTCATGCATTCATTCTCTTTACCTAATAATCTAAGTAAGTGTGTGTGTGCGCGCACGCGCGTGTGTGTGTGTGTTCAGATGTGTGCATATTTATCTGTCTGGCTATCTGTGTGTGCGTCCACATATGTACATGTCTGACTGTGTGTGTGTGTGTGTGCGTGCGTGAGCGCGTTCAGATGTGTGCATTTGTAGCTATCTAAGCATCTCTGTGTGTTCAGATGTGTGCATGATTGTGTAGCTACATGTATATAAACATCTTTGTGTGTTCAGATGTGTGCATGATTGTGTAGCTACTATATAAACATCTTTGTGTGTTCAGA
>CM065685.1:20860286-20908031 GCA_017654935.2 Phymorhynchus buccinoides
CAGTGTGTTCATTAGTGGCTTTGGTCTTGAAACTATCTTCGTCTCCAAATAAAGTTCTTGGTCACGACCGCCCGGGGAAAGAGAGAGAGAGAGAGGGTGGTAGAGAGAGAGAGAGAGAGAGAGAGAGAGAGCGACAGAGAGAGGGACAGACATGCAGACAGACAGACAACCATTGATTTGACCACCTAATTCATCCCTAGGGGTGACCCCGGCGGCCGCTGAACTTCGAGTACAAGTCAGGCCAGTGGGTACTGGTTGCCAGAGACAGACAGACAGACAATGATTTGCCCACCTTGTTATCTTCCCCCAGGCGTGACTCAACTGGTCTTCAAGCGGCCGCTGAACTTCGAGTACAAGTCGGGCCAGTGGGTACTGGTTGCCAGAGACAGACAAACAAACAAACAGACATATGTATGACTAATCGCCTACATACAGACAGACATAATGATTTGCCCATATCCTTTTTCTTGCCCCAGGTGTGACCCAGCTGGTCTTCAAACAGCCACTGAACTTCGAGTACAAGTCGGGCTAGTGGGTACTGGTTGCCAGAGACAGACAGACAGAAAGACAGACATATAACTAATAGAATACAATATGCAGACAGACATAACGATTTGCCCACATCGTTTTCTTCCCCCAGATGTGACCCAGCTGGTCTTCAAACGGCCGCTGAACTTCGAGTACAAGTCGGGCCAGTGGGTACTGGTTGCCAGAGACAGACAGACAAACAGACAAACAAACATTTAACTAATTGCCTATATACAGACAGACATAACGATTTGTCCACATCCTTTTTCTTCCCCCAGGCGTGACCCAGCTGGTCTTCAAGCGGCCGCTGAACTTCGAGTACAAGTCTGGCCAGTGGGTGCGGGTGGCCTGCCTCAAGCTGGCCTCCGGGGAGTACCACCCCTTCACCCTCACCTCCGCCCCCCACGAGGAGACCCTCAGCCTGCACATCCGGGCCGTGGGACCCTGGACCAACAACATCCGCAGGGTCTACGACCCCAGTCTGAATCCCCCGGACCAGCCCTTGCCCAAGGTCAGGGGTGGGGAGTTGTTGGGGTGGGTTGGGGGGTAGGGGAAGCGTTACTGATCGGTGTAAGAAGAACATGTGCTTCATAAAGACCCACCAGGTCACGTGTCAAAATCACGGGTTTCGCGTGTTTTCCCTCTTATAGCTGGTAAGAAATATTGTTTTGAACCAGGTTTGACTCCCATACAAATGTCCCCAAATTGAAAACGAAACATCATTTTAAAGAGCAGCCTCAATTTGAAGTTGTGGACATTTGTATGTGGATCACAGCTACCCAGCCAAAGCCACCAAGGGACTTAATCGTGGTGCGTCAGTGTGTCTTTAACGTCCGCCGATCCAGAACAGGCACATACGGGACATTTGTATTATTATACAGATAGTACCAGTGGGTCGATTCTGAAGGTACTGCAATAGGCCTACAGCCGAACTGATCAGCGTTCGGAACCTTGTTTGTGTGTGTTACTCTTCTGTCTCTTGGTACTGATGAGCTGTTTAGGTGGACTTAAGGTCCTTAGCCCTTCACACCAGGTGGCGTTCCTTTGGAAGTTAATTTCTTAGCAACGCCAAACTCTCTCTCCCTCTCCAGCACGCATGGAAACAAATGTGTTTTCTATTTGACAAAGGGAAGTAATATATGGGCTAAGCCAGTAGAATGATCCCCCGTCGGGCCCACAAGAAACGCTCACTCCGTGAAGGCTTCTACCAAGACAAAGATTACTTTTACACCACTGAAATCACTGCAATACAATTTTAGGTTCTGGGCCTACATTCACATTGAGACAGTATGAGTCTTATCACCATGATATCTTAGAAGTCCTTCTAAAGTAGTAGGATTTAACAGGACTTAAGAAGGGCTTGTAAAATATCATGGTGATAATTAAGTCTTAATACAATCTGTATCGTTAAAAATTCGGGACTTTCCTGGAGCAGCACTGCCTCCGGGCATTGCCTCCAGGATTGTTCCCACCATCTTTATATCTACTAATGTCCCAGATGTGTCTGTTTCAGACCGGAGGACGTTAAAACGGATTTTCATCAATTAAATCTCATACTAATAAGTATCTCAATGTGAATACAGGCCCTGATGTACAAAATAATTGAATTGAATAAAAGAAAGAAAAAAATGCCCGAAAGTGCTGATATAGGACCCTGACCACTGACGCACCTGCCCTACCAACACAAGAGCAACCCTACACCAAATCCTGTAGGTTCAAGGTGTACAAAAATAAGGAACTAAATAATTATGTGCCAACAAAATATGAAATGAATCGGAGGTGCCAATTTCTGTTTCAGCGCTCTTGTGAAACAGAAAAGTGGTTCTGAACTTTCGTTGATATCAGATTTACTAAAAATTAAAATTAAAAATTTAAAAGCTGTTGAGCTATATTTAAGGATCGGCCGCGTATTTCAGTATCTCCAGGATCGACCCACAATCGTTACATATAGAAATGTCCCATGTGTACATGTACCAGGTCGGAGGACGTTAAACTCATTTTCTTCTTCTTCTTTGTTGATGTTTGTAGATCGTCTTTCACTTTAAGGGGCCGATACACTGCATACGTTTCGATCCCCATGCGATCCGATTGTGGCATGTGTTTAGGCATGATGTTCGTGACATTCTACTGTCTCAATGAATCTGATGAAATCCTATTCTGTTATGTTCACCACATTTGTAGTCCCCCGTACACGAACATGATGAAAAAAGGACCTATCTGTATTTGTGTATCAGACATTTCCAATATCGAACTGGACCACAAATTGACGTCATATTAAGATAATGCCTTAACCCTTTCACCGCCAGCCATAATTCAGACAAAAATATCCATTAATTTTACCTGGGTAGAGAACAAAATCCATCTGCAGTATTGGGGATTCTTCTGTGACATTATATATAAAATAAGGTCTAACCTTACTTCCCAAAACTAAGACAAATATAGGGTCTTTGGATAATAGACCCCATTTTGATGCCTTTTAGTGACATAGGGGAAAACGGGGTAAAAAGCGCATGGGCGGGTAAGAAGCCCACCCCAATTATCTCATGAAATAAAAGAAAATTTCAGTCAAATTTGCCCATGAGACGAATGCTAGACATTAACGCTCGTCTCATGGGCAAAATGAGACTGAAATTTGCTTCATTTCATGAGATAATTGGGGTGGGCTTCTTACCCGCCCATGCGCTTTTTACCCCGTCTTCCCCTAGATGTCAAATCAATGTGGTGCTGAGATGCAACTTTGGCGGTGAAAGGGTTAAGGGGTAGCCTACGCAACCCCCTTCAGTACTCTAGTCACCCTATCAATGCCTGCTTTCTGCCTGCGCACAGCTGTACCTGGACGGGCCGTTCGGGGAGGGACACCAGGACTGGTACCGCTTCCCCGTGTCCGTGCTGGTCGGGGGAGGGATCGGGGTCACCCCCTTCGCCGCCATCCTCAAGGACCTCGTGCTCAAGTCGCAGCTCCGGCTGCAGTTCCCTTGCCAGAAGGTACTATATATATATATAATAAAATAAAATAAATTAAAACATTTAATTCCAAGACAACAAGCAATTTTGGTTCTTTTAGGTTATTTAATGTCCTAACGTTTCGGCGTCTGCCTTATTCCTAGGAACACATGACCAAAGAATGTACTTCTTTGTAATTATATATATATAATTTGCCTTGATAAAACTTTTCTGTGTCCAATATCTGTATTTGTGAACCTCAGAAACAAAACCAGTTAATGTTAACTTTATGAAATGTTCCGTGTTCCAAAAAATAAAGTAAAATAATAATGATAAAATGTGCTGATATATATATCGTCGAAATATTGGGAAAGAAGAAAAACAACTTGTTTGCCTCTGTGTCTTTTGTTCTGTATATATATATATATATATACACAGAATATATATATATATATATATACTATATTCAAATCGTAGCCTGATCTTTTCTTTTGGAAAGTAATTTGTGTCCCTTCTGTGTGTTTGTGTGCAGTGTGTGGTTTGTGCGGGCGTGTGTTGTGTGTGGTGTGGTGTGTGTGTGTGTGTGTGTTTGTGTGCGTGTGCGTGCGTGTTGTGTGTGTGTGTGTGTGTGTGTGTGTGTGTGTGCGAAGCAATTTTTGACATTCTCATATTTTCTACTGTTTGTTTTTTTTTGTGTTTTTTTTTGGGGGGGGGGTGGTATTCATTTATTTGTTTATTATTGTAAGCGCTTAGGGCTTGTTTAAGAATAAGCGCATATAAATGCTCATTATTATTATTATTATTATTATTATTATTATTATTACACTACAGTCGAACCTCTGTGATACGACCCTCCCGTTAAAAGACCTCCCGTCTCATCTAATGACGTGCGTCCATTCATTCTCCTTTCAAAAGATTTCCTCCAGCCGAAGTCGGACGTGCTGGGCCTAACTATTTCTTAGTTAGGCGCATAACGGCAAAATGACGCATCTGCGCTCATAATTGACAGGAAACTGTCTGAGCGATCGAAGAAGAAGAAGAAGAAGACGTGCACGAGCGCGCGCGCGCGCGCGCGCGCGCGCGCGTGTGTGTGTGTGTGTGGTTTGTGTGTGTGTGTGTGTGTGTGTGTGTGTGTCTAAAATGCAACTTTGTCCGTTTTCCCTTTTCATTTTGTTCCTGAATGTATGACATGTGACCCTGCACCACGAAAGGGACATTAAGTCGCTGGGATAGTTTCTCATGGGAGCGTCTTTTTGAGTCACTTTGTCTAAGCTCATTCGGTCTATTAAAAAAAAAAGAATCTGGTTCAGTGAGCCTAAAGTTGGCTTGGTCTAAAATCTTATGTAGTTCATTTGGTCTACATCAGATTCTAGAGAGAGAGGGGGGGGGGAGATAGAGAGAGAAAGAGAGAGAGAGAGAGAGAGAGAGAGAGTGAGAGAGAGAGAGAGAGAGAGAGGGAGAGAGAGAGAGAGAGAGAGAACTTGAAAAAACTTGAAACTTTATTTTCCAAGGATAAAGATTTTAGGCAGAAACGCCTAGTCTTCCAATCTGTCCTTGGTACATATACGAACATAGAATACAAACATGGCAATGCATGATATTACACATACAAATTTGAACATAACGGTAGCACCTTTGTACATATACGAACATAGAATACAAACATGGCAAGGCATAGAATTACAACATACATAAGATAAACATAAAGGTAGCAAAGCAGGTATTGTGATAAAGACAGGTTGAAAGAGACGAATTTATAGAATTACATACGCGAGAGAGAGAGAGAGAGAGAGAGAGAGAGAGAGAGAGAGAGAGAGAGAGAGAGAGAGAGAGAGAGAGAGAGAGAGAGACGAAAACGAAAACGAAAACGAAATTTTATTTAACCAGGGAACATGAGATAAGCAAGTTACATGCTTTTTTCCACCCAGCCCTGGGGAAAAATGAAATAAATCAAACAAGAAAGCTAAATAATATATGTACATGCAGAAATGAGAATAAAAGGGAGGGAGGATGGGGGGAAGAGGCACAGAGGGGGATAAGGATGGGGACATTTTGGAATTTAAAGTACAGGGGAAAAAAAAGAAAAAAAAAGTCACATCATGCAAACATAAAAACAGCAAAGGATAACACTCCTCATCATTATCAGTAATAGTAAGATAGTAATAAACAAATCAAGTTATATCATACAAAAGTATCAAACACATATATGTTATCACATTTTATAACAAAATCAGCAATCATAAATATCATCATTCACATGTTTTCTTTTAATCTCTGAAATAGAATATTTTGATACGCGTTTTTGAAGGAAGTAATGCTGCTTTTCTGCTTAAGATTAGTTGTTAAGGAATTCCAAAGAGTACCACCTGAGTATGTTAAGCTTGTTTTGAAAAGATCAGTTCTAGGTTTTGGAATAACAATATTGTTAGTATATCTAGATTGGTTGATTGGAAACTTTTTAATTAATGTTGGAGGTGCAAAACCATTGATTATTCTAAACATCATGACAGCTTTGTTGTATTGAAGTTTGTCTGTAAGAGGTAACATTTTTATTGCGATGTAATCTTGAAAAGTTAGAGAAGACGATTTTAGGAGGACTGCTTTAAGGGCTCGCTTATGAACATTGATTAATGGCTTTAATGTGTTGGCACTACTTGAATCGAAGAGTGTAGAGGCGTAATCTATGTGTGATTGAATACATGCATAAAAGAAGTGCTTACGGGCATCGAGATTAAGGAAGTTTTTAATTTTAGAGAGGAGGAAGACTTTTTGTGAGACACGTTTGCTCAAACTACTAATATGGGGAGACCAAGAAAGATTATTGTCTAAGGTAACCCCTAACACTTTGTGAGAACTGACTACTTCAATTTGTTTATTGTGAATATATATTGGAGGCAAAGGAAAGGTTAAGTTTTGTCGTTTTTGTCGTGATGTTACTATCATACATTTTGTTTTTTGTTCATTCAATGTCATGTGGTTAAGTTCTGTCCATTCAACTAGCTGATCTATATTTTCTTGCAATTTAAAGGATAGCTGATTGAGATCAGTATGGTTAGCGTGAATTGACGTATCATCGGCAAACATCTCACAAGGGTCTTTAATATGAAGAGGAAGATCATTGACATATAGTAAAAACAAAAGGGGACCTATAACTGATCCTTGTGGAACCCCGAATTTGATTGGTAAAGAACTAGATTGTTTATTATGAAGGAAAACAGTCTGCTTACGATTT
Organism: Phymorhynchus buccinoides; assembly: GCA_017654935.2. Classification (NCBI taxonomy): domain Eukaryota; kingdom Metazoa; phylum Mollusca; class Gastropoda; order Neogastropoda; family Raphitomidae; genus Phymorhynchus; species Phymorhynchus buccinoides. Next base: position 20,866,990 of record CM065685.1, read on the forward strand.
GTAATAAATGATTTGATGAACTGAAGGACAGATTTTGAAAATCTATATATTGCTATTTTCCTCAGTAGTAGATTATGGTCGATTACATCAAATGCTTTGGCGAAGTCTACTAAAAGGACCCCTGTAATTTTTAAATCATCTATGTTTGCAAGCCATTGGTCAACAAGATTAGTCAAAGCTGTGTGGCAAGAGTGATTTGATCTAAAGCCAGATTGATTAGGGTGTATTAAATCATATTTAGATAAATGAGAAATTATATATTTGCTAAAATGCTTTTCTAGAGGTTTAGAAAGAACAGAAACGAGCGAAATAGGTCTATAGTTTGAAGGGTCAGCTTTATCACCAGATTTAAAAAGTGGTATAACTTTAGCTTGCTTCAGAATGTTAGGAAAATAACTTTTATCGATACAGAGGTTGTATAGATAAGTCAGTGTGTCTGTAATGAGAGGAGCACTAAGTTTAAGAATAATTCCATCTAAACCATCAAGACCACGTGTACCTGTTTGTTTTAAATGATTAAGATAAAGATAAACATCACAAACTGTTATTGCAGGAACAGCTAGTTCGGATTTAATTTCTTTTGACACACAGAGATCTTTCAGCAATTTGAGATCATTTTGTTCAGACCTATCATGTTTAACGGTAACGTTAGCTACATTAGAAAAATGACGATTTAGTGAATCGGCTGACATTTCTGTGGGAACAACGGATGCTTTGTCCGAGTTTTTACGGGTTAGAGTGTTTATAGCTTTCCAAATGGGCTTTGAGTTATTTTTAGAATAACTGAACACTAAATCATTAAAATATTTCTTTTTTGAACGACGAAGCATGGATGTAACACTATTTCTCTGTTTTTTGAATTGTTCAAATTGTTTGGATTTCAATAAAGTATCTCTAATTCGAATAGCTTCTTCAATTTTCTCTGTAAGCCACGGTGGCTTTGGTAAATATCTAACTCTTTTTGTGACAAAGGGTGCATGTTTGTTATAAATTTCTATGAAACTTTTATGCCAAAATTCAAAAGCTAAATCAGGATCAGTGAACTGATAGACTTGAGACAGCGGAGATTGGGCAAGATCTTCCAGAAAGGCATCCTTATTAAAATTAGCGAAGGATCTGTACGTAATTACTTTATGGCCAGGTTTAGGAACCCTGGCTCCTTTTTTGAGCCACGTTACACAGATAGGTAAGTGGTCACTACAACCACAATGGGGAGAACATATTTCAATTATATTATCTTTTTTACTTGAGTACACGTGGTCTATCAGTGTTTCAGATGAGGAGGTAATTCGTGTTGGCGTACTGATTAGTTGATTCAGACCGAAATTGTCATAAAGTTGGTTCCATCTACTATTGTTTTTATTGAGATCAATATTAAAATCACCCAACAGAATAACTTCATTTCCAGTAAAAGAAACAGCCTCCATCATGTCATTAAATTTATCATACCAATCACTGCGTTCTGCAGGGTTCCTGTACAAAAATCCGATTAAAATAGGTTTACTCTTTTTAATATTAACTTCAAACCAAACCGACTCAACGCCGTAGTTTTCAAAGTAGTCAATCCGTTTACAGTTAAGAGACAGACACGTAATCAGGCCAGTTTGAAGTGGACGAGAAGGGTCCAAACGAATGTGACTATAACCGGCTATTGATATATCCGAGTCAGAAATGTTACTAGAAAGTCTAGATTCTGCACAGCAAAATACATGAAACTGTTTACCAGAATTAAAAAGAATAGATGAAAGCTCATCTCGTTTACTTAACACGTGATTGATATTCAAAAATCCGATTCTGAGACCCTCCTGAGAAGGCCAGGTATTTAAAGTGGACATATTGCGTACAGACATAGTGGATAAACAATTGACTACAAAATGATATACACAAACCCAACAACGAGATTCACACTACAATAGGGAGGATAAGCAAGCAAAACAGATAACCTACCAAACTAAGGGGGGGGGGGGGGGGGGGGGCAACAAGAATCAACGAAGCTTGATGGGGGTGGGGTGGGGTTGGGGTTGAGGGATCACTGGATACAGTGATATAGACCAAAGGCAAAGTAACAATGAGCAATAACAATTTGCTTTCAAAAAATACAAGCACAATACGACAAACTTATAATCAGCAATTTATATGAATCAAACAATACAATACACAGACACAATCTGCAAGTGGAAACAATGGCAATAAAACAATGAGTGAAACACGAGTCAAAATAACAAGTGTCTGACAAATTACACAAGGAGCACGGTACAAATACAGAATCAATTGTCAATACGAAGCAACACAAAAATATATACACAGTAACTGATAAAGACAATGATTCCCTGAAATACCAAATACTTTCTATACAAAATTGAAAAATCAACAAAAGGAAGAAGCAAAACAATTACGAGCAAAACTACATACAGCGTTCATAAGATAAACAGACACGACCAAAACCTTGAATCACTAGCCAAATCCAGTACCAGGCAATTATACTTCTCAAATTTCCAAAACATTAATGAGCCGGGCGACTGCAATACATAGTCATTCTCTCTCCACCCTCTCTCTCAAAATTCTTTCCCTCTCTTTCTCTCTCTCTCAATCTCTCAAAACACACACACCACACACACACACACACACACACACACACACACACACACACACACACACACACACACACACACACACACACACACACACACACTAAAACAAACAACAACCAAAAACTAAGTAAAAAGATATGCATGTGCACGTGCACTTTCATACATCGACAAAATTAAAAACGAAAATGTGCTATTGGCATTGATCCTGAAACATATTGGAGGCAGCAAGGCGTTGCAGCTGCCTCATAGTGATTCACAGGTTATGCTTAATGAATGAAAATATTTATTGGCGTTGGCAATGTTGAACATTCAACATATGTGACGTAACCATATTAAGCCACTGAAGATAGCGGTTCATTTCACTTGTAGGAGATATCGGTAAGTTGTTTGTCACAGTATTTGGGGGACCAGGAAAAGGATCAGGAGAACACGTAGGGTGCATTGGTCCAAACTGTGCACCAGAGTTTACAAGGCCTAGGGGGGTAACAGGTCTCAGTGGGGAAGGGTTAGTAAACGGTGGGTGATCTGGTTGGGAGGGGCGATACTGGCTGGGATGTCTAGTTAAGGGAGGGAAATGAAGCAAAGACTGTGGCGGAGGTGGGCCATAACTGGGGCCTTGACCTCGGTTGAAGTCTTGGTCTTGGGGTAGAGCACCAGATCTCTGACCACCATACCTATGGACCTCTGCATTTGCCTGATATGCAGGACCATCAGCGCCAGACTGCACACCATCGCCTCTGGAAATGGGATTGTAAGAAGAGTAGTGGCCAGTGTCATAGTCATTGGTTGCCTGAGGGGGATAGTTAGGAGGGTTGTCATAACGTGATTCATTGGGGTTGGAGAGAGAGAGAGAGAGAGAGAGAGAGAGAGAGAGAGAGAGAGAGAGAGAGAGAGAGAGAGGGAGAGAGAGAGAGAGAGAGAGAGAGACAGAGAGACAGAGAGAGAGAGAGAGAGGGAGAGAGAGAGAGAGAACTCAACACACACACACACACACACGAATGTTTCTCACACCAGGCTTGGAAAGTCAAAAATCTCACTTTTTGTCAGTTTTGAGTAGTCAGTATTTTTGTGTTCTCTAGCATCTTGCCTTTCGTATTTATAAAGGATAATCTTTAATAATGGTCTCTAAATGGACTTATAAGTGTTTTAAATCGAGTAGGTCAATGCATTTTCTACAGCTAGGCTGGACTTTAGACTGTGTTTTCTTAAAATGGCCGACGCTCACCCTAATACATTTAAATGCCCATAACTCTGGAACGGAAAACGATACAAGAACAGTTCTTGTATCATTAGGAAAGAGATTTGTCTGAAGTTTTCAAACGTATAATTTTTTCTCAGAATGCTCAGTTTGACACTTAATGTCCCTTTCGTGGTGCCATAGGTCACACACGTGCGTTTGACTGTGCGTGCATGTGTACTCATACTACACGTTTGTGTGTTTGGTGCAGGTGTACTTTCTGTGGGTGACGCGCACCCAGAAGAGCTTCGAGTGGATGACGGACATCATCAGGGAGGTGGAGCAGGGGGACAAGAGACAGCTGGTGGATGTGCACATCTTCATCACCCAGTTCCAGCAGAAGTTCGACCTCAGGACAACCATGCTGGTAAAAATTTTTTTAGTAGATACACAAGTCACAAAATGTTAAGGATCTATTGGCACATCTTCATCACACAGTTCCAGCAGAAGTTCGACCTCAGGACAACCATGCTGGTAATTTTTTTTAGTAAATACACACGTCACAAAATGTTAAGGATCTATTGGCACATCTTCATCACCCAGTTCCAGCAGAAGTTCGACCTCAGGACAACCATGCTGGTAAAAAAAAAGAAGGTATAATTATGCACTCGTCACAAAATGTTAAGGATCTATTGGCACATCTTCATCACCCAGTTCCAGCAGAAGTTCGACCTCGGGACAACCATGCTGGTAAAATGTAGTATATTCACTCGTCACAAAATGTTGAGGATCTGCATCTTCATCACCCAGTTCCAGCAGAAGTTCGTCCTCAGGACAACCATGCTGGTAAAAAAAAAATGTAGTGTATTCACTCGTCACAAAATGTTGAGGGATCTGCATCTTCATCACCCAGTTCCAGCAGAAGTTCGACCTCAGGACAACCATGCTGGTAAAAAAAAAATGTAGTGTATTCACTCGTCACAAAATGTTAAGGATCTGTTGGCACATCTTCATCACCCAGTTCCAACAGAAGTTCGACCTCAGGACAACCATGCTGGTAAAAAAAAAGTAGTAAATACACACGTCATAAAATATTAAGGATCTATTGGCAGATCCTCATCACCCAGTTCCAACAAAAGTTTGACCTCAGGACAACCATGCTGGTAAAGTATTATTTATACACACACTTCCCATGAGCAAATATGAGCACAGAATGTTATCTCTGGAGCATGTTGAGCTTGTTGAAGAGGTCCTTTCGACTCCAGAACAAGTACGCTGGTAAGGGCCTACATTTTAGCACACGTTCATCACTCGTTCCACCTATAAAATAAAAAAATTAAGATTGATCATGCCAGTCGGTATATTAACACCGTTAATGCGATTTAAGCGTTTTAGACGTTTCTTTTAAGATAATTTGCCGAATTTAATTTCGTTGATTGCTTTGAGTTCTGTTCTTAAGTTCCAAACATTAATTTCTTATATATTTTTGATTGTATAGACTAACGAGGTTTTTTTTAAAAAATTTATGTTATAAAGAATATCAATTCTTCAAAGCATTTCTTTAACTTTACTTTGATTAATGGTAACGCTGATTAAAAAGCAATAACAGTTGAATTTCCACATTTGGCTTGATTGATTGGTTTGACATTTTTTCTTCTCAACAGTACATCTGCGAGAGGCATTTCCAGAGGATTGAAGGGCAGAGTTTGTTCACGGGCCTAAGGGCCACCACCCACTTCGGCCGTCCGCATTTTGAGGACCTGTTTATGTCCCTTGCTACTAACCACAAGGAGGTAAGTATTTGTAATGAAGATCTCCACAAAAGCAGCAACACTTTGACAAATGTTTTAGTATCAACTAGGGGAAGACGGGGTAAGAAGCGCATGGGCGGGTAAGAAGCCCACCCCAATTATCTCATGAAATGAAGCAAAGTTCAGTCTCATTTTGCCCATGAGACGAGCGTTAATGTCTAGCATTCGTCTCATGGGCAAATTTGACTGAAATTTGCTTTATTTCATGAGATAATTGGGGTGGGCTTCTTACCCGCCCATGCGCTTTTTTACCCCGTCTTCCCCTATCATAGAGCAGTATCGTTGAAGATTTCGTTTAAATAAAGAGCAAAATGCGATATCAATATAACTTATTAATCCCTCCATGCTTGTTGAATGATTAATATGAAACGAACGAAAGAAAAAAGCCCATTAAGGGAAGACGGGGTAAAAAGCGCATGGGCGGGTAAGAAGCCCACCCCAATTATCTCATGAAATAAAGAACATTTCAGTCAAATTTGCCCATGAGACGAATGCTAGACATTAACGCTCGTCTCATGGGCAAAATGAGACTGAAATCTGCTTCATTTCATGAGATAATTGGGGTGGGCTTCTTACCCGCCCATGCGCTTTTTACCCCGTCTTCCCCATCATATTTCGTGATACAGTGGAACCTCCCTTATAAGACCTTCAAAAATCATCCAAAATGAGGTCTTACAAGGGAGGGGTCTTATAAGGAGGTGATTTTAATACTTACAAAGAAGGGCAATGTCTCAGAGAAGTAGGTCTTATATAGGAGGGAGTCTTATAAGGGAGGTTCCACTGTATCAGTTTGTGTCCTTGTTCCTTCCCATACTGGTACAGTGGAACCTCCCTTATAAGACCTTCAAAAATCATCCAAAATGAGGTCTTACAAGGGAGGGGTCTTATAAGGGAGGTAATTTTAATACTTACAAAGAAGGGCAATGTCTCAGAGAAGTAGGTCTTAAATAGGAGGGAGTCTTATAAGGGAGGTTTCACTGTATCAGTTTGTGTCCTTGTTCCTTCCCATACTGGTACAGTGGAACCTCCCTTATAAGACCTTCAAAAATCATCCAAAATGAGGTCTTATAAGGGAGGGGTCTTATAAGGGAGGGGTCTTATAAGGGAGGTAATTTTAATACTTACAAAGAAGGGCAATGTCTCAGAGAAGTAGGTCTTATATAGGAGGGAGTCTTATAATGGGAGGTCTTATAAGGGAGGTTCCACTGTAACAGTCGAGTAAAGAAAGGCCTTATTTTTCAAGACATCGACACTCTACATGCAGTTACAAAAGAATTCCAATTCATTCTGCAAGATAATCTGTAGTGAGTATTGGGCGGTGTTGTGTCTTGGCTGCATTGTGGGCTATTGCAATGATGAAAGTCCGTTCAACGTCCTCTGCTTGAAGTCTGTTCTGAGCTAACACACCAGCAGGACACCACCTACTAAGTCCCCTGCTTGGAGTCTGTTCTGAACTAACACACCAGCAGGACACCACCTACTAAGTCCCCTGCTTGGAGTCTGTTCTGAGCTAACACACCAGCAGGACACCACCTACTAAGTCCCCTGCTTGGAGTCTGTTCTGAGCTAACACACCAGCAGGACACCACCTACTAAGTCCCCTGCTTGGAGTCTGTTCTGAGCTAACACACCAGCAGGACACCACCTACTAAGTCCCCTGCTTGGAGTCTGTTCTGAGCTAACACACCAGCAGGACGCCACCTACTAAGTCCCCTGCTTGGAGTCTGTTCTGAGCTAACACACGCAGGACACCACCTACTAGGTCCCCTGCTTGGAGTCTGTTCTGAGCTAACACACACCACCTACTAAGTCCCCTGCTTGGAGTCTGTTCTGAGCTAACACACGCAGGACACCACCTACTAAGTCCCCTGCTTGGAGTCTGTTCTGAGCTAACACACCAGCAGGACACCACCTACTAAGTCCCCTGCTTGGAGTCTGTTCTGAGCTAACACATACCACCTACTAAGTCCCCTGCTGACGACAATAAAGTCTTAGTCGCGGTGCCAGTGTGAGTGAGGTCCCTCCTCCGAGGACGCTAAAATGTTGTCTTGGTGGACGTGTTTCAGGCCCATCAGATCGGGGTGTTCAGCTGTGGTCCTGCCAGGATGACCCTCAACGTGGAGAAAGCCTGCAACGCCATGAACCGCATCGAGGGGGCCTCCTTCCACCACCACTACGAAAACTTCTGAAATCTTTGCTTCTTCCATTCGTTACCGCTTCACTTCTGTAGCACGTTTATTCGCTATTAATGCTTAGCTCGGGGTCTTTCCTGGTATTTCAGTATCTGATTCTCCAGGATCGACCCACTATCTGTAGTCATAGGCCTAGAATATGTCACATTATGTACCTGTACTAGGTCCGAGGACCAGGGCTCCCAATCGTCCCGCAAAACAAGGGGTCCCAGGGACTCCTTCACTTACAGTATAGAGGATCCTAGAGGCAGGGTAGAGGGTCCCAGTGGCATTGCGAATGCTAAAAAGAATTTTCTAGTGCATCCCTGGGACCCCCTGCACATTCTTTTAAAGGGTCCTCTAGAATTCTAGTACTTCATAGACTGGGGTTTCCTGGGAGCCCTGGAGGGACGTAAAACACATGTTCTTCTTCTGTAGAATCTCCTGTATGCGAAAACATAGTAAAACGAGTAGCAATTTTTAGGCATGTTTCATTAGGGGTTTTTTCTATGTTGGTTTTTTATTGCTAGAACTTTGGTTTTAGGCTATGTGCTTTAACCTGACGAAAATGTCAAAAAACCCACCCATTTTCTATACTCTGTATCGATTAATCCGTAGAGTACACTCTCAACGCTTTTACTATTACGTGTATATATATATATTTTTAATTATTAAGACAGAATAGCACGGAAGTTATGACGAGTCACAAATAAAGTCATTGGTGTAATTTTGTATTTCATTCCCATTGAAAGTCTCAGTCGAGAGTTTATACAAAGACGTTGAAATCGCGTCACAGTTTTGTTGTTGTTGTGTTCAACATCCCCCCACCCCCGTTGTCTGCACTGGCTTCCTGTCCCATGTAGAATTAAAGACAAAATTGTGTTACGCATCTTGGCTAGTGGTTAAGTCTGCACCATATCCCTCATGTGTGACAATATTGGTGTTAATATATCAGATTATATATCGCACTCAGCTTAAGACACATGTCCCTTCAGGTTCCCAGGTTTGTAGTAGGGGAAGACGGGGTAAAAAGCGCGTGGGCGGGTAAGAAGCCCACCCCAATTATCTCATGAAATGAAGCAAATTTCAGTCTCATTTTGCCCATGAGACGAGCGTTAATGTCTAGCATTCGTCTCATGGGCAAATTTGACGGAAAGTTTCTTTATTTCATGAGATAATTGGGGTGGGCTTCTTACCCGCCCATGCGCTTTTTACCCCGTCTTCCCCTATATCATGTACTTGTTCATCTTATAAGTCGTTTTTGTTTGTTTGTTTGTTTGCTTTTTGTTTTGCTGCATCAGAAGCGTCCTGTCTTGAATGATTTTCTTCTCTTATTATTTGAAGCTCACCTTTTCTGCTTTTCAATCCAATTTATTAAAAAAAAATCAATCCAAGTTTTAACGGATACAAAAGCCTCTGTTCCTTGTTCTGTGGGGCCCTTCTTTTCATATAATGACAAATTATACGAGGGGTGCCTGCCAGAATGGTCTATCTCAAGAGGAATAAAGAGCACAGATGGGCAGTTCTGGTATTCACCCCTCGTATGTTCATTGCATAAAGTCATTCGCAAATGAGCATGCTTTTTGTTTGATTTATCAAGATTCAGCATTATATCCTTAATATATAGCTATTATATTATTATTCCTGTATGACATTTATTATTGTAATACTATATACTACATAGTTTTTTTGTGGGTTTGTTTTACAAAATTCTGTGTTGTGTCAAGTTAAGGCCTGAGGCATATTCTTACTGCAGATTTGTTGTGTAGGCCTGTTGTGTATAACATTCTTATCGTGTAATGAAATGGTAATTCATAGCTGTTAGAATGGGAATGGATGGTTTCATGCGTGCTATAAATTTTCTAGTTGCTTATTTACAAAAAACCCACCCACAACAAACAAATAAGCGAAAACAAAAACTTGACAATTTTTTAAGCATATTTTGGTTTAAACATTTTATTGTCTTGACGTAATTATCATACAAAGTAACAAAACTGAAGAATCAACAAGCTAAGCTTATGGCATGCTCAGTGTAAAAGAACATGCACATCAGACAATATGGCGGATTTAAATACATAGTAGGCCCTACTATGCATCAATCAAAAGACACATAACCGAGTGTCAAGATAAAGAAAATAGGGGGAGATTATAAATAGGATCAAAACTAAAAACAATTGCTAATTAAAGTTAATAATCCTCATCAAAATACGCTTATCCCTTACTTTAAAAAAAGAGAGCAAAATATCGTTAAATATGATAAAACGAATTTTATAACAGTTTCACTCAGTAAAAATGGAGGCTCACCTCGGAGCTTTCGGGGGCGTCACGCTCCCTTCGTCAGCGTCGTCTGCTGAGAGGCCACTGGCGGATCAGTGCACACGATCGTGAGTACAGCTCAAGGCTGCACCCACGGCGCATGACTGAACCAGGGACGAATAAGCCGCGGGCAAGGTGTGTCTCCCACGGTCCCGGTTGAGTGTGGGCTTGGCGGCCGCGATGTAGATGGCCTCCTTCACCCCTCTCTGGAACCATCTGCTGTCTCGGTCCAGCACAGAGATGTTGTCGGGTGAGAACCGGTGGTCGTAGTTGGCCATGTGGGACGCAACCGGTGACGAATCCCGTCTGTGCTCCGTGACTCTCTTCCTGAGGCTCCTTTCTGTCTCCCCAATGTAGACCCCCTTGTCACAGTCTCCACAATCAATGCGGTAGACGACTCCCGACTGGTCGAGCTTGTCGGTCTTGTCTTTGGGGGCAACAAGCTTGCTGCTGATGGAGTTGCAGGGCTTGCTGTGGACTGCGACCCCAGTCTTTCTGATCTTGCGGCTGAGAGCCTCTGTGATGCCACGGACATAAGGGATGGCAACATGCCCGCGGCGAGGGGTCTGGCCCCTATCGTTAAATAGTTTGCTATCATACATTATTTTATAGGTGCATACAGTTAGAATGGCTTATTGCCTCGTGTCTATGACTAGCATTTAGAGGTAAAGAAGAAGCAGAAAAGGCAACATTGTATGCTTTTGACACAAAATTATTCATGAGACATATCAATTTTCGGATAGCTCATGCTACAATATGGGCAACGACGCCAAATACTGCTATTTGTCGGGTTTTTTTGTTTTAGCAAAATATAGGTAAGAAAATATGGGGGGAAGTGGGATCAACGTTTAGGACACATCGATTATTCTAGTGACTTTTTTTTCCTGTACGGCTTGGGGGAGGGGAGGAGAAGGGAAAGTGGCAGAGTGGTTAAGACGTTTGCCTGCCAATTTTTAATGCTTGAATGACCCTGGTTCGAATCCCGGCCTCGCCCTTTCTTTTTCTAGTTCGACGGGGAAATCCAACTGAACCACGATATACAGTCAAAAGTCGATAAGAGCAGGGAGACATCCCGCTGCCTGGTATGACCAAATTGATAGCCAGGTTTCCCAAGTCCACCCCCCGCCTCACCCATCCCCTCCAAACCAAAAAGGGTGGTGCTGCGCTTGCGGCGACGTGCTCTCTCTGTGGGAGCAGCCCGAATTTTACAGAGATAGGTTTCTGTGTCTAGCATATATAAGCATGCGAAATATCCCGGAATTGTTTCTCTGTGCCTTTTACCTGCGCTGCACAGAGCTAAGCAATGAGGTTTTATACTGAAAATGATCTGCCCCTGTCTTGTGCACTGAGATGCGTGTGCCATCTATCGTCCTTGCCTGTCATGAAGAGATTAATTGCACCATCGCTTAATTGTGGCAGTGCCATAGCCGATGAGGTTTAACCGAGGCGTGGTTACTACTACACATATCTGTATTATTAAAAAATCGGGACTTTACTGGTTTAGCACTGCCTCCGGGCATTGCCTCCAGTATTGTTCCCACCATCTTTGTATTTACAAATGCCCCACATGGCCGAAAAACCCTATTTTTATCTGTCATGAAGTAGCAGTACATAGCCACAGAAAATTATCTGCTCCTGACTCGTCACTAGGTGGCATAGGCAGTTCAGGCCTAACATTATCGCCCTTTCGTCACGGTGTCAGCAAGCAGTAGTATAAAGCCCCATTTAGTACCATTGACGGCCCTGACAGGAGCTATGTGTCTGTTATGAATAGAGTGCTCTTCCTGCGTTTATTTTGAAACTCTGGGGATGGTGGATTCGTCTGTTTTTAAACGAAACAGTACCGACGAGGAAACAAAAGAGAACTCCGTTTGTCTTCTTCTTCGTCGTCGTCGATCGCTCAGTTTCCTGTCAATTATGAGCGCAGATGCGTCATGCTGCTGGTTTTTTTATGCGCCCTAGTTAGGCCCAGCATGTTCGTCTTCGGCCTGAAAAAAAAATCTTTGTAAGCGTTTTCTAGAACAAAGCCGAACTGATCGCTTCTCGGTCTTTTTAGGCTAAGACAGTGATTCAGGAACATACATTTTTGTTTATACCGTGGTTGGTTTGTTCAGCCCGTCGTACGTGGCGAAAGCCGATATGCGACGTTAAACTGAACTTCCATCCTAGAACAAAGGCAGGAGAACGGACCAATTATCAGGCAGAAAGATAGTAGATGACAGTAAGCAAAGGGAGAAGGCAAGATTAGATGAAGCTACAAGCAGTTTCACGCTCCACTTGCATGTCTAGGGGAAGACGGGGTAAAAAGCGCATGGGCGGGTAAGAAGCCCACCCCAATTATCTCATGAAATGAAGCAAATTTCAGTCTCATTTTGCCCATGAGACGAACGGCTTCTTACCCGCCCATGCGCTTTTTACCCCGTCTTCCCCTAATAAACCTTTCTCTTTTTTTTCTTGTTCTTTTTCTTCTCCTGTCAGGTAGGCTATTAGGGATAATTATTTGAATTTCTGTACCTTGGTCATTTCTCACTTTCGTTAATTATGGAATGCTTAAACCTTTGGGTTACGTAGGCTATCTGCGTGATAGCTATAATAGTATAATTTGATCTAGTTTCATTCAGCTGTTTGCGACTGTGGGTTCCTTTTATTAAGTGGGCCATGTGCGAGTGACACGCGCGTGCCTGTTTGTGTGTGCGCATGTGTGTGCGTGTGCGTGTGCGTGCGTGCGCGCGCGCGCGCGTGTGTGTGTAATAGTGTGTGTGTGTGTGTGTGTATAGTGTGTGTGTGTGTGTGTGTGTGTGTGTGTTATAGTGTGTGTATGTGTGTGTGTGTTATAGTGTGTGTGTGTGTGTGTGTGTGTGTGTGTTATAGTGTGTGTGTGTGTGTGTGTGTGTGTGTTATAGTGTGTGTGTGTGTGTGTGTGTGTGTTATAGTGTGTGTGTGTGTTATAGTGTCTGTGTGTGTGTTATAGTGTGTATGTGTGCGTGTGCGTGCGTGTGTGTGTGTGCGCGTGCGTGTGTGTGTGTGTGTGTGATGCTTAGCACGGTTAATGTTTTCTTTGCTGTTGCTGTTCTTTTTTTTTCTTTCCAAATACTTAAAAAAAATCTAATTAGGCGGAATTAATAAATATTGATTACATAAGTTTTTATGACTGTGAGAATGGGGGAGACAACTGGTCAGTGAGAGAAATATAGGGGTGGGGGGGTGGGGTGGGGGGGGGGGGGGGGGGGGGGGGGGTGGGGGGGGGGGGGGGGGGGGGGGGGGGGGGGGAGCTGTGTGCCACATGTGTGAGATTTTAATTGCTGTTGTTGTTTTTTCCTTCAGAATCTCTCTTTAACATTTGTGCTTTGTGTTCGATGAAAAGCGCTATATAAATATCCGTTTATTATTATTTCTCTGACGTATGCTTTTCTGTTGTTGTTTTTTTATACTCGTAATTTGTCAGCAACTACTTGTTCATTCAAAAATAAATTGGTTTTACAGTCAATAAAAGTATGATTATATGTGTGTGTCTGTGCGTGTGTGGATTGAGAGAGAGAGAGAGAGAGAGAGAGAGAGAGAGAGAGAGAGAGAGAGAGAGAGAGAGAGAGAGAGAGAGAGAGAGAGAGAGAGAGACCTACTTTTCTCTTGTCTACAACTTGAACAAGAGAGAGAGAAAAAGATGAGAAAAAAATCTTCTGGTAAAAGACTCAATCAATCAATCAATCAATCACATTGTATTGTCTTTTTTAAAATAAAAAAACATGTAAAAGGAAATTTGGATGCTGTCACAGATACAAACACAAACAACAAGACGCAAAGTAAAGCATGATCAAAAACACATGAAGCATTAAAACTGAGTACTGTAATTACAAATGATCCAGCTGTCTTCAATTCCTTTTGGCCGCGAGAGTGGGGAAGTACCTTAGGAAAGACACTTCCGCCATAAACAGGTTTTAGCCCGGCCCTCTGAAATAGCAGCTGCCTCCTCTGCTGTATGGAAGTCACTCGGAAACAACAGACTGTAGGCCTACTCATTAAAAAAAAACCCACCTCCCAATTCTACAAGAACGGGTGTATATTGAATTGGCCATGTGTGTGTGTGTGTGTGTGTGTGTGTGTGTCTGTCGGGTGGTGGGGGGTGGTGGTGTATCAACTTTCTGATATTCCCTGAAACCTAAAGTACTGAACAAAATCATTTGGAACGCTGGCGGAATGATCCCCATAATTATACAAACTTTGTCACGACATTTTTTAATTATTATTATTATGATTTGTTCAGTTGTTTAACCAGTAGCAATTGGAATTTATTTTTGTGCAGAGAGAGAGAGAGAGAGAGAGAGAGAGAGAGAGAGAGAGAGAGAGAGAGAGAGAGAGAGAGAGACTCGATGAAAAAAAGAAACTGAAAGAACAAACAAAAAAGGCACTATGGAATTCAAAACCAAGTTACTTTATTTTACAGTAGTAGCAACAAAATCAAATCAACGTTTTGAATTTCATAATCAACAGAATAGATAGAAAATCATCATGGTAAAATTGTGTCAAGTGGAGAGCTGTCATTGTTGTTCCTGCGATTTTAGATGATACGACGTCACATTCATGGTCCACAACAGATAAAATTGAGGCAGCAGAATTTTTACCTTACCACATCATGATTATTAGTTAGGTACTAGCGCAACGCCGAGTACTGGTAACGCATAGTAACGGCAACGCCAAGTACTGGTAACGCTGAGTACAGCAAATTTGAAGCGATTCGGTTAAGAAACGGCGGAGTTATAAGGCCCCGTGTCCCGTTGGCGCTGCTCTGAGAGTGACGCGCTCTCCCTAGTAACGGCAACGCCATGTACTGGTAACGCTAAGTACAGCAAATTTGAAGCAATTCGGTTAAGAAAAGGCGGAGTTATAAGGCCCCGTTTCCCGTTGGCGCTGCTCTGAAAGTGATGCGCTCTCCCTAGAAACGGTAACCGGTCCACAACAGATAAAATTGAGGCAGCAGAATTTTTACCTTGCCACATCATGATTATTAGTTAGGTACTAGCGCAACGCCGAGTACTGGTAACGCATAGTAACGGTAACGCCAAGTACTGGTAACGCTGAGTACAGCAAATTTGAAGCGATTCGGTTCAGAAACGGCAGAGTTATAAGGTTCCGTTTCCCGTTGGCGCTGCCCCGAGAGTGACGCGCTCTCCGGATTCTCTTCAAATTTGCTGCCAGGCTTTGCCCCGACAACAGCAAGCCTGACAGCCAATTTGAAGTGATTCGGTCTAAAAACGGCGGAGTTATAAAGCCCGTTTTGTGTTTCAGACACACACACACACACACACACTTGCCTTTTTATTATATGATGTACCGACGGTCTGCATTGACAGCTCCCACTAGGGTATACAGAGGACGATTGGCGAACGTTTGTTGGAAGAATCTTTAGTAAAACTAGGTGACATGTTAAAAGGCTACGTTGTCCTTTTTGTTAGCAGGGCCGGTGTAGCAGGCAAGAAAGACTTCCAGGCAAAAAACACTTCCAGTGGTTTTTTCCTAGGCAAAATGCACTCCCTGTGGATTATTTTCCTAGGAAAGAAACACTCCCCTTAGGTAAACAACACTCCCCGTCACGCAGGAAAAAGTTACTTCAGGAAAAACACATTCCCCTTTGGTTTAAAAAAACCTCTTACGGAATTATAGCCATAATTGCTACCACTACCCTTTTCCCCCTTAAATCACGATTTTACAGTTATTTGGAGAGAACAATTCAACGCGGTTTGAATTAATACCACTGAGTAAAATTCAATGTGTTTCAGTTGCTCTCAAATAAGCTTTCTTATTAGGCTATTTCACAATGGGCCGCCCAAAGGACAGCAACGCACTTTATGCCAAAGACAATCTTCTGCATATTCAGAAGTTTTTAGAAGACAGATTTTACCCCGACTGGTGTCGGAAGAATCGCGGCACAAAAGCGAATTGGCGACGGATGTGTGAAAAATACGTACTGCATGATGGATACTTACATAAGAAAACGAAAAGAAATGGTGCAGGTAGGTTCTATTTGTCTGTCTGTCTGTGTGACTGTCTGTCTGTCTCTCTCTCTCTCTCTCCTCTCTCTCTCGCTCTCCCCCTCTCTCTCTCGCTCCTCTCTCTCTATCTCGCTTCCCCCCCCCTCTCTCTCTCTCTCTCTCTCTCCTCTCTCTCTCTCGCTCCCCCCCTCTCTCTCGCTCCGCTCTCTCTGTTTACGCCCGCAGGAGAAGATAATAAGGTTAAATATAGCCTTAATCTCACCATGTCCCCATTATTTCATACTCATTTTTTGTTACTATTTTTAACACTGAATAAAAGTGTGTTTTCTTTTTATCGTTGTCTAGGAAGCTTTTTTTTCAAGAGAGAGAGAGAGGGGAGGGGGGGAGGAGAGAGAGAGAGAGAGAGAGAGAGAGAGAGAGAGAGAGAGAGAGAGAAAGGGGGGGGGAGAAAGCGGGAGCGATTGAGTTATTAAGAAGTAACATACATTTTTCTTGCCATTTTTGTATGTGTTTTTTTGCCTGGGGAGTGTTAATTTCCTAACGACAGTCTTATTTTCCTGGTGGAGGGAGTGTTTTATTCCTAGGCAAATAACACTCCCTGTGTTTTTCGCCTGCAGTGGGTTTTTTTTACCTGCGACACCGGACCTAAGTTTTTAAGGGGTGGGGGCTAATTCATCAAGGTGTGAAGCACCAAAACCCCTAGGGGGGTCCGGGGGCATGCTCCCCCGGAAATCTTTTTAAATCCGAGAAGCAAAATGGTGCAATCTGGGCATGAAATAAACGGGAGACTAATGCCATTACTGTTCATACACCTATTGAAACATGTTTTGAACTATTAAGTACCTATCAACTGGTGGTGCTGATGAGTGCTAGGTATAACCCGCGAGGAAATTTAGCTGCCGCTCGGCGACATTAATTTTGTTGTTGTTGTTTTTAGGAAAAAGGGTGGGGGCTGCAGCCCCCTAAGCCCCCCCCCCCACCCCCACCTCCTTGGGTCCGGCCCTGGTTAGCATTGACACGGCTGTTCATCCTTTTTACCCTGAGGAAGCCTTCGTTTGCTTCCTGGGACACATTTTCATTGATAAAATTGCCCTAATTTGCTTCATCAGTATCACTAAGCTTTTTTGTTGAAAGTGTGTCTCACTTTCTCCTTTTTATTAGCATTAAGATATTCGTCCTTTTAAAAAAATTTTCACCCGATGTAGCTAGGCCTATTGTTTGCTGCTTGGTATATGTTCGTTGACAGAATTCCCCTGTTTTGCCTCAGCGTCACCTAGTTTTGTGACACTACGCACTTTGTCCTCTTCATTAGGATTGTCGTCTTCATTAGTTTCACCCCGAGGTGGCTTTTGTTCGCTAACTGACAAATTTGTGTTGACATAATTCCCCTGTTTAGCTTCATCAGCATCATCCAGTTTTGTGACACTATGCACGCTGTCCTTTTTATTAGCATTGTCCTGTTCGTTAGTTTGACCCTGAGGAAGGTTTTGTTTGCTAACTGACAAATTTGTGTTGACATAATTCCCCTGTTTAGCTTCATCAACATCATCCAGTTTTGTGACACTATGCACGCTGTCCTTTTTATTAGCATTGTCCTGTTCGTTAGTTTGACCCCGAGGAAGGTTTTGTTTGCTAACTGACAAATGTTCGTGGACAGAATTCCCCTGACTTGCCACATCAGCGTCATCTAGTTTTATGACAATGCACACTTTGTCCTCTTTATTAGCATTGCCCTGTTTGTCTTGTGCGTTAGATTTACCTCCAGGTAGCTTTTGTTTGCTGCCTGACAAATTTTCGTGGACACAATTTCCCTGATTTGCCTCATCAGCATCACCTGGAGAAGCGCTGTCAAAAGTTTGATGATGGATGATGGTGACGGATTTTGTATCTGCTGACTGCTTAACTACCGAACCCTCTGCATCAGGCACCTCACCTAACTTCTCCACTGTTGAGGAGGAAACTTCCGGGGTATGCATGGAAGCGAAAGAAAGGCTGGCTTCTTGAACAGTCGCCAACCTTTCCTCTAACCATCCTGGAGTGTGACTCTTTCTTGCTTCCATGAAGGTAACAGACTTTCCTATTAGAGACATGCCTCTCAGCCTGATTAAGAGACTCGATGACACTGAAAAAATGGAGGTAAATGCCACGGTAGACTTGAAAGCATATGCTTTGTCTTTCTGATTGAGACAACGGTAATACAGCTTCTTCAAGATCCGACACGATTCTTGTCTGAACCGAGTCCCTGTGAAACAGTGCAGATAGAACTTGACTGACGAGTTGACATAGATCAGTTGGTCCGCTATGGCCACTAGAAAGAAAGGCATTTCTTCGTAACAAATGATCTTAGCAAGGTGAAATGCTTCCAACAACAAATGGGGCAATAGAGAAATACAAAATGTCAAGGAAATAACAAATACGGCGAAATATTTCTTGTGGGCACGGAAACTAGTTGAGCATGTCGTTTTCTGCACAGGCCCCGACATCTTCCTTGACTGTATTGATCCCAGTGTGAAGATTATAATGATGTCACATGTTGTCATCACAATTAAAGGAATACAAAATATGAAGAACAGGTTGAGAAGGATTGTTCTTAGGTCGTCACTCTCTTGCTCAATAATAAGCAAACTCCCAAAGTAACAGTGATTCAAATCCAAGTTCCCGTTAATAATGTTATGCACGCCCAATAGTGAACAACCTGCCACAATACCGACAACCACAGAAGCGTGGACCACTTTGGAGTTCAAAAACTGGACTTTATGAGGCATTACTACAGCCAGTGTGCGAATTACAGTGAATGTCACCAAAAGCCACGAAGAGGCAGATAAAAGAAACCCGTACGAAAACTCGTTTATGAAACACATCCAGTTTCCTTCTACTTCAAACTTCCATTCTGCTAGAGATTCCATCCATCTTGGAAACAGGACTATGATTAACAGAAGTGTATCCGACACTGCCAGCGCTTGAAAGTATAAATTGCCTAGGGAAAATTTGTTTTCTAGGGTCATGTGTTTAGATCTGGTTATAAAGATGATCATTATGTTGCCAAACACACCAAAGACCAAAACCACCGCAGACAGAATATGAAAGAGAAACACGGATGGCAGATCATGATGCAAAACAAGACGAAAACCACCACAATGTTCGTGACGATCACTTGTCTCATTTTGCTTCTCTGCAAGCACATCTATTCGCATGATTATTTTGGTGGACTTTCTTCACAGCTTTACCTAGACTATGCGTACTTGTGTTGGGAAAATATTCGTCATAATTATGACGTTTTATTTATTTATTTATTGACGTCTTTGTTTATAGACCTACAGGTGTCCATAGATCCCCGTCCCCCCCGGCCGGGGGGGGGGGGGGGGGGGGGGGGGGGGGGGGGGGGGGGGGGGGGGGGGGGGGGATTGGTCACTATATTTTTCTAAAAGTTTGGTGAGAGTACTTTTCAAATTTAATTGTTTGCCAAAAATAAAATGAGGGCTACACTATGTTATACCTCTGTATATGAAGGGGTCTATTTAGTCAGTGTCAAATATGGGGTAGGGGTGTAAAAATCGTAGAAAGAACTCGATTTATATTATAAACCAATAATTTTACTATTGTGAGATTAAGGAATATTAGTGCGATGATTTGGGACTTCTACAGCATGGCTTACTGAAATGTGTAAGTACTTCCGGTTTGTTTTGTCTTGAACTTAGGACAAATCACAAAAAACAGCAAAACCAATCTTTTACTGATAAGTTTTAGTCTAAAACGGCCATTAGTATTTAATAATGTTGATTTTTAAGCAGCCGTGGACATCTTTGGTATTTCTACAACCTTTTCATGCCCAAAATTGTTCACTTCCGGTATGAACTTTGTTTTAGAGCTTTGATTTTGATTGGTTGTTAACTCATGCAACAAAGACGACATAATTTACAGTCAGTTTAATAATTACAAAGACGCTTATTAAATTGATTTAATCAATATGATCATTCTTTTGTCCATTCTTCCATTAAAAATATGTCATGTACAAAATTAACGGTTTTAACAGTCACAAATGAAACTTCCATATTCTGAATATTTCAAGTACTATTTCACAGTAGTTTAGTTTTGTATTTTTGCTCAGACCTGATCTTCCTTAATTATTTGAAGGAGATGGCAATTTCAGTTAAAATGGAAAGTTAAATAACGGTCAAAAACAGTCAATAGCTCTCCTTCAATCAAATCTCATTGACATCTCTTTCATTCAAATCTAGTAAATTAAAGGAACTTTTTTTTTATACAGTCTCCTCGCTGAAGTGTAGAAGTCGAACATAATATTATTTTCCATCTACGTTCTTCCAATGATTCTGTTAATGGGCTTTTTAGGCGAAGTTATTGTCATTAGCGCTTGACACAGTGCTTCATTCGAAGGCTGTTTCTAAGCAATGTCAAACTCACTCTCTTTTGCACAGCAAAAAATAGATTATTGCCTTCTATTGATAAAGTAAAGTGCTATAGGCGAGTAGAGTGGTCACCAGTGGGGCGACCAGAAGCGCTCATTCAGTAATTAAAGATTATTAACACGTTTAAAAATCAAAATGGAATATTTTAATTATCAGATTTCTCAGAAATTATGGCACCTATTTTAAAGCAATTTGGTTAGACACATTTTAAATGCGACCTTTAATTTTAAACATTCAGAAGAGTAGGCCTCATTGCGATCATTTAATTATATCCAACATTGTTACATCTGTTTTTTTCCGTTACATACGTTATTATGGCTCATGAGCTGAACGGCGAATGACGGAATATTTTTTAGTGCTGAATATTTCACGAAAAAATTTCACAATGTTAACCATTTCGGGTCCTCAGTTGCCAAAGTGCATTAAGTATTTGAATGCCATTTTACTGTCAAAATGAACCAAAAAAAACCCGATTATATTTAACCCATGATATACAATTTTCTTTCGTAGCTGAAGTATGATTTCTTGCTAGCAGGCCTATTGGGGTCTGCAACGAACACCTTTTGCAAGAGTGAATGCCCTTGGAGGGTGGGGGAAGATGGTTAAGTACTGACCAGACAGGGGGATAACTCTCGACAATAACCCCTATTTGATGCCACTAAATGGCTGCCTTTCGCAAGAGTGAATGCCCGTGTCAGTACTGACCAGCAAGAGCAATTACTCTCACTGTCAAGGGCATTAATAACCCTAGTTGCAAAGGCGTACTCTACTTCTCTCCCTCAGTCTCTCGGTATTGTTTTGTCTGTTTTTCTCTCTATCTCTTTCTCTCTGTCTCTCTCTCTAAGCAAAAAGGAAGGTAGCCTCAACCACGAGAGAAAATCCAGAGAGAGAGAGAGAGAGAGAGAGAGAGAGAGAGAGAGCGGACTGAGAGAGAGAGAGAGAGAGAGAGAGAGAGAGTAGGATAATAAATACTGCATGACAAGAAAATGTCCATCACAGTAATCAGTGTTCATTCCCTCTGTTCCCCTATGGGCCACTGCAGGATTGGGGAACTGCGCCTTGCGCTGTTTCCCCATGCAGTAGCCACATAGGACAAATCAAAACTCTGATCTCCTTTTTATTTAAAAAAAAAAACAAAAACAAAAACAAAACTTTAATTTTGTTTTCTTTTTCACTTTTTTATTTATTTGTTGTTATTAATTTGTTAGGGATTTGCTGCACACGCACTCATATTCACATACACACACACACGCGCGCGCGCACACACGCACACACACCCCCCCCCCCCCCCCCCCCCCCCCCCGTCTAATATCACCATTGTGTGAACAGACTTTAAATTAAATCAATCAAATCAAATCAATCCTGGAAGTACTGCAATACCGGGAAAGTCCCGGTGTTTTGAATCATCAAGATACGGAACACATATTAATTTGTAATGATCGTTAAAGACCCACCAGATCACGTGTCAAAATCACGGGTTTCGCGTGTTTTCCCTCTTATAGCTGGTAAGAAATCTTGTTTTGACCAGGTTTTACTCCCAAACAAATGCCCCAAAATTGAAAACGAAACATAATTTTAAAGAGCAGCCTCAATTTCAAGTTGGGGGCATCTGTATATGGGTCACAGCTACCCAGAAAAACCAATGGACTTAATCGTGGTGGGTCAGTGTGTCTTTAAGGCCAGTGATGCTCTCCCTTGGGTGTGTTGCAGACCCAACAGATTGGGGTGGGTGTTCATACAACCAGGAATGATCTGTTATAATCTTCAAGTAATGCTGTGTCTCGAGTGTGTTTCAGGAAGCAGTGATGTACCGAGGATTTAAAAAAATGATAGGACAAACTGTCCTGAAACGAGATAAATCAATAGGACAATGTCCTGGCTCTTGCAGAAATCAGTAAGACTAAACATGCCAGTGTTAAAAATGTCATCAGACATTTGTCCTGACAGGGGAGGACACAATAGAACATTTTAAATGTTAATAGGTCAATGGCCTATGACCGGGGCCTCGGGACATCACTGCTGGAAGAACAGATCAGGGTGTTCTTAGGGAACAGTGAATAATCTGTACTAATGATCGTTAAAGTAATGTTATGCCTTGGTGGAGATTTTGCCTGCCCAGCAGATTACGGTGTTCTTAGGGAACTGTACTGACTGTAGGTAATGTGCTGTGTTGTACTGTTCTGGGTTGGAATGTAATTATGTTAGTAATTAATTTTCCTGGAGGGCGTGTTCCCATTAAAGCAGCGCCACACATTTTGGGGGGCATACGTTTTGTGTGTGTGCGTGTGCGCGCGCGTGTGTGTGTGTGCGCGTGTGTGTGTGTGTGTGTGTGAGGGAGAAGACCTGTACATTTGAACCGAACGATAACTCCTTAGTTGCTGCTATATATACTGGCTCCTTTAACGTGCGGGAAGCGCATGAGCACACGGAACCTCGGTTTTTGTTATCTCATCCGAAAGACTTAGCGTTCAGACCCATATTAAGGTCTAGTGGAGAATGAGCAGACAAAAGTAAAACTTTCTGCTGCACGGGCAGGGAAACAAACCCCGGTGTCATGAGAAATAAGTAATCCTATAAAATATCTACCCTTGCGCATGCGCATTAGAACAGAAATTCTAAAGCGTCAGGCAATTTGCCCATTCACATGCGAGGGAAAGAGGGGGGGGGGGGGCACAAACAAACAACAATAATCGAAATCGAATCGAACATGTTTTAGAAAGAGAGAGAGAGAGAGAGAGAGAGAGAGAGAGAGAGAGAGAGAGAGAGAGAGAGAGAGAGAGAGAGAGAGAGAGAGAGAGAGGGAGGTAAATAAGTCATGGCTTAAACAGGAAGTAGGCTAGCGTAAGCTGACGATTGGCTCAATGCGCATGCGTAAAAACTCAAAACTCGGAATGCGCAAGCGCGAAATCGAAATGGGTAGGGGAGACGGGGTAAAAATATGATGAGCCCACCCCAATTATCTCATGAAATGAAGAATAGTTCATCTTGCCCATGAGACGAGGTTAATGTCTAGCATTTACGTGGTGAGCGCGTTATTTCTGATTGGGGTGGGCTTCTTACTCTTTTTACCCTGTCTTCCCCTAGTATTATGTCTCTTTCACACCGGGTTTGTTGCTGTGAGCGCGTTACCTCTGAACCACTCTACTGCTAAGTGTTGTCTTTTGTTTTGCTGTCCCATCTTCTGGGCCGTACAGTGGCGTTGCTCGTACACTGCTCGTTCCGAACCCGACTCACAGCCACACCCTGGCTTGTCAGGTAGTAGAATCTGAAACAAGCAGTCCAATGGGAGCGAATCTTTGTTAGGCCGTCAGTAGGCTACCATCCAGAGGAGACACTGCCCTGCTGCTGAGTCATTTCGGTGGAGTTCAGTGGAGCCTGTTCTGAGCTAACACACGCAGGACACCACCTACAAAGTCCCCTGCTTGGAGTCTGTTCTGAGCTAACACACCAGCAGGACACCACCTACTAAGTCCCCTGCTTGGAGCCTGTTCTGAGCTAACACACCAGTAGGACACCACCTACTAAGTCCCCTGCTTGGAGTCTGTTCTGAGCTAACACACCAGCAGGACACCACCTACTAAGTCCCCTGCTTGGAGTCTGTTCTGAGCTAACACACCAGCAGGACACCACCTACTAAGTCCCCTGCTTGGAGTCTGTTCTGAGCTAACACACGCAGGACACCACCTACTAAGTCCCCTGCTTGGAGTCTGTTCTGAGCTAACACACGCAGGACACCACCTACTAAGTCCCCTGCTTGGAGTCTGTTCTGAGCTAACACACCAGCAGGACACCACCTACTAAGTCCCCTGCTTGGAGTCTGTTCTGAGCTAACACACGCAGGACACCACCTACTAAGTCCCCTGCTTGGAGTCTGTTCTGAGCTAACACACCAGCAGGACACCACCTACTAAGTCCCCTGCTTGGAGTCTGTTCTGAGCTAACACACCAGCAGGACACCACCTACTAAGTCCCCTGCTTGGAGTCTGTTCTGAGCTAACACACCAGCAGGACACCACCTACTAAGTCCCCTGCTTGGAGTCTGTTCTGAGCTAACACACCAGCAGGACACCACCTACTAAGTCCCCTGCTTGGAGCCTGTTCTGAGCTAACACACCAGCAGGACACCACCTACTAAGTCCCCTGCTTGGAGTCTGTTCTGAGCTAACACACCAGCAGGACACCACCTACTAAGTCCCCTGCTTGGAGCCTGTTCTGAGCTAACACATCAGCAGGACACCACCTACTAAGTCCCCTGCTTGGAGTCTGTTCTGAGCTAACACACGCAGGACACCACCTACTAAGTCCCCTGCTTGGAGTCTGTTCTGAGCTAACACACCAGCAGGACACCACCTACTAAGTCCCCTGCTTGGAGTCTGTTCTGAGCTAACACACCAGCAGGACACCACCTACTAAGTCCCCTGCTGATGACAATAAAGTCTTTGTCGCGGTGCCAGTGTGAGTGAGGTCTCTCCTCCGAGGGCGCTAAAATGTTGTCTTGGTGGACGTGTTTCAGGCCCATCAGATCGGGGTGTTCAGCTGTGGTCCTGCAAGGATGACCCTCAACGTGGAGAAAGCCTGCAACGCCATGAACCGCATCGAGGGGGCCTCCTTCCACCACCACTACGAAAACTTCTGAAATCTTTGCTTCTTCAATTCGTTACCGCTTCACTTCTGTAGCACGTTTATTCGCTATTAATGCTTAGCTCGGGGTCTTTCCTAGTATTTCAGTATCTGATTCTCCAGGATCGACCCACTATCTGTAGTTATAGGCCTACAATATGTCACATTATGTACCTGTACTAGGTCCGAGGACCAGGGCTCCCAATCGTCCCGCAAAACAAGGGGTCACAGGGATTCCTTCACTTACAGTATAGAGGATCCTAGAGGCAGGGTAGAGGGTCCCAGTGGCATTGCGAATGCTAATAAGAAATTTTCTAGTGCATCCCTGGGACCCCCTGCACATTCTTTTAAAGGGTCCTTTAGAATTCTAGTACTTCATAGACTGGGGGTCCCTGGGAGCCCTGGAGGGACGTAAAACACATGTTCTTCTTCTGTAGAATCTCCTGTATGCGAAAACATAATACAACGAGTAGCAAGTTTTAGGCATGTTTCATTAGGTGTTTTTTCTATGTTGTTGGTTTTTTATTGCTAGAACTTTGGTTTTAGGCTATGTGCTTTAACCTGACGAAAATGTCAAAAAACCACCCATTTTCTATACTCTTTATCGATTAATCCGTAGAGTACACTCTCAACGCTTTTACTATTACGTGTATATATATATTTTTAATTATTAAGACAGAATAGCACGGAAGTTATAACGAGTCACAAATAAAGTCATTGGTGTAATTTTGCATTTCATTCCCATTTTTGTTGCATTTAGCACCACAGTGATTCCCATGTCACTAAAAGGCATAAAGTCCAAAGACTCTATTGTCTTAGTTTGGGGAAGATAGTTCGCAACAGAAGAATACAGATGGAGTTCTTTACCCAGGTAAATTTAATGACATTTTTGGCTGAAATATGGCTGGGGTTTTCTCAGTCGAGAGTTTCTACACAGTTTTGTTGTTGTTGGGTCCCCCCCCCCTCCCCCCCCCCCCCTCTCCCCCCCCCCTCCTCCCCCCCCCTCCTCCCCCCCCTCCTCCCCCCCCCCCCCCTCCCCCCCCCCCTTTGCTGCACTGGCTTCCCATGTAGAATTAAAGACAAAATTGTGTTACGCATCTTGGCTAGTGGTTAAGTCTGCACCATATCCGTCATGTGTGACAATATTGGTGTTGATGTATCAGATTATATCTCGCACTCAGTTTAGGACACAGTCATGTCCCTTCAGGTTCCCAGGTTTGTAGTATATCATGTACTTGTTCATCTTATAAGTCGTTTTTGTTCGTTTGTTTGTTTGCTTTTTGTTTTGCTGCATCAGAAGCGTCCTGTCTTGAATGATTTTCTTCTCTTATTATTTGAAACTCACCTTTTCTGCTTTTCAATCCCAATTTTTTTTTAAAATCAATCCAATTTTTAACGGATACAAAAGCCTTTGTTCCTTGTTCTGTGGAGCCCTTCTTTTCATATAATGGCTCCCGGTTCAGAGTCGCATTGACTATAAGCTGGCTTCCATCTGTTTCTCTTCTGTCTCTGGTACTGGACCACACTATCTTTCTGACATTCTACACATCTACACCCCATCCCGTCAACTTCGTTCTTCTGCTGACACTCGTCTCTTCCGTGTTCCTTCTGTCAGAACAAAGTCCTTCGGTCAACGTTCTTTCTCCTTTCAGGGACCAACTGTCTGGAATACACTTCCCATCAATATCAGACACTTACGTTCAACTTCTTCCTTCAAGTCTGCTGTGAAGACACACTTTTTTCAACGATCATAATTCTTCCCCCACCAATCCGCTCCTCTCCACCCCCTTGTACTCAGTTTCCGTGAAATGATGAAGTGGCTGTCACATGGTGTGTGTGTGTGTGTGTGTGTGTGTGTGTGTGTGTGTGTGTGTATGCGTGCGTGCGTGCGTGCGTGCGTGCGCGCGCGCGTGCGTGCGTGCGTGTGTGTGTGTGTGTGTGTGTGTGTGTTTCTGTAGGTTGTGTACCTTTTTCAAGATATGCGTTTTTGTTCATTTGTATATATGTACTTTTCTATATTCTACTCGTGTAAAATGTATGTATGCATGTTCTGATTGTATAAGATAATTATATTCTATGTTGTATTTGTATTAAATATGTAAAGCGCTTAGAGCCCTAAATCAGAGAATAGGCGCTATATAAATAATCATTATTATTATTAAATTATACGAGGGGTGCCTGCCAGAATGGTCTATCTCAAGAGGAATAAAGAGCACAGATGGGCAGTTCTGGCATTCACCCCTCGTATGTTCATTGCATAAAGTCATTCGCAAATGAGCATGCTTTTTGTTTGATTTATCAAGATTCAGCATTATATCCTTAATATATAGCTATTATATTATTATTCCTGTATGACATTTATTATTGTAATACTATATACTACATAGTTTTTGTGTGGGTTTTTTTTTTACAAAATTCTGTGTTGTGTCAAGTTAAGGCCTGAGGCATATTCTTACTGCAGATTTGTTGTGTAGGCCTGTTGTGTATAACATTCTTATCGTGTAATGAAATGGTAATTCATAGCTGTTAGAATGGGAATGGATGGTTTCATGCGTGCTATAAATTTTCTAGTTGCTTATTTACAAAAAACACACCCACAACAAACAAATAAGCGAAAACAAAAACTTGACAATTTTTTAAAGCATCTTTTGGTTTAAACATTTTATTGTCTTGACGTAATTATCATACAAAGTAACAAAACTGAAGAATCAACAAGCTAAGCTTATGGCATGCTCAGTGTAAAAGAACATGCACATCAGACAATATGGCGGATTTAAATACATAGTAGGCCCTACTATGCATCAATCAAAAGACACATAACCGAGTGTCAAGATAAAGAAAATAGGGGGAGATTATAAATAGGATCAAAACTAAAAACAATTGCTAATTAAAGTTAATAATCCTCATCAAAATACGCTTATCCCTTACTTTAAAAAAAAGAGAGCAAAATATCGTTAAATATGATAAAACGAATTTTATAACAGTTTCACTCAGTAAAAATGGAGGCTCACCTCGGAGCTTTCGGGGGCGTCACGCTCCCTTCGTCAGCGTCGTCTGCTGAGAGGCCACTGGCGGATCAGTGCATACGATCGTGAGTACAGCTCAAGGCTGCACCCACGGCGCATGACTGAACCAGGGACGAATAAGCCGCGGGCAAGGTGTGTCTCCCACGGTCCCGGTTGAGTGTGGGCTTGGCGGCCGCGATGTAGATGGCCTCCTTCACCCCTCTCTGGAACCATCTGCTGTCTCGGTCCAGCACAGAGATGTTGTCGGGTGAGAACCGGTGGTCGTAGTTGGCCATGTGGGACGCAACCGGTGACGAATCCCGTCTGTGCTCCGTGACTCTCTTCCTGAGGCTCCTTTCTGTCTCCCCAATGTAGACCCCCTTGTCACAGTCTCCACAATCAATGCGGTAGACGACTCCCGACTGGTCGAGCTTGTCGGTCTTGTCTTTGGGGGCAACAAGCTTGCTGCGGATGGAGTTGCAGGGCTTGCTGTGGACTGCGACCCCAGTCTTTCTGATCTTGCGGCTGAGAGCCTCTGTGATGCCACGGACATAAGGGATGGCAACATGCCCGCGGCGAGGGGTCTGGCCTCTATCGTTAAATAGTTTGCTATCATACATTATTTTATAGGTGCATACAGTTAGAATGGCTTATTGCCTCGTGTCTATGACTAGCATTTAGAGGTAAAGAAGAAGCAGAAAAGGCAACATTGTATGCTTTTGACACAAAATTATTCATGAAACATATCAATTTTCGGATAGCTCATGCTACAATATGGGCAACGACGCCAAATACTGCTATTTGTCTGGTTTTTTTGTTTTTGCAAAATATAGGTAAGAAAAGATGGGGGGAAGTGGGATCAACGTTTAGGACACTTATCGATTATTCTAGTGACTTTTTTCTTCTGTACGGCTTGGGGGAGGGGAGGAGAAAGGAGAGTGGTTAAGACGTTTGCCTGCCAATTTTTAATGCTTGAATGACCCTGGTTCGAATCCCGGCCTCGCCCTTTCTTTCTAGTTCGACGGGAAAATCCAACTGAACGTTGAGTCCTTCGGATGGGGACTTAAAGCTAGTCTGACCCGTGCGCTTTACGCTCGTAAAAATCCCACGATATACAGTCAAAAGTCGATAAGAGCAGGGAGACATCCCGCTTCCTGGTATGACCAAATTGATAGCTAGGTTTCCCAAGTCCACCCCCCGCCTCACCCATCCCCTCCAAACCAAAAAGGGTGGTGCTGCGCTTGCGGCGACGTGCTCTCTCTGTGGGAGCAGCCCGAATTTTACAGAGATAGGTTTCTGTGTCTAGCATATATAAGCATACCAAATATCCCGGAATTGTTTCTCTGTGCCTTTTACCTGCGCTGCACAGAGCTAAGCAATGAGGTTTTATACTGAAAATGATCTGCCCCTGTCTTGTGCACTGAGATGCGTGTGCCATCTCGTCCTTGCCTGTCATGAAGAGATTAATTGCACCATCGCTTAATTGTGGTGGTACCATAGCCGATGAGGTTTAACCGAGGCGTGGTTACTGCTACACATATCTGTATTATTAAATCAGGACTTTACTGGTTTAGCACTGCCTCCGCATTCTTGCCTGTCATGAAGTAGCAGTATATAGCCACAGAAAAGTATCTGCACCTGTCTCGTCACTAGGTGACATATGCAGTTCAGGCCTAACATTATCGCCCTTTCGTCACGGTGTCGGCAAGCAGTAGTATACAGCCCCATTTAGTACCATTGACGGCCCTGACAGGAGCTATGTGTCTGTTATGTCAAAGTCAAAGTAATTTATTCCAAAAACCTCCCCCAGGGGGTACATGAAATTGTTACAACAGGTAACATTATACAAGAACACATTGCATACAATTTTGGAGAAAAACAGCGGTATAGATATCTCCTACAGACTCGTACGTATACCCACTCACTCAAAAAATAAAATTAAAAAAAAGGTTACAAATACATCCCGTCAACAAGAATAGCCATTCAGGGCTTTTGCCATACTGATCAACCTATGGAAGCTGTGTGAACATTTAAAATTCCTTCAGAATAACTTTAATGAAGTATACAAGTTTGTTTAGCATTCGTTTGTTCTTTGTTTGAAATAGGGAATGAAATTTTAATGTGTTCGGTCTTTTCTGGTAATATTTTGATAAATACAATCTT
The DNA here is from genome assembly GCA_017654935.2 of Phymorhynchus buccinoides. Lineage (NCBI taxonomy): Eukaryota > Metazoa > Mollusca > Gastropoda > Neogastropoda > Raphitomidae > Phymorhynchus > Phymorhynchus buccinoides. Next base: position 20,897,258 of record CM065685.1, read on the forward strand.
CTTGCATCAAACATAGGGGAAGACGGGGTAAAAAGCGCATGGGCGGGTTAGAAGCCCACCCCAACTATCTCATGAAATAAAGAAAATTTCCGTCAAATTTGCCCATGAGACGAATGCTAGACATTAACGCTCGTCTCATGGGCAAAATGAGACTGAAATTTGCTTCATTTCATGAGATAATTGGGGTGGGCTTCTTACCCGCCCATGCGCTTTTTACCCCGTCTTCCCCTATAATGGAATTCATCACCCACCACTCGGTGGTCACATTTAGGACAAAATCTTTCGTTATGTAATGTGCGATGTTTTGGATAGAGTGCTCTACCTGCGTTTATTTTGAAACTCTGGGGATGGTGGATTCCTCTGTTTTTAAACGAAACAGTACCGACGAGGAAACAAAAGAGAACTCCGTTTGTCTTCTTCCTCGTCGTCGTCGATCGCTCAGTTTCCTGTCAATTATGAGCGCAGATGCGTCATGCTGCTGGGTTTTTTATGCGCCTAGTTAGGCCCAGCATGTTCGTCTTCGGCCTGAAAAAAAATCTTTGTAAGAGTTTCTAGAACAAAGCCGAACTGATCGCTTCTCGGCCTTTTGGCTAAGACAGTGATTCAGGAACATACATTTTTGTTTATACCGTGGTTGGTTTGTTCAGCCCGTCGTACGTGGCGAAAGCCGATATACGACGTTAAACTGAACTTCCATCCTAGAACAAAGGCAGGAGAACGGACCAATTATTAGGCAGAAAGATAGTAGATGACAGTAAGCAAAGGGAAAAGGCAAGATTAGATGAAGCTACAAGCAGTTTCACGCTCCACTTGCATGTCTAATAAACCTTTCTCTTTTTTTCTTGTTCTTTTTCTTCTCCTGTCAGGTAGGCTATTAGGGATAATTATTTGAATTTCTGTACCTTGGTCATTTCTCACTGTCGTTAATTTTGGAATGCTTAAACCTTTGGGTTACGTAGGCTATCTGCGTGATAGCTATAATAGTATAATTTGATATAATTTCATTCAGCTCTTTGCGACTGTGGATTCCTTTTATTAAGTGGGCCATGTGCGAGTGACACGCGCGTGCCTGCGCGCGCATGTTTGTGTGTGCGCGTGTGTGTTATAGTGTGTGCGTGTGTGTGTGTGTTATAGTGTGTGTGTGTGTGTGCGTGCGTGCGTGTGTGCGTGTGTGTGTGTGTGTTATAGTGTGTGTGTGTGTTATAGTGTGTGCGTGTGTGTGTGTGTTATAGTGTGTGTGTGTGTGTGTGTGTGTGTTATAGTGTGTGTGTGCGTGCGTGTGTGTGTGTGTGCGCGTGTGTGCGTGTGCGCGCGTGCGTGTGTGTGTGTGTGTGTGTGTGTGATGCTTAGCACGGTTAATGTTTTCTTTGCTGTTGCTGTTCTTTTTTTTTCTTTCCAAATACTTTAAAAAAATCTAATTAGGCGGAATTAATAAATATTGATTACATAAGTTTTTATGACTGTGAGAATGGGGGAGACAACTGGTCAGTGAGAGAAATATAGGGGGGTGGGGGGAGCTGTGTGCCACATGTGTGAGATTTTAATTGCTGTTGTTGTTTTTTCCTTCAGAATCTCTCTTTAACATTTGTGCTTTGTGTTCGATGAAAAGCGCTATATAAATATCCGTTTATATTATTATTTCTCTGACGTATACTTTTCTGTTGTTGTTTTTTTATACTCGTAATTTGTCAGCAACTACTTGTTCATTCAAAAATAAATTGGTTTTACAGTCAATAAAAGTATGATTATATGTGTGTGTCTGTGCGTGTGTGTGGAGAGAGAGAGAGAGAGAGAGAGAGAGAGAGAGAGAGAGAGAGAGAGAGAGAGAGAGAGAGAGAGAGAGAGAGACCTACTTTTCTCTTGTCTACAACAACTTGAACAAGAGAGAGAGAAAAAGATGAGAAAAAAATCTTCTGGTAAAAGACTCAATCAATCAATCAATCACATTGTATTGTCTTTTTAAAAAAAAAAATATGTAAAAGGAAATTTGGATGCTGTCACAGATACAAACACAAACAACAAGACGTAAAGTAAAGCATGATCAAAAACACATGAAGCATTAAAACTGACTACTGTAAACACAAATGATCCAGCTGTCTTCAATTCCTTTTGGCCGCGAGAGTGGGGAAGTACCCTAGGAAAGACACTTCCGCCATAAACAGGTTTTAGCCCGGCCCTCTGAAATAGCAGCTTCCTCCTCTGCTGTATGGAAGTCACTCGGAAACAACAGACTGTAGGCCTACTCATTTAAAAAAACCACCTCCCAATTCTACAAGAACGGGTGTATATTGAATTGGCCATGTGTGTGTGTGTGTGTGTGTGTGTGTGTGTCTGTCTGTCGGGTGGTGGTGGTGGGGGGGGTGTATCAACTTTCTGATATTCCCTGAAACCTAAAGTACTGAACAAAATCATTTGGAACGCTGGCGGAATGATCCCCATAATTATACAAACTTTGTCACGACATTTTTTAATTATTATTATTATGATTTGTTCAGTTGTTTAACCAGTAGCAATTGGAATTTATTTTTGTGCAGAGAGAGAGAGAGAGAGAGAGAGAGAGAGAGAGAGAGAGAGAGAGAGAGAGAGAGTCAAAGTCAAAGTCAAAAATATTTTAATTGTTAGGCCTCTGGCCCATAACAATGGAGTAGAGAGAGAGAGAGAGAGAGAGAGAGAGAGAGAGAGAGAGAGAGAGAGAGAGAGAGAGAGAGAGAGAGAGAGAGATGGAAAGAAAGAGAAAGAGAGAGAGAAGAAACAAAAAAGGCACTATGGAATTCAAAACCAAGTTACTTTATTTGACAGTAGTAGCAACAAAAACAAATCAACGTTTTGAATTTCATAATCAACAGAATAGATAGAAAATCATCATGGTAAAATTGTGTCAAGTGGAGAGCTGTCATTGTTGTTCCTGCGATTTTAGATGATACGACGTCACATTCATTGGTCCACAACAGATAAAATTGAGGCAGCAGAATTTTTACCTTGCCACATCATGATTATTAGTTAGGTACTAGCGCAACGCCGAGTACTGGTAACGCCTAGTAACGGTAACGCCAAGTACTGGTAACGCTGAGTACAGCAAATTTGAAGCGATTCGGTTAAGAAACGGCGGAGTTATAAGGCCCCGTTTCCCGTTGGCGCTGCTCTGAGAGTGACGCGCTCTCCCTAGTAACGGTAACGCCAAGTACTGGTAACGCTAAGTACAGCAAATTTGAAGCAATTCGGTTAAGAAAAGGCGGAGTTATAAGGCCCCGTTTCCCGTTGGCGCTGCTCTGAAAGTGATGCGCTCTCCCTAGAAACGGTAACGCATAGTAACGGTAACGCCAAGTACTGGTAACGCTGAGTACAGCAAATTTGAAGCGATTCGGTTAAGAAACGGCAGAGTTATAAGGCCCCGTTTCCCGTTGGCGCTGCTCCGAGAGTGACGCGCTCTCCCGATTCTCTTCAAATTTGCTGCCAGGCTTTGCCCCGACCACAGCAAGCCTGACAGCCAATTTGAAGCGATTCGGTCTAAAAACGGCGGAGTTATAAAGCCCGTTTTGTGTTTCAGACACACACACACACACACACTTGCCTTTTTATTATATGATGTACCGACGGTCTGCATTGACAGCTCCCACTAGGGTATACAGAGACGATTGGCGAACGTTTGTTGGAAGAACCTTTAGTAAAACTAGGTGACATGTTAAAAGGCTACGTTGTCCTTTTTGTTAGCAGGGCCGGTGTAGCAGGCAAGAAAGACTTCCAGGCAAAAAACACTTCCAGTGGTTTTTTCCTAGGCAAAATGCACTCCCTGTGGATTATTTTCCTAGGAAAGAAACACTCCCCTTAGGTAAACAACACTCCCGTCACGCAGGAAAAAATTACTTCAGGAAAAACACATTCCCCTTTGGTTTAAAAAAACCTCTTACGGAATTATAGCCATAATTGCTACCACTACCCTTTTCCCCCTTAAATCACGATTTTACAGTTATTTGGAGAGAACAATTCAACGCGGTTTGAATTAATACCACTGAGTAAAATTCAATGTGTTTCAGTTGCTCTCAAATAAGCTTTCTTATTAGGCTATTTCACAATGGGCCGCCCAAAGGACAGCAACGCACTTTATGCCAAAGACAATCTTCTGCATATTCAGAAGTTTTTAGAAGACGGATTTTACCCCGACTGGTGTCGGAAGAATCGCGGCACAAAAGCGAATTGGCGACGGATGTGTGAAAAATACGTACTGCATGATGGATACTTACATAAGAAAACGAAAAGAAATGGTGCAGGTAGGTTCTATTTGTCTGTCTGTCTGTTTGACTGTCTGTCTGTCTCTCTCTCTCTCTCTCTCTCTCTCTCTCTCGCTCCCCCCTCTCTCTCGCTCCTCTCTCTATCTCGCTTCCCCCCCCCCTCTCTCTCTCTCTCTCTCTCTCGCTCCCCCCCCCCCCCTCTCTCTCGCTCCTCTCTCTCTGTTTACGCCCGCAGGAGAAGATAATAAGGTTAAATATAGCCTTAATCTCACCATGTCCCCATTATTTCATACTCATTTTTTGTTACTATTTTTAACACTGAATAAAAGTGTGTTTTCTTTTTATCGTTGTCTAGGAAGCTTTTTCAAGAGAGAGAGAGGGGGGGGGGGGGGGAGGGGAGAGGAGGAGAGAGAGAGAGAGAGAGAGAGAGAGAGAGAGAGAGAGAGAGAGAGAGAGAGGGGGGGGGGGGGGAAAGCGGGAGCCATTGAGTTATTAAGAAGTAACATACATTTTTCTTGCCATTTTTTTTGTATGTGTTTTTTTGCCTGGGGAGTGTTAATTTCCTAACGACAGTCTTATTTTCCTGGTGGAGGGAGTGTTTTATTCCTAGGCAAATAACACTCCCTGTGTTTTTCGCCTGCAGTGGGTTTTTTTTACCTGCGACACCGGACCTAAGTTTTTAAGGGGTGGGGGCTAATTCATCGAAGGTGCGAAGCACCAAGACCCCTAGGGGGGTCCGGGGGCATGCTCCCCCGGAAATCTTTTTAAATCCGAGAAGCAAAATGGTGCAATCTGGGCATGAAATAAAGGACTAATGCCATTACTGTTCATACACCTATTGAAACATGTTTTGAACCATTAAGTACCTATCAACTGGTGGTGCTGATGAGTGCTAGGTATAGCCCGCGAGGAAATTTAGCTGCCGCTCGGCGACATTAATTTTGTTGTTGTTCTTTTAAGGAAAAAGGGTGGGGGCTGCAGCCCCCTAAGCCCCCCCCCCCACCCCCACCTCCGTGGGTCCGGCCCTGGTTAGCATTGACACGGCTGTTCATCCTTTTTACCCTGAGGAAGCCTTCGTTTGCTTCCTGGGACACATTTTCATTGATAAAATTGCCCTAATTTGCTTCATCAGTATCACTAAGCTTTTTTGTTGAAAGTGTGTCTCACTTTCTCCTTTTTATTAGCATTAAGATATTCGTCCTTTTAAAAAAAATTTCACCCGATGTAGCTAGGCCTATTGTTTGCTGCTTGGTATATGTTCGTTGACAGAATTCTCCTGATTTGCCTCAGCGTCACCCAGTTTTGTGACACTACGCACTTTGTCCTCTTCATTAGGATTGTCGTCTTCATTAGTTTCACCCCGAGGTGGCTTTTGTTCGCTAGCTGACAAATGTGTGTTGACATAATTCCCCTGTTTAGCTTCATCAGCATCATCCAGTTTTGTGACACTATGCACGCTGTCCTTTTTATTAGCATTGTCCTGTTCGTTAGTTTGACCCCGAGGAAGGTTTTGTTTGCTAACTGACAAATTTGTGTTGACATAATTCCCCTGTTTAGCTTCATCAACATCATCCAGTTTTGTGACACTATGCACGCTGTCCTTTTTATTAGCATTGTCCTGTTCGTTAGTTTGACCCCGAGGAAGGTTTTGTTTGCTAACTGACAAATGTTCGTGGACAGAATTCCCCTGACTTGCCACATCAGCGTCATCTAGTTTTATGACAATGCACACTTTGTCCTCTTTATTAGCATTGCCCTGTTTGTCTTGTGCATTAGATTTACCTCCAGGTAGCTTTTGTTTGCTGCCTGACAAATTTTCGTGGACACAATTTCCCTGATTTGCCTCATCAGCATCACCTGGAGAAGCGCTGTCAAAAGTTTGATGATGGATGATGGTGACGGATTTTGTATCTGCTGACTGCTTAACTACCGAACCCTCTGCATCAGGCACCTCACCTAACTTCTCCACTGTTGAGGAGGAAACTTCCGGGGTATGCATGGAAGCGAAAGAAAGGCTGGCTTCTTGAACAGTCGCCAACCTTTCCTCTAACAATCCTGGAGTGTGACTCTTTCTTGCTTCCATGAAGGTAACAGACTTTCCTATTAGAGACATGCCTCTCAGCCTGATTAAGAGACTCGATGACACTGAAAAAATGGAGGTAAATGCCACGGTAGACTTGAAAGCATATGCTTTGTCTTTCTGATTGAGACAACGGTAATACAGCTTATTCAAGATCCGACACGATTCTTGTCTGAACCGAGTCCCTGTGAAACAGTGCAGATAGAACTTGACTGACGAGTTGACATAGATCAGTTGGTCCGCTATGGCCACTAGAAAGAAAGGCATTTCTTCGTAACAAATGATCTTAGCAAGGTGAAATGTTTCCAACAACAAATGGGGCAATAGAGAAATACAAAATGTCAAGGAAATAACAATTACGGCGAAATATTTCTTGTGAGCACGAAAAAGAGTTGAGCATGTCGTTTTCTGCACAGGCCCCAACATCTTCCTTGACTGTTTTGATCCCAGTGTGAAGATTATAATGATGTCACATGTTGTCATCACAATTAAAGGAATACAAAATATGAACAACAGGTTGAGAATGATTGTTCTTAGGTCGTCACTCTCTTGCTCAATAATAAGCAAACTCCCAAAGTAACAGTGATTCAAATCCAAGTTCCCGTTAATAATGTCATGCACGCCCAATAGTGAACAACCTGCCACAATACCGACAACCACAGAAGCGTGGACCACTTTGGAGTTCAAAAACTGGACTTTATGAGGCATTACTACAGCCAGTGTGCGAATTACAGTGAATGTCACCAAAAGCCACGAAGAGGCAGATAAAAGAAACCCGAACGAAAACTCGTTTAGGAAACACATCCAGTTTCCTTCTACTTCAAACTTCCATTCTGCTAGAGATTCCATCCATCTTGGAAACAGGACTATGATTAACAGAAGTGTATCCGACACTGCCAGCACTTGAAAGTATAAATTGCCTAGGGAAAATTTGTTTTCTAGGGTCATGTGTTTAGATCTGGTTATAAAGATGATCATTATGTTGCCAAACACACCAAAGACCAAAACCACCGCAGACAGAATATGAAAGAGAAACACGGATGGCAGATCATGATGCAAAACAAGACGAAAACCACCACAATGTTCGTGACGATCACTTGTCTCATTTTGCTTCTCTGCAAGCACATCTATTCGCATGATTATTTTGGTGGACTTTCTTCACAGCTTTACCTAGACTATGCGTACTTGTGTTGGGAAAATATTCGTCATAATTATGACGTTTTATTTATTTATTTATTGACGTCTTTGTTTTTATAGACCTACAGGTGTCCATAGACCCCCGTCACCCCGGCGGGGGTGGGGGGGGGGGGGGGGCATTGGTCACTATATTTTTCTGAAAGTTTGGTGAGAGTACTTTTCAAATTTAATTGTTTGCCAAAAATAAAATGAGGGCTACACTATGTTATACCTCTGTATATGAAGGGGTCTATTTAGTCAGTGTCAAATATGGGGTAGGGGTAGTAAAAATCGTAGAAAGAACTCGATTTATATTATAAACCAATAATTTTACTATTGTGAGATTAAGGAATATTAGTGCGATGATTTGGGACTTCTACAGCATGGCTTACTGAAATGTGTAAGTACTTCCGGTTTGTTTTGTCTTGAACTTAGGACAAATCACAAAAAACAGCAAAACCAATCTTTTACTGATAATGTTTAGTCTAAAACGGCCATTAGTATTTAATAATGTTGATTTTTAAGCAGCCATGGACATCTTTGGTATTTCTACAACCTTTTCATGCCCAAAATTGTTCACTTCCGGTATGAACTTTGTTTTAGAGCTTTGATTTTGATTGGTTGTTAACTCATGCAACAAAGACGACATAATTTACAGTCAGTTTAATAATTACAAAGACGCTTATTAAATTGATTTAATCAATATGATCATTCTTTTGTCCATTCTTCCATTAAAAATATGTCATGTACAAAATTAACGGTTTTAACGGTCACAAATGAAATTTCCATATTCTGAATATTTCAAGTACTATTTCACAGTAGTTTAGTTTTGTATTTTTGCTCAGACCTGATCTTCCTTAATTATTTGAAGGAGATGGCAATTTCAGTTAAAATGGAAAGTTAAATAACGGTCAAAAACAGTCAATAGCTCTCCTTCAATCAAATCTCATTGACATCTCTTTCATTCAAATCTAGTAAATTAAAGGAACTTTTTTTTTATACAGTCTCCTCGCTGAAGTGTAGAAGTCGAACATAATATTATTTTCCATCTACGTTCTTCCAATGATTCTGTTAATGGGCTTTTTAGGCGAAGTTATTGTCATTAGCGCTTGACACAGTGCTTCATTTGAAGGCTGTTTCTAAGCAATGTCAAACTCACTCTCTTTTGCACAGCAAAAAATAGATTATTGCCTTCTATTGATAAAGTAAAGTGCTATAAGCGAGTAGAGTGGTCACCAGTGGGGCGACCAGAAGCGCTCATTCAGTAATTAAAGATTATTAACACGTTTAAAAATCAAAATGGAATATTTTAATTATCAGATTTCTCAGAAATTATGGCACCATTTTAAAGCAATTTGGTTAGACACATTTTAAATGCGACCTTTAATTTTAAACATTCAGAAGAGTAGGCCTCATTGCGATCATTTAATTATATCCAACATTGTTACATCTGGTTTTTTCCGTTACATACGTTATTATGGCTCATGAGCTGAACGGCGAATGACGGAATATGTTTTAGTGTTGAATATTTCACGAAAAAATGTCACAATGTTAACCATTTCGGGTCCTCAGTTGCCAAAGTGCATTAAGTATTTGAATGCCATTTTACTGTCAAAATGAACCAAAAAAACCGATTATATTTAACCCATGATATACAATTTTCTGTCGTAGCTGAAGTATGATTTCTTGCTAGCAGGCCTATTGGGGTCTGCAACGAACACCTTTTGCAAGAGTGAATGCCCTTGGAGGGTGGGGGAAGATGGTTAAGTACTGACCAGACAGGGGGATAACTCTCGCCAATAACCCCTATTTGATGCCACTAAATGGCTGCCTTTCGCAAGAGTGAATGCCCTTGTCAGTACTGACCAGCAAGAGCAATTACTCTCACTGTCAAGGGCATTAATAACCCTAGTTGCAAAGGCGTACTCTACTTCTCTCCCTCAGTCTCTCGGTATTGTTTTGTCTGTTTTTCTCTCTATCTCTTTCTCTCTGTCTCTCTCTCTAAGCAAAAAGGAAGGTAGCCTCAACCACGAGAGAAAATCCAACTCAAGAGAGAGAGAGAGAGAGAGAGAGAGAGAGAGAGAGAGAGAGATAGTGGAGAGAGAGAGAGAGAGAGAGAGAGAGAGTAGGATAATAAATACTGCATGACAAGAAAATGTCCATCACAGTAATCAGTGTTCATTCCCTCTGTTCCCCTATGGGCCACTGCAGGATTGGGGAACTGCGCCTTGCGCTGTTTCCCCATGCAGTAGCCACATAGGACAAATCAAAACTCTGATCTCCTTTTTATTTAAAAAAAAAAACAAAAACAACACACACGCGCGCGCGCACACACGCACACACACTCCTCCTCCCCCCCCCCCCCCCCCACCCCCGTCTAATATCACCATTGTGTGAACAGACTTTAAATTAAATCAATCAAATCAAATCAATCCTGGAAGTACTGCAATACCGGGAAAGTCCCGGTGTTTTGAATCATCAAGATACGGAACACATATTAATTTGTAATGATCGTTAAAGACCCACCAGATCACGTGTCAAAATCACGGGTTTCGCGTGTTTTCCCTCTTATAGCTGTAGTAAGAAATCTTGTTTTGACCAGGTTTTGACTCCCATACAAATGCCCCCAAATTGAAAACGAAACATCATTTTAAAGAGCAGCCTCAATTTCAAGTTGGGGGCATTTGTATATGGGTCACAGCTACCCAGAAAAAACCCAATGGACTTAATCGTGTGGTGGGTCAGTGTGTCTTTAAGGCCAGTGATGCTCTCCCTTGGGTGTGTTGCAGACCCAACAGATTGGGGTGGGTGTTCATACAACCAGGAATGATCTGTTATAATCTTCAAGTAATGCTGTGTCTCGAGTGTGTTTCAGGAAGCAGTGATGTACCGAGGATTTAAAAAAATGATAGGACAAACTGTCCTGAAACGAGATAAATCAATAGGACAGAATGTCCATGGCTCTTGCAGAAATCAATAAGGACAAAGCGTGCTAGTGCTAAAAATTTTAATCAGACATTTGTCCTGACAGGGGAGAAGAACACAATAGGATATTTTTAATTTTAATAGGTCAATGCCTTTCCTTTGACCGGGGCCTCGGGACATCACTGCTGGAAGAACAGATCAGGGTGTTCTTAGGGAACAGTGAATAATCTGTACTAATGATCGTTAAAGTAATGTTCTGCCTTGGTGGAGATTTTGCCTGCCCAGCAGATTACGGTGTTCTTAGGGAACTGTACTGACTGTAGGTAATGTGCTGTGTTGTACTGTTCTGGGTTGGAATGTAATT
>CM065685.1:20908531-20929913 GCA_017654935.2 Phymorhynchus buccinoides
CAATTAACTTATTTAATCCCTCCATGTTGTTGAATGATTAATATGAAACGACGCAAGAAAAGCCCATTAAGGGAAAGACGGATAAAAAGCGCCTGGCGGTAAAAGCCCACCCCCAATTATCTCATGAAAAAAGACATTTCCAGTATCAATTTGCCCATGATACGAATGCTAGCATTAACGCTCGTCTCATGGCAAAATGAGACTGAAATTTGCCATATGTTCATTTCATGAGATAATTGGGGTGGACTTCTTACCCGCACATGCGCTTTTTAACCCGTCTTCCCCTACTACTACTACTACAGTGGAACCTCCTTATAAGACCTTCAAAAATCATCCAAAATGAGGTCTTACAAGGGAGGGTCTTATAGGAGGTGATTTAATACTTACAAAGAAGGGCAATGTCTCAGAGAAGTGGTCTTATACAGGAGGGAGTTTTATAATGGGAGGTTGTTCCACTGTATCATTTGTGTCCTTGTTCCTTCCCATACTGGGTACTAATGAGGGGGGCGTAAGTGGAACCGTCCCTAATAAGACCTTCAAAAAATCATCCAAAATGAGGTTCGTACAAGGGAGGGGTCTTATAAGGGATGTAATTTTAATACTTACAAAGAAGGGTCAATGTCTCAGAGAAGTAGGTCTTAAATAGGGAGGGAGTCTTATAATGGGAAGTCTCCACTGTACTCGTTTTGTGTCCTTTGTATCCTTCACCATACTGGTAGCAGTGGAACCTCCCTTATACCGAACTTAAAAAATCAGCCCAACAACTGAGAGTCTTATAAGGAGGGGTGTGTTATAAAGGAGGGGGTCTTATAATAGGGAGGTAATTTTAATACTTACAAAGAAGGGCAATGTCTACAGAGAAGCAGGTCTTATAATAGGAGGGAAGTCTTATAACGGGAGGTCTAATAAGGGAGGTTCCACTGTAATAATCGAATAATAAACGGACACTTATTTTTCAAGACATCGACACTCTACATGCAGTTACAAAAGAATTCCAATTCATTCTGCAAGATAATCTGTAGTGAGTATTGGGCGGTGTTGTGTCTTGGCTGCATTGTGGGCTATTGCAATGATGAAAGTCCGTTCAACGTCCTCTGCTTGAAGTCTGTTCTGAGCTAACACACCAGCAGGACGCCACCTACTAAGTCCCCTGCTTAGAGCCTGTTCTGAGTTAACACACCAGCATGACACCACCTGCTAAGCCCCCTGCTTGGAGTCTGTTCTGAACTAACACACCAGCATGACACCACCTGCTAAGACCCCTACTTGGGAGTCTGTTTATGCAGCTAACCACCCCGAGCAGGGAAACACCTCTACTAAGTCCCCTGCTTGAGGTCTGTTCGAGAACTAAAACACCAGCAGGACACCACCTACTAAGTCCCCTGCTGGGAAGTCCTGTTCTGAGCTAACACACCAGCAGGACGCCACCTACTAAGGTCCCTGCCTTGAGTCTTGTTCTAAGCTAAACACACGCAGAGACACCACCTACTAGGTCCCCTGCTTGGATGTCTGTTCTGAGCTAACACACCAGCAGGACGCCACATACTAAGTCCCCTGCTTGGAGCCTGTTCTGAGCTAAAACACACGTAGGACACCACCTACTAAGTCCCCTGCATGCTTGGAGTCTGTTCTGAGCTAACACACCAGCAGGACGCCACCTACTAAGTCCCCTGCTTGGAGTCTGTTCTGAGCTAACACACCAGTAGGACACCACCTACTAAGTCCCCTGCTGACGACAATAAAGTCTTAGTCGCGGTGCCAGTGTGAGTGAGGTCTCCTCCTCCGAGGACGCTAAAATGTTGTCTTGGTGGACGTGTTTCAGGCCCATCAGATCGGGGTGTTCAGCTGTGGTCCTGCAAGGATGACCCTCAACGTGGAGAAAGCCTGCAACGCCATGAACCGCATCGAGGGGGCCTCCTTCCACCACCACTACGAAAACTTCTGAAATCTTTGCTTCTTCCATTCGTTACCGCTTCACTTCTGTAGCACGTTTATTCGCTATTAATGCTTAGCTCGGGGTCTTTCCTGGTATTTCAGTATCTGATTCTCCAGGATCGACCCACTATCTGTAGTCATAGGCCTAGAATATGTCACATTATGTACCTGTACTAGGTCCGAGGACCAGGTCTCCCAATCATCCCGCAAAACAAGGTCCCAGGGACTCCTTCACTTACAGTATAGAGGATCCTAAGAGGCAGGGTAGAGGGTCCCAGTGGCATTGGGGGGGGGGGGGGCAGATGCTAATAAGATTTTTCTAGTGCATCCCTGGACCCCTGCACATTCTTTAAAGGGTCCTCTAGAATTCTAGTACTTCATAGACTGGGGTTTCCTGGGAGCCCTGGAGGGACGTAAAACACATGTTCTTCTTCTGTAGAATCTCCTGTATGCGAAAACATAGTAAAACGAGTAGCAATTTTTAGGCATGTTTCATTAGGGGTTTTTTCTATGTTGGTTTTTTATTGCTAGAACTTTGGTTTTAGGCTATGTGCTTTAACCTGACGAAAATGTCAAAAAACCCACCCATTTTCTATACTCTGTATCGATTAATCCGTAGAGTACACTCTCAACGCTTTTACTATTACGTGTATATATATATATTTTTAATTATTAAGACAGACTAGCATGGAAGTTATAACGAGTCAGAAATAAAGTCATTGGTGTAATTTTGTATTTCATTCCCATTGAAAGTCTCAGTCGAGAGTTTATACAAAGACGTTGAAATCGCGTCACAGTTTTGTTGTTGTTGTGTTCAACATCCCCCCACCCCCGTTGTCTGCACTGGCTTCCTGTCCCATGTAGAATTAAAGACAAAATTGTGTTACGCATCTTGGCTAGTGGTTAAGTCTGCACCATATCCCTCATGTGTGACAATATTGGTGTTAATATATCAGATTATATATCGCACTCAGCTTTAAGACGCATGTCCCTTCAGGTTCCCAGGTTTGTTGTAGTAGGGGAAGACTGGGTAAAAAGCGCGTGGGCGGGTAAGAAGACCACCCCAATTAGCTCATGAAAAATGAAGAAAATTTCAGTTCTCATTTTGGCCATGAGACGAGCGTTAATGTCTAGCATTTCGTATTTGACTGAAATGACGGAAAGTTCTTTATTTCATGACATAATAAGCTTCTTACCCCGTTTTTGTACTTGCTTCATCGTATTCGTGTTTTGTTTGTTTGTTTGTTTGCTTTTTGTTTTGCTGCATCAGAAGCGTCCTGTCTTGAATGATTTTCTTCTCTTATTATTTGAAACTCACCTTTTCTGCTTTTCAATCCCAATTTATTAAAAAAAAATCAATCCAAGTTTTAACGGATACAAAAGCCTCTGTTCCTTGTTCTGTGGGGCCCTTCTTTTCATATAATGACAAATTATACGAGGGGTGCCTGCCAGAATGGTCTATCTCAAGAGGAATAAAGAGCACAGATGGGCAGTTCTGGTATTCACCCCTCGTATGTTCATTGCATAAAGTCATTCGCAAATGAGCATGCTTTTTGTTTGATTTATCAAGATTCAGCATTATATCCTTAATATATAGCTATTATATTATTATTCCTGTATGACATTTATTATTGTAATACTATATACTACATAGTTTTTTTGTGGGTTTGTTTTACAAAATTCTGTGTTGTGTCAAGTTAAGGCCTGAGGCATATTCTTACTGCAGATTTGTTGTGTAGGCCTGTTGTGTATAACATTCTTATCGTGTAATGAAATGGTAATTCATAGCTGTTAGAATGGGAATGGATGGTTTCATGCGTGCTATAAATTTTCTAGTTGCTTATTTACAAAAAACCCACCCACAACAAACAAATAAGCGAAAACAAAAACTTGACAATTTTTTAAGCATATTTTGGTTTAAACATTTTATTGTCTTGACGTAATTATCATACAAAGTAACAAAACTGAAGAATCAACAAGCTAAGCTTATGGCATGCTCAGTGTAAAAGAACATGCACATCAGACAATATGGCGGATTTAAATACATAGTAGGCCCTACTATGCATCAATCAAAAGACACATAACCGAGTGTCAAGATAAAGAAAATAGGGGGAGATTATAAATAGGATCAAAACTAAAAACAATTGCTAATTAAAGTTAATAATCCTCATCAAAATACGCTTATCCCTTACTTTAAAAAAAGAGAGCAAAATATCGTTAAATATGATAAAACGAATTTTATAACAGTTTCACTCAGTAAAAGTGGAGGCTCACCTCGGAGCTTTCGGGGGCATCACTCTCCCTTCGTCAGCGTCGTCTGCTGAGAGGCCACTAGCGGATCAATGCATACGATCGTGAGTACAGCTCAAGGCTGCCCCCCACGGCGCATGGCTGAACCAGGGAAGAATAAGCCGCGGGCATGGTGTGTCTCCCGCGGTCACGGTTGAGAGTGGGTTTGGCGGCAGCGATGTAGATGGCCTCCTTCACGCCTCTCTGGAACCATCTGCTGCCTCGGTCCAGCACAGAGATGTTGTCGGGTGAGAACTGGTGGTCGTAGTTGGCCATGTGGGACTCAACCGGTGATGACTCCCGTCTGTGCCCCGTGACTCTCTTCCTGAGGCTCCTTTCAGTCTCCTCAATGTAGACCCCCCTGTCACATTCTCCACAATCAATGCGGTAGACGACCCCCGACTGGTCGAGCTTGTTGGTCTTTTCTTTGGGGGCAACAAGCTTGCTGCAAATGGAGTTGCAGGGCTTGCTGTGGACTGCGACCCCAAGTCTTTCCGATCTTGCGGCTGAGAGCCTCAGTGATGCCCCAGACATAAGGGATGGTAACATTCCCGCTGTGTGGGGTCTGGCCTCTATCGTTAAATAGTTTGGCTCTCATACATTATTTTTATAGTGGCCTACAGTTTTAGAATGGCTTATTGCCTCGTGTCTATGACTAGCATTTAGTAGTAAAGAAGAAGCAGAAAAGGCAACATTGTATGCGTTTGACACAAAATTATTCATGAGACCATATCACTTTTCGGATAGCTTCTGCTACAATATGGGCAACGACGCCGAAATACTGGCTATTTGTCGGGTTTTTTTGTTTTTGCAAAAATATAGGTAAGAAAAGATGGGGGGAAGTGGGATCAACATTTGACACAACTTATCGATTATTCTAGTGACTTTTTTCTTCCTCGTACGGGGGGCTTGGGGGAGGGAATGAGAAGGGAAAGTGCAGAGTGGTTAAGACGTTTGCCTTCCAATTTTTTAATCCTTGAATGACCGCTGGTTCGAAATCCCGGCCTCGGGGGGGGGGGGGGGGCACCTTTCTTTTTCTAGTTTCGACGGGGAAATCCAACTGAACGTTGAGTCCTTCGGATGGAGACTTAAAGCAAGTCTGACCCATGCGCTTTACGCACGTAAAAATCCCAACGATATACAAGTCACAGAATCTATAAGAGCAGGTAGAAATCCTGCTGCTTGGTATGGCCAAATTGGTAGCTAGGTTTCCCAATTCCACCCCCCTCCTCACCCATCACCTCCAAACCAAAAAGGGTGGTGCTGCGCTTGC
The DNA here is from genome assembly GCA_017654935.2 of Phymorhynchus buccinoides. NCBI lineage: Eukaryota > Metazoa > Mollusca > Gastropoda > Neogastropoda > Raphitomidae > Phymorhynchus > Phymorhynchus buccinoides. The sequence continues at coordinate 20,914,029 of CM065685.1, forward strand.
GGCGACGTGCGTTCTCCATGTGGGAGCAGCCCGAATTTTACAGAGATAGGTTTCTGTGTCTAGCATATATAAGCATACCAAATATCCCGGAATTGTTTCTCTGTGCCTTTTACCTGCGCTGCACAGAGCTAAGCAATGAGGTTTTATACTGAAAATGATCTGCCCCTGTCTTGTGCACTGAGGAATGCGTGTGCCCTCTATATAAGAGTAATCGTTCTTGCCTGTCATGAAGTAGTAGTATATAGCCACAGAAAATTATCTGCTCCTGGCTCGTCACTAGTATGTGGCACAAGCAGTTCAGGCCTAACATTATCGCCTTTTCGTGTCGGTTTAGGAGTAGCATAAAGCCTCATTTGACCATGGACGCCCTGACAGGACTATGTGTCTGTTTGTCAAAGTCAAAGTCATTGTATTTCAAAGACCTCCCCCAGGGGGTACATGGAATTGTTTCAACAGGTAACATTATACAAGAACACATTGCATACAATTTTGGAGAAAAACAGCGGTATAGATATCTCCTACATGACTCGTACGTAGTACCCACTCACTCAAAAAAGAAAATTAAAAAAAAGGTTACAAATACATCCCGTCAACAAGAATAGCCAGTTCGGGACTGTTGCCATACTGATCAACCTATGGGAGCTGTGTGAACATTTAAAATTCCTTCAGAATAACTTTAATGAAGTATACAAGTTTGTTTAGCATTCGTTTGTGTCTTTGTTTGAAATAGGGAATGAAATTTTCATGTGTTTGGTCTTTTCTGGTCATTTTTTGATAAATACAATCCTCTTGCATCAAACATAGGGGAAGACGGGGTAAAAAGCGTATGGGCGGGTAAGAAGCCCTTGCCAACTATCTCATGAAATAAAGAAATTTTCATTCAAATTTGCCCATGAGACGAATGCTGTACATTAACGCTCAGTATCATGGGCAACTTGAAATTATACTGAAATTTGCTTCATTTCATGAGATAATTGGGTTGGGCTTTAACCCGCCCATGCGCTTTTTAGGCCCAGCCATGTTCGTTTTTTTAAAGTTTTTCATCACCCACCACTCGGTGGTCACATTTAGGACAAAATCTTTCGTTATGTAATGTGCGATGTTTTGGATAGAGTGCTCTACCTGCGTTTATTTTGAAACTCTGGGGATGGTGGATTCCTTTGTTAGGCTAACGAAACAGTACCGACGAGGAAACAAAAGAGAACATCCGTTTGTCCTTCTTCCTCGTCGGCGTCGATCGCTCAGTTTTCCTGTCGTACGTGGGCGCAGATGTGTCATGCTGCTGTTATGCATGTCCGTCCAATCGGCTGGAGAAAAAAAAATCTTTGTAAGAGTTTCTAGAACAAAGCCGAACTGATCGCTTCTCGGCCTTTTGGCTAAGACAGTAATTCAGGAACATAAAAAAAAATTTACGCTCCATGGTTGGTTTGTTCAGCCCGTCGTACTTGGCGAAAGCCGATATACGACGTTCAACTGAACTTCCATCCTAGAACAAAGGCAGGAGAACGGACCAAATTATTAGGCAGAAAGATAGCCAATGACAGTAAGCGAAAGGGAAAAGGCAAGATTAGATGAGTACTACAAGCAGTTTCACGCTCCACTTGCATGTCTAATAAACCTTTCTCTTTTTTTTCTTGTTCTTTTTCTTCTCCTGTCAGGTAGGCTATTAGGGATAATTATTTGAATTTCTGTACCTTGGTCATTTCTCACTGTCGTTAATTTTGGAATGCTTAAACCTTTGGGTTACGTAGGCTATCTGCGTGATAGCTATAATAGTATAATTTGATATAATTTCATTCAGCTCTTTGCGACTGTGGATTCCTTTTATTAAGTGGGCCATGTGCGAGTGACACGCGCGTGCCTGTTTGTGCGCGCGCATGTGTGTGCGTGTGCGTGTGCATATGTGTGCGCGCGCGCGCGTGTGTGTGTAATAGTGTGTGCGTGTGTGTGTGTTATAGTGTGTGTGTGTGGGTTTGGGTTGCGTGTTTTGTAGCGTTTGCGTTGTGTGTGTGTGTTGTGAGTAGTGTGTATGTGTTGTGTGTGTGTGTCATGAGTGTGTGCGTGTGTGTGTGTGTGTATAGTGTAGTGTGTGGGTGTGTGTGTGTGCGTTATAGTATGTGTGTGTGGTTAATTAGTGCGCTCTGTGTGTGTTTATAGCGTGTATGTGGGCGTAAGTGCGCGCGTGCGTGTGTGTGACGCGTGCGTGTGTGTGTGTGTGTGTGATGCTTAGCACGGTTAATGTTTTCTTTGCTGTTGCTGTTCTTTTTTTTTCTTTCCAAATACTTTAAAAAAATCTAATTAGGCGGAATTAATAAATATTGATTACATAAGTTTTTATGACTGTGAGAATGGGGGAGACAACTGGTCAGTGAGAGAGATATTAGTGGATGGGGGGTGGGGGGGGGGGGGGGAGCTGTGTGCCACATGTGTGAGATTTTAATTGCTGTTGTTGTTTTTTCCTTCAGAATCTCTCTTTAACATTTGTGCTTTGTGTTCGATGAAAAGCGCTATATAAATATCCGTTTATTATTATTTCTCTGACGTATGCTTTTCTGTTGTTGTTTTTTTATACTCGTAATTTGTCAGCAACTACTTGTTCATTCAAAAATAAATTGGTTTTACAGTCAATAAAAGTATGATTATATGTGTGTGTCTGTGCGTGTGTGGATTGAGAGAGAGAGAGAGAGAGAGAGAGAGAGAGAGAGAGAGAGAGAGAGAGAGAGAGAAGTAGAGGAGAGAGAGAGAGAGAGACCTACTTTTCTCTTGTCTGACAACTTGAACAAGAGAGAGAGAAAAAGATGAGTAAAAAAAATCTTCTGGGTAAAAGACTTCAATCAATCAATCAATCAATCACATTGTATTGTCTTTTTTAAAAAAAAAAATATGTAAAAGGAAATTTGGATGCTGTCACAGATACAAACACAAACAACAAGACGCAAAGTAAAGCATGATCAAAAACACATGAAGCATTAAAACTGACTACTGTAAACACAAATGATCCAGCTGTCTTCAATTCCTTTTGGCCGCGAGAGTGGGGAAGTACCCTAGGAAAGACACTTCCGCCATAAACAGGTTTTAGCCCGGCCCTCTGAAATAGCAGCTGCCTCCTCTGCTGTATGGAAGTCACTCGGAAACAACAGACTGTAGGCCTACTCATTAGAAAAAAAACCACCTCCCAATTCTACAAGAACGGGTGTATATTGAATTGGCCATGTGTGTGTGTGTGTGTGTGTGTGTGTGTGTGTGTGTGGTGTGTTGTGTGTGTGTGTCCTGTCTGTCGGGTGGTGGTGGTGTGGTGGTGTATCAACTTTCTGATATTCCCTGAAACCTAAAGTACTGAACAAAATCATTTGGAACGCTGGCGGAATGATCCCCATAATTATACAAACTTTGTCACGACATTTTTTAATTATTATTATTATGATTTGTTCAGTTGTTTAACCAGTAGCAATTGGAATTTATTTTTGTGCAGAGAGAGAGAGAGGAGAGAGAGAGAGAGAGAGAGAGAGAGAGAGAGAGAGAGAGAGTCCAAAAGAGTCAAAAATATTTTAAGACATAACAATAGAGTAGAGCGAGAGAGAGAGATAGAGTAGAGAGATAGAGAGAGAGTAGATAGAGAAAGAAAGAGAGAGAGAGCCTCAATAAAAAAAAGAAACTGAAGAACAAACAAAAAAGGCACTATGGAATTCAAAACCAAGTTACTTTATTTGACAGTAGTAGCAACAAAAACAAATCAACGTTTTGAATTTCATAATCAACAGAATAGATAGAAAATCATCATGGTAAAATTGTGTCAAGTGGAGAGCTGTCATTGTTGTTCCTGCGATTTTAGATGATACGACGTCACATTCATTGGTCCACAACAGATAAAATTGAGGCAGCAGAATTTTTACCTTGCCACATCATGATTATTAGTTAGGTACTAGCGCAACGCCGAGTACTGGTAACGCCTAGTAACGGTAACGCCAAGTACTGGTAACGCTGAGTACAGCAAATTTGAAGCGATTCGGTTAAGAAACGGCGGAGTTATAAGGCCCCGTGTCCCGTGGGCGCTGCTCTGAGAGTGACGCTCTCTCCCTAGTAACGGTAACGCCTAGTACTGGTAACGCTTAGTACAGCAAATTTGAAGCGATTCGGTTAAGAAAAGGCGGAGTTATAAGGCCCCGTTTCCCGTTGGCGCTGCTCTGAAAGTGATGCGCTCTCCCTAGAAACGGTAACGTCCACAAACAGATAAAATTGAGGCAGCAGAATTTTACCTTGCACAATCATGATTATTAGTTAGGTACTACGCAACGCCGAGTACTGGTAACAGCATAGTAACGGTAACGCCAAGTACTGGTAACGCTGAGTACAGCAAATTTGAAGCGATTCGGTTCAGAAACGGCAGAGTTATAAGGTTCCGTTTCCCGTTGGCGCTGCTCCGAGAGTGACGCGCTCTCCCGATTCTCTTCAAATTTGCTGCCAGGCTTTGCCCCGACCACAGCAAGCCTGACAGCCAATTTGAAGCGATTCGGTCTAAAAAACGGCGGAGTTATAAAGCCCGTTTTGTGTTTCAGACACACACACACACACACACACTTGCCTTTTTATTATATGATGTACCGACGGTCTGCATTGACAGCTCCCACTAGGGTATACAGAGACGATTGGCGAACGTTTGTTGGAAGAACCTTTAGTAAAACTAGGTGACATGTTAAAAGGCTACGTTGTCTTTTTTGTTAGCAGGGCCGGTGTAGCAGGCAAAAAAGACTTCCAGGCAAAAAACACTTCCAGTGGTTTTTTCCTAGGCAAAATGCACTCCCTGTGGATTCTTTTCCTAGGAAAGAAACACTCCCCTTAGGTAAACAACACTCCCGTCACGCAGGAAAAAATTACTTCAGGAAAAACACATTCCCCTTTGGTTTTAAAAAAACCTCTTACGGAATTTTATAGCCATAATTGCTACCACTACCCTTTTCCCCCTTAAATCACGATTTTACAGTTATTTGGAGAGAACAATTCAACGCGGTTTGAATTAATACCACTGAGTAAAATTCAATGTGTTTCAGTTGCTCTCAAATAAGCTTTCTTATTAGGCTATTTCACACTGGGCCGCCCAAAGGACAGCAACGCACATTATGCCAAAGACAATCTTCTGCATATTCAGAAGTTTTTAGAAGACGGATTTTACCCCGACTGGTGTCGGAAGAATCGCGGCACAAAAGCGAATTGGCGACGGATGTGTGAAAAATACGTACTGCATGATGGATACTTACATAAGAAAACGAAAAGAAATGGTGCAGGTAGGTTCTATTTGTCTGTCTGTCTGTGTGACTGTCTGTCTGTCTCTCTCTCTCTCTCTCCTCTCTCTCTCGCTCCCCCCTCTCTCTCGCTCTCTCTCTCTATCTCGCTTCCCCCCCCTCTCTCTCTCTCTCTCTCCGCTCTCTTCTCTCTCCCCCCCTCTCTCTCGCTCCTCTCTCTCTGTTTACGCCCGCAGGAGAAGATAATAAGGTTAAATATAGCCTTAATCTCACCATGTCCCCATTATTTCATACTCATTTTTTGTTACTATTTTTAACACTGAATAAAAGTGTGTTTTCTTTTTATCGTTGTCTAGGAAGCTTTTTCAAGAGAGAGAGAGGGGGGGGGGGGGGGGGGGGAGGTGGGAGGGAGAGAGAGAGAGAGAGAGAGAGAGAGAGAGAGAGAGAGAGAAGGGGGGGGGGAGAAAGCGGGAGCGATTGAGTTATTAAGAAGTAACATACATTTTTCTTGCCATTTTTGTATGTTTTTTTTTGCCTGGGGAGTGTTAATTTCCTAACGACAGTCTTATTTTCCTGGTGGAGGGAGTGTTTTATTCCTAGGCAAATAACACTCCCTGTGTTTTTCGCCTGCAGTGGGTTTTTTTTTACCTGCGACACCGGACCTAAGTTTTTAAGGGGTGGGGGCTAATTCATCAAGGTGTGAAGCACCAAGACCCCTAGGGGGGTCCGGGGGCATGCTCCCCCGGAAATCTTTTTAAATCCGAGAAGCAAAATGGTGCAATCTGGGCATGAAATAAAGGACACTAATGCCATTACTGTTCATAGACCTATTGAAACATGTTTTGAACCATTAAGTACCTATCAACTGGTGGTGCTGATGAGTGCTAGGTATAGCCCGCGAGGAAATTTAGCTGCCGCTCGGCGACATTAATTTTTTTTGTTGTTCTTTTAAGGAAAAAGGGTGGGGGCTGCAGCCCCCTAAGCCCCCCCCCCCACCCCCACCTCCTTGGGTCCGGCCCTGGTTAGCATTGACACGGCTGTTCATCCTTTTTACCCTGAGGAAGCCTTCGTTTGCTTCCTGGGACACATTTTCATTGATAAAATTGCCCTAATTTGCTTCATCAGTATCACTAAGCTTTTTTGTTGAAAGTGTGTCTCACTTTCTCCTTTTTATTAGCATTAAGATATTCGTCCTTTTAAAAAAAAAAACCCCGATGTAGCTAGGCCTATTGTTTGCTGCTTGGTATATGTTCGTTGACAGAATTCTCCTGATTTGCCTCAGCGTCACCCAGTTTTGTGACACTACGCACTTTGTCCTCTTCATTAGGATTGTCGTCTTCATTAGTTTCACCCCGAGGTGGCTTTTGTTCGCTAGCTGACAAATGTGTGTTGACATCATTCCCCTGTTTAGCTTCATCAGCATCATCCAGTTTTGTGACACTATGCACGCTGTCCTTTTTATTAGCATTGTCCTGTTCGTTAGTTTGACCCTGAGGAAGGTTTTGTTTGCTAACTGACAAATTTGTGTTGACATAATTCCCCTGTTTAGCTTCATCAACATCATCCAGTTTTGTGACACTATGCACGCTGTCCTTTTTATTAGCATTGTCCTGTTCGTTAGTTTGACCCCGAGGAAGGTTTTGTTTGCTAACTGACAAATGTTCGTGGACAGAATTCCCCTGACTTGCCACATCAGCGTCATCTAGTTTTATGACAATGCACACTTTGTCCTCTTTATTAGCATTGCCCTGTTTGTCTTGTGCGTTAGATTTACCTCCAGGTAGCTTTTGTTTGCTGCCTGACAAATTTTCGTGGACACAATTTCCCTGATTTGCCTCATCAGCATCACCTGGAGAAGCGCTGTCAAAAGTTTGATGATGGATGATGGTGACGGATTTTGTATCTGCTGACTGCTTAACTACCGAACCCTCTGCATCAGGCACCTCACCTAACTTCTCCACTGTTGAGGAGGAAACTTCCGGGGTATGCATGGAAGCGAAAGAAAGGCTGGCTTCTTGAACAGTCGCCAACCTTTCCTCTAACCATTCTGGAGTGTGACTCTTTCTTGCTTCCATGAAGGTAACAGACTTTCCTATTAGAGACATGCCTCTCAGCCTGATTAAGAGACTCGATGACACTGAAAAAATGGAGGTAAATGCCACGGTAGACTTGAAAGCATATGCTTTGTCTTTCTGATTGAGATAACGGTAATACAGCTTCTTCAAGATCCGACACGATTCTTGTCTGAACCGAGTCCCTGTGAAACAGTGCAGATAGAACTTGACTGACGAGTTGACATAGATCAGTTGGTCCGCTATGGCCACTAGAAAGAAAGGCATTTCTTCGTAACAAATGATCTTAGCAAGGTGAAATGTTTCCAACAACAAATGGGGCAATAGAGAAATACAAAATGTCAAGGAAATAACAAATACGGCGAAATATTTCTTGTGGGCACGGAAACTAGTTGAGCATGTCGTTTTCTGCACAGGCCCCGACATCTTCCTTGACTGTATTGATCCCAGTGTGAAGATTATAATGATGTCACATGTTGTCATCACAATTAAAGGAATACAAAATATGAAGAACAGGTTGAGAAGGATTGTTCTTAGGTCGTCACTCTCTTGCTCAATAATAAGCAAACTCCCAAAGTAACAGTGATTCAAATCCAAGTTCCCGTTAATAATGTTATGCACGCCCAATAGTGAACAACCTGCCACAATACCGACAAGCACAGAAGCGTGGACCACATTGGAGTTCAAAAACTGGACTTTATGAGGCATTACTACAGCCAGTGTGCGAATTACAGTGAATGTCACCAAAAGCCACGAAGAGGCAGATAAAAGAAACCCGTACGAAAACTCGTTTATGAAACACATCCAGTTTCCTTCTACTTCAAACTTCCATTCTGCTAGAGATTCCATCCATCTTGGAAACAGGACTATGATTAACAGAAGTGTATCCGACACTGCCAGCACTTGAAAGTATAAATTGCCTAGGGAAAATTTGTTTTCTAGGGTCATGTGTTTAGATCTGGTTATAAAGATGATCATTATGTTGCCAAACACACCAAAGACCAAAACCACCGCAGACAGAATATGAAAGAGAAACACGGATGGCAGATCATGATGCAAAACAAGACGAAAACCACCACAATGTTCGTGACGATCACTTGTCTCATTTTGCTTCTCTGCAAGCACATCTATTCGCATGATTATTTTGGTGGACTTTCTTCACAGCTTTACCTAGACTATGCGTACTTGTGTTGGGAAAATATTCGTCATAATTATGACGTTTTATTTATTTATTTATTGACGTCTTTGTTTATAGACCTACAGGTGTCCATAGATCCCCGTCACCCCGGCGGGGGGGGGGGGGGGGGGGGGGGGGGGGGGGGGGATTGGTCACTATATTTTTCTAAAAGTTTGGTGAGAGTACTTTTCAAATTTAATTGTTTGCCAAAAATAAAATGAGGGCTACACTATGTTATACCTCTATATATGAAGGGGTCTATTTAGTCAGTGTCAAATATGGGGTAGGGGTGTAAAAATCGTAGAAAGAACTCGATTTATATTATAAACCAATAATTTTACTATTGTGAGATTAAGGAATATTAGTGCGATGATTTGGGACTTCTACAGCATGGCTTACTGAAATGTGTAAGTACTTCCGGTTTGTTTTGTCTTGAACTTAGGACAAATCACAAAAAACAGCAAAACCAATCTTTTACTGATAATTTTTAGTCTAAAACGGCCATTAGTATTTAATAATGTTGATTTTTAAGCAGCCATGGACATCTTTGGTATTTCTACAACCTTTTCATGCCCAAAATTGTTCACTTCCGGTATGAACTTTGTTTTAGAGCTTTGATTTTGATTGGTTGTTAACTCATGCAACAAAGACGACATAATTTACAGTCAGTTTAATAATTACAAAGACGCTTATTAAATTGATTTAATCAATATGATCATTCTTTTGTCCATTCTTCCATTAAAAATATGTCATGTACAAAATTAACGGTTTTAACAGTCACAAATGAAACTTCCATATTCTGAATATTTCAAGTACTATTTCACAGTAGTTTAGTTTTGTATTTTTGCTCAGACCTGATCTTCCTTAATTATTTGAAGGAGATGGCAATTTCAGTTAAAATGGAAAGTTAAATAACGGTCAAAAACAGTCAATAGCTCTCCTTCAATCAAATCTCATTGACATCTCTTTCATTCAAATCTAGTAAATTAAAGGAACTTTTTTTTTTATACAGTCTCCTCGCTGAAGTGTAGAAGTCGAACATAATATTATTTTCCATCTACGTTCTTCCAATGATTCTGTTAATGGGCTTTTTAGGCGAAGTTATTGTCATTAGCGCTTGACACAGTGCTTCATTCGAAGGCTGTTTCTAAGCAATGTCAAACTCACTCTCTTTTGCACAGCAAAAAATAGATTATTGCCTTCTATTGATAAAGTAAAGTGCTATAGGCGAGTAGAGTGGTCACCAGTGGGGCGACCAGAAGCGCTCATTCAGTAATTAAAGATTATTAACACGTTTAAAAATCAAAATGGAATATTTTAATTATCAGATTTCTCAGAAATTATGGCACCATTTTAAAGCAATTTGGTTAGACACATTTTAAATGCGACCTTTAATTTTAAACATTCAGAAGAGTAGGCCTCATTGCGATCATTTAATTATATCCAACATTGTTACATCTGTTTTTTTCCGTTACATTACGTTATTATGGCTCATGAGCTGAACGGCGAATGACGGAATATGTTTTAGTGCTGAATATTTCACGAAAAAATGTCACAATGTTAGCCATTTCGGGTCCTCAGTTGCCAAAGTGCATTAAGTATTTGAATGCCATTTTACTGTCAAAATGAACACAAAAAACCGATTATATTTAACCCATGATATACAATTTTCTTTCGTAGCTGAAGTATGATTTCTTGCTAGCAGGCCTATTGGGGTCTGCAACGAACACCTTTTGCAAGAGTGAATGCCCTTGGAGGGTGGGGGAAGATGGTTAAGTACTGACCAGACAGGGGGATAACTCTCGCCAATAACCCCTATTTGATGCCACTAAATGGCTGCCTTTCGCAAGAGTGAATGCCCTTGTCAGTACTGACCAGCAAGAGCAATTACTCTCACTGTCAAGGGCATTAATAACCCTAGTTGCAAAGGCGTACTCTACTTCTCTCCCTCAGTCTCTCGGTATTGTTTTGTCTGTTTTTCTCTCTATCTCTTTCTCTCTGTCTCTCTCTCTAAGCAAAAAGGAAGGTAGCCTCAACCACGAGAGAAAATCCAACTCAAGAGAGAGAGAGAGAGAGAGAGAGAGAGAGAGAGAGAGAGAGAGAGAGAGAGAGAGAGAGAGAGAGTAGGATAATAAATACTGCATGACAAGAAAATGTCCATCACAGTAATCAGTGTTCATTCCCTCTGTTCCCCTATGGGCCACTGCAGGATTGGGGAACTGCGCCTTGCGCTGTTTCCCCATGCAGTAGCCACATAGGACAAATCAAAACTCTGATCTCCTTTTTATTTAAAAAAAAACAAAAACAAAAACAAAACTTTAATTTTGTTTTCTTTTTCACTTTTTTATTTATTTGTTGTTATTAATTTGTTAGGGATTTGCTGCACACGCACTCATATTCACATACACACACGCGCGCGCGCACACACGCACACACACTCCTCCTCCTCCCCCCCCCCCCCCCCCCCCCCCCCCCCCCCCCCCCTCTAATATCACCATTGTGTGAACAGACTTTAAATTAAATCAATCAAATCAAATCAATCCTGGAAGTACTGCAATACCGGGAAAGTCCCGGTGTTTTGAATCAAGATACGGAACACATATTAATTTGTAATGATCGTTAAAGACCCACCAGATCACGTGTCAAAATCACGGGTTTCGCGTGTTTTCCCTCTTATAGCTGGAAAGAAATCTTGTTTTGACCAGGTTTGACTCCCATACAAATGCCCCAAAATTGAAAACGAAACATAATTTTAAAGAGCAGCCTCAATTTCAAGTTGGGGGCATTCTGTATATGGGTCACAGCTACCCAGAAAAAAACCAATGGACTTAATCGTGGTGGGTCAGTGTGTCTTTAAGGCCAGTGATGCTCTCCCTTGGGTGTGTTGCAGACCCAACAGATTGGGGTGGGTGTTCATACAACCAGGAATGATCTGTTATAATCTTCAAGTAATGCTGTGTCTCGAGTGTGTTTCAGGAAGCAGTGATGTACCGAGGATTTAAAAAAATGATAGGACAAACTGTCCTGAAACGAGATAAATCAATAGGACAATGTCCTGGCTCTTGCATAAATCAATAAGACAAAGCATGCCAGTGTTAAAAATGTAATCAGACATTTGTCCTGACAGGGGAGGACACAATAGAACATTTTAAATGTTAATAGGTCAATGGCCTATGACCGGGGCCTCGGGACATCACTGCTGGAAGAACAGATCAGGGTGTTCTTAGGGAACAGTGAATAATCTGTACTAATGATCGTTAAAGTAATGTTCTGCCTTGGTGGAGATTTTGCCTGCCCAGCAGATTACGGTGTTCTTAGGGAACTGTACTGACTGTAGGTAATGTGCTGTGTTGTACTGTTCTGGGTTGGAATGTAATTATGTTAGTAATTAATTTTCCTGGAGGGCGTGTTCCCATTAAAGCAGCGCCACACATTTTTTGGGGGCATACGTTTTTGTGTGTGTGCGTGTGCGCGCGCGTGTGTGTGTGTGTGTTTGTGTGTGTGTGTGTGTGTGTGTGTGAGGGAGAAGACCTGTACATTTGAACCGAACGATAACTCCTTAGTTGCTGCTATATATACTGGCTCCTTTAACGTGCGGGAAGCGCATGAGCACACGGAACCTCGGTTTTTGTTATCTCATCCGAAAGACTTAGCGTTCAGACCCATATTAAGGTCTAGTGGAGAATGAGCAGACAAAAGTAAAACTTTCTGCTGCACGGGCAGGGAAACAAACCCCGGTGTCATGAGAAATAAGTAATCCTATAAAATATCTACCCTTGCGCATGCGCATTAGAACAGAAATTCTAAAGCGTCAGGCAATTTGCCCATTCACATGGGAGGGAAAGAGGGGGGGGGGGGGGGGGCACAAAGAACAATAATCGAAATCGAATCGAACATGTTTTAGAAGAGAGAGAGAGAGAGAGGAGAGAGAGAGAGAGAGAGAGAGAGAGAGAGAGAGAGAGAGAGAGAGAGAGAGAGAGAGAGAGAGAGAGAGAGAGAGAGGGAGAGGTAAATAAGTCATGGCTTAAACAGGAAGTAGGCTAGCTGGGGAAGCGTAAGCTGACGATTGGCTCAATGCGCATGCGTAAAAACTAAAAACTCGGAATGCGCAAGCGCGAAATCGAAATGGGTAGATATATTATGAGGTAGAATATTCTCTTCACACCGGGTTTGTTGCTTACGTGGTGAGCGCGTTACCTCTGAGCCGCTCTACTGCTAAGTGTTGTCTTTTTTTTTGCTGTCCCATCTTCTGGGCCGTACAGTGGCCGTACACTGCTCGTTCCGAACCCGACTCACAGCCACACCCTGGCTTGTCAGGTAGTAGAATCTGAAACAAGCAGTCCAATGGGAGCGAATCTTTGTTAGGCCGTCAGTAGGCTACCATCCGCGGGAGACACTGCCCTGCTGCTGAGTCATTTCGGTGGAGTTCAGTGGAGCCTGTTCTGAGCTAACACACGCAGGACACCACCTACAAAGTCCTCTGCTTGGAGTCTGTTCTGAGCTAACACACCAGCAGGACACCACCTACTAAGTCCCCTGCTTGAAGTCTGTCATGAGCTAACACACGCAGGACACCACCTACTAAGTCCCCCGCTTAGAGCCTGTTCTGAGCTAACACACCAGTAGGACACCACCTACTAAGTCCCCTGCTTGAAGTCTGTCATGAGCTAACACACGCAGGACACCACCTACTAAGTCCCCCGCTTAGAGCCTGTTCTGAGCTAACACACCAGTAGGACACCACCTACTAAGTCCCCTGCTTGAAGTCTGTTCTGAGCTAACACATGCAGGACACCACCTACTAAGTCCCCTGCTTGGAGTCTGTTCTGAGCTAACACACCAGCAGGACACCACCTACTAAGTCCCCTGCTTGGAGTCTGTTCTGAGCTAACACACCAGCAGGACACCACCTACTAAGTCCCCTGCTTGGAGCCTGTTCTGAGCTAACACACCAGCAGGACACCACCTACTAAGTCCCCTGCTTGGAGTCTGTTCTGAACTAACACACCAGCATGACACCACCTGCTAAGTCCCCTGCTTGGAGTCTGTTCTGAGCTAACACACCAGCAGGACACCACCTACTAAGTCCCCTGCTTGGAGCCTGTTCTGAGCTAACACACCAGTAGGACACCACCTACTAAGTCCCCTGCTTGGAGCCTGTTCTGAGCTAACACACCAGCAGGACACCACCTACTAAGTCCCCTGCTTGGAGCCTGTTCTGAGCTAACACATCAGCAGGACACCACCTACTAAGTCCCCTGCTTGGAGTCTGTTCTGAGCTAACACACCAGCAGGACACCACCTACTAAGTCCCCTGCTTGGGGTCTGTTCTGAGCTAACACACGCAGGACACCACCTACTAGGTCCCCTGCTTGGAGTCTGTTCTGAGCTAACACACACCACCTACTAAGTCCCCTGCTGACGACAATAAAGTCTTAGTCGCGGTGCCAGTGTGAGTGAGGTCCCTCCTCCGAGGACGCTAAAATGTTGTCTTGGTGGACGTGTTTCAGGCCCATCAGATCGGGGTGTTCAGCTGTGGTCCTGCCAGGATGACCCTCAACGTGCAGAAAGCCTGCAACGCCATGAACCGCATCGAGGGGGCCTCCTTCCACCACCACTACGAAAACTTCTGAAATCTTTGCTTCTTCCATTCGTTACCGCTTCACTTCTGTAGCACGTTTATTCGCTATTAATGCTTAGCTCGGGGTCTTACCTGGTATTTCAGTATCTGATTCTCCAGGATCGACCCACTATCTGTAGTTATAGGCCTAGAATATGTCACATTATGTACCTGTACTAGGTCCGAGGACCAGGGTTCCCAATCGTCCTGCAAAACAAGGGGTCCCAGGGACTCCTTCACTTACAGTAGGGGAAGACGGGGTAAAAAGCGCATGGGCGGGTAAGAAGCCCACCCCAATTATCTCATGAAATGAAGCAAATTCCAGTCGCATTTTGCCCATGAGACGAGCGTTAATGTCTAGCATTCGTCTCATGGGCAAATTTGACTGAAATTTTCTTTATTTCATGAGATAATTGGGGTGGGCTTCTTACCCGCCCATGCGCTTTTTACCCCGTCTTCCCCTATAGAGGATCCTAGAGGCAGGGTAGAGGGTCCCAGTGGCATTGCGAATGCTAATAAGAATTTTCTAGTGCATCCCTGGGACCCCCTGCACATTCTTTTAAAGGGTCCTCTAGAATTCTAGTACTTCATAGACTGGGGGTCCCTGGGAGCCCTGGAGGGACGTAAAACACATGTTCTTCTTCTGTAGAATCTCCTGTATGCGAAAACATAGTAAAACGAGTAGCAATTTATAGGCATGTTTCATTAGGGTTTTTTTCTATGTTGGTTTTTTATTGCTAGAACTTTGGTTTTAGGCTATGTGCTTTAACCTGACGAAAATGTCAAAAAACCCACCCATTTTCTATACTCTGTATCGATTAATCCGTAGAGTACACTCTCAACGCTTTTACTATTACGTGTATATATATATTTTTAATTATTAAGACAGACTAGCATGGAAGTTATAACGAGTCAGAAATAAAGTCATTGGTGTAATTTTGCATTTCATTCCCATTTAAAGTCTCAGTCGAGAGTTAATACAGTTTTGTTGTTGTTGGGGTTTTCCCACCATTGTCTGCACTGGCTTCCTGTCCCATGTAGAATTAAAGACAAAATTGTGTTACACATCTTGGCTAGTGGTTAAGTCTGCACCATATCCCTCATGTGTGACAACATTGGTGTTGATATATCAGATTATATCTCGCACTCAGCTTCAGAAACACGTCCCTTCAGGTTCCCAGGTTTGTAGTATTTCATGTACTTGTTCATCTTATAAGTCGTTTTTGTTCGTTTGTTTGTTTGCTTTTTGTTTTGCTGCATCAGAAGCGTCCTGTCTTGAATGATTTTCTTCTCTTATTATTTGAAACTCACCTTTTCTGCTTTTCAATCCAATTTATTTTTAAAAAAATCAATCCAAGTTTTAACGGACACAAAAGCCTTTGTTCTTTGTTCTGTGGAGCCCTTCTTTTTATATAATGACATATTATAATCGAGGGGTGCCTGCCAGAACGGTCTATCTCAAGAGGAATAAAGAGCACAGATGGGCAGTTCTGGCATTCACCCCTCGTATGTTCATTGCATAAAGTCATTCGCAAATGAGCATGCTTTTTGTTTGATTTATCAAGATTCAGCATTATATCCTTAATATATAGCTATTACATTATTATTCCTGTATGACATTTATTATTGTAATACTATATACTACATAGTTTTTGTGTTCTTGTTTTTTTACAAAATTCTGTGTTGTGTCAAGTTAAGGCCTGAGGCATATTCTTACTGCAGATTTGTTGTGTAGGCCTGTTGTGTATAACATTCTTATCGTGTAATGAAATGGTA
>CM065685.1:20930413-20952913 GCA_017654935.2 Phymorhynchus buccinoides
TTCCATTTTAACTGAAATTGCAATCTCCTTCAAATAATTAAGGAAGATCAAATCTGAGCAAAAATACAAAACTAAACTACTGTGAAATAGTACTTGAATATATTCAGAATATGGAAATTTCATTTGTGACCGTTAAAACCGTTAATTTTGTACATGACATATTTTTAATGGAAGAATGGACAAAAGAATGATCATATTGATTAAATCAATTTAATAAGCGTCTTTGTAATTATTAAACTGACTGTAAATGATGTCGTCTTTGTTGCATGAGTTAACAACCAATCAAAATCAAAGATCTAAAACAAAGTTCATACCGGAAGTGAACAATTTTGGGCATGAAAAGGTTGTAGAAATACCAAAGATGTCCATGGCTGCTTAAAAATCAACATTATTAAATACTAATGGCCGTTTTAGACTAAAACTTATCAGTAAAAGATTGGTTTTGCTTTTTTTTGTGATTTGTCCTAAGTTCAAGACAAAACAAACCAGAAGTACTTACACATTTCAGTAAGCCATGCTGTAGAAGTCCCAAATCATCGCACTAATATTCCTTAATCTCACAATAGTAAAATTATTGGTTTATAATATAAATCGAGTTCTTTCTACGATTGTTACACCCCTACCCCATATTTGACACTGACTAAATAGACCCCTTCATATACAGAGGTATAACATAGTGTAGCCCTCATTTATTTTTGGCAAACAATTAAATTTGAAAAGTACTCTCACCAAACTTTCAGAAAAATATAGTGACCAATCCCCCCCGCCCCCCCCCCCCCCCCCCCCCCCCCCCCCCCCCCCCCCCCCCCCCCCCCCCCGCCGGGTGGACGGGGCATCTATGGACACCTGTAGGTCTATAAACAAAGACGTCAATAAATAAATAAATAAAACGTCATAATTATGACGAATATTTTCCCAACACAAGTACGCATAGTCTAGGTAAAGCTGTGAAGAAAGTCCACCAAAATAATCATGCGAATAGATGTGCTTGCAGAGAAGCAAAATGAGACAAGTGATCGTCACGAACATTGTGGTGGTTTTCGTCTTGTTTTGCATCATGATCTGCCATCCGTGTTTCTCTTTCATATTCTGTCTGCGGTGGTTTTGGTCTTTGGTGTGTTTGGCAACATAATGATCATCTTTATAACCAGATCTAAACACATGACCCTAGAAAACAAATTTTCCCTAGGCAATTTATACTTTCAAGCGCTGGCAGTGTCGGATACACTTCTGTTAATCATAGTCCTGTTTCCAAGATGGATGGAATCTCTAGCAGAATGGAAGTTTGAAGTAGAAGGAAACTGGATGTGTTTCATAAACGAGTTTTCGTACGGGTTTCTTTTATCTGCCTCTTCGTGGCTTTTGGTGACATTCACTGTAATTCGCACACTGGCTGTAGTAATGCCTCATAAAGTCCAGTTTTTGAACTCCAAAGTGGTCCACGCTTCTGTGGTTGTCGGTATTGTGGCAGGTTGTTCACTATTGGGCGTGCATAACATTATTAACGGGAACTTGGATTTGAATCACTGTTACTTTGGGAGTTTGCTTATTATTGAGCAAGAGAGTGACGACCTAAGAACAATCCTTCTCAACCTGTTCTTCATATTTTGTATTCCTTTAATTGTGATGACAACATGTGACATCATTATAATCTTCACACTGGGATCAATACAGTCAAGGAAGATGTCGGGGCCTGTGCAGAAAACGACATGCTCAACTAGTTTCCGTGCCCACAAGAAATATTTCGCCGTATTTGTTATTTCCTTGACATTTTGTATTTCTCTATTGCCCCATTTGTTGTTGGAAGCATTTCACCTTGCTAAGATCATTTGTTACGAAGAAATGCCTTTCTTTCTAGTGGCCATAGCGGACCAACTGATCTATGTCAACTCGTCAGTCAAGTTCTATCTGCACTGTTTCACAGGGACTCGGTTCAGACAAGAATCGTGTCGGATCTTGAAGAAGCTGTATTACCGTTGTCTCAATCAGAAAGACAAAGCATATGCTTTCAAGTCTACCGTGGCATTTACCTCCATTTTTTCAGTGTCATCGAGTCTCTTAATCAGGCTGAGAGGCATGTCTCTAATAGGAAAGTCTGTTACCTTCATGGAAGCAAGAAAGAGTCACACTCCAGGATGGTTAGAGGAAAGGTTGGCGACTGTTCAAGAAGCCAGCCTTTCTTTCGCTTCCATGCATACCCCGGAAGTTTCCTCCTCAACAGTGGAGAAGTTAGGTGAGGTGCCTGATGCAGAGGGTTCGGTAGTTAAGCAGTCAGCAGATACAAAATCCGTCACCATCATCCATCATCAAACTTTTGACAGCGCTTCTCCAGGTGATGCTGATGAGGCAAATCAGGGAAATTGTGTCCACGAAAATTTGTCAGGCAGCAAACAAAAGCTACCTGGAGGTAAATCTAACGCACAAGACAAACAGGGCAATGCTAATAAAGAGGACAAAGTGTGCATTGACATAAAACTAGATGACGCTGATGTGGCAAGTCAGGGGAATTCTGTCCACGAACATTTGTCAGTTAGCAAACAAAACCTTCCTCGGGGTCAAACTAACGAACAGGACAATGCTAATAAAAAGGACAGCGTGCATAGTGTCACAAAACTGGATGATGTTGATGAAGCTAAACAGGGGAATTATGTCAACACAAATTTGTCAGTTAGCAAACAAAACCTTCCTCAGGGTCAAACTAACGAACAGGACAATGCTAATAAAAAGGACAGCGTGCATAGTGTCACAAAACTGGATGATGCTGATGAAGCTAAACAGGGGAATTATGTCAACACAAATTTGTCAGTTAGCGAACAAAAGCCACCTCGGGGTGAAACTAATGAAGACGACAATCCTAATGAAGAGGACAAAGTGCGTAGTGTCACAAAACTAGGTGACGCTGAGGCAAAACAGGGGAATTCTGTCAACGAACATATACCAAGCAGCAAACAATAGGCCTAGCTACATCGGGTGAAAATTTTTTTAAAAGGACGAATATCTTAATGCTAATAAAAAGGAGAAAGTGAGACACACTTTCAACAAAAAAGCTTAGTGATACTGATGAAGCAAATTAGGGCAATTTTATCAATGAAAATGTGTCCCAGGAAGCAAACGAAGGCTTCCTCAGGGTAAAAAGGATGAACAGCCGTGTCAATGCTAACCAGGGCCGGACCCAAGGAGGTGGGGGTGGGGGGGGGGGCTTAGGGGGCTGCAGCCCCCACCCTTTTTCCTTAAAAGAACAACAACAAAATTCAATGTCGCCGAGCGGCAGCTAAATTTCCTCGCGGGCTATACCTAGCACTCATCAGCACCACCAGTTGATAGGTACTTAATGGTTCAAAACATGTTTCAATAGGTGTATGAACAGTAATGGCATTAGTCCTTTATTTCATGCCCAGATTGCACTATTTTGCTTCTCGGATTTAAAAATGTTTCCGGGGGAGCATGCCCCCGGACCCCCCTAGGGGTTTTGGTGCTTCACACCTTCGATGAATTAGCCCCCACCCCTTAAAAACTTAGGTCCGTTGTCGCAGGTAAAAAAAACCCACTGCAGGCGAAAAACACAGGGAGTGTTATTTGCCTAGGAATAAAACACTCCCTCCACCAGGAAAATAAGACTGTCGTTAGGAAATTAACACTCCCCAGGCAAAAAAAACACATACAAAAATGGCAAGAAAAATGTATGTTACTTCTTAATAACTCAATCGCTCCCGCTTTCTCCCCCCCCCCCTTCTCTCTCTCTCTCTCTCTCTCTCTCTCTCTCTCTCTCCCTCTCTCCCCTCCCCCCCCCCCCCCCTCTCTCTCTCTCTGAAAAAGCTTCCTAGACAACGATAAAAAGAAAACACACTTTTATTCAGTGTTAAAAATAGTAACAAAAAATGAGTATGAAATAATGGGGACATGGTGAGATTAAGGCTATATTTAACCTTATTATCTTCTCCTGCGGGCGTAAACAGAGAGAGCGGAGCGAGAGAGAGGGGGGGAGGGGGGAGAGAGAGAGAGAGGAGAGAGAGAGAGAGAGAGAGGGGGGGGAAGCGAGATAGAGAGAGAGAGAGCGAGAGAGAGGGGGGATCGAGAGAGAGAGAGAGAGAGAGAGAGAGAGAGAGAGACAGACAGACAGTCACACAGACAGACAGACAAATAGAACCTACCTGCACCATTTCTTTTCGTTTTCTTATGTAAGTATCCATCATGCAGTACGTATTTTTCACACATCCGTCGCCAATTCGCTTTTGTGCCGCGATTCTTCCGACACCAGTCGGGGTAAAATCTGTCTTCTAAAAACTTCTGAATATGCAGAAGATTGTCTTTGGCATAAAGTGCGTTGCTGTCCTTTGGGCGGCCCATTGTGAAATAGCCTAATAAGAAAGCTTATTTGAGAGCAACTGAAACACATTGAATTTTACTCAGTGGTATTAATTCAAACCGCGTTGAATTGTTCTCTCCAAATAACTGTAAAATCGTGATTTAAGGGGGAAAAGGGTAGTGGTAGCAATTATGGCTATAATTCCGTAAGAGGTTTTTTTAAACCAAAGGGGAATGTGTTTTTCCTGAAGTAATTTTTTCCTGCGTGACGGGAGTGTTGTTTACCTAAGGGGAGTGTTTCTTTCCTAGGAAAATAATCCACAGGGAGTGCATTTTGCCTAGGAAAAAACCACTGGAAGTGTTTTTTGCCTGGAAGTCTTTCTTGCCTGCTACACCGGCCCTGCTAACAAAAAGGACAACGTAGCCTTTTAACATGTCACCTAGTTTTACTAAAGATTCTTCCAACAAACGTTCGCCAATCGTCCTCTGTATACCCTAGTGGGAGCTGTCAATGCAGACCGTCGGTACATCATATAATAAAAAGGCAAGTGTGTGTGTGTGTGTGTGTGTCTGAAACACAAAACGGGCTTTATAACTCCGCCGTTTTTAGACCGAATCACTTCAAATTGGCTGTCAGGCTTGCTGTTGTCGGGGCAAAGCCTGGCAGCAAATTTGAAGAGAATCCGGAGAGCGCGTCACTCTCAGAGCAGCGCCAACGGGAAACGGAACCTTATAACTCCGCCGTTTCTTAACCGAATCGCTTCAAATTTGCTGTACTCAGCGTTACCAGTACTTGGCGTTACCGTTACTATGCGTTACCAGTACTCGGCGTTGCGCTAGTACCTAACTAATAATCATGATGTGGCAAGGTAAAAATTCTGCTGCCTCAATTTTATCTGTTGTGGACCGGTTACCGTTTCTAGGGAGAGCGCATCACTTTCAGAGCAGTGCCAACGGGAAACGGGGGCCTTATAACTCCGCCTTTTCTTAACCGAATTGACTTCAAATTTGCTGTACTCAGCGTTACCAGTACTTGGCGTTACCGTTACTATGGAGAGCGCGTCACTCTCAGAGCAGCGCCAACGGGACACGGGGCCTTATAACTCCGCCGTTTTTTTTAACCGAATCGCTTCAAATTTGGTGTTCTCAGTGTTACCAGTACTTGGCGTTGCCGTTACTATGCGTTACCAGTACTCGGCGTTGCGCTAGTACCTAACTAATAATCATGATGTGGTAAGGTAAAAATTCTGCTGCCTCAATTTTATCTGTTGTGGACCATGAATGTGACGTCGTATCATCTAAAATCGCAGGAACAACAATGACAGCTCTCCACTTGACACAATTTTACCATGATGATTTTCTATCTATTCTGTTGATTATGAAATTCAAAACGTTGATTTGATTTTGTTGCTACTACTGTAAAATAAAGTAACTTGGTTTTGAATTCCATAGTGCCTTTTTTGTTTGTTCTTTCAGTTTCTTTTTTTCATCGAGTCTCTCTCTCTCTCTCTCTCTCTCTCTCTCTCTCTCTCTCTCTCTCTCTCTCTCTATCTCTCTCTCACACAAAAATAAATTCCAATTGCTACTGGTTAAACAACTGAACAAATCATAATAATAATAATTAAAAAATGTCGTGACAAAGTTTGTATAATTATGGGGATCATTCCGCCAGCGTTCCAAATGATTTTGTTCAGTACTTTAGGTTTCAGGGAATATCAGAAAGTTGATACACCACCACCCCCCACCACCCGACAGACAGACACACACACACACACACACACACACACATGGCCAATTCAATATACACCCGTTCTTGTAGAATTGGGAGGTGGTTTTTTTTTAATGAGTAGGCCTACAGTCTGTTGTTTCCGAGTGACTTCCATACAGCAGAGGAGGAAGCTGCTATTTCAGAGGGCCGGGCTAAAACCTGTTTATGGCGGAAGTGTCTTTCCTAGGGTACTTCCCCACTCTCGCGGCCAAAAGGAATTGAAGACAGCTGGATCATTTGTGTTTACAGTAGTCAGTTTTAATGCTTCATGTGTTTTTGATCATGCTTTACTTTGCGTCTTGTTGTTTGTGTTTGTATCTGTGACAGCATCCAAATTTCCTTTTACATGTTTTTTTTTTTTAAAAAAGACAATACAATGTGATTGATTGATTGATTGATTGAGTCTTTTACCAGAAGATTTTTTTCTCATCTTTTTCTCTCTCTCTTGTTCAAGTTGTAGACAAGAGAAAAGTAGGTCTCTCTCTCTCTCTTCTCTCTCTCTCTCTCTCTCTCTCCTCTCTCTCTCTCTCTCTCTCTCTCTCTCTCTCTCTCTCTCTCTCCTCCTCTCTCTCAATCCACCCACACACGCACAGACACACACATATAATCATACTTTTATTGACTGTAAAACCAATTTATTTTTGAATGAACAAGTAGTTGCTGACAAATTACGAGTATAAAAAAACAACAACAGAAAAGCATACGTCAGAGAAATAATAATAAAAACGGATATTTATATAGCGCTTTTCATCGAACACAAAGCACAAATGTTAAAGAGAGATTCTGAAGGAAAAAACAACAACAGCAATTAAAATCTCACACATGTGGCACACAGCTCCCCCCCCCCCCCCCCCCCCCCCCCCCCCCCACCCCCCCCCCCACCCCCCCACCCTATATTTCTCTCACTGACCATTTGTCTCCCCCATTCTCACAGTCATAAAAACTTATGTAATCAATATTTATTAATTCCGCCTAATTAGATTTTTTTTAAGTATTTGGAAAGAAAAAAAAAGAACAGCAACAGCAAAGAAAACATTAACCGTGCTAAGCATCACACACACACACACACACGCACGCACGCACACACACACACACACGCACAACGCACACGCACACATACACACTATAACACACACACAGACACTATAACACACACACACACACTATAACACACACACACACACACACACACACACACACACACACACACACACACACACACACACACACACACTATAACACACACACACACACACACACACACATAACACACACACACACACACACATACACACACTATAACACACACACACACACTACACACACACACTATAACACACACACACACACACTATTACACACACACGCGCGCGCGCGCGCGCACGCCTGTGCACGCACCACGCACACACGCACACACATGCGCACACACAAACAGGCACGCGCGTGTCACTCGCACATGGCCCACTTAATAAAAGGAACCCACAGTCGCAAACAGCTGAATGAAACTAGATCAAATTATACTATTATAGCTATCACGCAGATAGCCTACGTAACCCAAAGGTTTAAGCATTCCATAATTAACGAAAGTGAGAAATGACCAAGGTACAGAAATTCAAATAATTATCCCTAATAGCCTACCTGACAGGAGAAGAAAAAGAACAAGAAAAAAAAGAGAAAGGTTTATTAGGGGAAGACGGGGTAAAAAGCGGGCGTATGGGCGGGTAAGAAGCCGTTCGTCTCATGGGCAAAATGAGACTGAAATTTGCTTCATTTCATGAGATAATTGGGGTGGGCTTCTTACCCGCCCATGCGCTTTTTACCCCGTCTTCCCCTAGACATGCAAGTGGAGCGTGAAAACCTGCTTGTAGCTTCATCTAATCTTGCCTTCTCCCTTTGCTTACTGTCATCTACTATCTTTCTGCCTGATAATTGGTCCGTTCTCCTGCCTTTGTTCTAGGATGGAAGTTCAGTTTAACGTCGCATATCGGCTTTCGCCACGTACGACGGGCTGAACAAACCAACCACGGTATAAACAAAAATGTATGTTCCTGAATCACTGTCTTAGCCAAAAGGCCGAGAAGCGATCAGTTCGGCTTTGTTCTAGAAAACGCTTACAAAGATTTTTTTTTCAAGGCCGAAGACGAACATGCTGGGCCTAACTAGGGCGCATAAAAAAAAAACAGCAGCATGACGCATCTGCGCTCATAATTGACAGGATACTGTCTGAGCGATCGACGACGACGAAGAAGAAGACAAACGGAGTTCTCTTTTGTTTCCTCGTCGGTACTGTTTCGTTTAAAAACAGACGAATCCACCATCCCCAGAGTTTCAAAATAAACGCAGGAAGAGCACTCTATTCATAACAGACACATAGCTCCTGTCAGGGCCGTCAATGGTACTAAATGGGGCTTTATACTACTGCTTGCTGACACCGTGACGAAAGGGCGATAATGTTAGGCCTGAACTGCCTATGCCACCTAGTGACGAGTCAGGAGCAGATAATTTTTCTGTGGCTATGTACTGCTACTTCATGACAGATAAAAATAGGGTTTTTCGGCCATGTGGGGCATTTGTAAATACAAAGATGGTGGGAACAATACTGGAGGCAATGCCCGGAGGCAGTGCTAAACCAGTAAAGTCCCGATTTTTTTAAACTAATACAGATATGTGTAGTAGTAACCACGCCTCGGTTAAACCTCATCGGCCTGATGGCACTGCCACAATTAAGCGATGGTGCAATTAATCTCTTCATGACAGGGCAAGGACGATAGATGGCACACGCATCTCAGTGCACAAGACAGGGGCAGATCATTTTCAGTATAAAACCTCATTGCTTAGCTCTGTGCAGCGCAGGTAAAAGGCACAGAGAAACAATTCCGGGATATTTCGCATGCTTATATATGCTAGACACAGAAACCTATCTCTGTAAAATTCGGGCTGCTCCCACAGAGAGAGCACGTCGCCGCAAGCGCAGCACCACCCTTTTTGGTTTGGAGGGGATGGGTGAGGCGGGGGGTGGACTTGGGAAACCTGGCTATCAATTTGGTCATACCAGGCAGCGGGATGTCTCCCTGCTCTTATCGACTTTTGACTGTATATCGTGGTTCAGTTGGATTTCCCCCGTCGAACTAGAAAAAGAAAGGGCGAGGCCGGGATTCGAACCAGGGTCATTCAAGCATTAAAAATTGGCAGGCAAACGTCTTAACCACTCTGCCACTTTCCCTTCTCCTCCCCTCCCCCAAGCCGTACAGAAGAAAAAAGTCACTAGAATAATCGATGTGTCCTAAACGTTGATCCCACTTCCCCCCATATTTTCTTACCTATATTTTGCTAAAACAAAAAAACCCGACAAATAGCAGTATTTGGCGTCGTTGCCCATATTGTAGCATGAGCTATCCGAAAATTGATATGTTTCATGAATAATTTTGTGTCAAAAGCATACAATGTTGCCTTTTCTGCTTCTTCTTTACCTCTAAATGCTAGTCATAGACACGAGGCAATAAGCCATTCTAACTGTATGCACCTATAAAATAATGTATGATAGCAAACTATTTAACGATAGGGGCCAGACCCCTCGCCGCGGGCATGTTGCCATCCCTTATGTCCGTGGCATCACAGAGGCTCTCAGCCGCAAGATCAGAAAGACTGGGGTCGCAGTCCACAGCAAGCCCTGCAACTCCATCCGCAGCAAGCTTGTTGCCCCCAAAGACAAGACCGACAAGCTCGACCAGTCGGGAGTCGTCTACCGCATTGATTGCGGAGACTGTGACAAGGGGGTCTACATTGGGGAGACAGAAAGGAGCCTCAGGAAGAGAGTCACGGAGCACAGACGGGATTCGTCACCGGTTGCGTCCCACATGGCCAACTACGACCACCGGTTCTCACCCGACAACATCTCTGTGCTGGACCGAGACAGCAGATGGTTCCAGAGAGGGGTGAAGGAGGCCATCTACATCGAACCGTGACCGTGGGAGACACACCTTGCCCGCGGCTTATTCGTCCCTGGTTCAGTCATGCGCCGTGGGTGCAGCCTTGAGCTGTACTCACGATCGTGTGCACTGATCCGCCAGTGGCCTCTCAGCAGACGACGCTGACGAAGGGAGCGTGACGCCCCCGAAAGCTCCGAGGTGAGCCTCCATTTTTACTGAGTGAAACTGTTATAAAATTCGTTTTATCATATTTAACGATATTTTGCTCTCTTTTTTTAAAGTAAGGGATAAGCGTATTTTGATGAGGATTATTAACTTTAATTAGCAATTGTTTTTAGTTTTGATCCTATTTATAATCTCCCCCTATTTTCTTTATCTTGACACTCGGTTATGTGTCTTTTGATTGATGCATAGTAGGGCCTACTATGTATTTAAATCCGCCATATTGTCTGATGTGCATGTTCTTTTACACTGAGCATGCCATAAGCTTAGCTTGTTGATTCTTCAGTTTTGTTACTTTGTATGATAATTACGTCAAGACAATAAAATGTTTAAACCAAAATATGCTTAAAAAATTGTCAAGTTTTTGTTTTCGCTTATTTGTTTGTTGTGGGTGGGTTTTTTGTAAATAAGCAACTAGAAAATTTATAGCACGCATGAAACCATCCATTCCCATTCTAACAGCTATGAATTACCATTTCATTACACGATAAGAATGTTATACACAACAGGCCTACACAACAAATCTGCAGTAAGAATATGCCTCAGGCCTTAACTTGACACAACACAGAATTTTGTAAAACAAACCCACAAAAAAACTATGTAGTATATAGTATTACAATAATAAATGTCATACAGGAATAATAATATAATAGCTATATATTAAGGATATAATGCTGAATCTTGATAAATCAAACAAAAAGCATGCTCATTTGCGAATGACTTTATGCAATGAACATACGAGGGGTGAATACCAGAACTGCCCATCTGTGCTCTTTATTCCTCTTGAGATAGACCATTCTGGCAGGCACCCCTCGTATAATTTGTCATTATATGAAAAGAAGGGCTCCACAGAACAAGGAACAAAGGCTTTTGTGTCCGTTAAAACTTGGATTGATTTTTTTAAATAAATTGGGATTGAAAAGCAGAAAAGGTGAGTTTCAAATAATAAGAGAAGAAAATCATTCTCAAGACAGGACGCTTCTGATGCAGCAAAACAAAAAGCAAACAAACAAACGAACAAAAACGACTTATAAGATGAACAAGTACATGAAATACTACAAACCTGGGAACCTGAAGGGACGTGTGTCTGAAGCTGAGTGCGAGATATAATCTGATATATCAACACCAATGTTGTCACACATGAGGGATATGGTGCAGACTTAACCACTAGCCAAGATGTGTAACACAATTTTGTCTTTAATTCTACATGGGACAGGAAGCCAGTGCAGACAATGGGGGTGGGGGGATGTTGAACACAACAACAACAAAACTGTGACGCGATTTCAACGTCTTTGTATAAACTCTCGACTGAGACTTTCAATGGGAATGAAATACAAAATTACACCAATGACTTTATTTCTGACTCGTTATAACTTCCGTGCTATTCTGTCTTAATAATTAAAAATATATATATATATATACACGTAATAGTAAAAGCGTTGAGAGTGTACTCTACGGATTAATCGATACAGAGTATAGAAAATGGGTGGGTTTTTTGACATTTTCGTCAGGTTAAAGCACATAGCCTAAAACCAAAGTTCTAGCAATAAAAAACCAACAACATAGAAAAAACACCTAATGAAACATGCCTAAAAATTGCTACTCGTTTTACTATGTTTTCGCATACAGGAGATTCTACAGAAGAAGAACATGTGTTTTACGTCCCTCCAGGGCTCCCAGGGACCCCCAGTCTATGAAGTACTAGAATTCTAGAGAACCCTTTAAAAGAATGTGCTGGGGGTCCCAGGGATGCACTAGAAAATTCTTATTAGCATTCGCAATGCCACTGGGACCCTCTACCCTGCCTCTAGGATCCTCTATACTGTAAGTGAAGGAGTCCCTGGGACCCCTTGTTTTGCGGGACGATTGGGAGCCCTGGTCCTCGGACCTAGTACAGGTACATAATGTGACATATTCTAGGCCTATGACTACAGATAGTGGGTCGATCCTGGAGAATCAGATACTGAAATACCAGGAAAGACCCCGAGCTAAGCATTAATAGCGAATAAACGTGCTACAGAAGTGAAGCGGTAACGAATGGAAGAAGCAAAGATTTCAGAAGTTTTCGTAGTGGTGGTGGAAGGAGGCCCCCTCGATGCGGTTCATGGCGTTGCAGGCTTTCTCCACGTTGAGGGTCATCCTGGCAGGACCACAGCTGAACACCCCGATCTGATGGGCCTGAAACACGTCCACCAAGACAACATTTTAGCGTCCTCAGAGGAGGGACCTCACTCACACTGGCACCGCGACTAAGACTTTATTGTCGTCAGCAGGGGACTTAGTAGGTGGTATGTGTTAGCTCAGAACAGACTCCAAGCAGGGGACTTAGTAGGTGGTGTCCTGCTGATGTGTTAGCTCAGAACAGGCTCCAAGCAGGGGACTTAGTAGGTGGTGTCCTGCTGGTGTGTTAGCTCAGAACAGACTCCAAGCAGGGGACTTAGCAGGTGGTGTCATGCTGGTGTGTTAGTTCAGAACAGACTCCAAGCAGGGGACTTAGTAGGTGGTGTCCTGCTGGTGTGTTAACTCAGAACAGGCTCTAAGCAGGGGACTTAGTAGGTGGCGTCCTGCTGGTGTGTTAGCTCAGAACAGACTCCAAGCAGGGGACTTAGTAGGTGGTGTCCTGCTGGTGTGTTAGCTCAGAACAGACTCCAAGCAGGGGACTTAGTAGGTGGTGTCCTGCTGGTGTGTTAGCTCAGAACAGACTCCAAGCAGGGGACTTAGTAGGTGGTGTCCTACTGGTGTGTTAGCTCAGAACAGGCTCCAAGCAGGGGACTTAGTAGGTGGTGTCCTGCTGGTGTGTTAGCTCATAACAGACTTCAAGCAGGGGACTTAGTAGGTGGTGTCCTGCTGGTGTGTTAGCTCAGAACAGACTCCAAGCATGCAGGGGACTTAGTAGGTGGTGTCCTGCATGTGTTAGCTCAGAACAGACTTCAAGCAGAGGACGTTGAACGGACTTTCATCATTGCAATAGCCCACAATGCAGCCAAGACACAACACCGCCCAATACTCACTACAGATTATCTTGCAGAATGAATTGGAATTCTTTTGTAACTGCATGTAGAGTGTCGATGTCTTGAAAAATAAGGCCTTTCTTTACTCGACTGTTACAGTGGAACCTCCCTTATAAGACCTCCCATTATAATACTCCCTCCTATATAAGACCTACTTCTCTGAGACATTGCCCTTCTTTGTAAGTATTAAAATTACCTCCCTTTTAAGACCCCTCCCTTATAAGACCTCATTTTGGATGATTTTTGAAGGTCTTATAAGGGAGGTTCCACTGT
The DNA here is from genome assembly GCA_017654935.2 of Phymorhynchus buccinoides. NCBI lineage: Eukaryota > Metazoa > Mollusca > Gastropoda > Neogastropoda > Raphitomidae > Phymorhynchus > Phymorhynchus buccinoides. Next base: position 20,943,922 of record CM065685.1, read on the forward strand.
ACCAGTATGGGAAGGAACAAGGACACAAACTGATACAGTGGAACCTCCCTTATAAGACTTCCTCCTATATAAGACCTACTTCTCTGAGACATTGCCCTTCTTTGTAAGTATTAAAATCACCTCCCTTATAAGACCCCTCCCTTGTAAGACCTCATTTTGGATGATTTTTGAAGGTCTTATAAGGGAGGTTCCACTGTATCACGAAATATGATGGGGAAGACGGGGTAAAAAGCGCATGGGCGGGTAAGAAGCCCACCCCAATTATCTCATGAAATGAAGCAGATTTCAGTCTCATTTTGCCCATGAGACGAGCGTTAATGTCTAGCATTCGTCTCATGGGCAAATTTGACGGAAATGTTCTTTATTTCATGAGATAATTGGGGTGGGCTTCTTACCCGCCCATGCGCTTTTTACCCCGTCTTCCCTTAATGGGCTTTTTTCTTTCGTTCGTTTCATATTAATCATTCAACAAGCATGGAGGGATTAATAAGTTATATTGATATCGCATTTTGCTCTTTATTTAAACGAAATCTTCAACGCTACTGCTCTATGATAGTTGATACTAAAACATTTGTCAAAGTGTTGCTGCTTTTGTGGAGATCTTCATTACAAATACTTACCTCCTTGTGGTTAGTAGCAAGGGACATAAACAGGTCCTCAAAATGCGGACGGCCGAAGTGGGTGGTGGCCCTTAGGCCCGTGAACAAACTCTGCCCTTCAATCCTCTGGAAATGCCTCTCGCAGATGTACTGTTGAGAAGAAAAAGGTCAAACCAATCAATCAAACCAAATGTGGAAATTCAACTGTTATTGCTTTTTAATCAGCGTTACCATTAATCAAAGTAAAGTTAAAGAAATGCTTTGAAGAATTGATATTCTTTATAACATATATTTTTAAAAAAACACCTCGTTAGTCTATACAATCAAAAATATATAAGAAATTAATGTTTGGAGCTTAAGAACAGAACTCAAAGCAATCAACGAAATTAAATTCGGCAAATTATCTTAAAAGAAACGTCTAAAACGCTGAAATCGCATTAACGGTGTTAATATACCGACTGGCATGATCAATCTAAAAAAAATATTTTTTTTTTAGGTGGAACGAGTGATGAACGTGTGCTAAAATGTAGGCCCTTACCAGCGTACTTGTTCTGGAGTCGAAAGGACCTCTTCAACAAGCTCAACATGCTCCAAAGATAACATTCTGTGCTCATATTTGCTGATGGGAAGTGTGTGTATAGGCCTAAATAATACTTTACCAGCACGGTTGTCCTGAGGTCAAACTTTTGTTGGAACTGGGTGATGAGGATCTGCCAATAGATCCTTAATATTTTATGACGAGTGTATTTACTGCATTTTTTACCAGCATGGTTGTCCTGAGATCAAACTTTTGCAGGAACTGGGTGATGAAGATGTGCCAATAGGTCCTTAACATTTTGTGACGAGTGTATTTACTACATTTTTTTTTTACCAGCATGGTTGTCCTGAGGTCGAACTTCTGCTGGAACTGGGTGATGAAGATGCAGATCCTTAACTTTTTGTGATGAGTGAATATACTACATTTTTACTAGCAAGGTTGTCCTGAGGTTGAACTTTTGCTGGAACTGGGTGATGAAGATGTGCCAATAGATCCTTAACATTTTGTGACGAGTGAATACACTAAAAAAATTTTTACCAGCATGGTTGTCCTGAGGTCGAACTTCTGCTGGAACTGGGTGATGAAGATGCAGATCCTCAACATTTGACGAGTGAATATACTACATTTTACCAGCATGGTTGTCCCGAGGTCGAACTTCTTCTGGAACTGGGTGATGAAGGCATGCCAATAGATCCTTAACATTTTGTGACGAGTGCATAATTATACTACATTTTTTGTTACCAGCATGGTTGTCCTGAGGTCGAACTTCTGCTGGAACTGGGTGATGAAGATGCAGATCCTTAACATTTTGTGACGAGTGAATATACTACATTTTACCAGCATGGTTGTCCTGAGGTCGAACTTCTGCTGGAACTGGGTGATGAAGATGCAGATCCTTAACATTTTGTGACGAGTGAATATACTACATTTTTTTTACCAGCATGGTTGTTCTGAGGTCGAACTTCTGCTGGAACTGGGTGATGAAGATGTGCACATCCACCAGCTGTCTCTTGTCCCCCTGCTCCACCTCCCTGATGATGTCCGTCATCCACTCGAAGCTCTTCTGGGTGCGCGTCACCCACAGAAAGTAAACCTACACCAAACACACAAACGTGTAGTATGAGTACACATGCACGCACAGTCAAACGCACATGAGTGACCTATAGCATGCACCACGAAATGACATTAAGTGTCAAACTGATCATTCTGAGAAAAGAAAACTTCAGACTTTTGAAAACTTCAGACAATTCTCTTTCTAATGATACAAGTACCCTTCTTGTATCTGTTTCCGTTCCAGAGTTATGGGCATTTAAATGTAGTAGGGTGAGCGTGTCAAACTGATCATTCTGAAAAACAATTATACATTTGAAAACGTGTGTGTGTGTGTGTGTGTGTGTGTGTTGAGTTATCTCTCTCTCTCTCTCTCTCTCTCTCTCTCTCTCTCTCTCTCTCTCTCTCTCTCTCTCTCTCTCTCTATCCCTGTCTCTCTCTCTCTCTCTCTCTCTCTCTCTCTCTCTCTCTCTACCCCCCCCCCCTCTCTCTATAATCTGATGTAGACCAAATGAACTACATAAGATTTTAGACCAAGCCAACTTAGGCTCACTGAACCAGATTGTTGGTTTTTTTAGACCGATTGAGTTTCTAAGACAAAGTGAACTTAGACTGAAAAAGACGCTCCCGTGAGAAACTATCCAGAGACTTAATGTCCCTTTCGTGGTGCTGGGTCACATGTATACATACAGGCACAAAATGAAAGGGAAAACGGGCAAAGTTGCACTTTAGACACACATACACACACACACACACACACACACACACACATATATGCAAGTGAGACGGGAGGTCTTTTAACGGGAGGGTCTTATCATTGGATAGTTTTCGTGTGACGTGCTGTTTTATATTGTCTTAATTGATAAATGTTTTTAGTCAATTTGTGATTTTATGTATGACACTTTAATATGATGCTGTTAACTATATGGTTTTTTGTTTTTGTTTTCAGTTTTTTTAAATGATTTGTAATGCATTTATATTGTTGTAAAGCGCGATGAACCCATTGTGGGGTATCGCGCTATATAAGTATCCCCTATTATTATTATTATTATCATAGAGGTTCGACTGTTAATCATAGCCCTGAAAGTGGCGAGTGAAAACAAAATTTGGCGAGTTTATAATTCACTTCACCCGCCAAACGCGAGTAGGCAAAAAACGATGTTCTTTCTCGCGCGAGATTCCTTTCCCAATCCATGTTTTCCCACGCACCGGAAATACGATACGCAATTTGCGTGCTCGCCAAAAATATGAAAGGATAATCATAGCAGTTTGTGGTCTGAAAAAGGAGAGTGAACAAACCTGGTTCAAGTATAGACCTGTGGTAAGTTATCTGCCTTGTTTTCCATACTGTGGTTTCTTTACAAAAAAATGTGTAGGCCTACGGTAAGTTTGGCTGGTAAAACTTTTGGTTTGGTTGGTAAAACGTTTGGTTTGGCTGGTAAAAAAATAAGTTACCAGCCAAAGGCTGGTGGACAACATTTTCCACTTTCAGGGCTGTATATGAAAAGCTAGACTTTAGACTGTGTTTTCTTAAAATGTCAGACGCTCACCCTACTAAATTTAACTCAGTGAGTCTGTAGTGTAGTACCTTCTGGCAAGGGAACTGCAGCCGGAGCTGCGACTTGAGCACGAGGTCCTTGAGGATGGCGGCGAAGGGGGTGACCCCGATCCCTCCCCCGACCAGCACGGACACGGGGAAGCGGTACCAGTCCTGGTGACCCTCCCCGAACGGCCCGTCCAGGTACAGCTGTGCGCAGGCAGAAAGCAGGCATTGATAGGGTGACTAGAGTACTGAAGGGGGTTGCGTAGGCTACCCCTTAACCCTTTCACCGCCAAAGTTGCATCTCAGCACCACATTGATTTGACATCTAGGGGAAGACGGGGTAAAAAGCGCATGGGCGGGTAAGAAGCCCACCCCAATTATCTCATGAAATGAAGCAAATTTCAGTCTCATTTTGCCCATGAGACGAGCGTTAATGTCTAGCATTCGTCTCATGGGCAAATTTGACTGAAATTTTCTTTATTTCATGAGATAATTGGGGTGGGCTTCTTACCCGCCCATGCGCTTTTTACCCCGTTTTCCCCTATGTCACTAAAAGGCATCAAAATGGGGTCTATTATCCAAAGACCCTATATTGTCTTAGTTTTGGGAAGTAAGGTTAGACCTTATTTCATATACTAATGTCACAGAAGAATCCCCAATACTGCAGATGGATTTTGTTCTCTACCCAGGTAAAATTAATGGATATTTTTGTCTGAAATATGGCTGGCGGTGAAAGGGTTAAGGCATTATCTTAATATGACGTCAATTTGTGGTCCAGTTCCATATTGGAAATGTCTGATACACAAATACAGATAGGTCCTTTTTTCATCATGTTCGTGTACGGGGGACTACAAATGTGGTGAACATAACAGAATAGGATTTCATCAGATTCATTGAGACAGTAGAATGTCACGAACATCATGCCTAAACACATGCCACAATCGGATCGCATGGGGATCGAAACGTATGCAGTGTAGCGGCCCCTTAAAGTGAAAGATGATCTACAAACATCAACAAAGAAGAAGAAGAAAATGAGTTTAACGTCCTCCGACCTGGTACATGTACACATGGGACATTTCTATATGTAACGATTGTGGGTCGATCCTGGAGATACTGAAATACGCGGCCGATCCTTAAATATAGATCAACAGCTTAAAAAAAATTAATTAATTTTTAGTAAATCTGAAATCAACGAAAGTTCAGAACCATTTTTCTTTTTCACAAGAACGCTGAAACAAAAATTGGCACCTCCGATTCATTTCATATTTTGTTGGCACATAATTATATAGTTCCCTTTTCTTGTACACCTTGAATCTACAGGAATTGGTGTAGGGTTTCTCTTGTGTTGGTAGGGCAGGTGATGTCAGTGCGTCTCTGCATGGTCCTTTATCGGCACCTTCGGGCGTTTCTTTTCCCCCTTTCGTTCAATTCAGTTATTTGTACATCAGGGCCTGTATTCACATTGAGATACTTATTAGTACGAGACTTAATTATCATTATCATATCTTACAAGCCCTTCTTAAGTCCTGTTAAATCCTACTACTTTAGAAGAACTTCTAAGATATCATGATGATAAGTCTCATACTGTCTCAATGTGAATGCAGGCCCAGAACCTAAAATTGTATTGCAGTGATTTCAGTGGTGTAAAACTTCACAAAAGTAATCTTTGTCTTGGTTGGTAGAAGCCTTCAAGGAGTGAGCGTTTCTTGGGGGCCCGACGCAGGATCATTCTACTGGCTTCCCTTTGTCAAATAGAAAACACATTTGTTTCCATGCGCGCTGGAGGGAGAGAGAGAGAGAGAGAGAGAGAGAGAGAGAATTCAATTCAATTCAACAATTTTATTGCCATTAGCTTACAAAGCCCTTGTGGCAAGTGGGGTTACAATATTAACTTACAGAAATTGAAGTGAAATGAAATGCAGCAAAGAAGAAACAAAAATAAAAAGGAAAATAAACAAAAATACCAAACTGTATTACGGTTATGCAACACACACATATATTGCACCACCTATGTCATATATACAAAAACAAACATCTTCCTAACCATCAAGCCATAACACAGAAAGGAAGGTAACAATGCAAAAAATAACAATTCCAATCAATATTCAATTGATCAGTAAATACAAAGAAAACCGTAAGAAAAATTATTGAAATATTCCGAGTTAGAAATACATGATCTGCTCCCTTCACACACACGCGCGCACGCACGCGCACACGCACGCACACGCACACGCACACGCACACACACACACACACACACACACACACACACACACACACGCATACACACACATACACACACACACACACACACGCACACACACAGAGTTATTAATTTCCTTTGACCATCAAGCCGTGAATCAAAGAAAAACAATAAGCTTTTCTATAACTGGATTTAACTATGCTTATAAATATTAAATCTACATATTCTTATTTCTGAGGCTAACGGCTTTTGCAAGGTATTTTGCAAAAGAGATTACAATTTCTTCATTGTTATTACATAAAATTGCTGTAAGATCTCTTCTTTGAGTAACTGGCTCATTGAAAACTTCACATTCTTTTCTTATATCTGAATAAGCAGGGCAATCAAAAACAAAATGCATCATTCGAGAGAGAGAGAGACAGAGAGAGAGAGAGAGAGAGAGAGAGAGAGAGAGAGAGAGAGAGAGAGAGAGAGAGAGAGAGAGAGAGAGAGAGAGAGAGAGAGAGAGTGAGTTTGGCGTTGCCAAGAAATTAACTGCCAACGGAACGCCACCTGGTGTGAAGGGGTAAGGACATTAAGTCCACCTAAACAGCTCAGTAGTACCAAGAGACAGAAGAGTCACAAACACAAAAAAGGTTCTATACGCTGGTCAGTTCGGCTTATATACGAGTTACTCGATGCTGGCCTTTCCTGGGTAGGCCTATTGCCAGTACCTTCAGGATCCACTCACTAGTACTATCTGTATAATTGTGTTTTTTAAATGTCCCATATACTCTGGGTCGGCGGACATTAAAGACACACTGAGGCACCACGATTAAGTCCCTTGGGAGGGGGGGGGAGGGCTTCTGGGTAGCTGTGACCCACATACAAATGTCCCAAACTTCAAATTGAGGCTGCTCTTTGAAATGTTTCGTTTTCAATTTGGGGACATTTGTATGGGAATAAAACCTGATTCAAAACAATATTTCTTAGCAGCTATAAGAGCGGAAAACACGCGAAACCCGTGATTTTGACACGTGACCTGGTGGGTCTTTATAAAGCACATGTTCTTCTTACACCGATCAGTAACGCTTCCCCTACCCCCCAACCCACCCCAACAACTCCCCACCCCTGACCTTGGGCAAGGGCTGGTCCGGGGGATTCAGACTGGGGTCGTAGACCCTGCGGATGTTGTTGGTCCAGGGTCCCACGGCCCGGATGTGCAGGCTGAGGGTCTCCTCGTGGGGGGCGGAGGTGAGGGTGAAGGGGTGGTACTCCCCGGAGGCCAGCTTGAGGCAGGCCACCCGCACCCACTGGCCCGACTTGTACTCGAAGTTCAGCGGCCGCTTGAAGACCAGCTGGGTCACGCCTGGGGGAAGAAAACGATGTGGGCAAATCATTATGTCTGTCTGCATGATTGTATTGTATTAGCTATATGTCTGTCTTTCTGTCTGTCTGTCCCTGGCAACCAGTACCCACTGGCCCGACTTGTACTCGAAGTTTAGCGGCCGTTTTAAGACCAGCTGGATCACGTCTGGGGCAAGAAAACGATGTGGGCAAATCATTATGTCGGTCTGTATGTAGGCTATTAGTTATACGTCTGTCTGTTTGTCTGTCTTTGGCAACCAGTACCCACTAGCCCAAACTTGTACTCGAAGTTCAGCGGCCGCTTGAAGACCAGCTGAGTCACGCCTGGGGGAAGAAAAAGGATGTGGGCAAATCGTTATGTCTGTCTGTATGTAGGCGATTAGTTATACATCTGTATGTCTGTTTCTGGCAACCAGTACCCATTGGCCCAAATTTGTACTCGAAGTTCAGCGGCCGCTTGAAGACCAGCTGTGTAACACCTGGGGCAAGAAAACGATGTGGGCAAATCGTTATGTCTGTCTGCATATGTATTCTATTAGTTATATGTCTGTCTGTCTGTCTCTGGCAACCAGTACCCACTGGCCCGACTTGTACTCGAAGTTCAGCTGGGTCACACTTGGGGGAAGAAAAAGGATGTGGGCAAATCGTTATGTCTGTCTGTATGTAGGCGATTAGTTAAATGTCTGTCTGTTTGTTTGTCTGTCTGTCTCTGGCAACCAGTACCCACTGGCCCGACTTATACTCGAAGTTCAGCGGCCGCCGTGGGTACTCCTGGGGATGAGTTATATAGGTGGTCAAATCAATGGTTGTCTGTATGTATGTAGGATATTAGTTATACGTCTGTCTGTCTGTCTGTCTCTCTCTCTCTCTCTCTCTCTCTCTCTCTCTCTCTCTCTCTCTCTCTCTCTCTCTCTCTCTCTCTCTCTCTCTCTCTCTCTCTCTCTCTCTCTCTATCATATGTGTCCTGTCGGTTCTGTTTCAGTTAATCTATCCGTTCTTCTGTCTATCTGTCCGTTTGTCTGTCTCTCACACCTCTGTCTTTGTCCCTGTCTCTCTGCTGACGTATTTTATGACGTACTTTGTATTCAGTGGTTACTGGTTATCATGTATAAAAAATGCTAGCGTCCTTTGATCATAATATGGGGCTTTGGCCTTTCAGTGAATAAAACATTTCATTTCATTTCTGTCTCTCCGAATCTCTTTTATTATCTCTCAGCATCTTCTCTATGTCTGTTTCCGTTTCTGTCCTTCTTGAGATATCTGTCTTTGCTTGCATCTCTCTCTCTCTCTCTCTCTCTCTCTCTCTCTCTCTCTCTCTCTCTCTCTCTCTCTCTCTCTCTCTCTCTCTCTCTGTGGACATATTGGAAGAATAGGCTTGGCCTAAAATCTCAATCCTTGTGTAATAAAGTTTTCGAGTTTAAGTCTCTCTCTCTCTCTCTCTCTCTCTCTCTCTCTCTCTCTCTCTCTCTCTCTCTCTCTCTCTCTCTCTCTCTCTCTCCCTCTCTACCCCCCCCACTCTCTCCCCGGGCGGTCGTGACCAAGAACTTTTGGAGACGAAGATAGTTTCAAGACCAAAGCCACTAATGAACGAACTGACCCGAGGGCAGCAGGGTGGCGGATTTCACGGAGATCTCCAGCTTGTTGCGGCTGACGGAGACCAGCTTGTCCAGAACGTAGAGGATGACCGGGCCCAGGAAGAAGTAGCCCCACAG
>CM065685.1:20955413-20958524 GCA_017654935.2 Phymorhynchus buccinoides
ATGTGTGTGTGTGTGTGTGTGATGTTGTGTGTGTGTGTGTGTGTGTGTGTGTGGTGTGTGTTGTTGTTGTTGTTTGGTTGTTTTCATGTTACCATGCGTCTCTGTCTTGGAGTTTTTGCTTATATTTTTGCTACTGTAATGTATGTGTGAACCATTACCTATTATTTGTGTTTGTGCAGTAGTGAAGTATTGATTGATTTGATTGATTGATCTACTTGGTTTGTTTGTTTCTATTGGTTGGTTCATATCTTATTTTAGAGGGACCTGATAAAAGAAGTATTGTTTACTTATTCGTTATCCTCATTAAACATTTGAGTTCGAGTTCGAGTTCGAGTTCGAGTTCCTCTCCGTCTCTCTCTCTAAGTTGGTCGGCATTTTGGAGGCGAAATGTCAGTACGATGGCTTGGAGACAAAACGGACTATCTTTCAGATAGTCCATTGGACGTAATTATTTGATTTATATTAAAAAAAACTCTATATCCTGTGTCAAACATGACTGTGCAGAAATATAAAAAGAAATGAAAAAGGGGGGTTTTGGCTTTTTTATGCACAGCAGTTTTTTGTTTTATAATGGAGTTATTAGTTTTTCGATATAGAGCTGACTAATATTGTCAAAATCGGACGATCTAAAGATAGTCCGTTTTGGACTCCAAGCCATCGACATTGTAGGATGTCCTACATGCCAAGAGGAGATTCTCAAGGACCAGAAAAGGAGGAAAAACAGAGAGGCGAGAGTCCGGGGGCATTGGCCAGGCCTGGAAGTGAGTTGGGTTCCATGGGCAAAGACCCGTGATGGGAGGTATAGGGGTATCGATGCCCTAGGATGATTTAAGGTGGGTTATAGCTACAAATCCCCCTGAAGCTGAAGAATGTTTGTGTTTTTGAACCTGTAAAACAAAAAATCAGCCTCTGAGACAGCAAACTTATTGTGACAATTTTGATCGCCTTGATCCTACAGAAAAATGTTCGAAATAACCTTATGACTCAGGGCTAGTGGTTTTCTGAACAGAGGGAGAAACAGACAAACAGAATGAAACCGAATTGAACACGAAAATATCTATCGAACTCGAACTTTTCACTGTAATTGTCGCCTTCAATCCAAAACTTAAAAACCCTAGCCCCCTATACGCCCCCACAACATTCCTCAACAAATTTTACTGCGATCTCAAAATGATAATCCCTGTGACTTGACCATCAAAAAGAGGTATGGAAGGAAAGATCTTATCTCTGAATTTGGCGAGAACAGAACAGATATCCATGAGAGCGAGTTCAAGAGAAGAATGATGATTTTGCTTGATCATGCAGGGATCTGCAAACACCAACTTTTGCATTCACAACGTGTCTTAAACAAGGAACCAGTGCCGGGTATAAAAAATAGATAAGAAGAGAGAATTCGGTATAATGTAAGTGATGTGGCAATGCCTACATTGAACTTATATCTCAAAATCATTAGACGGCTTGCATATAGCGGAAAAGGCTGGCTCCCACACGTGTGTCGTCCTCGGGAATCATGCTTCATCACACTTTCGTCGCTGTCTTACTAAAAACCCCATCATGGGCAATCCATACACGGTACACTGCAAATCACCAGTACGGATACTGCCCAAAAAACAAATGAGAGGTGAATCTTTGAGACTAAGAAGTCCAACATCGGAACTCATTTAAAGGTGCATCAAAGGCTGTTTCATAATGATAGCGTTTAAAAAAAAGGAACAGAACACGAATAGCTGGACTAAAATTTCCACAAAGTGTTTGGTACGATCCTGCATAGAGAACAACCAGGATAGAACAAAAATACTGAACTGCCGTTGCAGAGGTCATATTCAGGGGTCACTTAGGGGGGCCTACAAATCCGTTCCCCCCCTTTTACCTTTGATCCAACTTGCAGTCAGCTCAACATGCCATACTATTTTCGTTCCGTAAATTGTATAATTATTATATTTTGACGAGTTCTTTCACACCCCGTTATGAACGTGCCACTGTCCATTTTTGTTATCGTTTCTTCTCTCGAGAGCATATACTACTTAACTAATCGTCCAAGTCATAACTTGCTCGTGTTCTTCCGATTTTGATTGAAAATAACTAATTCTTCAATAGTGTGTGTGTTTGTGTGTGTGTGTGTGTGGTGTGTGTGTGTGTGGTGTGTGTGCGTGTGCGTTGTGTGCGGCGTTGGTGTGTGCGTGTGCGTGTGCGCGCGCGGTTTTATTTGCGTGCGTGTATGTGTTTGTCGGTCGCGTTGTGCATGTGTGTGGTGTGTGTGCGTGCGTGCGTTGTGTGTGTGTGCGTGAGTGCGCGCGCGTGTTGTGTGTGTGTAGGTGTGTGTGTGTGTTTGTTTGAAATACCAGGAAAACTTAGTGACCTAATTTTTTCATACACAGTTTTCCATCATATCTGCAAAATGAAAGGAAAAAAAAAGGTGGGTATCGTTCATGTTACTGCGCTTCGTGACAAGCGCAAACAATGAACGCAGGTTGGCACCTTCCGTTTGGGATGGGTGCTGGAACCACGCGAACCACACTTACCAGGGATGATAAAGTATGGTAAGAAAAGCGAGGAAGCCGAGCCTGTAGCCGATCGGAAAACCGAGTGGGTGACAGCAACAAGCCTCTAGCAAGAAGCAATCCTACATCATGGCTTGTACAAGCTCGCTGGTGGTTGTCTTTTAGGGGACTGAAAAGACCGTTGCTAGGGAAGCTGCCCTCTATTAAGGACGTGAGTGGACGAACTTAGGTTTCGTCCACCTGTCTGCACAAGAGCTGTTTAGTAGGTGGTGTGCCGTATTGTCCTTTTGGTTAGTGTTTACCTCTGGCGTGTCCTTACTTTGTCTGTTTGTCCTTTATGTTTAGCTGTAGGCTTAATCCTGTTGTTTCCCCTTCGATATGGCAGCTGTCATCCCCGTGCTGCTCTTTTTGTTAGTCCAATCCGTGAGGAAGTCTCTGTTTGTTGCCTGATATGTTCGATCGATGACCCTCGGCTGTGCTCTGCTCGTGACCTCCACGTTGGGAAAGCATCAGCGAGCGTGTTCAACTGCCTACCGTGTAGCTAGCTGTTCGTGTCTTAACATCCTGGACATTGAGAAAGGGACACAATCGTCGTGCGTAGTGAGTGCCG
>CM065685.1:20959024-20981524 GCA_017654935.2 Phymorhynchus buccinoides
TAGAGAGAGAGAGCATAGAGAGTAGGATAATCATAACTGCATGACTATGAAGGTATTGATTGTCCACAGTAATCAGTGTTCATTCCCTCTGTTCCCCTATGGGCCACTGCAGGATTGGGGAACTGCGCCTTGCGCTGTTTCCCCATGCAGTAGCCACATAGGACAAATCAAAACTCTGATCTCCTTTTTATTTTAAAAAAAAACAAAAAAAAAACAAAAACTTTAATTTTGTTTTCTTTTTCACTTTTTTATTTATTTGTTGTTATTCATTTGTTAGGGATTTGCTGCACACGCACTCATATTCACATACACACACGCGCGCGCGCACACACACACACACACACACTCCTCACTCCCCCCCCCCCCCCCCACCCCCGTCTAATTATCACCATTGTGTGAACAGACTTTAAATAAATCAATCAAATCAAATCAATCCTGGAAGTACTGCAATACCGGGAAAGTCCCGGTGTTTTGAATCATCAAGATACGGAACACATATTAATTTGTAATGATCGTTAAAGACCCACCAGCTCAGTGTCACGTCATCAAAATCACGGGTTTCGCGTGTTTTTCCTCTTATAGCTGGTAAGAAATCTTGTTTTTGACCAGGTTTTACTCCCATACAAATGCCCCAAAATTGAAAACGAAACATAATTTTAAAGAGCAGCCTCAATTTCAAATTTGGGGGCATTTGTATATGGGTCACAGCTACCCAGAAAAACCAATGGACTTAATCGTGGTGGGTCAGTGTGTCTTTAAGGCCAGTGATGCTCTCCCTTGGGTGTGTTGCAGACCCAACAGATTGGGGTGGGTGTTCATACAACCAGGAATGATCTGTTATAATCTTCAAGTAATGCTGTGTCTCGAGTGTGTTTCAGGAAGCAGTGATGTACCGAGGATTTAAAAAAATGATAGGACAAACTGTCCTGAAACGAGAGAAATCAACAGGACAATGTCCTGGCTCTTGCAGAAATCAACAAGACAAAGCATGCCAGTGTTAAAATGTAATCAGACATTTGTCCTGACAGGGGAGGACACAATAGGACATTTTCAATTTTAATAGGTCAATGGCCTTTGACCGGGGCCTCGGGACATCACTGCTGGAAGAACAGATCAGGGTGTTCTTAGGGAACAGTGAATAATCTGTACTAATGATCGTTAAAGTAATGTTCTGCCTTGGTGGAGATTTTGCCTGCCCAGCAGATTACGGTGTTCTTAGGGAACTGTACTGACTGTAGGTAATGTGCTGTGTTGTACTGTTCTGGGTTGGAATGTAATTATGTTAGTAATTAATTTTCCTGGAGGGCGTGTTCCCATTAAAGCAGCGCCACACATTTTTTGGGGCATACGTTTTTTTGTGTGTGCGTGTACGCGCGCGCGCGTCGTGTGTGTGTGTGTGTGTGTGTGTGTGTGTGTGTGTGTGTGTGAGGGAGAAGACCTGTACATTTGAACCGAACGATAACTCCTTAGTTGCTGCTATATATACTGGCTCCTTTAACGTGCGGGAAGCGCATGAGCACACGGAACCTCGGTTTTTGTTATCTCATCCGAAAGACTTAGCGTTCAGACCCATATTAAGGTCTAGTGGAGAATGAGCAGACAAAAGTAAAACTTTCTGCTGCACGGGCAGGGAAACAAACCCCGGTGTCATGAGAAGTAAGTAATCCTATAAAATATCTACCCTTGCGCATGCGCATTAGAACAAAATTCTAAAGCGTCAGGCAATTTGCCCATTCACATGCGAGGGAAAGAGGGGGGGGGGGGGGGGCCAAACAAAAAATAATCGAAATCGAATCGAACATGTTTTTTCGGAAAGAAAGAGAGAAGAGAGAGAGAGAGAGAGAGAGAGAGAGGAGAGAGAGAGAGAGAGAGGGGGGGGGGAGGTAGAGTCATGGCTTAAACAGGAAGTAGGTTAGCGTAAGCTGACCATTGGCTCAATGCGCATGCGTAAAAACTCAAAACTCGGAATGCGCAAGCGCGAAATCGAAATGGGTTAGGGGAAGACGGGGTAAATACAAGCGCATGGGCGGGTAAGAAGCCCACCCCAATTATCTCATATAAAGAAGCAAATTTCAGTCTCATTTTGCCCATGAGACGAGCGTAAATGTCTAAAAACTCGGGAAAATTTGGCGCAAGGGCGAAATTGACTGAAATGGTGCTTTATTTCATGAGATAATGGGGTGGGCTTCTTACCCGCCCATGCGCTTTTTACCCCGTCTTTTGTTTTGCTTTATATATTGATGAGGCAGAATATTCTCTTCACACCGGTTTTGTTGCTTCCGTGGTGAGCGCGTTACCTCTGAACCGCTCTACTGCTAAGTGTTTCTTTTTTTTGCTGTGTCCCATCTTCTGGGCCGTACAGTGGCCGTACACTGCTCGTTCCGAACCCGACTCACAGCCATACCCTGGCTTGTCAGGTAGTAGAATCTGAAACAAGCAGTCCAATGGGAGCGAATCTTTGTTAGGCCGTCAGTAGGCTACCATCCGCGGGAGACACTGCCCTGCTGCTGAGTCATTTTTTTCGGTGGAGTTCAGTGGAGCCTGTTCTGAGCTAACACACGCAGGACACCACCTACAAAGTCCTCTGCTTGGAGTCTGTTCTGAGCTAACACACACCCACCTACTAAGGTCCCCTGCTTGGAGTCTGTTCTGAGCTAACACACCAGCAGGACACCACCTACTAAGTCCCCTGCATGCTTGGAGTCTGTTCTGAGCTAACACACCAGCAGGACGCCACCTACTAAGTCCCCTGCTTGGAGGTCTGTTCTGAGCTAACACACCAGCAGGACACCACCTACTAAGTCCCCTGCTTGGAGTCTGTTCTGAGCTAACACACCAGGACACACCACCTACTAAGTCCCCTGCTTGGAGTCTGTTCTGAAGCTAACACACCAGCAGGACACCACCTACTAAGTCCCCTGCTTGGAGTCTGTTCTGAGCTAACACACCAGCAGGACACCACCTACTAAGTCCCCTGCTTGGAGTCTGTTCTGAGCTAACACCGCAGGACACCACCTACTAAGTCCCCTGCTTGGAGTTTGTTCTGAGCTAACACACCAGCAGGACACCACCTACTAAGTCCCCTGCTTGGAGTCTGTTCTGAGCTAACACACCAGCAGGACACCACCTACTAAGTCCCCTGCTTGGAGTCTGTTCTGAGCTAACACACCAGCAGGACGCCACCTACTAAGTCCCCTGCTTGGAGTTCTGTTCTGAGCTAACACACCAGTAGGACACCACCTACTAAGTCCCCTGCATGCTTGGAGTCTGTTCTGAGCTAACACACCAGCAGGACGCCACCTACTAAGTCCCCTGCTTGGAGCCTGTTCTGAGCTAACACACCAGCAGGACACCACCTACTAAGTCCCCTGCTTGGAGTCTGTTCTGAGCTAACACACCAGCAGGACACCACCTACTAAGTCCCCTGCTTGGAGTCTGTTCTGAGCTAACACACGCAGGACACCACCTACTAAGTCCCCTGCTTGGAGTCTGTTCTGAGCTAACACACGCAGGACACCACCTACTAAGTCCCCTGCTTGGAGTCTGTTCTGAGCTAACACACGCAGGACACCACCTACTAAGTCCCCTGCTTGGTGTCTGTTCTGAGCTAACACACGCAGGACACCACCCACTAAGTCCCCTGCTGATGACAATAAAGTCTTTGTCGCGGTGCCAGTGTGAGTGAGGTCTCTCCTCCGAGGGCGCTAAAATGTTGTCTTGGTGGACGTGTTTCAGGCCCATCAGATCGGGGTGTTCAGCTGTGGTCCTGCAAGGATGACCCTCAACGTGGAGAAAGCCTGCAACGCCATGAACCGCATCTAGGGGGCCTCCTTCCACCACCACTACGAAAACTTCTGAAATCTTTGCTTCTTCAATTCGTTACCGCTTCACTTCTGTAGCACGTTTATTCGCTATTAATGCTTAGCTCGGGGTCTTTCCTAGTATTTCAGTATCTGATTCTCCAGGATCGACCCACTATCTGTAGTTATAGGCCTACAATATGTCACATTATGTACCTGTACTAGGTCCGAGGACCAGGGCTCCCAATCGTCCCGCAAAACAAGGGGTCACCAGGGATTCCTTCACTTACAGTATAGAGGGTCCTAGAGGCGGGATAGAGGGTCCCAGTGGCATTGCGAATGCTAAAAAGAATTTTTCTAGTGCATCCCTGGGACCCCCTGCACATTCTTTTAAAGGGTCCTCTAGAATTCTAGTACTTCATAGACTGGGGGTCCCTGGGAGCCCTGGAGGAACGTAAAACACATGTTCTTCTTCTGTAGAATCTCCTGTATGCGAAAACATAATACAACGAGTAGCAAGTTTTAGGCATGTTTCATTAGGTGTTTTTTCTATGTTGTTGGTTTTTTATTGCTAGAACTTTGGTTTTAGGCTATGTGCTTTAACCTGACGAAAATGTCAAAAAACCACCCATTTTCTATACTCTTTATCGATTAATCCGTAGAGTACACTCTCAACGCTTTTACTATTACGTGTATATATATATTTTTAATTATTAAGACAGAATAGCACGGAAGTTATAACGAGTCACAAATAAAGTCATTGGTGTAATTTTGCATTTCATTCCCATTTAACCCTTTCACCGCCAAAGTTGCATTTTAGCACCACAGTGATCTTACACCCATGTCACTAAAAGGCATCAAATTGGGGTCTATTATCCAAAGACTCTATTGTCTTAGTTTGGGGAAGTAAGTGTAGACTTTATTTTATATATGTCGCAAAAGAATCCTCAATACTGCAGATGGATTTTGTTCTTTACCCAGGTAAATTTAATGGACATTTTTGGCTGAAATATGGCTGGCGGTGAAAGGGTTAAAGTCTCAGTCGAGAGTTTATACACAGTTTTGTTGTTGTTAGGGTCCCCCCCCCTCTCCCCCCCTCTCCCCCCCCCCCTCCCCCCCCTCTCTCTTCTCCCCCCCCCCCCCCCCCCCCCCCCCCGTTGTCTGCACTGGCTTCCTGTCCCATGTAGAATTAAAGACAAAATTGTGTTACGCATCTTGGCTAGTGGTTAAGTCTGCACCATATCCGTCATGTGTGACAATATTGGTGTTGATGTATCAGATTATATCTCGCACTCAGTTTAGGACACAGTCATGTCCCTTCAGGTTCCCAGGTTTGTAGTATATCATGTACTTGTTCATCTTATAAGTCGTTTTTGTTTGTTTGCTTGCTTTTTTGTTTTGCTGCATCAGAAGCGTCCTGTCTTGAATGATTTTCTTCTCTTATTTTTTGAAACTCACCTTTTCTGCTTTTCAATCCCATTTTTTTTTAAATCAATCCAATTTTTAACGGATACAAAAGCCTTTGTTCCTTGTTCTGTGGAGCCCTTCTTTTCATATAATGGCTCCCGGTTCAGAGTCGCATTGACTATAAGCTGGCTTCCATCTGTTTCTCTTCTGTCTCTGGTACTGGACCACACTATCTTTCTGACATTCTACACATCTACACCCCATCCCGTCAACTTCGTTCTTCTGCTGACACTCGTCTCTTCCGTGTTCCTTCTGTCAGAACAAAGTCCTTCGGTCAACGTTCTTTCTCCTTTCAGGGACCAACTGTCTGGAATACACTTCCCATCAATATCAGACACTTACGTTCAACTTCTTCCTTCAAGTCTGCTGTGAAGACACACTTTTTTCAACGATCATAATTCTTCCCCCACCAATCCGCTCCTCTCCACCCCCTTGTACTCAGTTTCCGTGAAATGATGAAGTGGCTGTCACATGGTGTGTGTGTGTGTGTGTGTGTGTGTGTGTGTGTGTGTGTGTGTGTGTATGCGTGCGTGCGTGCGCGCGTGCGCGCGCGCGTGCGTTGCGTGCGTGTGTGTGTGTGTGTGTGTGTGTGTGTGTGTGTTTCTGTAGGTTGTGTACCTTTTTCAAGATATGCGTTTTTGTTCATTTGTATATATGTACTTTTCTATATTCTACTCGTGTAAAATGTATGTATGTTCGTCATGTTCTGATTGTATAAGATAATTATATTCTATGTTGTATTTGTATTAAATATGTAAAGCGCTTAGAGCCCTAAATCAGAGAATAGGCGCTATATAAATAATCATTATTATTATTAAATTATACGAGGGGTGCCTGCCAGAATGGTCTATCTCAAGAGGAATAAAGAGCACAGATGGGCAGTTCTGGCATTCACCCCTCGTATGTCCATTGCATAAAGTCATTCGCAAATGAGCATGCTTTTTGTTTGATTTATCAAGATTCAGCATTATATCCTTAATATATAGCTATTATATTATTATTCCTGTATGACATTTATTATTGTAATACTATATACTACATAGTTTTTGTGTGGGTTTTTTTTTTACAAAATTCTGTGTTGTGTCAAGTTAAGGCCTGAGGCATATTCTTACTGCAGATTTGTTGTGTAGGCCTGTTGTGTATAACATTCTTATCGTGTAATGAAATGGTAATTCATAGCTGTTAGAATGGGAATGGATGGTTTCATGCGTGCTATAAATTTTCTAGTTGCTTATTTACACACAAAAAACCCACAACAAACAAATAAGCGAAAACAAAAACTTGACAGTTTTTTAAAGCATCTTTTGGTTTAAACATTTTATTGTCTTGACGTAATTATCATACAAAGTAACAAAACTGAAGAATCAACAAGCTAAGCTTATGGCATGCTCAGTGTAAAAGAACATGCACATCAGACAATATGGCGGATTTAAATACATAGTAGGCCCTACTATGCATCAATTAAAAGACACATAACCGAGTGTCAAGATAAAGAAAATAGGGGGAGATTATAAATAGGATCAAAACTAAAAACAATTGCGAATGAAAGTTAATAATCCTCATCAAAATACGCTTATCCCTTACTTTAAAAAAAGAGAGCAAAATATCGTTAAATATGATAACACGAATTTTATAACAGTTTCACTCAGTAAAAATGGAGGCTCACCTCGGAGTTTTCGGGGGCGTCACGCTCCCTTCGTCAGCGTCGTCTGCTGAGAGGCCACTGGCGGATCAGTGCATACGATCGTGAGTACAGCTCAAGGCTGCACCCACGGCGCATGACTGAACCAGGGAAGAATAAGCCGCGGGCAAGGTGTGTCTCCCACGGTCCCGGTTGAGTGTGGGCTTGGCGGCCGCGATGTAGATGGCCTCCTTCACCCCTCTCTGGAACCATCTGCTGTCTCGGTCCAGCACAGAGATGTTGTCGGGTGAGAACCGGTGGTCGTAGTTGGCCATGTGGGACGCAACCGGTGACGAATCCCGTCTGTGCTCCGTGACTCTCTTCCTGAGGCTCCTTTCTGTCTCCCCAATGTAGACCCCCTTGTCACAGTCTCCACAATCAATGCGGTAGACGACTCCTGACTGGTCCAGCTTGTCTGTCTTGTCTTTAGGGGCAACAAGCTTGCTGCGGATGGAGTTGCAGGGCTTGCTGTGGACTGCGACCCCAGTCTTTCTGATCTTGCGGCTGAGAGCCTCTGTGATGCCACGGACATAAGGGATGGCAACATGCCCGCGGCGAGGGGTCTGGCCCCTATCGTTAAATAGTTTGCTATCATACATTATTTTATAGGTGCATACAGTTAGAATGGCTTATTGCCTCGTGTCTATGACTAGCATTTAGAGGTAAAGAAGAAGCAGAAAAGGCAACATTGTATGCTTTTGACACAAAATTATTCATGAAACATATCAATTTTCGGATAGCTCATGCTACAATATGGGCAACGACGCCAAATACTGCTATTTGTCTGGGTTTTTTGTTTTTGCAAAATATAGGTAAGAAAAGATGGGGGGAAGTGGGATCAACGTTTAGGACACTTATCGATTATTCTAGTGACTTTTTTCTTCTGTACGGCTTGGGGGAGGGGAGGAGAAAGGAGAGTGGTTAAGACGTTTGCCTGCCAATTTTTAATGCTTGAATGACCCTGGTTCGAATCCCGGCCTCGCCCTTTCTTTTTCTAGTTCGACGGGGAAATCCAACTGAACGTTGAGTCCTTCGGATGGGGACTTAAAGCTAGTCTGACCCGTGTGCTTTACGCTCGTAAAAATCCCACGATATACAGTCAAAAGTCGATAAGAGCAGGGAGACATCCCGCTGCCTGGTATGACCAAATTGATAGCTAGGTTTCCCAAGTCCACCCCCCGCCTCACCCATCCCCTCCAAACCAAAAAGGGTGGTGCTGCGCTTGCGGCGACGTGCTCTCTCTGTGGGAGCAGCCCGAATTTTACAGAGATAGGTTTCTGTGTCTAGCATATATAAGCATACCAAATATCCCGGAATTGTTTCTCTGTGCCTTTTACCTGCGCTGCACAGAGCTAAGCAATGAGGTTTTATACTGAAAATGATCTGCCCCTGTCTTGTGCACTGAGATGCGTGTGCCATCTATATAAGAGTATCGTTCTTGCCTGTCATGAAGTAGCAGTATATAGCCACAGAAAAACCCTATCTGCATGAAGTAGCTGACTCGTCACTAGGTGACATATGCAGTTCAGGCCTAACATTATCGCCCTTTCGTCACGGTGTCGGCAAGCAGTAGTATACAGCCCCATTTAGTACCATTGACGGCCCTGACAGGAGCTATGTGTCGGTTATGTCATAGTCAAAGTAATTTATTCCAAAAACCTGCCCCAGTGGGTACATGAAATTGTTACAACAGGTAACATTATACAAGAACACATTGCATACAATTTTGGAGAAAAACAGCGGTATAGATATCTCCTACAGACTCGTACGTATACCCACTCACTCAAAAAAGAAAATTAAAAAAAAGGTTACAAATACATCCCGTCAACAAGAATAGCCATTCAGGGCTTTTGCCATACTGATCAACCTATGGAAGCTGTGTGAACATTTAAAATTCCTTCAGAATAACTTTAATGAAAGTATACAAGTTTGTTTAGCATTCGTTTGTTCTTTGTTTGAAATAGGGAATGAAATTTTAATGTGTTCGGTCTTTTCTGGTAATATTTTGATAAATACAATCTTCTTGCATCAAACATAGGGGAAGACGGGGTAAAAAGCGCATGGGCGGGTTAGAAGCCCACCCCAACTATCTCATGAAATAAAGAAAATTTCCGTCAAAATTGCCCATGAGACGAATGCTAGACATTAACGCTCGTCTCATGGGCAAAATGAGACTGAAATTTGCTTCATTTCATGAGATAATTGGGGTGGGCTTCTTACCCGCCCATGCGCTTTTTACCCCGTCTTCCCCTATAATGGAATTCATCACCCACCACTCGGTGGTCACATTTAGGACAAAATCTTTCGTTATGTAATGTGCGATGTTTTGGATAGAGTGCTCTACCTGCGTTTATTTTGAAACTCTGGGGATGGTGGATTCCTCTGTTTTTAAACGAAACAGTACCGACGAGGAAACAAAAGAGAACTCCGTTTGTCTTCTTCCTCGTCGTCGTCGATCGCTCAGTTTTCCTGTCAATTATGAGCGCAGATGCGTCATGCTGCTGGGTTTTTTATGCGCCTAGTTAGGCCCAGCATGTTCGTCTTCGGCCTGAAAAAAAATCTTTGTAAGAGTTTCTAGAACAAAGCCGAACTGATCGCTTCTCGGCCTTTTGGCTAAGACAGTGATTCAGGAACATACATTTTTTGTTTATACCGTGGTTGGTTTGTTCAGCCCGTCGTACGTGGCGAAAGCCGATACGCGACGTTAAACTGAACTTCCATCCTAGAACAAAGGCAGGAGAACGGACCAATTATTAGGCAGAAAGATAGTAGATGACAGTAAGCAAAGGGAAAAGGCAAGATTAGATGAAGCTACAAGCAGTTTCACGCTCCACTTGCATGTCTAATAAACCTTTCTCTTTTTTTCTTGTTCTTTTTCTTCTCCTGTCAGGTAGGCTATTAGGGATAATTATTTGAATTTCTGTACCTTGGTCATTTCTCACTGTCGTTAATTTTGGAATGCTTAAACCTTTGGGTTACGTAGGCTATCTGCGTGATAGCTATAATAGTATAATTTGATATAATTTCATTCAGCTCTTTGCGACTGTGGATTCCTTTTATTAAGTGGGCCATGTGCGAGTGACACGCGCGTGCCTGCGCGCGCATGTTTGTGTGTGCGCGTGTGTGTTATAGTGTGTGCGTGTTATAATGTGTGTGTGTGTGTGTGCGTGCGTGCGTGTGCGTGCGTGTGTGTGTGTTATAGTGTGTGTGTGTTATAGTGTGTGCGTGTGTGTGTGTGTGTATAGTGTGTGTGTGTTGTGTGTGTGTGTGTTGTGTGTGTTATAGTGTGTGTGTGCGTGCGTGTGTGTGTGTGCGCGCGTGTGTGCGTGTGCGTGTGTGTGTGTGTGTGTGTGATGCTTAGCACGGTTAATGTTTTCTTTGCTGTTGCTGTTCTTTTTTTTTCTTTCCAAATACTTTAAAAAAATCTAATTAGGCGGAATTAATAAATATTGATTACATAAGTTTTTATGACTGTGAGAATGGGGGAGACAACTGGTCAGTGAGAGAAATATAGGGGGGTGGGGGGAGCTGTGTGCCACATGTGTGAGATTTTAATTGCTGTTGTTGTTTTTTCCTTCAGAATCTCTCTTTAACATTTGTGCTTTGTGTTCGATGAAAAGCGCTACATAAATATCCGTTTATATTATTATTTCTCTGACGTATACTTTTCTGTTGTTGTTTTTTTATACTCGTAATTTGTCAGCAACTACTTGTTCATTCAAAAATAAATTGGTTTTACAGTCAATAAAAGTATGATTATATGTGTGTGTCTGTGCGTGTGTGGATTGAGAGAGAGAGAGAGAGAGAGAGAGAGAGAGAGAGAGAGAGAGAGAGAGAGAGAGAGAGAGAGAGAGAGAGAGAGAGAGAGAGAGAGAGAGAGAGAGATACTTTTCTCTTGTCTACAACAACTTGAACAAGAGAGAGAGAAAAAGATGAGAAAAAAATCTTCTGGTAAAAGACTCAATCAATCAATCAATCACATTGTATTGTCTTTTAAAAAAAAAACATATGTAAAAGGAAATTTGGATGCTGTCACAGATACAAACACAAACAACAAGACGTAAAGTAAAGCATGATCAAAAACACATGAAGCATTAAAACTGACTACTGTAAACACAAATGATCCAGCTGTCTTCAATTCCTTTTGGCCGCGAGAGTGGGGAAGTACCCTAGGAAAGACACTTCCGCCATAAACAGGTTTTAGCCCGGCCCTCTGAAATAGCAGCTTCCTCCTCTGCTGTATGGAAGTCACTCGGAAACAACAGACTGTAGGCCTACTCATTTAAAAAAACCACCTCCCAATTCTACAAGAACGGGTGTATATTGAATTGGCCATGTGTGTGTGTGTGTGTGTGTGTGTGTGTGTCTGTCTGTCGGGTGGTGGTGGTGGGGGGGGTGTATCAACTTTCTGATATTCCCTGAAACCTAAAGTACTGAACAAAATCATTTGGAACGCTGGCGGAATGATCCCCATAATTATACAAACTTTGTCACGACATTTTTTTTAATTATTATTATTATGATTTGTTCAGTTGTTTAACCAGTAGCAATTGGAATTTATTTTTGTGCAGAGAGAGAGAGAGAGAGAGAGAGAGAGAGAGAGAGAGAGAGAGAGAGAGAGAGAGAGAGTCAAAGTCAAAGTCAAAAATATTTTAATTGTTAGGCCTCTGGCCCATAACAATGGAGTAGAGAGAGAGAGAGAGAGAGAGAGAGAGAGAGAGAGAGAGAGAGAGAGAGAGAGAGAGAGATGAGAGAGAGAGAGAGAGAGAGAGAGAGAGAGAGAGAGAGAGAGAGAGAGAGAGAGAGAGAGAGAGAGAGAGAGAGAGAGAGACTCAATGAAAAAAAGAAACTGAGAGAACAAACAAAAAAGGCACTATGGAATTCAAAACCAAGTTACTTTATTTGACAGTAGTAGCAACAAAAACAAATCAACGTTTTGAATTTCATAATCAACAGAATAGATAGAAAATCATCATGGTAAAATTGTGTCAAGTGGAGAGCTGTCATTGTTGTTCCTGCGATTTTAGATGATACGACGTCACATTCATTGGTCCACAACAGATAAAATTGAGGCAGCAGAATTTTTACCTTGCCACATCATGATTATTAGTTAGGTACTAGCGCAACGCCGAGTACTGGTAACGCCTAGTAACGGCAACGCCAAGTACTGGTAACGCTGAGTACAGCAAATTTGAAGCGATTCGGTTAAGAAACGGCGGAGTTATAAGGCCCCGTGTCCCGTTGGCGCTGCTCTGAGAGTGACGCGCTCTCCCTAGTAACGGCAACGCCATGTACTGGTAACGCTAAGTACAGCAAATTTGAAGCAATTCGGTTAAGAAAAGGCGGAGTTATAAGGCCCCGTTTCCCGTTGGCGCTGCTCTGAAAGTGATGCGCTCTCCCTAGAAACGGTAACGCCTAGTAACGGTAACGCCAAGTACTGGTAATGCTGAGTACAGCAAATTTGAAGCGATTCGGTTCAGAAACGGCAGAGTTATAAGGTTCCGTTTCCCGTTGGCGCTGCTCCGAGAGTGACGCGCTCTCCCGATTCTCTTCAAATTTGCTGCCAGGCTTTGCCCCGACCACAGCAAGCCTGACAGCCAATTTGAAGCGATTCGGTCTAAAAACGGCGGAGTTATAAAGCCCGTTTTGTGTTTCAGACACACACACACACACTTGCCTTTTTATTATATGATGTACGGACGGTCTGCATTGACAGCTCCCACTAGGGTATACAGAGACGATTGGCGAACGTTTGTTGGAAGAACCTTTAGTAAAACTAGGTGACATGTTAAAAGGCTACGTTGTCTTTTTTGTTAGCAGGGCCGGTGTAGCAGGCAAAAAAGACTTCCAGGCAAAAAACACTTCCAGTGGTTTTTTCCTAGGCAAAATGCACTCCCTGTGGATTCTTTTCCTAGGAAAGAAACACTCCCCTTAGGTAAACAACACTCCCGTCACGCAGGAAAAAATTACTTCAGGAAAAACACATTCCCCTTTGGTTTAAAAAAACCTCTTACGGAATTATAGCCATAATTGCTACCACTACCCTTTTCCCCCTTAAATCACGATTTTACAGTTATTTGGAGAGAACAATTCAACGCGGTTTGAATTAATACCACTGAGTAAAATTCAATGTGTTTCAGTTGCTCTCAAATAAGCTTTCTTATTAGGCTATTTCACAATGGGCCGCCCAAAGGACAGCAACGCACATTATGCCAAAGACAATCTTCTGCATATTCAGAAGTTTTTAGAAGACGGATTTTACCCCGACTGGTGTCGGAAGAATCGCGGCACAAAAGCGAATTGGCGACGGATGTGTGAAAAATACGTACTGCACATAAGATGGATACTTACATAAGAAAACGAAAAGAAATGGTGCAGGTAGGTTCTATTTGTCTGTCTGTCTGTTTGACTGTCTGTCTGTCTCTCTCTCTCTCTCTCTCTCTCTCTCTCTCGCTCCCCCCTCTCTCTCTCTCTCCTCTCTCTATCTCGCTCCCCCCCTCTCTCTCTCTCTCTCTCTCTCGCTCCCCCCCCCCCCTCTCTCTCTCTCTCCTCTCTCTCTGTTTACGCCCGCAGGAGAAGATAATAAGGTTAAATATAGCCTTAATCTCACCATGTCCCCATTATTTCATACTCATTTTTTGTTACTATTTTTAACACTGAATAAAAGTGTGTTTTCTTTTTATCGTTGTCTAGGAAGCTTTTTCAAGAGAGAGAGAGGGGGGGGGGGGGGAGAGAGGGAGAAAGAGAGAGAGAGAGAGAGAGAGAGAGAGGGGGGGGGGGAGAAAGCGGGAGCGATTGAGTTATTAAGAAGTAACATACATTTTTCTTGCCATTTTTTTATATGTTTTTTTGCCTGGGGAGTGTTAATTTCCTAACGACAGTCTTATTTTCCTGGTGGAGGGAGTGTTTTATTCCTAGGCAAATAACACTCCCTGTGTTTTTCGCCTGCAGTGGGTTTTTTACCTGCGACACCGGACCTAAGTTTTTAAGGGGTGGGGGCTAATTCATCAAGGTGTGAAGCACCAAAACCCCTAGGGGGGTCCGGGGGCATGCTCCCCCGGAAATCTTTTTAAATCCGAGAAGCAAAATGGTGCAATCTGGGCATGAAATAAACGGGACACTAATGCCATTACTGTTCATAGACCTATTGAAACATGTTTTGAACCATTAAGTACCAATCAACTGGTGGTGCTGATGAGTGCTAGGTATAACCCGCGAGGAAATTTAGCTGCCGCTCGGCGACATTAATTTTGTTGTTGTTCTTTTAAGGAAAAAGGGTGGGGGCTGCAGCCCCCTAAGCCCCCCCCCCCACCCCCACCCCCGTGGGTCCGGCCCTGGTTAGCATTGACACGGCTGTTCATCCTTTTTACCCTGAGGAAGCCTTCGTTTGCTTCCTGGGACACATTTTCATTGATAAAATTGCCCTAATTTGCTTCATCAGTATCACTAAGCTTTTTTGTTGAAAGTGTGTCTCACTTTCTCCTTTTTATTAGCATTAAGATATTCGTCCTTTTAAAAAAAATTTCACCCGATGTAGCTAGGCCTATTGTTTGCTGCTTGGTATATGTTCGTTGACAGAATTCTCCTGATTTGCCTCAGCGTCACCCAGTTTTGTGACACTACGCACTTTGTCCTCTTCATTAGGATTGTCGTCTTCATTAGTTTCACCCCGAGGTGGCTTTTGTTCGCTAGCTGACAAATGTGTGTTGACATCATTCCCCTGTTTAGCTTCATCAGCATCATCCAGTTTTGTGACACTATGCACGCTGTCCTTTTTATTAGCATTGTCCTGTTCGTTAGTTTGACCCCGAGGAAGGTTGTGTTTGCTAACTGACAAATGTTCGTGGACAGAATTCCCCTGACTTGCCACATCAGCGTCATCTAGTTTTATGTCAATGCACACTTTGTCCTCTTTATTAGCATTGCCCTGTTTGTCTTGTGCATTAGATTTACCTCCAGGTAGCTTTTGTTTGCTGCCTGACAAATTTTCGTGGACACAATTTCCCTGATTTGCCTCATCAGCATCACCTGGTGAAGCGCTGTCAAAATTTTGATGATGGATGATGGTGACGGATTTTGTATCTGCTGACTGCTTAACTACCGAACCCTCTGCATCAGGCACCTCACCTAACTTCTCCACTGTTGAGGAGGAAAGTTCCAGGGTATGCATGGAAGCGAAAGAAAGGCTGGCTTCTTGAACAGTCGCCAACCTTTCCTCTAACAATCCTGGAGTGTGACTCTTTCTTGCTTCCATGAAGGTAACAGACTTTCCTATTAGAGACATGCCTCTCAGCCTGATTACGAGACTCGGTGACACTGAAACAATGGAGGTAAGTGCCACGGTAGACCTGAAAGCATATGCTTTGTCTTTCTGATTGAGACAACGGTAATACAGCTTATTCAAGATCCGACACGATTCTTGTCTGAACCGAGTCCCTGTGAAACAGTGCAGATAGAACTTGACTGACGAGTTGACATACACTACTCACAAAAAGTTAAGGATCACTATGAGAAAACAGGTGCGCAATAAACTCCGTTCGCTCCTGTTATTTATTTCTCAGTCAAGCCAAATTGTTATGAATTCTTGTTCAGCTGTAAGTGGGCGATGTTGTGTTAGTGGAAACATTGCACGTGATTCTCTATTACTGAGCTTGGCAGCAAAAGAAAAAGCGGAAACTTGCGAAAAAGGACCTTGTTTTGGATCGTTCTGCATGAACACATTGCACAAGCCAGATGGAAAAACCATTATGCACGTGCAAGCACTACTGTTTATGTGTGAGATGCTGTCTCTTGCTTGGCTTTATAAGAAGACATACCACCAGTATTAGGCCTGATTTGACAATGCCTCCACGACGAAAATTGAGCGAGTTGGATAGGGGACGAGCTGTTGCATGGTTCCAAGATGGTGTTCCCAAGCGAGAAGTGGCCAGGCGACTTCAGGTGTCCATCTCGGTCATTGTCAGACTGATTCAACGCTTCACAGCCACTGGGAGGGTCCATGAAAGACGCAGATCTGGTCGACTGAAGAAGACAACTCCACGTGAAGATCGTCTCATTGAACGACAAGCCCTGCAGACAAGAACAGCCTCTTCCAGCATCATTCGAAGGCAGCTGAGGGTGGCTACTAACATCAACATCAGCCAGCAGACCATACGGAACCGCCTTCATGGGTTTAACCTCCGTTCTCGTCGCCCAGCTGTACGGCCACGCTTAACTCCAGCCCATAGGGCAGCACGCCGCGCCTTCTGCAGACGTCACGTGAGGTGGACACGTCAGCAATGGTCCCAGGTCCTGTTCAGTGATGAATCACGCTTCACCCTGAACCACAACGACGGCCGACTGAGGGTCTGGAGGCGCCCAGGGGAACGCTTTATTGACGCCACTGTCCAAGAAAAGGTGGCCTTTGGTGGAGGTTCTGTAATGGTCTGGGGGGCCTTCAGCCTTCACCACAGAACACCCTTGTATCATGTACAGGGTAACCTGACTGGCCTCCGATACCGGGATGAGATCCTTCGACCGCTGGCTGTGCCTACACTGCAGCAGATGGGACCGCCGGCTGTCTACCAGGATGACAACGCTCGCCCCCACAGGGCAAGGGTGGTCAACGACTTCCTGCAGCAGTCTGGAGTCAACAGAATGGAGTGGCCAGCATGCAGTCCCGATCTCAACCCGATTGAGAACCTCTGGGATGAGCTGGATCGCAAAGTGAGGAGCAACCACCCCCCTCCCAGGGATGCCCAGCACCTCTACCAGATGCTGCAGGCTGAGTGGCAGGCGCTTCCACAGAGGATCTTCACCACCCTGGTCAACTCCATGAGGACTCGCTGCGTCGAGTGCCAGAACAGCCATGGCGGATACACGCATTACTGAACTTTTGGGAGCATCAGAATGCCCTGTCTTGTGATTTCAATGACTTTGGGAAATCAAATTTCGATACGTACCCACTTTGATCAAATGTACAGACCAAACGATTGCTCGAAATTGAAGGCAATTGTGTATCGTTATCACTAAAGCATTGAATTAAATGTTGGCCAAAATTCAACGCATTGGCTTTCTTATTTGGAAAGTTATGAATTAGTTTGCAAGTGATCCTTAACTTTTTGTGGATAGCTTAGATCAGTTGGTCCGCTATGGCCACTAGAAAGAAAGGCATTTCTTCGTAACAAATGATCTTAGCAAGGTGAAATGTTTCCAACAACAAATGGGGCAATAGAGAAATACAAAATGTCAAGGAAATAACAAATACGGCGAAATATTTCTTGTGGGCACGGAAACGAGTTGAGTATGTCGTTTTCTGCACAGGCCCCGACATCCTCCTTGACTGTATTGATCCCAGTGTGAAGATTATAATGATGTCACATGTTGTCATCACAATTAAAGGAATACAAAATATGAACAACAGGTTGAGAATGATTGTTCTTAGGTCGTCACTCTCTTGCTCAATAATAAGCAAACTCCCAAAGTAACAGTGATTCAAATCCAAGTTCCCGTTAATAATGTCATGCACGCCCAATAGTGAACAACCTGCCACAATACCGACAACCACAGAAGCGTGGACCACTTTGGAGTCCAAAAACTGGACTTTATGAGGCATTACTACAGCCAGTGTGCGAATTACAGTGAATGTCACCAAAAGCCACGAAGAGGCAGATAAAAGAAACCCGAACGAAAACTCGTTTAGGAAACACATCCAGTTTCCTTCTACTTCAAACTTCCATTCTGCTAGAGATTCCATCCATCTTGGAAACAGGACTATGATTACACAAGTGTATCCGACACTGCCAGCGCTTGAAAGTATAAATTGCCTAAGGAAAATTTGTTTTCTAGGGTCATGCGTTTAGATCTGGTTATAATGATGATCATTATCATTATGTTGCCAAACACACCAAAGACCAAAACCACCGCAGACAGAATATGAAAGAGAAACACGGATGGCAGATCATGATGCAAAACAAGACGAAAACCACCACAAGGTTCGTGACGATCACTTGTCTCATTTTGCTTCTCTGCAAGCACATCTATTCGCATGATTATTTTGGTGGACTTTCTTCACAGCTTTACCTAGACTATGCGTACTTGTGTTGGGAAAATATTCGTCATAATTATGACGTTTTATTTATTTTATTTATTGACGTCTTTGTTTATAGACCTACATAGACCTACAGGTGTCCATAGACCCCCGTCACCCCGGCGGGGGGGCATTGGTTACTATATTTTTCTGAAAGTTTGGTGAGAGTACTTTTCAAATTTAATTGTTTGCCAAAAATAAAATGAGGGCTACACTATGTTATACCTCTGTATATGAAGGGGTCTATTTAGTCAGTGTCAAATATGGGGTAGGGGTAGTAAAAATCGTAGAAAGAACTCGATTTATATTATAAACTAATAATTTTACTATTGTGAGATTAAGGAATATTAGTGCGATGATTTGGGACTTCTACAGCATGGCTTACTGAAATGTGTAAGTACTTCCGGTTTGTTTTGTCTTGAACTTAGGACAAATCACAAAAAACAGCAAAACCAATCTTTTACTGAAAATGTTTAGTCTAAAACGGCCATTAGTATTTAATAATGTTGATTTTTAAGCAGCCATGGACATCTTTGGTATTTCTACAACCTTTTCATGCCCAATATTGTTCACTTCCGGTATGAACTTTGTTTTGGAGCTTTGATTTTGATTGGTTGTTAACTCATGCAACAAAGACGACATAATTTACAGTCAGTTTAATAATTACAAAGACGCTTATTAAATTGATTTAATCAATATGATCATTCTTTTGTCCATTCTTCCATTAAAAATATGTCATGTACAAAATTAACGGTTTTAACGGTCACAAATGAAATTTCCATATTCTGAATATTTCAAGTACTATTTCACAGTAGTTTAGTTTTGTATTTTTGCTCAGACCTGATCTTCCTTAATTATTTGAAGGAGATGGCAATTTCAGTTAAAATGGAAAGTTAAATAACGGTCAAAAACAGTCAATAGCTCTCCTTCAATCAAATCTCATTGACATCTCTTTCATTCAAATCTAGTAAATTAAAGGAACTTTTTTTTTTATACAGTCTCCTCGCTGAAGTGTAGAAGTCGAACATAATATTATTTTCCATCTACGTTCTTCCAATGATTCTGTTAATGGGCTTTTTAGGCGAAGTTATTGTCATTAGCGCTTGACACAGTGCTTCATTTGAAGGCTGTTTCTAAGCAATGTCAAACTCACTCTCTTTTGCACAGCAAAAAATAGATTATTGCCTTCTATTGATAAAGTAAAGTGCTATAAGCGAGTAGAGTGGTCACCAGTGGGGCGACCAGAAGCGCTCATTCAGTAATTAAAGATTATTAACACGTTTAAAAATCAAAATGGAATATTTTCATTATCAGATTTCTCAGAAATTATGGCACCATTTTAAAGCAATTTGGTTAGACACATTTTAAATGCGACCTTTAATTTTAAACATTCAGAAGAGTAGGCCTCATTGCGATCATTTAATTATATCCAACATTGTTACATCTGGGGTTTTTCCGTTACATACGTTATTATGGCTCATGAGCTGAACGGCGAATGACGGAATATTTTTTAGTGCTGAATATTTCACGAAAAAATGTCACAATGTTAACCATTTCGGGTCCTCAGTTGCCAAAGTGCATTAAGTACTTGAATGCCATTTTACTGTCAAAATGAACCAAAAAAACCGATTATATTTAACCCATGATATACAATTTTCTTTCGTAGCTGAAGTATGATTTCTTGCTAGCAGGCCTATTGGGGTCTGCAACGAACACCTTTTGCAAGAGTGAATGCCCTTGGAGGGTGGGGGAAGATGGTTAAGTACTGACCAGACAGGGGGATAACTCTCGCCAATAACCCCTATTTGATGCCACTAAATGGCTGCCTTTCGCAAGAGTGAATGCCCGTGTCAGTACTGACCAGCAAGAGCAATTACTCTCACTGTCAAGGGCATTAATAACCCTAGTTGCAAAGGCGTACTCTACTTCTCTCCCTCAGTCTCTCGGTATTGTTTTGTCTGTTTTTCTCTCTATCTCTTTCTCTCTGTCTCTTTCTCTCTCTCTCTCTTCCTCTCTCTCTCTCTCTCTCTCTCTCTCTCTCTCTCTCTCTCTCTCTCTCTCTCTCTCTCTCTCTCTCTCTCTCTGTCTCTCTCTCGCTCTTTCTCTCTCTCTTCTTTCCTTTACACCTTCCGCCTCTTTCTCCCTCAGCTTTCCGTTTCTGTCTTTGCCTGTCTCCCTGTACTATTTCTTTCTCTGCCCCACCACTCTCATTCCCCTCCTCATTACTCCCTCTCCTATTTTTCTTCTTCTCTTTCTTCTTCTTTTCTTACTCAAATGTTCTGTCTTTCCTGCATGCTCACTTATATTCTGTCCCTTTACCTCCCATTAATTTTGTTACTTGTCTATATACAACGCTGAGTTCATTATGTATCTGTTTATATTGATAATGTGTGTTCCTTTTCTTTTGATTTGCATGTTGTTCTCGTTTATTGAATTCTTTGTTTTTAGTTGCCTTTTCTTTCTTTATTTTATTTTTTTCTCGAAGATTGGATGACACAAAAGCATTGTATGCTTATTCCGTTATCCTCAGAAGAAACAAATCATTCATTTATTCATTCATTCTTTCATTCATTTATTTATTCATTAATTCTTTCATTCATTCATTTATTCATTTGTTCATCATTCATTCATTCATTCTCTGTGTGTCGAATTTTGGGTATTGTTCCTGTGTATGATTGTGTTTGTCATTCTCAGTTTCTTAGTCTCTGTCTCCCCGTATCTGTCTGTCTGTTTGTCACTTTCACTCTGTCTCTCTCTCTCTCTCTCTCTCTCTGTCTCTCTCTCTAAAATCTTTATCCTTGTTAAATATTTATCCTTGTTAAGTGCTCTCTCTCTCTCTCTCTCTCTCTCTCTCTCTCTCTCTCTCTCTCTCTCTCTCTCTCTCTCTCTCTCTCTCTCTCTCTCTCTCTCTCTCTCTCTCTCTCTCTCTCTCTCTCGCTCTCTCAATTTTTGCTTGATACAAAAACGTATGTACAAGTACTGTTATAGTTTAAACTGGTTTTATTGTTAAAGAAAAAAGGAACGTCTTGTGAAATGCAAAATTGTTGAATGTCATGGTTACTGAATGTCTGCCCAAACGCAAGAATATCACATTTACACCAGTCCACTTTATGCACTATAATGTAAGCAATGTAATGTGTTCAGATAAAGAGAGATCCAGCGAATGACGAAACTCCACGTTGATGCCTCATCATTTTTGCCCCTTACGCACACTTCCTCTTCTAACACCAACCTCCACAAACCACAATTCCATCAGTCACGTTGATAACATAAAAGAGCGCACACGCCTCTGTGTGTGTGTGTGTGTGTGGGGTGTGTGGGGGGGGGGGTCACGTGTGTATTGACTAAAGTAAGGTTTGTATGCATGCATAATATGCCCACCTGCCTCTAGATTACATCTCCCTCTCTCTCTCTCTCCTCTCTCTCTCTCTCTCTCTGACCTTTATCCTTGTTAAATAATTTTGTTCAGTGTTCTCTCTCTCTCTCTCTCTCTCTCTCTCTCTCTCTCTCTCTCTCTCTCTCTCTCTCTCTCTCACTCTCTCTCTGTGTCTCTCTCTCTCTCAGTTGGGTGTTGTTTGCCATTTTATTTGTGCCTCCCCTTCCCAGTCTCCAGCCCCCCACTCCACCCACTAACCACCCCACTGCCTCCTACCCCCCCCCCCCCCCCCCCCCTGAAATAAAATGTTGCCTTATATCCGTTTAATCTCTCTCTCTCTCTCTCTCTCTCTCTCTCTCTCTCTCTCTCTAATGTTTCTGAGTTCTGAGTTCTCTCTCTTCTCTCTCTCTCTCTCTCTCTCTCTCTCTCTCTCTCTCTCTCTCTCTCTCTCTCTCTCTCTCTCTCTCTCTCTCTCTTTTTCTCTGATCCACTCTTGAAAATGATTGTTTGCACACATCAATTGTTTATCAAGTACTTATATTGCTTTCTCACCTGGTTTTCGTTTTATATAAATTATGTTTGTATGCATGGCGTTAATGTTGCACCTTTCCTGCATGCTATTTGTTTTATAATATCCCTTTTTATGAATATGCTTCATGTGATTGTGTGTTTGTAAGATCCTGTACTATTTTGTGTGTATTTTGTTTCCCTTCTTTGTGTCTTTCCTCCATTTTATCTTCTAGCTTTTGCTCTTGTTCTATTTTTTAAACGGCAAGTATGAGAAATGGACATCCATGCAAACACTGGTACCAGTGTAAAGTTAATGTTCATAGGCATTCCTCTCTGTCTGTCTGTCTCTCTGTCTGTCTCTCTCTCTCTCTCTCTCTCTCTCTCTCTCTCTCTCTCTCTCTCTCTCTCTCTCTCTCTCTCTCTCTCTCTCTCTCTCTCTCTCTCTCTCTCTCTCTCTCTCTCTCTCTCTCTCTCTCTCTCTCTCTCTCTCTCTCTCTCTCTCTCTCTCTCTCTCTCTCTCTTGTTCTATTTTTTAAATGGCAAGTATGAGAAATGGATATCCATGCAAACACTGGTACCAGTGTAAAGTTAATGTTCA
>CM065685.1:20984024-21021524 GCA_017654935.2 Phymorhynchus buccinoides
CACAGATGAACAAGAACAGTGTGAATGACATCTATGATAACAGCAAAGGCGAAAAGAACAAAAAACAAAACAATCAACTTCACAGTTTTATGGAGTTTTTGAAATTAAAAATACCTCTGTCATCTTAAACTCAAATACAGACGCCAAAGAAGGAAATCTCGATTTAACCACCCCTCTTTCTATTATGAATCCTTTCTAAATATTTAAGGGTACAAAGTACCTTTGTTTGGTGTCTACTGGTAGTTTGATTCGTTATTTACATAACGGAAGAGAAAAAACGAAAATAAGAAGAAAATCGAAGTTTTTACGGTTATCTAACTAACCCTACCCTCAAAATGAAAATACAGACGCCAAAGAAGGAAAAATAGGTC
Organism: Phymorhynchus buccinoides; assembly: GCA_017654935.2. Taxonomy (NCBI): domain Eukaryota; kingdom Metazoa; phylum Mollusca; class Gastropoda; order Neogastropoda; family Raphitomidae; genus Phymorhynchus; species Phymorhynchus buccinoides. The sequence goes on from CM065685.1 coordinate 20,984,396, forward strand.
ATAAAAACCCTTCTAGACATGTGTAGCCCTCATTTTAAAAAAGGCAAACATCCGGCTTTCGATTTTAATAATAAAAACGCTTCAGAAAATCATAGTGGCCACCCCCCCCCCCCCCCCCCCCCCCCCAGCGGGGTGAGGGTTCACTTCTATGGCATTGCGGTCTATTAGGTATACATATAAAATTATATATTTTCTTTCTGTCTCTCTCTCTGTGTAGGTGTGTATGCATGTGTGTGTGTATGTGTTTGGACACTTTGTCTACATCATTATACATTATGAAAGACACAGGCCAGGTTCAGAAATAATGCCACTGATTGACACACATTTTAATAAACTCATGGAAACTACAGCTGTAGTTATTTCAGTTAACCCAGGTAAGTCGCAAAGTCAGGTAAGTTGCATAGCCGGATAGTGACAAACATAAAAAGCATTTTGAGATTTGCAGTAAGCAACAAACATTTTATTACCGTTTTGTGGATTAGAACATCTTACAGTTCTAGAAAGAAGTAGATTTGTGAAGTGTGTGACTAAATCAGCAGAAGAAAGTGACATATCAGGCACACATTTACAGTGCGTGTCTGGTAAAAGGCAGAACAACTCTTGAACTATGTGGGATAAGACCTTTGTGAGGCTTTTTCCTAAGAGTTGGTGGATAATACCCAAACAATTCCTGTTTGACATGACTCTACCATTCAGCTGGTAGTGCAGAGAAGATATCTGGTGTACTTACACTTTGTTTTTGGAGCTGGAGACTGCTTTATTCAGAGCAAACATGGAGAGAATTTTGGTGCTGTTCCTCTCTTCAGAGAGAAACATTGTCACTCATAATGTGCTGGGGCGATTTTTGTATATAGAAGAAACACCTTCTGGATTTGGGGCAACATGCATCCTTCATGAGCTGGACATTGAATATGTCACATATAATGGTAGAACTGTCCCTTCTGTGAATCCCACAATGCAAATATTGAGCACCCATCAAAATGCATGCATAGTTATAAGATGCTCGTTTGACTGGGACAGAATTCCAGTGCATCTTTGGGCATGTAGCCTTATCCTTATTTTGACTCACTAATTTAATCATTTGACTCGCGCTATAAATTTCTGGTAGCATTTTCTAAAATGGGAGAAGTGTGCTAGAGGAAACTGAGAGCGAATCTTGGACTATTTTGGATATGTCACAACAAAAAGCCTGATTTGTTGTGCCCTTCCATTTATTAATTTTTGTCAATTAATATCGTTGTTTTTGCATCACACTTGTGGTTTTTAAAATGAATGATGCAGACAAACTGCCTAGTCGTCTTGGGTTTTTTCTCTGCCTTATTGCAGTTTCATTACAAATGGACAGGGGAGACATACCAAGTAAGTTGAACCCTCGTCCCGGATATAACCGAGGGTGTAAGAGAGCTCAACTTATAATTATGATAGAAGTCCGGCGCTTGCTAGGCCACTCATTAGTATAAAAAAAAATTGTTCACTACAGATTGTTCACTTAAGATTCTAAATGTTGCAAGACAATGTCCACATCCCACGTAGATGCATATTTTGGCAATGCAGGTCTCAGCTCAAAAACTCCCTTCATAAAACGTTTTACCAACTTATGCTCACCAAAAACTTCACAATCTAAATAGGAAGAAAGTGCTGATCTTGTTACACACAAAGCACTGTAACTTAGGCCCGATCTAAACAAAAACATCCAAGAAGTCGATCGCATCGCTCACACATGGCGAAACAGGATTAATTTGTCTTCTGTTAGCAGCATACCTTCTCCAGCGCCTGATGTGTGCGGCATATTTTTGCTGAGTCACACTCCGCCATGATGAACAAATGACCTCCGAAGCGTGCTTCGAAATGCCTGACAATCTGAGTCGTTTCCGGACACTTTGCATATATGAGAAGCTGTAGTGATTTGTGGAGACGATGTTTCATTTTTGGTAGAGCAGGCAGAGTCACTAGATTTTGTTTCTGGGAGAAAGCAACACAGGGTACAGCGTCAACATCCTGGCTAGACGTGGATACCAATTTTGACTTGCCCAGTTTGGCACCAATAAAACATGAATGCAACTGGAGAAAATCCAAAAACAGGCAAGGCAGTCCTTGTTGAAGAAAGCTGAAGAAAAAGCAAAATCATACTCAATTTGAAGCTTATTCCAGGCTTGTAAAGTGATAATTCAACACTTTTTTCCCCTTGAACTTTGAATCAATTCTTTTTTGTGGTCAAAATTTGGAAAAATAGACGCCGCCTGGTTTTCAACTTTTGAAAAACAGGCGCCGCCTCGTATTTGAGGCAAGGTTGCATCCATACTAAAATCCCTTTTGCTCTGTCCTTGGTGATCTTGTGTAGCACCATGGAAATTATGCAAAATGGTGGGAAAGCATAAAAGTCTTTGTCAGACCAAGAAACAGAAAAAGCATCCACAGCAATGGCTGAGGGGCCTGGTCTATATGACGCATATTTAGGAAACTGAAAATTAAGTCTAGATGCAAAAAGATCAATATTTGGTTTTGCCTCAGTTTAACATAATAAAGCTCTAAACAACACATTTGAGTCAATCTTCCATTCTGCATCATGGTTTATTTTCCGAGACTCTTCATCTGCTTCCACATTAGCTTTGCCTGTGGTACATATGCTGCTGACACCCACATGACACTGCAGGATACAAAACTCCCAAAATACCTCTTGTCACAGCATTACAACTCTCAGAATGGCTGGTTCCCATGTTGTTCACACACGCTACTGCAGTAGTATTGTCCATCATCAGTCTGACACGTATGTCTGATCTACCCCCTACAAAGGACTGCAAAGCTAATAGAACTGCCTTCAACTCCAGCACATTTATGTTATTCTGAGATTCCTCTTCACTCCAGTGTCCTCCAGATCTTCCTAGATCACAAGAGCAGCCCCAACAGGCATGGGAATTGTCAAAGACAAAAACCGCTGAAAAGCCCCCCAATTGAAGTATTTAGTAACAAAAACGAAGTATTTAGTAACAATTTCAAATGCCTGCCCAACCCGACAATGAAGCATCAGTGTAGAGAACTATATCAGGGTTGCCTTTGTCAATCTCTATGGCTCCCCCCCACCTGCGTGCGCATCTCGACCCTTCCAACGGAAGTGTCGCCATCTTAGTCCTTATTTGTGTGTAAACAAAGTGAAAATGTTATCTAAATGTGTAAAGAAAACATCCAGATGTTATAAATACAGTTTAAATAAGTTTCGAATTGGAACAGCCAGATACGCAGCATCGATCTGGCATTTTTCAAAAAAAGTTAATGACTAAGATGGCGGTCTCCCATAATAATTAATATGGCGCTCCTTGTGGCCGGGTATGACGACATGTGGGTACCAGCCATATCATTATTTGATTCCATGATGTTATCATACCACCAAAGAATTTCCACTCTTGAATCCTGAGAAAAAGTAGTACTAGCACTATAATCACCTCTACTCTCCTTTAATACCTGAACCTTATCAGCTTCCATATTACGATACTAAAGTGGACCAAACTTGACACCTGGGAAAGCAGCCACTACCTTGCCAATCAATGAGCGACTTAGTGGGATCTTTTGACCACCAGGGGGCATAACGCTCGAGTGGGGCTAATCCTCTCTATATTCTTAGTTGGGGATAAAGGAAGAGAGAGAGAGAGAGGGATGAGTCCTACCCTCTCTCTCTCTCTCACTACGCCCAACTAAGAAAATCGCGTGATAAGCCCCTAGTGGATTGATTGCCCCCTGGCGGGCAAATAATCGCCGTAAGTCGACCATTGAGCCAATTCTCGTATAGAAGCAGAACCTCTATGAAGCAGTTCAGCAGCGTAATCTCTAATACTTCCCTTCCTTTCTTCAGTCGGGGTGACTGTCATACATAGCCTGTGAATCTAACACAAAACCCTAGTACATGATTGTGCAAGATGGAACCAACACTGACTTTTCTGGATGTCAAGCTAGAAAGAAAGGGCAAGGCCCAGATTCGAACCCGGTCACTCAAGCATAGAAACTAGCAAGCAAACATCTTAATACTTTCCCAACGTAGCTGTGCCAGAGAAACACTTCCCCTCCGACGGGCACCCACAGCTGCCGCCTGTTCCCTGTAGACGGCAGATTTCAGCACATTTCTGATTTTGTTTTCAATAGCTAAACAAATGCTAACAATAAAGTGTTTGGCATCAACAGAAAGAGCAAACACTGAACTGAACGGTTATGGTAGAAATAAATCATTACCTGGTACTGTCTGGTCGTGCTTATCTCTGAAAGTAACAAAGGTAACAGAGTAAAAAAATAAAAAAATGTTCTGTTTTTATAACACCAAACAAAAGGTAAAACAGGCAACAAATGTTGATGCTTATTTTTTTTATGTCTTCTCTATCATTATTTATACCTTTTCACGTCATCCTATAACAGGAACGGATTATAGGGGGTTTCCTGGTCGCATTAGTGCTACTAAGTACTATGGTAATAGTTTCTCCTAGAGCGATCATGGAAAAGACAGGGATTTTTTTAAAATTGGAACCACAGCAGCCTGTTGCTACGTCCAGAGATGTGGATGTTCCCAGCCACAGTAGGTTGTGGTCACGTCGGGAACGGATTAGAGACCAGAACCACAGCAGCCTGTTGCTACGTCCAGAGATGTGGATGTTCCCAGCCACAGTAGGTTGTGGTCACGTCGGGAACGGATTAGAGACCAGAACCACAGCAGCCTGTTGCTACGTCCAGAGATGTGGATGTTCCCAGCCACAGTAGGTTGTGGTCAAACGGATTAGAGACCAGAACCACAGCAGCCTGTTGCTACGTCCAGAGATGTGGATGTTCCCAGCCACAGTAGGTTGTGGTCACGTCGGGAACGGATTAGAGACCAGAACCACAGCAGCCTGTTGCTACGTCCAGAGATGTGGATGTTCCCAGCCACAGTAGGTTGTGGTCACGTCGGGAACGGATTAGAGACAAGAACCACAGCAGCCTGTTGCTACGTCCAGAGATGTGGATGTTCCCAGCCACAGTAGGTTGTGGTCACGTCGGGAACGGATTAGAGACCAGAACCACAGCAGCCTGTTGCTACAGAGATGTGGATGTTCCCAGCCACAGTAGGTTGTGGTCACGTCGGGAACGGATTAGAGACCAGAACCACAGCAGCCTGTTGCTACGTCCAGAGATGTGGATGTTCCCAGCCACAGTAGGTTGTGGTCACGTCGGGAACGGATTAGAGACCAGAACCACAGCAGCCTGTTGCTACGTCCAGAGATGTGGATGTTCCCAGCCACAGTAGGTTGTGGTCACGTCGGGAACGGATTAGAGACCAGAACCACAGCAGCCTGTTGCTACGTCCAGAGATGTGGATGTTCCCAGCCACAGTAGGTTGTGGTCACGTCGGGAACGGATTAGAGACCAGAACCACAGCAGCCTGTTGCTACGTCCAGAGATGTGGATGTTCCCAGCCACAGTAGGTTGTGGTCACGTCGGGAACGGATTAGAGACCAGAACCACAGCAGCCTGTTGCTACGTCCAGAGATGTGGATGTTCCCAGCCACAGTAGGTTGTGGTCACGTTGGTCGACGTCGGGAACGGATTAGAGACCAGAACCACAGCAGCCTGTTGCTACGTCCAGAGATGTGGATGTTCCCAGCCACAGTAGGTTGTGGTCACGTCGGGAACGGATTAGAGACCAGAACCACAGCAGCCTGTTGCTACGTCCAGAGATGTGGATGTTCCCAGCCACAGTAGGTTGTGGTCACGTCGGGAACGGATTAGAGACCAGAACCACAGCAGCCTGTTGCTACGTCCAGAGATGTGGATGTTCCCAGCCACAGTAGGTTGTGGTCACGTCGGGAACAGATTAGAGACCAGAACCACAGCAGCCTGTTGCTACGTCCAGAGATGTGGATGTTCCCAGCCCCAGTAGGTTGTGGTCACGTCGGGAACGGATTAGAGACAAGAACCACAGCAGCCTGTTGCTACGTCCAGAGATGTGGATGTTCCCAGCCACAGTAGGTTGTGGTCACGTCGGGAACGGATTAGAGACAAGAACCACAGCAACCTGTTGCTACGTCCAGAGATGTGGATGTTCCCAGCCACAGTAGGTTGTGGTCACGTCGGGAACGGATTAGAGACAAGAACCACAGCCTAGTGTGGTTAGGTCTCGAAAAGGTTAACCACTCTACTACCTTCCTTCCTTTTACTTCTTCCAAGGTTATGTTATGCTCATGCCCTGGGCCTGTATTCACGTTGAGATAGCATGAGACTTAGCATGATGCTAACTTAGAAGCTCTTCCAATGTCCTATAGGATTTAATAGGACTTTTGGAAGAGCTTCTAAGTTAGCATCATGCTAAGTCTCATGCTATCTCAACGTGAATACAGGCCCTGGTCTGTTTATCTAAAAACAATGTACATGTAATTAGAAAAAGAAGAAGAAAAACAAACAAACAAAAACACACCAAAGAATGGATATATTTAATGAACTGACAGAAAGTCAGGGTATCACCTACACATTTTCTATGTGATGTTGGACTTTATATTGAGATTATCTTTCCCATTTACTTTTCTTTGAATATTGCGTTACTTTACATAGAGCATGTCGTATATCGTTTAATAATAATTCTAACGACTGTGCCACTTGCAAGGTAATTTTGAAGCTACTGAGAATTTGGCTGCTTGAATGAAATTATTCAAATGCCTTTCAAAATTTAAATAAGGAAAGAAATAGATTTCTAAGAGAGAAAAAAGAGAGAGAAAAAAGGATTTTCCAGACAATGCTTAGAAAATTATAATTTCAGAACAAAACATTCTTTCCACATGAAACACGCAAAAGGCAGTAAATTCCTCAACAACGTTTACTCTTAAATTGACAGATATTAGACAAAACACGAAAGAAGTTCAGGAATCAAAGATCATTTACTTGAACCAAATTAACCAAAGCTCATTTACATTGTTTTCGTGAAAATTTCAAAATTGTGAAGAACCATGAACAAAAGGAATTTATTTATGTTCATTGACATTTTCATGAAAAAATGTGCATTTTAAAATTGGAGGAAAAAAAGGTGTGAAGAAATCTGTCAAGAAGTTTGCAAAAAAGAACAATGTCTTGGTGAAACAATAAAAATGTGTAAACAGAAACACATAACACAACTGTGACCCAGCACCACAAAAGGGACATTAAGTGTAAAACCGACCATTCTGAGAAAATTACACATTTGAAAACTTCAGACAATTCTCTTTCTAATGATACAAAAGCCATTCTTGTATCTTTTTCCGTTCCAGTATTATGAGCATTTAAAGTTAGTAGGGTGAGTGTTGACCATTTTGAGAAAACACAGTCTAAAGTCTAGCCTAGCTGAGGAAAATACATTGACCTACTCATTTTAAAACACTCATAAGACCATTTAGACACCATATTAAAGATTATCTTTCATACATATGAAAGATAAGATGTTAGAGAACACGAAAATACCCATAACTCAAAATTGACCAAAAATGAGATTCTTGACTTTGCAAGCCTGTTGTGAGAAAGTAGTCCAGCGACTTAATGTCCCTTTGGTGGTGCAGGGTCACGCTGACAATAATTGTTTCACATCAAATGTTTTCCATATACAAATCTGAACGTGTAAAAACCCTCCAAGTGTCAACACAGACCAACACAAATTAAAAATGGCCTTGACTAGAAGACCATCACGACAAACATTTCCCATCTTGCGCGCAACTATAAAAAGACGCCAATCAACGCCAGTTGTGTAGCACTGAACCATTTGCATTGCAAGGCCCTTTTTATTGTACAAGTGTGCGTGTGTAAGAAAATCGTTGCTTCTCAGATTCTCATAATCCGGCGACGCCGGCTCTAGGCAATTTAAAAATCCTGCAATTCAGTACATCTTGCAAGGAGGAGCATCCATGTAACTATCTCCCCCTGACAATGACTTATCTCACACAGTCAACATTGAAAATTATAATGATTGTGTTCTCCACTCATTTCCCTTCAATGAAACGTATACCATTATAGTCTTCAAAGCATTGCTTAATTTTTAGTGATTTTTTACTTTCCAGTTCGGTAGCTTGTTTGTTAAAAAAAGTACAAATAGTCCCGGGAGTGAAAGGGTTAAGGCAGACCCGTAAGAACACAGAAAGCTGTCCCTTCAAAGTTCAAACAATAAAAATACAATATGGCATAACTTCTGTCAAACCCACAGCTGTGAACATCTGTTTAATGTCCTCCGGTCTGGAACAGACACATATGGGACAATAGTAGATATAAAGATGGTGGGAACGATCCTGGAGGCAATGCCCGGAGTCAGTGCAACACCAGGAAAGTCCCAATTTTTTTTCAATGTAGATATTTCACTACCCACAGCTTCAGTCAATCAGTGCTCTTATAGTGATAGGAGCTTTGCATTTATAGAAGCTATGCATCTTTGAACTAGAGATCCCTCCCTTTGTTTGTACTGTGTTTATCTTCACCTCTCCAAACCTCAATAGGAATTGTTCGGAAATCATTAAGGGGAGTAATTTCATGGTGTGTGGGAGTGATCTTGCCTAATTCAATCGGTCAAACAGGGGAAGTTACTCTACCATCAGGTAGATCCCAGCTCTCGCTTCGTGAGTTTGAGTTGACCAAGTAAGTCGAGGTAATCAAATTTTTACGAAGTATTCTCCCCTATTTTTCTCCGAAAATCGTCTATTGTTTCAACGTCTGTGGTTCAGTGCTACAAAACTGGCATCAACACGATCCTAGACACCCCCACAGCTTGCTCTGAACCCCTGAGCATGAAAGCCAGCGTGGAGATCCCAGGACACAACATTCAAAGGCTTCCAGCACCCATCTCATGCTGAGGCGGAGGTGGCAGAGGAGGCAGCTGCTCCAGACGCAGAAGCAGAGGCAGAAGCTGGGAGGGAGGGGAGGTCTTTGAGGGAGGGAAGGACGTTGGGGGGAGGCTCCATGCCCAGCACCTTCTGCATGTTCTCGGGGGGCAGCCACAGCACGGACGGGGTGCTGCCGATGATGTAGTGGCAGGCCTGGTGGAAGAACAGAATGCCGTCCACCTGCAACCCACACACATAAGTCATAAGTTTCTTTATTGTCCATTGGCATTGTACAACGCACATGGAAACTTGTCTTCCACCGTGTAAAATAAAAATATTAAATAAAAGTATGAAACATAAATTTACATTAACAAATATGTAACTCTCACACCACACCCAATCATTCATCCACTCTCCGCTATCTTGCTCACTCATCATGCAACTCACCACCACTTCCGCCTTCATTTTTAACCCTTTCTTTTCTTTTTTCCTTGTTCCTTTTCTCTTTCCATCCCCCCCCCCCCCCTTTTTTTTTAATTTTATTTTTAGCTAGGCTTTTCCCGCTCTCTTTCATCCTATTGTCTGTGTGGCTGACTAAGATGGACATTTCCAAGAGCCTTAAGTGTTGTTATTTGATACCAAAATGTCTGGGTTTCGGTGTGACCCAGTGTTTGGTGTACAGACACATTCATACTGTGTGAAGCTGGTGTATGTGTGGGAGAGAGAGAGTGTGTGTGTGCGTGTGTGCGTGTGCGTAAGTGTGTGTGTGTGTGTGTGTGTGTGTACCTGCGTGTGCATGTATATATGCGTGTGTGCGCATGCATATGTGTGTGTGCATGTGGATAAACGTGTGCATTAAAAGAGTTAAGTGGACAATCACTACAACATCAACAACAGTGATAATGATGAAGATGATGATAAACAATGAATAAGTAAAATGGGAACCACCACTACCAATACTAATAATATTAAAAAACCCTAAAATGATGATGATATGATGATAATGATAATGATGATGGATGATGATGATGATGATGATGATATAACAACACATCAGTAGAACCATCAATAAGGACAATAGGCCTACTCCTGATAATAAAGACCTTCTACTTCTCACACACACACAGTCCTAGCAAAGAACCTGATTAAAACCAGCCGCCAAGCGAAATTTGGTCATTGTTTTCGATGGCACTTGTTTGTTTGTTTGTTTGTTTGTGACTATGTATGTTACCACAATAGCGTTTGAACGGAGGCACGTACGAGGCTCAATTTTTGCATGCGGATAGGAAGTTAGGACATCTGGGCCAAGTTCCAAGATGGAGGTCATTGGTCAAAGGTCAAGGTCACTGGAGTCGAAATTACTGCCGCGCCACTGGCTGATTTAGCGTTTTCACACTCTAGTTTCAGTGGCGTTTCTATAAATTTGTTTGTGGCTATGCATGCTACCACGGTGGCGTCTGTACAGAGGCAAGTACGAGGCTGAATGTTTGCATGCGGATAGGTAGTTAGGATGTCATTTTGATGTCATAACGTACACACACAAATAATGAACCAATTTATCCAGCATGGGCCGATTTCCGTTACTGACCTTGAACTTGGTGTTTGCCAAAGCATTGTATAAGTCTTGTCTCGTACACTTCACTCGGGGCATGCTTTTGAACTGGTACTGAAAGGAAAAAGCAAAATAAAACCATTACCATACTGACAAAACAACATTCAAAAAGCAAAATTTCACAAATTAGGGTACAGACAAACCCCTATTTTACGACCCTCTGTTAAGCAACCACCTCTCATTTCAGACCGGATTTGTTGGCACAGATGCATTTTACTATGTAAACGACCTCTCTTAAAAGACTTCCTCTAAAACGCGACTTACGACCGCCATTTTGTTGGTTTTTACGACCGTTGTTGTCGTCTGCATAGACTTCGAGCAAAGGGAAACAACCACGGTCAAGGGCCTGAAAGCGGAGTCGCTTCCCTTGTTGTAGAAAAGATGGCGGAGAGCGTAGGAAAAGCACGAAAACCACTGACTTTGAAAAAGAAAACCACTGACTTTGGACGAGAGTGGAGGTGATTAAAAGAAGTCGGCAAAGTGAAACTGTAATATCGATTGCACAATCCCATGGAGTTGGAAAGACCCAAATCCAGTTTTAATATGTCATTGTATGTGTGCATGAAGAAGAGAGTATGAACTGTGCTGAACTTTTTCTTTCTACGGCTGCCAGTGAAAACCTCCGTCATACGACCCCTCCAATTTACGACCGATTTTTCCGGACATTTTGGAAGTCTTAAATTAGAGGTTTGTCTGTACTGACAAAATAAAATAAATGACGAGCCAAATAATCAGCTAAACAAACTTCAAACTTTTAATCTTACGATCTCAAATTCATCAATGCACTGCAACTGTCCTTGTTAACCCTTTCATCGCCACTGTCGCCTCTTGGCACCACAATGATTTAACACCAATGTCACTAAAATGCATCAATAGAGGGTCTGGTATCCAGTGACCTTATGTTCTTAATTTTGGGAGGTAAGGATAGGCCCTATTTTATGCATGCCGCAGAGGAATCCCCAATATTGCAGACAAAATCTTTTCTTTAAACGGGTAAGTTTAACCCTTTCACCGCCAGCCATTTTTCAGCCCCAAAATACCCTTAAACTTAAATGGGTAGAGAAAAAATAACTATCTTCAATATTGGGAATTCCTCTGTGACATGTATAACATTAGGCCTATCCTTACCTCCCAAAATTAAGAAAACAGGGTGTTTGGATAACAGGCCCTGATTTGATGCCTTTTAGTGACATGGGTATTAAACCACTGTGGTGCTAAAATGCGACATTGGCCGTTAAAGGGTTAATGGTAAATTTTGGCTGAGGAATGGCTAGCGTTGAAAGGGTTAACCCTTTCGCTGCCAGCCACGTTTTGCCAAAAAATTCCATTAAACCTACCTGGGTAGAGAAAAAAATCATCTGCAATATTAGGGATTCCTTTATCATTTTATGACATGTATAACGCAAAACCTGTTCTTACCTCCCAACTCTTTGGGTAATGGACCCTGTTTTGATTTCTTTTAGTGACATGGGGTGTTGAATCATTGTGGTGCAAAAATGCGACATTGGCCGTGATAGGGTTAAGTATGAAAATGTTTCAAAAATACAAAGACAATGTACCCAATTTCAACTCTTCTAGCGCCATGTATTTTTTTGACGTTCTTGATGATGGTCTGTTGCATCTCAACTGACAAAAGGGGAGCAACTATGTTTTTCGAGTGCGCATGCGTTGCTTGAACGGAAAAACACGCTGACATAAGCTCTGAAAGAAGACAAACACATGGCAGGGTACTCGGCAGTGAATGTCTTTGCATTTGGTGGGAGTGAAGTGTGATGTACTGAGCGAATACATGGTACTAGAAGAGTTGAACACACTCAGCAGGATGCAAATCAGTTTACAAAGAAGTACGCAAGATTCCAAATCGATCCAGGATGTTAAAAATGTCAAAAACAAGAAATGAGAAGAATTACAGCAAAAAGCCTTAAAACGAAGTTAAAGTGACTATGGAAACTCCTTTTCATTGCCACTTCTCGGACTACAACCCCCTCTCCCTTTTTTAACATTATTTCTTTTTATAAAACAAACACTCAAGAACTTGTTAAAAAACCAACAACAACAAAAACCAGATACAAAGCAAGAGATAGAGAGAGAGTGATGACATGATGAATTTATCAGACTTATCAGACTCTATTGACAGCAAAAAGAGATGGATTATCAACTTATCATCTCCTCCCAGGAGGATAGATCACGCAGAGCCTTATATTTCCCCTATCTCTTTTCTTCCTCGTCTCTCTTTCTACCTCCCTCTAATTAAATGTTATACCTTATTTGCTATTTATGTTCTTTCTCTCTAAATATCAACCTCACCCTATCCCTTATCACTATACCTAAACACAACGCTGATTTCTTTCCTTCTTCTTTCTTTCTTCTTATTTGAGCCCTTTCTGGTGGTGTTTTCGCACTCCCACATTTACACATCTTTACTCATCAATTTAATATCCAATAATCCTATACCCCACGCTTTAGATTACACACTTCTCAAACTTCCCATCTTCCGATCAGGTACCGAGCAGAGCTTCGCCCTGACATACAAAATAAATCACTAAAGAAATGTTATTGTTGTATCTTTTATGCTAAAATATAAACAACATGGTGTCAAATACAGCAGAAAATAATTAAATGATAAAATCAGGACAAAACATTGGATGGAAAATAAAAACAAAAACAAACAAAAACAATCGGCAAATGAGCAGTTTCTTAAACATTCATCATTTTAATTGCTTCAATCCACTTTGGAATGCAAGAGTATGCACATTAAACTAACCCCATAGCATTTTCTCCCACCTTTAGAAACCCAACAGTCTTTATAATAGTCTTACTCTATAAAGAGCTAAGTCTGGCTGAAATGTCCATCTGTCTGTCCAGAAACAAAGGGAATTAACTCTGATTTTTATTTGGGTTGATGTTTTTGCAGTGGTTTTCCACCTTACTGGTAGTGGTACGGGTTGATGTTTTTGCAGTGGTTTTCCACCCTTGGTGTGTGTGTGTGTGTGTGTGTGTGTGTGTGTGTGTGTGTGTGCGAGTGTGTGTGTGTGTGTGTGTGTGTGTGTGTGTGAGAGAGAGAGAGAGAGAGAGAGAGAGAGAGAGAGAGAGAGAGAGAGAGAGAGAGAGAGAGAGAGAGAGAGAGAGAGAGAGAGAGAGTTTCCCAGGCGAAGCCGGGCACAAACTTGCTAGTGTGTAATAAACCAACTGCCAGTTTCTTCCAAGCCTCACGAAATGCTCTTTACCTCATTCTCAGGATGGATTCTAGTCAAGTCCACCTCTTGTTCCACCTGATTAATCCAATGGAAACGGAATCCAGTCTGGTGCGGAAACATGCAGACATTAGCAAAAAATGTATGCAATATATGTATAACGAAAACATGCACACACACACACACGCATGCAAAAACACACACACACATCGCGCCCAAACACACACACGCACGCACACACACAAGCTTAAATCTTCATAAATTAATTAACCATAACTGAATGTGTGTTATGTTTGATGCTTACGTTTGAGAGTTCTCCGCTTCATTTGGAGCTGAATATTGTTGCCAGACTATTGGCACCTTATTTGTAAAAAAAAAAAAAAAAGGTCAACAAAACTTATCCCTCCTCAACCTTTTATAACTGATACAGCAATGTTACGCATGGTAGACATTCTTCTTGCTATCAACTTGATCACAGAAGACTGAGAACGTTTAAATCTTTAATATTGCTTGTTTATCCAAAAGTGACACCAAGCAGATGAAAATACAGGGCTCCCAGGGACTAAATGGGGATCTATGAGTATGAAGCATTAAAATTCTACAGGACACTCTGATGCACTAGAAACATTCTTTTTAGCATTCGCTATGCCATTGGGACTCTCTATCGCGTCTCTAGAACCCTCTATTCCATAAGTGAAGGAGTCCCTGGGACCCCTTGTTTTGCGGGACGATTGGGAGCCCTGAAATATATATGAATTTGCAAATGAAAGAATGCACGGAAGAAGTGACCGAATAATCAGACTACCATAAGGCACACACCCCAAATTAGCTGAAAAGCAGGGGTCTAGGGGCTGCAGAAGGCCTCTAGTAGGGGTCCAGGGGTGCTGCTGAAGATTTTTTTGGTATTGAAGCCCTAAAAATTGATATATTTAGTGATTTTTTTCTTCTTCGGCGGATCAACTTTTGGGGGTGGGGGGGGGGGGGGGGGAAAGGCAATGTCAATTGGGCGGAAATTTGCTGTTTGGCAGACAATTCCCATCCCTGGTATATGAATTGGCAAATGAAGGAATGCATGGAAGAAGTGACAGAACAATCAGACTGCTTGTACCCACATCAAGTTCAAGGAAGAAGAAGAAGACGACGAAAATGTTTGCATTTATAGAGAGAGTCAAGTTCACTGCACTGACTTCGCCTTGTCTTTAAGGCAGTGTCAGACCAATTGACATAGGCTAGAACACCAAGGCTACATCAAAATGTTGCTATACTCTGCATAGTTATGCGGGGGATCGTCTTTAGCCACGACAAGCTCCTAGCATAACATCATCAGTATCGAAAATCCTCCAAAGTCGGAGTGTGGCTGCCCACCACGTGGCAGGAAAATCAAAAACGGTCACACACGTAACGTTCTCATCCCTAGCTGGTGCATTTGTACCATAGTGTCAGGGCTCCCAGGGAAGTACTAAAATTCTAAAGGACCCTCTAAAAGAATGTGCAGGGGGTCCCAGGGATGCCCTAGAACAATTCTTTTTAGCATTCGCAATGCCACCGGGACCCTCTATCCCACCTCTAGGACCCTCTATGCTGATAGTGAAGGAGTCCCTGCGACCCCTTGTTTTGCGGGACGATTGGGAGCCCTGAGTGTTCAAGTGCTTTGGCTGTTGGGATGATCCCTGGAGTCTTTAAGCCAGGGTACGACAACAACAACAACACTGTACTGACTGACCTCTGATTCGTAGTAAGGGAACCTTCTCCACATCATCATGTCCAGGATGAAGAAGGTCCTGTCCGCCTTGTAGTGCAGACAGTCCAGGATGCAGATGTCTGACCGTGGAATCGATCGAAGCACAAACACACACACACAAACAGAGAAATAAATGAAACATCATGTGCACTGATTCATGATTGTTGATGACGAGATGTATTCCAATTTTTGTTATTTGATTGATTACTATAAGTTAATAATGGTAATATTGATCCTCTCTCTCTCTCTCTCTCTCTCTCTCTCTCTCTTTCTCTCTCTGTATTAAATGTGCAGATTTCTAAGTTGATCAACTTGATGTAATGAATGTTAATAATACTAATACTTCATTTGGTTGGTATAATGCTGTTTCACACGTTTGATTAATGTTCTTTCAGTTATGTTGTATTTCTGTCATGTTGCTGCACCTAACCTGAATTTCTCTTTTGGAGATATTAAAGTATACTTGAACTTGAACTTGATCAACAAGGCTGTGCAAATGCGGATCACTTGCATTAAAAACTAAACCATCGTAATTTTCGGGTTATAAGGCGATATTTATTCTCTCCAATTTCGACCTATGCGCCCAATAAACGAGGGCGCCCTATTAGTGAACAAAATCGTGAGAAGCGAGGCAACGATTGCTGTGTTCAGTACAGTCTACTGTGAGTCTAGACATCGAAAGTGCTCACGAGTCGCCGATACGACGGATACTCACGTTAAAATGCTTAAAATCCCTATTACCGTCCGATATACCATCCAACAGATGCCATAACCCTTCATTGGATGTAAAAAGCATCGTTGTAGAGCTTAATAAAATGCCATAACAGGCATAAGTCTATCAGTTTTCGCGATGAATTGTCCAAACACAACAACAGGAAGTCGCACAAACAGAACTTCGATGAATTGAAAGGGGAGCCAACTCTGATTTATGACAGCAGAAATGGCGGTCGGTAAGCGTTTACAGGACATGTACGGGCTTCAAAGTTTGACTCTTTTTTTTTGCGAGGTGCTTATAAACGAGGGCGCGTTTTGATTTAATTTTTTCAGATTTTTCTTGAAAATTGCCCTATTTGCCTTATACACACCAGCGCCTAATGATCCGAAAAATACGGTAGTCAGTTGTCTCCATTAACTCCATCCACCAAAGATGTTTTTTTTAACACCACCGCCTATCGCATTATGAGCAACAACCACAGAATGAAGTTAGCTTTGCTTCCCTTTGGCTGTTGCTCATACTGTGCTAGGCGGTGGTGTCGAAAATAACTTTGGTGGAGGGAGTTAATTAATGGAGAGTTTCTTCCCCTTATTCACTTCACTATCTCCTCTCCTAGCCTCGCTTAATTTCAATCTTTGTTTAGTCAGCTGTCTCAAGTCAGTTCAAAGAAAACGGGTTAAATGTCATGTCCATATATTTATAAACATGGGTTGGGTGCATGCACATGTATCCGAGTTATGTAAATCTAAGTTACCGGTGTGTAAATCCAAGTCGTGTTCATGAAAATTTAAAAAACAAACAAAATAATTGCTGTTGAAAACCACTGGAAAATACAGCTGCCACTCTTAGTCACTCTACTAATTTAACTAATCATACAATGAAAACACCCGAACGCCCACTTAAAACCGTAAATATTTTGAATTTTAATATTCTTTATCGTATACACCCAACCACGGACTACTTTAACTGATGTAAAAAGTAAATAAATACATTAATTAATAAAGCTATATGAACTATGGGCCAAATAGATCATAATGTGTTGCACAGAACACAACAACAGTATATTAAACACATAAAAACACAAACACAACAACAACACAAAAAGAAAGAAAGACAGAAATAGAAAAAGAATGCGCTGTGATTAGTGTGAAGCAAATACAAAAAAATGTTTTAACCTTTACCGGACTTCTGGGGTCGCCCACGACCCCTTGACACACAAAACATGTTATATCTCTAAAACTGTTTAAGAAATCTTCATGAAATTTCATGACTTTGTCAAAAACGTAAATGGCTTTAAGTGTGTTAAATTTTATTAATGTGTATAAAATATAAATGACGTAATATGACGTGTCATTTTGATATACCTGTCCGGATGACGGGGGTATCCCACGACCCCTACTTTAAAGAGCACTGCAGTGCATTGAGTAGGGGTCGTGGGAGACCCCCGCCATCCGGACAGGGATAAACACATGGTGCCTCTTTGACAAGTAGGGGTCGTGGGAGACCACCGCCATCCGGACAGGGATAAACACCTCGGAATTTGCTCTTTGCTGAGTAGGGGGTCGTGGAAGACCCCCGCCATTGTGTCCGTGTAGTCAAAAGCATGATCTGGTAAAGGTTAAAGACAGGCGTCGCTGAACTGACTGACCTCGCCACTCCCTGTAGGACAAAAGGCTTCCCAGGTTGCCGCCGGGCAGAGCCGACTGGAACTTCCTGTCCATGTTCAACAGCTTATTGTAGCTGCATGTCCACCCCTGTAAGTTGAAGCTGAAGCTAGCCTTCAAATTCATTCAATGCGCAGGGCTCCCAATCGCCCCGCAACACAAGAGGTCCCAGGGACTCCTTCACTTACAGCATAGAGGTGGCATAGCGAATGCTAAAAAAGAATGTTTCTAGTGCATCCCTGGGACCCCCTGAACATTATTTTAGAGGGTCCTTTAGAATCTTAGTGCTGCAAAATTAGACCCCCAAATGGGGGTCCCTGGGAGCTCTGTGCGTCACATCCCTTATGAAACCAACCCACTGACCCTGTGGGTTTATTGACTCGGCCGTTTGGCTTGATCAAAGTACTACATGTCCCAACCCTCCAAGAAAAAGAGTTTGTTGTATCTCTGTTTCAATGTCATGATCTACAATCAATATTCAAACTGCTCTATCAATAGGGCATTATTGGTATTATTAGGTGCTTTATAGTCACAGAGGCGTCTCTGTGAAATTCGGGTTGCTCCCACCAAGAGAGCGCATCACAGCCAGAGGCGCGCCACCCTCTTTTTTTTCATGCGATTTCTGTGACTGATGACTGATGCAAATTTTGACCAAATGACAACTTTTTCGTTGCCACTGGGTTTGACCTGTGCTAAATGCATGGGCACACAGGACCTTGGTTTATCGTCTCATCCGAAATACTCCACGTTCAGACCGTAAGGCCGAGTGCAAAAAGAGAGGAAAAATCCCCTGTACCCTGAGGCTCGAACACAGGTTTAATTGACACAAGGCGAACATGTTACCTCTGGTAGCCTGTGCCACTCTACACCACGGCGGTCGTACTGTAGACTCGACATAGTGTCTGGCTACATTTTTGCCCGTGGTTGCGTGAGCTCTCATATTCAAAGCCTTCAAATTAAATTTAAGGTCATTCGTCCGTGGCAAATGATCTTTAGAACATTCAGTCAACTGAAAAGAATGTCCAAGCTCTGTTGTGTTAGATTTGAATGTACACACTGGCTTTGGTGGTCAATGATTTAAAATAATAAAAATCAAATCCTTGGCTATCTCACTTTTTTCAGTACTTGAAAATTTAAAAATTACTGAAAAGGAGCACTGCAATGACTCATATGAGCAGTACTATATTTTTCGGACTATAACCATAAGGCGATACTTTTTTTTTAAAACACCAGATTGAGACCCCTGCGCCTTATAATATGATTGTATTATATAATCATATATTGTATAATATATTATTATATAATATAATAACAAAATCTGAGTTATGTGTAAAATGTGGGGGGTGCACCTTATATTAGGTGTGCCTTATACTTATAGTCCGAAAAATGAGGTACTACTACAGACAAACCTCTATTTTAAGACTTCCAAAATGTCCGGAAAAATCGGTCGTAAATTGGAGGGGTCGTATGACGGAGGTTTTCACTGGCAGCCGTAGAAAGAAAAAGTTCAGCACAGTTCATACTCTCTTCTTCATGCACACATACAATGACATATTAAAACTGGATTTGGGTCTTTCCAACTCCATAGGATTGTGCAATCGATGTATTACAGTTTCACTTCGCCGACTTCTGTTAATCACCTCCACTCTCGTCCAAAGTCAGTGGTTTTCTTTTTCAAAGTCAGTGTTTTTCGTGCTTTTCCTACGCTTTCCGCCATCTTTTCTACAAGGGAAGCGACTCCGCTTTCAGGCCCTTGACCGTGGTTGTTTCCCTTTGCTCGAAGTCTATGCAGACGACAACAACGGTCGTAAAAACCAACAAAATGGCGGTCGTAAGTCGCGTTTTAGAGGAAGTCGTTTAAGAGAGGTCGTTTACATAGTACTAAAATGCATCCGTGCCAACAAATCCGGTCTCAAATGAGAGGTGCTCGCTTAACAGAGGGTCGTAAAATAGGGGTTTGTCTGTAGTATCAGTCATGATCTGAGTAGGAATCGTTAAAAAAACACAAGAACAACAAACCAACAAAACGACAGACTTACATCGGCAGCCACCACTGTTCGTCTCTTGGCCACAGGACAGATGACGGCGATGTAATCGTTTTCAAAATTCGGGGGTACAAACTCCATGGACACTGACATCATCACCTGAAAAGGGATTGAATACATGATAGATTTATACAATTAAATACTATGCACTAGAAACTGATCAATAACACAGTCAAACATTATCCAAAATGGGAAAACTATGCATGCATGCAAGCACTTACAGAAACTGAGAAAGTCAAAGATAGCAGACACTCAAACTCAGACAAGCAAACAAACAGAAAGACAAAAACATAACGATAAATTAAAGTTTGACTGTCATATTCATAATGTTGTCAATAGACAATACAGCAAACAAGATGCTTGGAATAATAAAACGGACTTTCCAATTTATATAAATAGGCAAAGATACTTTTTGTATTAAACGCATGGTTTGACCGCATCTAGAGTATGTAAATGCTGTCTGGTATCCACACTTAAAAAGGCAGTCAACTCTGATAGAGAAAGTGCAGCGAAGAGCAGCAAAGACCTTGTCAACGAAGCAAAATACATTTTATGAAAAAAATGATGGGACTTTAAAAGCCTAACGGCTATATCATCTCGTCCCTATTATCTGATCTGATCTGAAACACACACAGTGACACACACACATATGATAATGTACATGCATATCCCTTTAAATGGATACCAATATAGAACAGATTTTGAATGGTTACCACGTTAGTGTTCTGTCAATCTATCTCAATGAGATATTTACTATAGATTTTCCTACAACAATGTTTTTAAAAAAAAGAAAAAAGTTTCTGGTTTAAATGTTTTATATTCCATTATAATTTATATTCCAAAGAAACAACAATGACAGCAATGACATAACTGAAGCAGCAACAAGCAATGCTTATGCAGCAACAAGCAACGCTCAACAAAGTTTCTGTACCTGATGTCTTTCGAGGTCTGGCCAGTTGGGTTTGTCGTCGGGCACTGGAAGAGGCAGCACCTGCATTCTCTTGTTGGGATCATCACCACCCTGATTAAGATTATATGAAACTGATTGAAAGAAAATGCAAATTATCCAAAGAAAATGCAAATTATCCATCATCCTATCACGTGGTCGGATTTTAAACTGTGATCTTATGTGCTCAAATTTTGACGTGGTGACAGCCCTGAAATGGCCGTAGCAGTCGACGGGGCTATAATTTATAAACAACATCAAATCAAATCCATCATCCGCCAAAATCGCAGTCTAGTGCCTGTGGTAGCAATGTTTTTTCTTTGTCGGGGTAAAAAGATGTGAGCACGGTGTTCTAAGTGATGTAAGTCTATTCAAACACACGATTCGAGAGCTGGGGATCTACCTGAAGTAACTAAAATCCCCTGTTTGACCGATTGAATTAGGCAAGATCACTTCCACACACCATGAAATTACTCCCTTTAATTATTTCCGAGCAATTCCTATTAACCCTTTTTTTAACCTGCCTACATTTGAATTTTATGGCAAACCAGCGATGAGTGACCATTTATAGGTATGAGAAGAAAAGAAAAAAATGTAAGCAATTCTCAGAGTAGTTTTTTATAAAATGAGAGAAAATTAGTTTTAAAACTTGCTGTAAAGATGCGTTTTCTGTCAATAATTGGCGCGATTTATTGAAACATTGGTCTATTTCTTCATACAAGGCTGAAGAGACAAGTTGTGACAAATTTCTACCAAGAATCAAGATGATTGAAAGTTCGACAAAACTTGATTAATTTACAGAAAAATAAGCATTCAAAAATCGAGTGCTGCCTGTAGAAACTATGCATTTATGAGAAATAACAGTCTCATTCTCAAATATTAAATTTGGGGCTTTCATGATACTCGTATTTGAATCGAACAGAAACTATTTTCACTTTAGCAATGACGTCTTTCCATGACGTCATCTCGCGAGACATGCTCGCGCAGTAGCAGACATTTTTTTTTCCCCAACGACTTTCAAAAAGTTTAAAACCACAAACATATTGTGTGCAACATCGTAAGCTTAAATTTATGCCGTTGAAGCAAACAGTAGTGGTTTTCTAATAAAGTTGGTCGTGTGGAGCAAAGTATTGTTAGATTCAGCGTTTGTCGATCATTTCCACTTTGCAACTGCAAGGGAAGCCACTCCTTTTGTAAGAAAATGAGGGATAATGTCGCCAAATCGGTAGGCTTAATCAAGTTAAACATGCGTCTAAACAGAGGTCGTTCGCCAGAGATCAGAATCATCAGATAGACCATCAGAAGCCATCTTTTCAATTAATTGTGCCTGACGAAGGTGTAAGTTTCAACATTTTTTGCACAATCGAAGTTTGCACTTCATTTCTCTTTTGTTTTCGAGATGTCGTCCTAATCCTAGCCCTATCCCGACCGTAAGTTCTAACCCTAACCACAAACAGTCGGATGAACACTGACTTAACTTGTGCCATTGCTTTTGTTCTCACATCCAGAGAGTTTCCCGTCACTTTCCGTCGATTGTTTTGGTGATGAAAGTTGTTAAAAATCATTTATTTCGGTTGTTTACAGTTCTAACCCTATCCCTTACCCCATTTCTAACCCTATCCCTTTTGTGGTCAATCAATTCTAACCTTATCCCTATTCGCCGACTTGGCAAACGACCTCCGTTTAGACTCAACTCCTACTTAATCAGTTAATGCTGTGGGTTTAGGAAAAAATTGGCACAGTAGATAAGATTTTGTTTTTAACCTTTGAGAAAACGCTAGGATTCATCTTGTTGCCGGCATTGCTTATTAGCGCGCGGTGGGCTTAAATAGCAAGCGGACATCTGATTCTGTTAGTGTTAACGCTTTTCAACTCAGAAATCTCTGCACCGCGGATCAGTGATCTGTCTGAAACATAAAAATTTGAGCTTGAAAGCGAGGAAACTGAATCCTCTGTACACCAGTCATGACTTCTTTTACGGTAAAAATAATGCAGCGACAAGAAGAAATTCTTCTTTTTCCATATTGACCCGTTTGCAAACTCGAAAAGGTTGGGGTTTTTCTTATTAGCTTAAATTTAAACAAAGGGACGTAACTCTGTGAGACTGGCACAAATAGTGAAATACGATCGTCGCTACCATTTACCCATTTGTTTTGTTCAAATGAAAGCCACATTTGATGTTGAAGTAATATTTAGTCAGTTACCTTGTTCTTCTTTTTCCTTTTCCCCATGGCCTCCTAGACTTGTGAAACTGACAACGTCGGACTCGCAAAATGCAAATTTTTTATGGGTTTGTAGACCAACACACCGCTGCTGGAGAAACTTCTTTCTTGTGGCTTACCGTTCCTGAGAGTTTACACTTACAGTTTTCTAGCCTTAGTTTCGTCAATCCTGACAACCCTTTTGTGTTTTTATAATTTATACAAAAAAACCCTGATATTATCAAAAGCATTGTTATTTAAAGTTTAAACATGCAGTTCTGGCAATATTACAAACTGAATGACTATTCTTGTATCCATAAATAATATTTTACTTTAGAACAGCTCTGTTTGTCTTCAAGGCTGCTCCAAGAGAAATTAACTCTTGCATGAATTTGCATTTGCAGGAAAAATGGACTGCAAAAGGTGATCTTTTGGTACTTATGCAATGGCTTTTGGTTTGCTTATTCTTTGCTACTCTGAAGCAAAAAAATGCATTTATTTTTGGTCATCAGCTTGCATTTCACATCATTGCATGTAATGCAACAACATTCAGGAGCAAAGCAAACTTATGAATCATGAATTGAATGGAGTAAAATTTGCAGAGCAGAAGCAGTGGACCTTCAGTTCATCATGATAATCCTTCATGATTCATTAGGTTCATGTTAATGCTAACAACATCTTCAGCAAGGCAGATCATATATAAGACCCTGAGATTCATTGGAGAAACCTTACGTTTTGCGACCAAATGCCTATGAATCATTCATTGAATGCTGCATTAAGGCTAAGCCATTATCACGGCACACAAATCTAGCATAACTTAGTTCTTGACTGACCAGGCTATTTTTACCCACCCTTCAACCTCCCCCCTCCTTTTCTGCCCATCTCCCCCACCCCTCTCCATCATTCTGACCATCCCGTGGTTTGCTCTTATGGTCAGTTTGACCTCTTTTCCCCCTCCTTTGGCTTAGCGTGGGAGGCGGCGGCGTATGTAACCAATTAGCCAGATGGAGAGCGTGTTGTGTTTAACCTCTTCTGTTGTGCTGCTACACAGCTTGGACTGACAAGTAGTAGCCTATCGGCCTAACTTGCATCAAATGCGGGCAGAGAAAATTATACTAAGAAACTAGGAAAGTGTAACACTCAAACACTTATCAACAAAATGCTAATAACAAAAACACTGCACGCACATCACATCACATTTAATATGTGCAAACATGCATGGGCACACACACACAACAATAACAGCAACAACAACATACAGTATTTATACGGCGCTAAATCTTGATAAAATCAAACTGAAGCGCACACACACACACACACACATATATACATATGCTCGCACGCATGCACGCATTCAACACACACACACACACACACACACACACACACACACACACACACACACACACACAGAGTCTTTAGTTTGTTTTGTTTCATTTTTTGTCTGCTGTACAACTTTCACTATCTAACTGCCCTCTTTCTTCCTCTCTCTGTCTTTTACACATGTACACACACACACACACACACACACACACACACACACACACACACGTTGAAAAAGAATAGGCCTATTCTTCTTTTCAATAGCACATTTTTTGATTGATTGATGATTATTGAATTTTATTTATAGAGGGTAATAGAGTAAGCAATAACATGCTTTTTTACATCCAGCCCTCTGGACAAAATACATATATAAAAGAAAAATGGAAAACGAAAATAAACATATTCAAAGTAATATAAAGCATGCAAACAGAGAGAGAGAGAGAGAGAGATGCTTTATTGTTGAAAAAAAAGAAGCACATTAAAGGCCTATGCTTCTTTTCATCTTGCTTACAAACAGAGAGAGAGAGAGACAGACAAACAGCCAGACAATGGCAGAGACAGAGACAAAAACGGAGAGTCAGACAAGTAGACAGATAGAGGGAATGGGAGAGGGGAAGACAAATAGACGCACAAACGATCAAACAGGCAAGCTAACAAACACACACACACACACACATTTACACACCCACACCATGCATAAAGCAAACAATTATGAGAAAGAAAAAACAACAACAAAGCACAACAGTGAAGTTGAGCAAATGAAACAAAGGACAAAGACAATGACATGCAAATAAAAAGACAGAAGAAAAAGTGAAGGGGGGGGGGGGGGGGGGGGGGAGCAGAGACAGGGCGAGTGTCAGACAAAAACAGAAACACAGAGTAGGTCTAGCTGACCGAGATTTTGGCCTACTATTCTGAGCCGAGGTCAGCTTTCGCCTGCTTCTTTAATGGAGACTACACAGTCCGTGTTGAACCAGCGCTGGCACTGACATACTTATTCAATGATTTTCAAACTCGCCTCACGCCTGAAAGCGTAATAGCTATGGAACAAAACTTGTAAGATGGACTCGTTTTTAGTATACGATTCTGTCTGGCAACTTTTAAGGAAATAAAAAACTTAACCTAAAGCACAAAATTGCCTTTAAAAAAATAGTAGTCTTAAAGAAGGGAAACTGAACGAGAATTGACGAATTCTATCGTGGGAAACTACGAAAGTAGAGTTGGGGCCTAGTCAGTTAATCGAAATGAAAGTTGATACTTGTATCTGCTGAAAGCTACGGCCCTTATAAACAATGGCGCTCAATCAATGATCACACTAGTATTCAAAACACTGCACAATTGGCACAACAACAACACCATGTAGAAATGAGACACTCACACCAGCACAAACATGAAAGCGTCTTTTCCACTGCCAGTACACCGCAACAGTGCTTTCCTTTCCTGCCTCACAGCAAGAACGGCTGTAAGTGGGCTAGTGACCCACTGACGCTGGGTTGCTTTAATTAGTTTTACAGCCATCCTGAGTCTAAGTCCCAGGCCAGCTAAGATAGGTCGGAAAGGGGAGAGTTGGTGCGCCGTGTTATATTTATAAATAATTTAATTCATATTTAACTAGGCGCTTGGTAATGGTAGGTAGGGAACAAACAAGCCATGAAGCTTTTTAAAACAGTCCCATCTTCTATATATTTTCTCGCAATTTTTCTTTTCGGTCAAGGTTGATACGGCATAAATTTTCCTAATAAAGCATTAATCATACTTTCATAGCTTCTAAAAACTTCAACAAAATTTGGTAATGCATCCAGACGATTTTTAGACATGTATGTTAGTAGAAAGTCACGGTTTGTCATGCCTGTCCTGGAGAATGCTACTCCACCTTCCGATTTGGAATGATTTTTCCTGCCCCACGCCCAGTAGTCTTCATAAGTTCATTACGACAGTTACTGATTCAAGTTATTGGCACACAGAATGCATGCTATACATGAATTCAATTATTCATAGCATCCATCCCACCGGCACAACATGGCCTGTCGCGTGCAAATCTGTCGCTCGCTACTATGAGATTGAGAGTGTGTATTTGCAACATTCACAAATTTCACTTTTTCTGTACTTGAACCATTTACCCTAACCCTAACCCTAACCCTAACCCTATCCCTAACCCACGGAAAAAGTGAAATTTGTGGTTCATGCTCAATGTTGCAAATACACACTCTCATAGTAGCGAGCGACAGATTTGCACGCAACATGGCCTACTCCTATGATGTACTTTCTTTTTTCCTTTTTTTTTTTTACTATAAGGCATACTTTATTTCTCAGACAAACACCCCTGAGCCTTATAATGTCCCTTGTCCAGTAAGAGTATGGCAACATTATTTGGTCCACAAAATTAAAATACCAGTCAGTAGCAATAGAAAAGGTTAAGCGTAGAGCTACACTAGCGAACAAAAGTTAAGGCCCAGAAAGACAATCATCTCCGAAAACTCACGAACTCAATAAAGCGCATCCAGCTCATAACAAAACTGGGTAAAGGTAAAGATTTATTCTTTTAACATTAAGTTCATTCCAAAAAATCATTAATCAGAACGAGTTCAGTCAACAAAATGCCCCTTTCAACAACGTCCCCCTCCTCTTGAAAAGTCACACATTCAGAAACAATGCACTTTGGAACAGTCAGTAATGTGGGTTTTTTGTGTGGGTTTTCTGTCTGTCCCAAGAATATCTCCCGAACCGCTTAACCGAATCGCTTCACATTTTGTGTGGTGATGTGTCACCATGAGAGGAAGGCATCCGCGCAAAACTTTTTTTAGTAATGTGTACTGACTGTTCTAAAGTGCATTGATTCTGAGTGTGACTTTTCAAGAGCAGGGGGAAGTTGTTGAAAGGGACATTTTGTTGACTGAACTCGTTCTGATTAATGATTTTTTTGAATGAACTTAATGTTAAAAGAATAAATTCAGTTTTGTTATGAGCTGGGTGCGTTTTATTGAGTTCGTGAGTTGTCGGAGATGATTGTCTTTCTGGGCCTTAACTTTTGGTCGCTAGTGTACCAAACTTGTCAAGGCATGTAAAAACATGGATAATGCTTCATTAGGAAAATGTATGCCACATCAACCTTGACCAAAAGGAAAAATTGCCAGAAAATACATAAACTGATAAAGGATGGGACTCTCTCAGTCTGAGAAATAAGTATCGCCTTATAACTAGTCCGAAAACTGTATTTTTGGGACTATAAGGCACACCTTTGTATAAGGCACATCCCTCAAATTTTACCCAAAATTCAGATTTTGTTAAATATTTTTTTACTATTTTATTTGTCATATTATATTAGGTTCAGGGGACTGAGTGTTAGGAAAAACATATTGCCTTAGTTATAGTATGAAAACAAACGGCAATGATGAACTATGAATTTTGGGTAAAACATTGTGGTTGGGGTGGGGATCGTGCACCTTATAACAAGGTGCGCCTTAGTTGTAGTCCGAAAATACAGTAATTATAAAGAAGATGAGCTGAGTTGTGAGTGTTTTTGTTTCACTATTCCACCCGCCACCCTCCACAAATTCCACCTGTTGCATGTTGATGTAAAGCAAAATGGACGCGCTGGCGTCCATTTGATTTTGAGCTGGGTTGAGTGGTTTTGTTTCAGTACCCCCCTCACACACACTAATTCCACCTGTTGCATGTTGCTGAGCAGCAAAATGGACGCGTTGGCGTCCATTTGAGCTGAGTTGAGTGGTTTTGTTTCAGTACCCCCCCCCCACACACACACACACACACACACACGCACACTAATTCCACCTGCTGCGTGTTGATGGCAGCAAAATGGGCGCGCTGGCATCCATTTTAGCCAAGTTGAGTGGTTTTGTTTCAGTATTCCCCCCCCCCCCCCACTAATTCCACCTGTTGCGTGTTGCTGTGCAGCGAGATGGACTCGCTGGCGGAGCGGCTGTCCCACAGCCTGCAGCTGACGGAGGAGGAGGGGGGGGATGCCATGAGCATGGAGCGCATGGTGTACACCGCCACCCCCCCGCAGCTAGAGTTCCTGCGAGCCCAGGTCCTCAGCCAGCAGGGCACGTCAGTACAGTGACAGAATAGTCAATAGCAATATAGCATAGCATACATGGCACTATAGCCTTATCCTACAACCAAGTAAGAAAGTTTGGACGAGTGATGTCCCTAAAATGCGTGCCCGGGTGAGTTCCGGTCACACACACACACACACATGCACACACACACACACACATGCACACACACACACACACACACACACACACACACACACACACACACTATGACAGTAAAGAGAACGAGGAGCCGCTATAGCTCAGTTGGTAAGTCTGAGTCGCTAGCTCGTAATCCGTCATGGTTTGCGAGTTTTCCGTGGGTAGTTTGTGCACTTTAACAAGTAC
Source organism: Phymorhynchus buccinoides (assembly GCA_017654935.2). Classification (NCBI taxonomy): domain Eukaryota; kingdom Metazoa; phylum Mollusca; class Gastropoda; order Neogastropoda; family Raphitomidae; genus Phymorhynchus; species Phymorhynchus buccinoides. The sequence continues at coordinate 21,013,026 of CM065685.1, forward strand.
TTTGCCGGAAATCACCTGCGACACACCAGAGCAGGGGCAGATAACGCTAATTGATCGAGTTTCGGGAAAGGGATATATATAGGCTATTTTGTTTAGCCTTTTGCCCTCTAAATATGTTTTTGATTTTTGTTAGGTTTGGCTTCATTCACTGATGACTACTAAGGCATCTGTGTTTTATTCATTTAAATCTGTTTGTTTTGGAAAAACTTGTCTATGATGTTTTTGAACGAATTTAATGACTTTGCTTCATCAGGAAGGTTATTCCATGCATTTATTACTCTGTTAGTAAAAACGTTTTGTGCTAGTCTGGTGTTGTTAGTATCTGTTTTGTATACTTTGAATTTATGGCCATGGGTTCTATCACCCTCACAAAGAGTTAGTAGGCTGTTAGTAGTGGAATAATCGTATAAATGGTGCACATATCTTATAAACTTCAATCATATCACCCCTGAGCCTTCTATACTCTAGGCTAGGTATCCGCAGATAAATAAGCCTTTCCTCATAGGTCATATCATTTCAAGTGTAGCTGCGGTCACTTACTAACTTATTGGACACTGCAAGTAGGGTTATTAACGCCCTTGACGGCAAGAGTTAAGCCCATGTTGATCAGTATCCAAAAGGGCATTCTCACTCTTGCAAAAGGCAGCCACTATTTTTAGTGGCCTCAAATAGGGTTATTGGCAAGAGTTATTCCCTTGTTTGGTCAGTACTCAACCATCTTCCCCCACCCACCAAGGGCATTCACTCTTACAAAAGGTGTTCTTTGCAGTGGCCAATAGGAACTTGAAGGAAGAGAGAGAGAGAAAAATAGAGATTTAACGCCTTCTGGGTCAAAAGACCATTTGGGGCATTTGAAATTATACAGATTCCGGATAGGAAGGAAGGAAGCAAGTCAGTACTTATGTACACTGCATCCACATCATCACACACGTCTCTCCTCTTCTCACTGATGATGCTACCCCCTGTGGGGATACCGGGGCTAATCTTTTGTGTAAATAGTTCTCCCACCTTCTGGAATTTCTGTGCTTGTAGCTTCCTCTAATATGCCACTCTCTTTGACTGTCTTTTCCCTAAGTTGCTTACCGTCGTCTACTAGTACTACTATCTTTCTGCCTCACTGGTCCATTCTTCTGCTTTTTTCAAGAAACACTTACAGAGATTTTCTCCGTCCGAAGGCGGACATGCTGGGTCTAAGTCTCTACCTATTTCTTAACCCTTTCAACGCCAGCCATTTTTCAGCCAAAACTTTCCATTAAACTTAACCTTGGTAGAGAAAAGATTTCATCTGCAATATTTGGGATTCCTTTGTGACATCCATAAAATAGGGCCTATTTTTACCTCCCAAAATGAAGAACATCATGTCACTGGATACCAGACCCTCATTTGATGCCTTTCAGTGACATGGGTGTTACATCATTGTGGTGCCAAGAGGCGACAGTGGTGATGAAAGGGTTTAATTAATTAGGTGCATAGCGGCAGCATAGCGCATCTGCGCTCATATGACAGGAAACTGAGTGATGAACAAGAAGAAGAAGAATAACTGATGATGCTAATTCAGTAATTGCATTTCCTTTAGTGTCGATTTCTTTGGTTAAAGATATATAGTGAATAATGCGAATTGGTGGAGGGGACAGGGCTCCCAATCGTCCCGCAAAACAAGGGGTCCCAGGAACTCCTTCACTGACAGAATAGAGGGTCCTAGAGGTGGGATAGAGGGTCCCAGCGGCCTTGCGAATGCTAAATAATAATTTTTCTAGTACATCCCTGGGACCCCCTGCACGTTCTTTTAGAGGGTCCTTTAGAATTTTAGTGCTTCATAGACCCCAAATGGGGGTCCCTGGGAGCCCTGGGGGAGTTGTAGGTTGATTAATGGAGAATTACCTACCTTTGTTCATTTTCACTATTTCCTCTTCTTGCCTCACTATTTCAATCTGATATTTCAATCAACAGCCCCCCCCCCCCTCTCCACTCCCCTCCCATCCCCCCCTTTCAGGGCCTTTGGTCCCCCTCTTCCCCCCCCCCTCCTCCCCTCTTCCAACAACCCAACGGATCAACAGTTTCCTAGTTCTCGTATCTGTGCTCTCTCTGTTGTTTTATTTCTTCTCAGGCCTTGAGCCTTTCTTCCGTCAAAAGTGGTCTTGAACCTCCCCGGTTCCAAGGCATAATAATCAAAGTGTTGATTGTGGCCACGTACAGTCAAGAAGAAGAAGATCTGTGAATAAAATAGTTTGGGTTGTTTTTTTCTCCAAGATTTGTTAAAGTTTGTCATATATTGGTGAATTCTAATGATGTACCTAAGTCTTTTCATGATGTACAGTTCTGTGTCAAGACAATGACTTTGATATATTGTTAGTGACTCAGGACTAGAAAATGAAAACAGTTGAAAGGGAAATATGTTTTTAACACATTAAAGGTTGACAGAAGTTTCCAAGTTAGTAAAATGGGAATATGAATAGATTATTTTTTGTAATCAGTTAAAAGTACTGTTTCCTGTTAATGCTGTTGCTTGCTGCTTGCTGTTCTGGCTTACACAGGTTCAGGGTTAGTACAGACAAACCTCTATTTTAAGACTTCCAAAATGTCCAGAAAAATCGGTCGTAAATTGGAGGGGTCGTATGACGGAGGTTTTCACTGGCAGCCGTAGAAAGAAAAAGTTCAGCACAGTTCATACTCTCTTCTTCATGCACACATACAATGACATATTAAAACTGGATTTGGGTCTTTCCAACTCCATAGGATTGTGCAATCGATGTATTACAGTCTCACTTCGCCGACTTCTGTTAATGACCTCCACTCTCGTCCAAAGTCAGTGGTTTTCTTTTTCAAAGTCAGTGGTTTTCAAGCTTTTCCTACGCTTTCTGCCATCTTTTCTACAACAAGGGAAGCGACTCCGCTTTCAGGCCCTTGACCGTGGTTGTTTCCCTTTGCTCGAAGTCTATGCAGACGACAACAACGGTCGTAAAAACCAACAAAATGGCGGTCGTAAGTCGCGTGTTAGAGGAAGTCGTTTAAGAGAGGTCGTTTACATAGTAAAATGCATCCGTGCCAACAAATCCGGCATCAAATGAGAGGTGGTCGCTTAACAGAGGGTCGTAAAATAGGGGTTTGTCTGTATACACCTTCATACTAAGAACATATCAAGAAACTTCAACTTCCTTTCTTTCATTTTTGCATTCTTCATTCTGCCTTCTTTTAGTTGGATCTTACAGCGGTGTATAATACATGTATGCACATTATTCAAAATATGAAATACTAAGTAAACACAGTGACTGTTATGAATATAATTATTTCCAAATCAAAAATCAGGAACCAAAAAAGTTGGTTACTTTTACCTTATTGGGATAGAATTCATCTTTAAATTTGCAAAACGTAAGCAGTGATGCACCAAGGATGAAAAAGTCATAGGACAAACTGACATTAACCCTTTCACTGCCAGCTATTTTTCAGCCCAAAAAATACCATTAAACACAACTGGGTAGAGAGGGGAAAAAAAGATCCACTGTATTGGGAATTCCTGTGTGTCATGTACATTAGGCCTATCCTTACCTCCCAAAATTAAGAAAATAGGGTCTTTGGATAACAGGCCCTGATTTGATGCCTTTTAGTGACCTGGGTGTTAAACCATTGTGGTGCTAAAATGCGTCATTAGCGGTGGAAGGGTTGGAAGTTCAGTTTAACGTCGCGTATCGGCTTTCGCCATGTACGACAGGCTGAACAAACCAACCAAGGTATAAACAAAAATGTATGTTCCTGAATCACTGTCTTAGCCAAAAGGCTGAGAAGCGATCAGAAATTGAATAAGGTGGAAGGGTTAATATTATTTTTGTTTAAATATCATGCGAAAGAGGAGGGGCGGCATACAACTTAGAAGTGCCTTTGTCACTTGCTGTTTTCACAAGGTTTTTCGGTTGTTTCAGGTGTGGTGTTAGTGAGAAAGATTTTGTGAACATGATTCTGGATGCGGCCAAGCGCAAGGTGGAGAACGGTACCAGTGACGGTACTACTAGCCAACATTCCTCTGTTCCCTCGCAGGTAATGCAGGGATAGGGAAAGATAGAGATAATGACAGAGATTTATTGTGAATGTGTTATTTTGGGACATAAATCAGATATCGAATAAATTATATTTCAGTGGTAAAATAAAACTTTTATTTTATTCTACTCATGTAAAATGTATGTATGTTCGTCATGTTCTATAAGATAATTATATTCTATGCTGTATTTGTATTAAATATGTAAAGCGCTTAGAGCCCTAAATCAGAGAATAGGCGCTATATAAATAATCATTATTATTATTATTATTATTTTAAAAGGTACTTTTCAGCTGAGGACGTGCCCTAGGCACTTAGTCATTAAGTGAAGTGACTTATCACTTCATGACTAAGTGCCTAGGGCATGAATTGTCGAAGTCCTCAGCTCAAAGGTACCTTTTTCTTTACCCTTTATTTTTCAACCTGATCAAAAACTGATAAAGGTCCAGCAGTCAACATTTCATCATCCTTATATTTAAGTGATTTGAACATGGGTTCATATCTAACTTGATTTTTTTGTTCCCTCCAAATTGTGAAGCGCTCAGGATTGTTATTTTTCATCGAAGATCGCTATATATAAGCTCAGTTTGTTATTATTATTATATCTGATCTGTTGTCAGGCATGGTAATGTTCAGAGAATTCTCTGAATTCAGAGAAAAGTGAATGTCAGAAAAGGCTTGAGGAGATGCCCTTTCCCCAAGTTTGAACAGTTATGCATGTTCATATTCAAGAGCAATGGTCAACCTATGGCGATATCTTTCACGCCAGAGGGCAGTCAATGCACTAGGGGCTTATCACGCGATTTTCTTACTTGGGCGTAGTGAGAGAGAGAGTGATGGTAGAACCACTCACTGTCTCTCTCTCTTCCTTTATCCCCAACTAATAATATAGAGAGGATTAGCCCCACACGAGCGTCGTGCCCTCTGACGTGAGAAAAATCGCACTAAGTCTCATTGCCTCCTGATTACCACAAAGGGCTTATAATCCCTTGATTGTAATATTTTCAGAGAAAACTGCTTTTCCTCTATTACCTCGTTCCGGCCATATATGTTCAGAATTAATAGATGGCTGTCAATTTGATGCATTTGCTTCAAGGGAAGTAAATCTGTGCACACCATACATTGGTCACTTCTAAACTCGCTTCGCTCCCTTAGACAACAATTTTTCCTCTGACTTTGCTTTTGTAGTGCTTTGTTGTGGGGAAACAATCGGTGTAGAGAGTTTTTCTATATAAAATCTATATAAAAAAAAGTCTTATCTACCACTTCCATATGTCTAAACCTGAAGTAAAGACCTGTAATCTTCTTTCATTTCTCCTTTTGTCTATGTATGTTTTGTTTGTGTGTATACTGTATGGCTGGAGTGATTTTTGAGTGACTCAAAATCGTTGCGATGTGAATGAGTTAATAGGGAGGTTCCACTGTAGCTCTGTGACCTGCATGCCACTAAACAACCCCCCCCCCCCCCCCCCTGTAGCTCTGTCACCTGCATGCCACTAAGCAACCCCCCAAAAAAACCCCCCCAAAAAAACCCACCAAAAAATTCATAGTTTTGACTTTCGCTGCAGATCATGATGCCTTCGTGCATCTACACCCCTGAGCTGCTTCCCCGGGACCTGAGGACCAGCTGGATGTGCATGGTGTGCCCTGAGGGCAACAGGGTTCTGGTGGTGGCTGCCAACGTAAGTCTGTGGGTGATCATCGCCCATAACAAATGCATTAACTCAATTGGTTTAAATAATCTTTAATATGCCAACAACACATACAATTCCAAATAATACAGAAAAAATGGCAGCAACAAGCTAGAAGCTTATGCTGTGCCTTCCACAATTTATCTGTGCATGGCGGTTGGCAAAGAAGGATAACATACAAAACATACTTAGAATTTGTAAATAACAAAATCCATTGGTCAAAATTCACAGAAAAACAACGTAGCAAAAATAGTCATTTCAAGTCGTTCCGGCCATATATGTCCGGAATTAATAGATAACTCAGGGCTCCCAATCGTCCCTCAAAGCACAGGGTCCCAGGGACTCTTTCACTTACAGTATAGAGGGTCCTGGAGGCAGGATAGAGGGTCCCAGTGGCACTGCGAATGCTAAAAAGAAATTTTTCTAGTACATCCCTGCACATTCTTTTAGAAGGTCCTTGAGAATTTGAATGCTTCATAGTCCCCCAAATGGGGGTCCCTGGGAGCCCTGTAGCTGTCAATTTGATGCATTTGCTTCATGGGAAGTAAATCTGTGTGCACACCATACCTTGGTCATTTCTAAACTCACTTCTCTCCCTTAGACCACAATTTTGACTCTGACTTTGCTTTTGTAGTGGTTTGTTGTGGGGGAACCAATCGGTGTAGAGAGTTTTTCTATATGAAGTCTATATATATATATACAAGTTTGATCTACCACTTCCCTATGTCTAAACCTGAAGTAAAAACCTGTAATCTTCTTTCATTTCTCCCTTTGTTTATGTATGTCTTGTTGGTGTGTATGGCTGGAGTGATTTGTGAGTTCTTTTAATAATTCAACATCGTTGCGATGCGAATGAGTTAAAGTGATAGACTGGCTCAGAGTGTTCCCTTAGACCATACTTAGATGTGCACTGTTCATAGACAATGTCACCACACTTATATGCGTGCTGTGTACTGAACGGAGGAAGCTTCTAGCACGCATATGTGCATGCTACGTAGTGAAAAAGTTAAAACTATAATTTGCAATAATCGAAAATAATGTCATTAAGGTGACACACTGCATGTTCGGAGGGGAATTATTGTTTATTTTTGTTTCTCAGGAACTAATAAAGATATTTACATGAAATTTTGCACACTGATACAATGCATTACTCTGCCCATTTTAAGCCAACTTTGAAGACTCTATGTGATGGCATTATGAAAGTATGGAGTCCAACTAAACAAAATTCATATGATGTTTTATCCCCTCAACAGCACTGGATTGAAGCACTGCATAGTGATGCTGATCATTTGTCCACTTTCCTTAGACATCAAAGAGTGCAACTAACATAAAATTTATCATCTCTGAGTAGCTAACTTGCATTCTTTGTCTCAAGTAAGATCAAGTGAATTTTCACTATTGTTTGATGAAACAAAGAATGCGGGTTAAGAACTCAAAGATGCTGAATTTTGTGTTAGTTGCACTCTTTGATGTCTAAGGAAAGTGGACAAATGATCAGCATCACTATGCAGTGCTTCAGTCCAGTGCTGTTGAGGGGATAAAACATCATATTATTTTTTGTTAGTTGGACTCCATACTTTCATAATGCCATCACATAGTCTTCAAAGTTGGCTTAAAATGGACAGAGTAATGCATTGTATCAGTGTGCAAAATTTCATGTAGATATCTTTATTAGTTCCTGAGAAACAAAAATAAACAAAAATTCCCCTCCGAACATGCAGTGTGTCACCTTAAGTAGATTTATGAAATAGCAATGACAGAAGGTGTGGGGATGGGGCTTGAAAGCTTACTTGGAGATTCAGTCAGCGAGATGTCATGTCATGTGTTTGCTGTGTCGTGTGCAGCGATCGACATGTGTGTATGATCTGGCAGGCAACTTTATCTGCGAGCATGACACACATTTACCTGGAGGAAGTCCCAGTCCGGTCAGCAAAGTGGACGGTACGGTCACTCTTTTAGTACCGTTTTTAAAATTTTACTTTAACGTCATATTTTCCCCCCAGGCTGAGACCCCTGCGCCTTATAATATGACTACTAAAATAGTAATAAAATATAACAAAATCTGATTTTTGGGTCTGTTCAAAGAAGAGGAGGAGATCTACTAGACATTGCTAGATATTGTATGTTTGTGTGTGAATCCTGCATTATTTTCGTGTGTCTGTGTAACACTGTATGCACAGCCCCAGAGGATGTCACCATGGTGGACTGTCTGTTCAACGAACAGGAGGAGATCTACTAGACATTGTATGTTTGTGTGTGAATCCTGCATTATTTTCGTGTGTCTGTGTAACACTGTATGCACAGCCCCAGAGGATGTCACCGTGGTGGACTGTCTGTTCAACGAAGAGGAGGAGATCTACTAGACATTGCTAGATATTGTATGTTTGTGTGTGAATCCTGCATTATTTTCGTGTGTCTGTGTGAGACTATATGTACAGCCCACAGAGGAGGTCACCGTGGTGGACTGTGTTCAACGAAGAGGAGGAGATCTACTAGACATTGCTAGATATTGTATGTTTGTGTGTGAATCCTGCATTTTTTTCATGTGTCTTGTGTGACAGTGTGTGTACAGCCCCAGAGGAGGTCACCGTGGTGGACTGTGTTCAACGAAGAGGAGGAGATCCACTAGACATTGCTAGACATTGTATGTTTTTTTGTGGAACCTGCATTCTTTTCATGTGTCTGTGTGACAGTGTGTGTACAGCCCCAGAGGAGGTCACTGTGGTGGACTGTGTTCAACGAAGAGGAGGAGATCTACTAGACATTGCTAGACATTGT
>CM065685.1:21026524-21029024 GCA_017654935.2 Phymorhynchus buccinoides
TGTATTACCTAATACTCCGTAATAATATTCAGACCTGTTTTCCCTACGGATTTGTCCATAAATATTACGTTTTGAGACCTCCGATTACGCTATTACGGTCAGCAACAAAACAACAAAATCTGCATTTCCACGAACGAGTGCGAAAAAAAAGAAATAAGAAATCAAAAGAAGGCATGGCGTTTGAGCCGTACTCGCTACTCTGTTGTCTGCTATCAAAGGTATCACTTTGAGTGATGTCCCTTGAATGAATACTTCCGGTTTATTTCTCCATGCCGCCATTTTTTTAGGTACGAAGTGCAAAATTTGGGCAGTTGTCGAAGGTGGGTTTGGATGGGAAGTTGCAGCATGCGTGTACACGGATTAATTGTTTTAAATAGTTCAAAGAAACCAAAAAAACATCAGGAAATTAACATTTTAACATTATAAAGTTTATCTAATAGCTGGTATCTTCAGCATTCAGCAGTGTTTGTTTTCGAACAAATATTTTGTTGGTTTTACTCTTATCCATGCTATTTGATAGTGTGAAAGCTTTTTAACACTTGCTGTTGTGTTTGTTGTTAAAATAAACATACTGATAATTTTGTTTTAGCGGTGTTTGAATTTTTTAAATTAAAAATTTAATCTTGTTATCTTTTAGAAATGCTAAATTCAGTGTTATTTTTTTTAAAGAGCTGTTAAGCTACTTTTCCATTTCGATTCACATTGGCTTTGGGTGACTATTAGCGAAGACTGAACAGGTTGCAGCTATTGAGTTTGGGGCGTTTCTGATGCATTTTTGTACATGTTTGTGTTGATTTTGGTTTTCCTTAACCCTTTGGGCACGACATAAAAGTTAAAAACGTAAGCTAAAAGACAGGCGTAAAATTGAAGACTGCAGAAACGTCAACCGGTACTTCTTATTTTCACTTTTCATCTCTCATACAAACATTTGACTGGGAAACCTATACACGTTTAGAAAGAGAAAAACTTGAATTTTGCAATGAAAGTAAAGAAAACAACTTGCCTTGAATATGGTGACAGCAGTAATCCAGTAAAGCACTTTCATTGTGGCTGCAGCTAACCCCACCCCCACCCCATCCGACGATGATCTGCTCGTGTCAGACATCACAAAACCATGCAGTTGAACCCTTTTCCTTCACTTTGCAACACGAATACAAGCCTTATTACCTTTCTAGTCTGCATCAGAGTACCGTATTTGTCGGACTACAAGGCGATATTTTTTTCTCCAATTTCGACCTATGCGCCTAATAAACGAGGGTGCCCTATAAGTGAACAAAATCGTGAGAAGAGAGGCAACGATTGCCGTACTCAGTACAGTCTACTGTGAGTCACAACATCGAAAGTGGTAACGAGTCGCCGACACGACGAATACTCACGTTAAAATGCTTCGAAATCCCTATTATCGTCCGAGATACCGTCCAACAGATGCCATAACCCTTCTTTGGATGTAAAAAGCATCGTTGTAGAGCTTAGAATGCCATAATTCTACCAGTTTTCGCGAAGAATTGGCCAAACACTCAACCGGAAGTCGCAAAAACAGAACTTTCAATTATTTGAGAAGGGAGCCAACTCTCGTTTACGACAACAAAATGGCGGTCGGTAATCGTTTACAGGACGTGTACGGGCTTCAAACTTCGACTTTCTGTTGCGAGGTGTGTATCGCCTTATAAACGAGGGCGCCTTTTACTTGGATTTTGTCAGATGTTTCTTGAAAATTGCCCTATTCGCCTTATACACAGCAGCGCCTAATGAGCCGAAAAGTACGGTAGCTATCGGCAACATACTCATCCTCATCCTCACAATCACTACTTTCATCACTCATTTTCACACAAACAAATGCAAACTGACCGATAAAATGGTTAGATTCAGACAGCCGGAAGTCATACGAGTGCTACAAGCTTTCTGATTGGTTAGCTTAGCTGTATTCGCTTATTCGATTGGCCAAAGTTCAGCGCAAAATATGAACTGAGCCGAACTGAGCCACGATCGTGGCCCATCGTGCTCGTCCCGGGGAGCCCCAATCGGGGCTCATCGTGCCCAGAGGGTTAAGTAGTCTCAAAATTCAAGATATGAATCCAAATGAATCTTGTTATTTTTCTGAAAAACGTTTTACCATGTTTTTTTCTGACTATAAGGCACACATTATTATACACCCCCCAAACATTTTTATGCAGAATTAAAATGTTGTTTAGGGTTCCCACTGTCCTTACAGGTGCTTATAGGTTTTTATATTTGTGGATGGGCCTCATAAGGCCTTATAGGTGCTTATATTTAACCTATCGGTCCTTACAGAAAGTACTTACGTCCTTATGGATAACAAAAAGTCATCATTTTTTTGTAAAGGACGAAAACAAATCTGAAGTGTGCACATTTAGTCTTAAACCTTTCAAAAATGACATAGATTTTGACCGCATTTGCATCCAATCGCGTTCAGAATAAAGTGGAAGTGGAGCAGACGACATAACAAGGGAGGTAAATCACCGAAATCGCTTAATGAGCC
>CM065685.1:21034024-21051524 GCA_017654935.2 Phymorhynchus buccinoides
TCGTCATCTTTATCAAGTAACTCAATCTGTCACCAACTACCATAAGGCGTGGGGCGCCTATCGTCAACCTCTCTTGGATCAAGGTGAGAACACTAATGATAATTGTTTATTGTCTTCATTATCGTCGTCGTTATCATCATCATCGTCGTCATCTTTATCAAGTAACTCAATCTGTCACCAACTACCATAAGGCGTGGGGCGCCTATCATCAACCTCTCTTGGATCAAGGTGAGAACACTAATGATAATGGTTCATCATCATCGTCGTCATCTTTATCAAGTAACTCAATCTGTCACCAACTACCATAAGGCGTGGGGCGCCTATCGTCAACCTCTCTTGGATCAAGGTCAGAACACTAATGATAATTGTTTATTATCTTCATCATCTTCGTCATTGTGGTCGTCGTTATCATTGTTATCATCATCATCATGGTGACTCTGCCTACGTCACCAACTACCAGAAGACATAGGGAGCCAATTGTCAACCTGCATTAGATCAAGATGAGAACACTTAGGATAATAATAGTTCATCATCATCATCATCATCATCATCATCATCATCATCATCATCATCGTCATCATCATCATCATCATCATCATCATCATCATCATCATGACTCAATCTCTGTCACCAACTGTCAGAAAACATGGGTTGCCTATCACCAATCTGCCTTGGATCAAGGTCAGAACATTTATGATGATAATGATTCATCATGATCATCATCATCTTCATCATCATCATCAGAGTGACTCAGTCTATGTTGCCAAATAGCAGAAGACCAATGTGGATCGTCTGGTGCTAACCCGTCGCATAACAAGGAGACAACCCCAAAAACATTTGAACAAAAAAGTGTTGTTGTTTTTTTACCTTTCTTGAGAGAAACTGGTATTGGTCACACAGCAATATTTTGGGTAGAGGCAACAAATATTATTTTAGCTAAGGCCGAATCAGTGAACAGGTCTAAACAAATTTGTTTCTCGACAAAGCATTCTTATCTGTAATGAGCAACTTAGGACGATGATTTGACCGCCAGGGGACAATCAAACCATTAGGGGCTTAGCGCGTGATATTCTTAGTTGGGCGTAGTGAGAGAGAAAGGGAGATGAGTCCCTCCCTCTCTCTCTCTCTCTCTCTCTCACTATGCCCAACTAATAATATCACGCACTAAGCCCCTATACTGGTTTGATTGCCCCCTGGCGGTCAAATCATCATCCTAAGTTGACCATTGTATCCTAATATCTCGTACATATACCCCAAAGGTGATTTAAACCTTTGATAGATTTTTTTGCACAATTCTTTACTAAGTTTCACATACTCAAATTATTAATTCAGAATTTGAAAAAAATATGTTTGTTCATCATAACATTATTTTTAATTCGGTTCTCTAGAAACAACAGAGCCTCAAAGCCCTGTTTACTTTCTGCAGAATGGTACATCTCGAATGCCAAACTTTGAGCAAATGTAAAGTAAAGCACACACGCATGCATGCACACACACACACACAGAGCACACACACACAAGTACACACACACACGCGCGCGCACACACCACACACAATCAATCACGAGCACACGCATACACACACACACACACACACACACACACACACACACACACACACACACACACACACACACACACACACACACACACACACACACACACACACACACACACACACACACACACACACACACAACAAACATATACACACTTTATTGTCTGCATCTCTAGTAAAAAAAAAAAAGTAAAAAAAACCCCATCTCATCCGTACCAAAGATATTCTAAAAGGGTAAGATGGATTACTTAAAAGCTCGGCGAACCGGGCTGATAGAGTTATCGTTAGTGCGGACGTGTACACTATTCACAGTGAAGGCTATCCCAAAACTCGGACTGGAACTTGAACGGAGAATTCAACTGGCCTTTCGACGTGTAAAATGTGTCACGTTTCAAAGGGACATAACCAGTGTTTCTGTCCTCACTAATATAGGGAAAAGAGACCGGATGTTTATCTTCCCCTATGCAGTCTTTGTCCATACCTGTTAGAAGTAAATAACTACCACTTGGTACAGTGGAATCTCCCTTTTAACCCTTTCACCGCCAGCCATTTTTTAGCAAAACAATTCCATTAATGCTTACCTGGTAGAGACAAAAATCTGTCTGTAAGTTGGGGATTCCTCTGTGACATATTTAAAGTAAGGTCTATCCTTACCTCCCAAAATTAAGAGAATAGGGTCTTTGGATAACACTAACAGACCCTGATTTGATGCCTTTTAGTGACATGGGTGTTAAATCATTGTGGTGCAAAAATGCGACATTGGCAGTGAAAGGGTTAAGACCGCAAAAAAAATCCAAAATAAGGTCTCAAGTGGGAGAAATTTGTATAGGGGAGGTAATGTTAATTACATAGAAGGGCAATGTCTCAGAGAAGTAGGTCTTAAGTGGGAGGGAGTCTTATAAGGGTGGAGGGGAGTCTTTATAAGGGAGGTTCCACTGTACTGATACAACTCTGTTGATGTCGGCAGGCCACTACTGCCCGCAGTGGTGCTACGACCAGTCCTCCCAAGCCGTTTCCTGCGGAAGCGGCGAGGACAACAACGCCACCTACACCACCGACGCATCACCCCCCTATCACCCACACTCCGCCGCCCAGCCGAGGGCCATCAACAAACCCAACACCTCCTCCTCTTCCCCGATCTACGCCGGGAGCAACGCAGAGCCACCGAATGGAGAGGACGCAGTACAACAGAGGGAGGGAGCGCAGCACGAGACGAACGGAGGCGACGTGTCCAAAGACTCCGCCGTCGAGGCGAAATCGGATTTCAGCGCCGATGTGAGCGGGGGGTCGCTCAACACCACGGAGGGGGCATCATCCTCGCTGGATGACACAACGGAATCGGGCATCTTCAGTTCGCCGAACGGCATCTCCAGGTTAGGGGGGGGGGGGGGACCTGTTTGAACTGAAAAACGGTGCTAAACTTTCGCGGTTCGAAAAACCGGTTCAAGTTGCTGTGAACCGGTTTTTTTCAACTGCAAACTGAAAGTAAGTTTTTCTTAGAATAACGCATTCTTGTTGAGAAACAACACTGATTCTCAGCGCAGATTGGGCGTTTGTAAACCAAGAGTAGCTGTTTCTAGTTTGTGGTGGTGTATGGCTTTGGCTTTGACTGAGTGTTGAGTTGAGTGTGTGTGTGTCATAAGTCATGAGTTTCTTTATCGTGCGCATGTATGTGTGCGCATGCGTGTGTGTGTGTGTGAATATTCTGACAAATAAATATGTGTTTGCAATGGTGAAACTAGTGATGCGAGTACTGGTTAAAAAAAACGGTTCGATAAAACCGGTTCGAAGAGGGAAAACCGGTTTAACCCTTTCACCGCCAGTGTCGCATTCATGCACCATAATGGTTTAACACCTATGTCACTAAAAGGCATCAAATCAGGGGCTGTTATCCGAAGACACTATTTTCGTAATTTTGTGAGGTGAGGATAGGCCTAAAACCGGTTTGGATTTTTTAACTGGTTTTTAACTCTACTGCAGGTCGCCTGGCGTTGCCGAGGAGGAGGAGCGTGGAGGCGGCAACTCGCCCAAGAAGGAGGACGTCGCGGGCGCCGATACGTCGCCGGACGATGGTTCGGGCCAGACCTCGCCCCACAAGGCCGCCAAGGAGAGGAGGAAGCAGAAGGCCAAGGCGTCGAAAGGCAAAGCGAAAAAGTGATTTGGGGGTGTGTGGGGTGTGTGTGTGTGTGGAGTTGAATGTTGCGGTGCGTGGATGGCTGAGGCTTGTTGCGCGGGAATAATGTCTTCTTCTACTTCATGTGGTTCTTCTTTTCTTTTGATTTTTTTGTTTCTCTCTTTCTCTTTATTTCTGTCTCTCTCTCTCTCTCTCTCTCTCTCTCTCTCTCTCTCTCTCTCACTCTCTCTCTCTCTCTCTCTCTCTCTCTCTCTCTCTCTCTCTCTCTCTCTCTCTCTCTCTCTCTCTCTCTCTCTCTCTCTCTCTCTCTCTCTCTCTCTCACACACACACACAAACACATTCTTGTGCACACTGTCTTGTACATTTCTTGTTCCTTGTTCATTAAGGTAACTCTTTTTTCAATTGTTCAATTGCTCTCTCTCTCTCTCTCTCTCTCTCTCTCTCTCTCTCTCTCTCTCTCTCTCTCTCTCTCTCTCTCTCTCTCTCTCTCTCTCTCTCTCTTCATTTTCACTTGACAGGTATAAGTGGAAGTGGAATATTTTTTTCTTTCGCAGATTCGTCAAATGCTTTTAAGTTCGATTGGTCAGTTGAAAAGGGTTTTTTGATTGCTATTATATTAGTTTAATGAAGACAATCAGTCAATCACTTGCCATCTGATATGGGGTTGTTTTTTTTTTAAATAAGAAAAGTCACTTTTTAGTCTTTTTGTTTGATGTGGTGTGCTGTCATCTTCATAAAGAAACGGAGAAAAAGACAACATATTTTTATTTCTGTAATTAATACGTAGGTTTAGTTTTTAAAGTCAATTCAAAGAAAGATTTTCTGTGAATTTTGTGTGCGTTTCATTTAGAGTGATTCTGAAGCTTTTTTATTTTATTTTTTCTTTCCTGTTTGTGTGCCCAGAAACTTTCTTTTAAAAGCATCGCTTATTGTGGCGATACCATAGCCGATGAGGTTTATCCGAGGCGTGGTTACCGCTGCACATATCTATATTGTTAAAAACTCGGGACTTTACTGGTGTTGCACTGCCTCCGGGCATTGCAGCCAGTATTGCTCCCACCATCTTTGTATTTGCAAATGTCCCATATGTGTCTATGACCGAGAGGACGTAAAACACCATGTTTCATTCATTCCCAGAAACTTTCTAAAGTGAAGAGCATCATTACTTATATTTGTAAGTCTACACACACAGCACATGATGCAAACACACAGAATCAATTGCATGCATGCATATCTTATTAATTGTAATGTTATGCAATTGAACTAAAAAGCATCAAAGCGATACAGTCACATAAAGCACATGAAGATGAATTAAACAATAAACGCGGCGAATAAAACCAAATTTTAAAAAGACTTTGATGAGGTGAATAAAGACATCACACTAAGCTTAACAATGACCGTAGTGAATGGATGACGCGCATACTAGTACAATTGTAATATTATAGAAGCATTGAATTTGTTTTTCTGTTTTCCCCTAACTATTCTTCATTGTTGAAGTATGTTTCGAAAGACAGTTTCTCTTCGCTTATAATTCTATAAATAAACAGCTTAAAAATTAAAAAAAAATTAAAAACCACACCCAGTTTTAAAGAATGTTATGACGTAAAGAGAAGCAAATACTAGTACAATTGTAATATTATAGAAGCATTGAATTTGTTTTTCTGTTTTCCACTAACTATTCTTCATTGTTGAAGTATGTTTCGAAAGACAGTTTCTCTTCGCTTATAATTCTATAAATAAACAGCTTAAAAATTAAAAAAAAATTAAAAACCACACCCAGTTTTAAAGAATGTTATGACGTAAAGAGAAGCAAATACTAGTACAATTGTAATATTATAGAAGCATTGAATTTGTTTTTCTGTTTTCCACTAACTATTCTTCATTGTTGAAGTATGTTTCTTTGCTTATAATTCTATAAATAAACAGCTTAAAAAACAAAAAACAATAAACACCACAAAAGAATGTTATGACGTAAAGAGAAGAAAATACTAGTACCGGTAGATCCACTTATTTTTTTTATCACACAAATAGACTGGTTTGATTTTAAATTTCATAGGCTTTTGTATGCTGAAGTTTCTGAATTTCTGGACCAACTGGGTTTAGTGGTAACTACATGTATTAATTTCAGTGTTGAGTATTGAGTAATTGTTGTGGTGGTATCCATGTCTTTCATAATGAAACAGTTTCTGTATTCGCTTTCTGAGAAGTGCTGGCATATGATATGGTCTGGCTTTAAGGAATTGAAGCAAGTTTGAGGTGTACATGGATACATTGTGATGGTGCAAGCATGACGGAAAATGAAAGCCATTCTCCAACAGTATTTCATTTTAAGATGGAGTCAATTCTATGGTGTGTGTTCTGTGTGTGTGTGTGTGTGTGTCTGTCTGTCATCTGTGTGTGTGTCTGTCTGTCTGTCATCTGTGTGTGTGTCTGTCTGTCTGTCTGTCATCTGTGTGTGTGTCTGTCTGTCTGTCTGTCATCTGTGTGTGTGTCTGTCTGTCTGTGTGTGTGTCGTGTGTGTGTGTCTATCTGTCTGTGGAGGGTGGGGGAGGGGAGGGAAAGGGTCTTTTTATTTTACATTTTGTGATGAAAAGTCTTATCTTGACATTCTTTGAAGGAAAGCCTTTTTCTTGATAATTTTTTTTTTTTTTAAGCTGTGGTCACACAGTTACTACAATGCTTTTTTGTTTGTTCTTGTTCTTAGTTTCAAGAATAAGGATATTGCTTCTGAGAACAAGTTTGAGGTTTGCTTCGACGATTTGTCGGTCGATATGGAAGATTTGCCTGAGACGGAGAGAGAGAACTTGCTTTCCAATCAATGGAATAAGAAATTTCCTGTTTGCTTTGGTTCCATTGTATATAAAATGGTATGATAATTTATGTAAAAAAAAGAAAGAAAATATCTACCTTTGTGTTTGATACAGTCATTGTGTATGTTCCAGTTTTGATGTTTCAAGTGTTTGTGGTTTGAAGGTTGTCTGAATCTTACCATTTTTGTTGTTTTATTTTTGGAATTTTTCACCGGGATTGAGAAATAAATAACAGACTGGATGGATGTTTCAGTTATTGCTTGATTGTTGCGGGACCAGCAAATAAGATTGCTTGGTTGTTTTATGATTTGTTTTTATTTCTGATTATTTTTATGAGAAATAAAATCAGATGATTTTGTGTTTGTTGTGTGTGTGTACTGTACATGTGTGAATGTGTATGTGAAGCTTTCATTTGTGAATGTATTTGCGTCTGTTCATGTGTGTGTGTGTCACATGTGATTGTGTGGAGTGTATGTGTTTGTGTGTGTGTGTGTGTGTGTACTGTACTTGTGTGAATGTGTATGTGAAGCTTTCATTTGTGAATGTATTTGCGTCTGTTCATGTGTGTGTGTGTCACATGTGATTGTGTGGAGTGTATGTGTTTGTGTGTGTGTGTGTGTGTGTACTGTACTTGTGTGAATGTGTATGTGAAGCTTTCATTTGTGAATGTATTTGCGTCTGTTCATGTGTGTGTGTGTCACATGTGATTGTGTGGAGTGTATGTGTTTGTGTGTGTGTGTGTGCTCACTCTTTGTATCTCTCTCATACCCATACACATACACATACAAATACACACACAATATGAAATCACCTTTATTATAAAAACAGTCAGACATTTTTTTTGTATATGAAGCAACACATTCGCTTGCGCATGCGCACACGCACACACACACACAAACACACACACACACCGCTTGCGCACGTACGCCTAAAAGATTCTGCATATGATCTCTCTCTCTCTCTCTCTCTCACTCTCTCTCTCTCTCTCTCTCTCTCTCTCTCTCTCTCTCTCTCTCTCTCTCTCTCTCTCTCTCTCTCTCTCTCTCTCTCTCTCTCTCTCTCTCTCTCTCTCTCTCTCTCTCTCTCTGTGTCGACCATTAACGCAATACCCTAAGGTGTTTCATTTATGAAGGTGTCGTCCTGAGACCAACAAAACAGACTTTAGCATCCATTAATACATCCCATAGACTGTGTTATATCACCTTCTTTCGAGTTCTTTCATCTAGTTGCCAAAGTCATTTTTGACCATTATTGCGTACGTAGAAAACTATTCGGTTATGTGCAGAAACGGCAGCGATGAAAGAATGTGCAATAGCCTGGGTGAAGCCTTGTGGTATTAGAATTAAGGTCTGTATGCACGTTAACATTATTCACAAAATATCACTATTTCGACTTAAGTTGTAAGTCATAGGTCTGTGTGCACGTTAACATTATTCACGAGATATTTATATTTCGCCATGGCAACATTAAGAGTTGTAAGTCATATTATGAGTGGCCTAACACTGTGTTGCCATGGGGAACTAGAAATAGATTGTGAATAATGTTAACGTGTACCCAGACCTCTATGAGTGGCCTAACACTGTTGCCATGGGGAACTAGAAATAGATTGTGAATAATGTTAACGTGTACCCAGACCTCTATGAGTGGCCTAACACTGTGTTGCCATGGTGAAATAGAAATAGATTGTGAATAATGTTAACGTGTACCCAGACCTCTGAGTGGCCTAAACACTGTGTTGCCATGGTGAAATCGAGATATTTTGTGAATATTGTTAACGTGCACACAGACCTTTAGGAAGCCCTTTCTCACACACACACACACAGAGCCATACTAGATAATATCTACAAAAGATGTATCAAAAAGAAAGTAAAACAACTGTCATTTATCAACATATCAAGAACCATATTATTTAACCTTTTCAACACCAGCCATTTTTCATGTCCCATATGTGCCTTCCCAGGTCGAGAGGACGTAAAATTCCAAATTTACTATTACCAGCCATTTTTCAGCCAAAACTTACCTGGGTAGAGAAAAGATTTTGTCTGCACTATTGGGGATTCCTCTCTGACATGCATAAAATAGGGTCTATCCTTACCTCCCAAATTAAGAACATAGGGTCCCTGGATACCGGACCCTCATTTGATGCCTTATAGTAACATGGGTGTTGATTAAATCGGTGTGGTGCCAAGAGGCGATGAAAGGGTTTTAAAGTCCTGAGGTACTTTCACAAAGTACATTGGCTACTAAGATATGTCCAAATCGAGACCATTGCACGCACATCCATTATCGCAGGATGTATCTATGGCTAATAAAGAGAACAGCACACAAGCAGTTGAACTGCGTAAGAAAAGGAGACAGGCACTTGTGATTAACACCATAAGGAGTGTTAACCATTCATGTATTTATAGACAAGATATTGGCATTTCTGTGGAAGCGTTCTATATACGTGTACAGTTGCTTGTGGTACTGTTCTATTTACAGAATTGGCTGATTCCCCTATGTTCGAGATTTGATAATTGTTTGTCTTCCATTCAAAGCTGTCGTGTCCTCCAACCCTCCTCAAAACAGACCCCAGATCTGACAAAAACACCACAAATTATCAACCTCCAGCCCACCCTCCCCCCTTCCCGGTCCCATTTCTCCTGCCTTGCTCCTCCCCCCCCCCCCCTCCCATTTCCCTACAAACTAAACTTAGTATAGGGTTATATTTTAGGTTGCTGCTGGACGTGGCATCACGTTGGTGACTCTCTGAACGGGCACTGTACTGGCCATGCAGGTCACTTCTTCTTCTTCTTCTTCAGTCGCTCAGACAGTTTCCTGTCCATTATAAGCGCAGATGCGTCATGCTGACGTTATGCGCCTAACTAAGAAATAGTTAGGCCCAGCAAGTCCGACTTCGGCTGGAGGAAATCTTACTGAAAGTGTTTCTTGAAAAAAGGCAGAAGAATGAACCGGTAAGGCAGAAAGATAGTAGATGACAGTAAGCAAAGGGAAAAGGCAGAGTCAAAGAGAGTGACAGATTAGAGGAAGTTACAAGCACAAAGCTTCCAGAAGGTGTGGGAACTATTTATACAAAAGACCCCCCGGTATCCCCACGGGGTGATGCAGGTCACTCACATTAGAGTGGGTTTTGTGTTGTTGTTTTTTAAAAGTGGTGCTCTCTCCTTATTCGTCGATATAATAATGGCACAACGAAGTGAGACTTCGACTCAGAAGTCAACATCAAGATCAAGACTGCCTTCTTCTCCTTCATTCTTCCCCTGCTCCCAGTTCAGTAAGAACAGGAGTAAGGTGCAACTCTTTCAGTTTTTCACTGATTTCAGGGGTTTTATTTTTTGTTTTTACCAGAAACTGAACTCCAGGGGGGGGGGGGGGGGGGGGGGGGGGTCAAAGAGAGTGGCAGATTAGAGGAAGTTACGAGCACAGAACTTCCAGCAGGTGGGGGAACTATCTTTTATTATAGATCGGGCAAAGGGCAATAACCGATCAGAAGGGTAGCTCATGGGTTCAGCCTTCAAAGTGCGTGTAGGGTAAGACGGGGTAAAAAGCCCATGGGCGGGTAAGAAGCCCATGCCAATTATCTCATGAAATAAAGCAAATTTCAGTCACATTTTGCCCATGAGACGAGTGTTAAACAATGCAATAAAGCAAATTTCACCATGAGACGAGTGTTAATGGGCAAAATGTGACTGAAATTTGCTTTATTTCATGAGATAACTGGCATGGGCTTCTTACCCGCCCGTGGGCTTTTTACCCCGTCTTCCCCTACTTATCATCTGATTCAGTTGTCAGGCGGTGCTCGTCTGAAATCCACATGGGAAAAGAACAGGAACAGGGGTTATCCTAGGAACCTGTATCACCATAGCCTGCCCATGCAGAGGAAATCACACATTAAAAGATGGAATAGTTCTTTGGATGTTTAGCATGAAATATTAGCGTGGGTTGTTGCTCAGTCAGTGCATTTTGCTTGCTTGTCATGACGGAATAAAGATGACGTGCAGTCCGTTTAAATTTACTGATTCTGATCTTTCTTTTGGTACCAAATTTAGCTTCATTACTGCACATAATTATGCGGTCATCCTAAGGGGGACGGGAAGCATAGGGGAAGACGGGGTAAAAAGCGCATGGGCGGGTAAGAAGCCCACCCCAATTATCTCATGAAATAAAGAAAATTTCAGTCAAATTTGCCCATGAGACGAATGCTAGACATTAACGCTCGTCTCATGGGCAAAATGAGACTGAAATTTGCTTCATTTCATGAGATAATTGGGGTGGGCTTCTTACCCGCCCATGCGCTTTTTACCCCGTCTTCCCCTACCCATATTTTGGAAGTTGTCCTGGAAACAAAAAATCATAAAACAATTCTATACCTCTGACATCTCTAAAACTTTGTGAAAAGGCTGTGTGTACAGTTATCTCTCTTTGTGCAAAATTTCATGGCAATAGCTGCAGTAGAAGCTGAGAAACAAAAATGCTCCAAAAATACACGCCAAGGCCCCCCTTAACATAGCATAAAATAGATAACAGCCCCAGACATTCCAAGGTTGGTACACTGCTCAAAATTTTCTAAGGATAGATTTTTTTAAATAATTATTGTCTTGGGTGGGGTAATATATAATTATTATATGACGGGAGATAGCAATCATTCGTGAACGCAAGCTCACTCAAACTTGTTTTGATCAAAAGTTCGCTCCATTGAGTTGTTTTATGCATTTTGAAGGGGTATCACAAACTATCCTTGAGGAAAGCAAATCAAATCGTTCTCGGACCTCATTTTTGATCACAATGTTAAGATGAAATATAAATTAAGCTAAATAGGAAAAAAAAACCCGGCTTTATGTTTATATTTGATAACTTTGCACGTTTAAGACACTATCCTTAGCAAATTTTGAGCAGTATACTTATTTCCTTCGCTTGCACCCACTTCGCCTTTTGTTCTATAATCCAAGTGGAAGGAAAGATGTATTTTGATGTAGACTTCCAGTAAAGGAAAACAACAACAAAACAATGGTCTCGTTTTGTTTGCTTCTTTGTTTTGCTTTCTGTGTCTACTTTGAGTTTGTTTACTCGTTTGTTTTTCTCTGTTTTGTTACCTTACGTATTGCTTTAAAGGGGCACCCGGACGGATGAGTTTTTGCAAGAAACACGTCCAGATCAGCCTGAGCAGGAAAACACCCTTTACAGAGATCGCAAAACTCACTTTGCTCTGGTTTCCCAGAAATCAAGCCGTCAAAAAGGCGATTCCTCCTTGGCGGAGGTGCTGGAAGTCAAAATCTTTCACCCAAAGAGAAGGCGTTTGCCGTCTCTTTTTGAATGGCCGCCTGCGTTTAGACCAAATCGTTTGCACGAACTTTTCGCAATACAAGCCTTTTTATTTTATTTTATTTTTATTTTATACAGTTTATCTAAAGGAGTTTCGCTCACAGCAAAGGAAATAGCTCCTTTGCAAAAAAAAAAGAAAACGCTTCAACCACCATGAGTGACCAGGTCCACCCACCCCATCCAAAATGGCTTCTCTCTTCGGCATCTCCGCCAAGGAAAAATCGCCGTTTTGACGGTTTAATTTCTAAGAAACCAGAGCAAAGTGAGTGTTCCGATCCTTGAAAAGGCTGTCTTTCTGGTGATCTCGACGTGTTTCTTGCAAAAACTCATCCATCCGAGTCCACCTTGCTATTAGATCTATGCATGTTCGGATGTTTGCCAACAGGAGCTGTCAGTTTCGTTTTAGCCAGCCTCTCCATTTCCCATCAAGTTTAATTAGCTAAAGTGTCAGCGTCACAATACTGCTATCTCTTTGAATGGTGAATCTTCATGATCATCTATCTCATTCTCTTCTCTATCTGTTCCTCCTTTCCGCATTTAGCAGGTTTTTGTTTGGTCTCTGCTCTTCTCTTTCCCCTCTCTCTATCTAATATCTTTGATTTTCACTATATAAAAATAAACAGACAAACGGAAAGACAGACACACACACAGACATACACACACACACACACACACACACACACACACACACACACACACACACACACACACACACACACACACACAGAGACCGGCACGCACGCACGCACACACATGCACACGCACGCGCGCACACACACACACACACACCCCAGCGCGCGCGCGCACGTGCACACGCACACACACGCGCGCGCGTGTACATGCGCACGCACATGACACGAACACACATACACAAACACATAGACCTGCACAGGCCCACACACATACTCTCAGACACATAAATTAACACATGCACATGGATACACGCACGCGGGCATGCACGCACGCACACACATACATACACAAACACACACACACACACACACACACACATACATGCATACATACATTCGCGCGCACGAGAGAGAGAGAGAGAGAGAGAGAGAGAGAGAGAGAGAGAGAGAGAGAGAGAGAGAGAGAGAGAGAGAGAGAGGGAGAGAGAGAGAGAGAGGGAGGGGGGGGGGGGGAGAGAGAGAGATAGAGGGGGGAGAGAGAGAGAGAGAGGGGGGGGAGAGAGAGAGAGAGAGAGAGAGAGAGAGAGAGAGAGAGAGAGAGAGAGAGAGAGAGAGAGAGAGAGAGAGAGAGAGAGAGAGAGAGAGAGTCTCTTTTCTTCTTCTGTTTTTCTGCTTCTTCGTCTTCTCCTTCTTCCTTTTCTTCCTGAAAAGCATGGTGCAGCCTACAGTCGAATATATTATGGTGCAGCCTACAGTCGAATATATATGGTGCAGCCTACAGTCAAATCTACAATGCAGCCTACAGTCAAATTTAGAGATAGGTACAGTGCAGCCTACAGTCGAAAAATTACATTACCGCCTAAAGTCAAATATATAGGGGAAGACGGGGTAAAAAGCGCATGGGCGGGTAAGAAGCCCACCCCAATTATCTCACGAAATGAAGCAAATTTCAGTCACATTTTGCCCATGAGACGAGCGTTAATGTCTAGCATTCGTCTCATGGGCAAATTTGACTGAAATTTTCTTTATTTCGTGAGATAATTGGGGTGGGCTTCTTACCCGCCCATGCGCTTTTTACCCCGTCTTCCCCTATGGTGCAGCCTACAGTCGAATCTACAATGCCGCCTACAGTCGAATCTACAGTGCAGCCTACAGTCGAATCTAAAGTGCGGCCTACAGTCGAAAAATTACACTGCAACCTACAGTCGAATGCAAATTTGCAGCCTACACTCGAAAAAGTGGGCTGCAATGTACGTTTTCGACTGTAGGCTGCAGTGTGCATTTGACTGTAGGCTGCAATGTTATGTTTCGACTGTAGGCTGCAATTTACATTCGGCTGTAGTCTGCATGGTATATTCGACTGTAGGCTGCATGGTATATTCGACTGTAGGCTGCATGGTATTTTCGACTGTAGGCTGCATGGTAGATTCGACTGTAGGCTGCATGGTATTTTCGACTGTAGGCTGCATGACATATTCGATTGTAGGCTGCATGGTATTTTCGACTGTAGGCTGCATGGTATTTTCGACTGTAGGCTGCATGGTATTTTCGACTGTAGGCTGCATGGTATTTTCGACTGTAGGCTGCATGGTAGATTCGACTGTAGGCTGCATGGTATATTCGACTGTAGGCTGCATGGTATATTCGACTGTAGGCTGCATGGTATATTCGACTGTAGGCTGCATTGTATATTCGACTGTAGGCTGCATGGTATATTCGACTGTAGGCTGCATGGTATATTCGACTGTAGGCTGCATGGTATATTCGACTGTAGGCTGCATGGTATATTCGACTGTAGGCTGCATGGTATATTCGACTGTAGGCTGCATGGTATTTTCGACTGTAGGCTGCATGGTATATTCGACTGTAGGCTGCATGGTATATTCGACTGTAGGCTGCATGGTATATTCGACTGTAGGCTGCATGGTATTTTCGACTGTAGGCTGCATGGTATATTCGACTGTAGGCTGCATGGTATATTCGACTGTAGGCTGCATGGTATATTCGACTGTAGGCTGCATGGTATTTTCGACTGTAGGCTGCATGGTATATTCGGCTGAATTCCGCGTCCCCTGTTCCCTGTTTAGTGCTCTAGCTAAGTTGCAAGCACCTTTTATCCTATTTTAGTTCCATGTTCATTTCTGGGTTTTTTTTTAATATTCGTTTTTTTAAATTTCACAACTGAGTCTGTGTGCACAAAATGTCTCTATTTCCCCATGGCAACACAGCGTTAGGCCACTCATAAAATGACCTACAACTCACTGTGCTGCCATGGGGAAATGGTGATTATATTTTGTGAATAATATTAACGTGTATACACAGACCTTTACTGATTCACTTGCACAAGAACAGAACTCACTACTTGTTTATATGGGCTTTCAGTCAGCCTTTTAGGTATACCCTCGAACTGACTGGGTCGTTTCAACGCGTGGCTGATTCAGTGATCGTGTCTCCTCTGTCTTGTAGGTAAAAAAAAACACCTTGATGATAATTATGGATGGGGGTAGGGAGAATCCCTGATGAAGAAGAGAAATGTAAACAGCAACAAGTTTCGAAACATCCTCAAGGTTAGTTCCCTTGTTACAAAGGATCCTGCTGTCGCCTTTAATTTTCTTCATTCTTGTCGGTGAGTTACTGCGGGTTAGGGTTAGGGTCCTTCATAATAAATCGTTTTCTTTATCTCATCAGATCCTCAGATTGACCTCTTTGATAAAACTGTGCTTCCAATTCTTACATACGGATGTGAAATTTGGGGGTTTGACATGAATGATATTATTCAAAGACTGCAGCTAAAATTTTATAAGTTGGTTTTGAAAGTGCGACAATCGACTCCTTCTTTCATGATATTTGGAGAGACAGGAAAATATCCCGTATCAGTCACTGTTAAATCCAGAATGTTATCATTTTGGTTTAACCTAGTAACACACCATCACAGTGCAAGTGAAAAGCTATCATTTATTGTGTATAAAACCCTTTTGAGAATATATGAATTAAATGTACACGAAAATAAATATATCAAATGCATTCATACGTTATTAAATGACATTGGTTTAAGTAGTTTTTGGTTGAATCAAAATTTGCTTGATGTACATCCTTTATGGTTCAAAGAGAAAGTGAAGAGATGTCTTAAAGATAGCTTCTTACAAACCTGGTATATGCATGTTGATAATGATGAATTATATATGAACTATAGAATGTTTAAACCATCATTTGGTGTTGATCCCTACTACTTAGTACTTCCTCAGAATTATGTGTTTACCATTCTAAAATTTAGAACAACTAATAATAACTTGCCAGTAAATAAACTGCGTTACGATAATATACCCAGAAGTGAACGAAATTGCGAAAAGTGTAGCGTACATGATGTGGCAGATGAGTTCCATTATTTGTTTGTCTGTCCCTTCTTTAATGCTGAAAGAAATAGATATCTTCCACGGTACTTTTTTGTGCGACCAAATGCGTATAAATTTAATGCTTTGTTTTCCTCAAAAAATAAGAAACTTTTGATTAAGCTTAAGCACTTTGTTACAGTTATAAACAGTTCTTTTCGATGATTTGTATGGACAAAATGTAACATGTTTGTTTGTTTTTTGTAATAATGATATTGGTATATTTGTCCTAGTTATTTCCTTGTCGTTCATAATATAGACATCACTCTGTTTTGATGTTCGATTGTTTAACTATGTGTGTACTTTGTTTTATATTTCTGTGCCCCAAGTGGGTATGAAATAAAACATTTGCCTTGCCTTGCCTCTGATTTATAAGAGAGATGTATTACTTTCGATAACGAACCGAAGAATTACTCTGGCGTAAGTCATTCGTTTCGTGTTTGAAGAGGTTTGCGTAGCAGTGGAGTTGAGCCGGAACATTTAGGAATCATTTTGCTTCAGAGGGTGGTGATTAAAAGAAAGCCAGGAGAGCTAATAGGAATGCAAAGCAAAGACTGCATAGGGGAAGATAAGCATCCGGTCTCTTTTCCCTATATGAGTAGTGAGGACAGAAACACTGGTTATGTCCCTTTTAAACAGGACACATTTTACACGTCGATAGGCCAGTTCTCCGTTCAAGTTCCAGTCTGAGTTTTTGGATAGCCTGCACTGTGAATAACGTACTGTCCCCACGCAATAATTATTGGTAAAAAAAATGTGATAATGGGAGTATGTAATTGTATAAAATGTGTGATGGCAGTAATGTTATGCATTATTTAATCAGTAGAATAAAATAGTCAGCATGTTACCTTGAAACTGAACGGGTCGAGTCTTTTTTTCCCCCTAAGGGTGCCAGAATGATCAATTTAATGATCGTGGGCCCCAAAGAGAAGAAGAAGAAGAAGAATGCGTGGCTGATTGTGTCCTCTTGTCTAGTAGGACTCCAAATTATATATTTAGTACTGGCTGGTCCCCCCGTGGGGATACCGGGGGGTCTTTTGGATAAATAGTTCCCACACCTTCTGGAAGTTCGATCTGTGCTTGTAACTTCCTCTAATCTGTCACTCTCTTTGACTCTGCCTTTTCCCTTTGCTTACTGTCATCTGCTATAATCTTTCTGCCTTACCGGTCCATCCTCCTGCCTTTTTTCACGAAACACTTTCAAAAACATTTCCTCCAGCCCCACAAGTCGGACTTGCTGGGCCTAACTTTTTATTTTATTTAGGCGCATAACGGCAGCATGACGCATCTGCGCTCATAATTAACAGGAAACTGTCTGAGTGAACGAAGAAGAAGAAGAAGAAGTACTGGATGGTGATTTCAAGTTTCTTTTTTGTCTGTCGTCGTCGTCGTCATCGTTGTCGTCGTCGGCTATATCCAGATTTTCATCCGTAAGGGAGCTCATGATCATTTTGTTGACAGTAAAAGGTGAAACAGATTGCTCTTTCCGTTATCAGATTATCTTTTCTTACCGGGCGAACATGTGGATGTTGGCGTCGTCGTCATCCTCGTCGTCATCATCGTGCTGATCACAGTCCTCCTGCTACTCCTCCTCCGCCTCATTCTCGTCGTCATCGTCGTCGTCGTGGTCGCCCCCCCCTCCTCCCTCCCCCCC
>CM065685.1:21056524-21059024 GCA_017654935.2 Phymorhynchus buccinoides
GCTTGGAAAAGTAAACATGGATTTTCACTAAATGTAACCACCCTGTTCCTAAAATGTGGGTTTAATTAGAATGATAGGTAGGATAGATGAATTATATCTAAGAATAAAAAATGATAATAATATTATAAAAAGATGTGGGTTTTTTTTGTTGACATGCATTTTTGTACCAAAGGGATGTAACTCTTGCATAAGTTACTTCCCTTGCATTATTCTCCCTTAAGCCATCTCGTTCTGAAAGATACGCCATACGATTATACCAGTGCAGTGTGCTTTCCCCCCTTTCTTTATTGCATTTATCTTTGCCTATCTTACTGTATGTCTGTCTCTCTGTCCCTCTGTCTGTCTGTCAGTCTGTCTGTATGTCAGTTTCACCCGTGTTTTTGAAGAAGCCTAAATCGCATCGAGTTTTGCTGCTAGTTAATTAAGCTTCTTTTTTTTAAATTATGTCACAGTAGAGATCGCGATTTGGTAGAATCGGTGACTCTACTAGCACAAACTACGATCGGAGTTTCTGCTAGCAGAAACCACGATCGCCGTGTCTACCACTAATGTGTTGGTAGAGACTACGGTATATCCAGACAACTATTGATTAGGTGTTACGTACTTTATAGTCACAGAGGAGTCTGTGAAATTCGGGTTGCTCCCACCTGGAGAGCGCGTCGCAGCCACAGGCGCGTCACCCATTTTATTTTGGGGGGCATGCCATTTTTGTGTGACTGATGAGGAAGGAAAGGGGGTGGGTAATTTTGACCAAACGACAACTTTTTCGTTGCCACTGGGATTAACGTGTGCTAAGTGCATGGGCACACGGGACCTCGGTTTATCGTCCCATCCGAAAGACTCCACGTTCAGACGGTAAGGCCTAGTGCAAAGTGAGAGGAAAACTACCCTGTAGCCAGGTTCGAACTCGGGTTTACTTGGCACGAGGCGAACGCGCTACCACTGTGCCACTCTACACATGATGATGATGATGACTGTGATAATGATGATGATGATGACGACGATGATGATGAAAAATTAATATAGATATTATTCACATGCAGGAAATTTATATTTTGTTCTGAATTATCTAGAACTCATATCGTCGGTTGTCTTTCAAATAATTAAACGATTGAGTAAATGAATGGAAATTTCTTTGTTTCTATTGATGAAGCTTTGCGCTTTGAAAGGGCAAAGGGCATTTCAGTTTCTTGCGTGATGCCAGTACTCAGACGAATTTAGCCGGCTGTTGGCAGGACTATAATTTACACTTTTATTATAGTATAAACGATTATCTAATTAACTAAATTCCAGTTTCTGATACCTTTACCAGTCGCGAAGCGAAGCTGGTATTGTTTTCACTTGGTCCGTGTTTCAACAAAAAAACCAAATGTTTGTTTGTCTGTCTGTCTGCCTGTTTGTCTGGGACAGCGATAACTCGACAACGCTTGGATATATCAACATGAAAATCTACAGGTGGATACTAGGGGTCAAAAGCTTGGACAAGTGCGACATTGGGCCAAATCGGGTTAGCGGTTAAGGGTTTAGGTTAAGATTAGGGTTAGGGTTAGGGGTGCAAGCGTGTGTCGCGACTGGGTCAGTTTAAGCAAGTACTCTAGTTCTTATTGTTTTTGTTTTCTTTGTTTAAAATGTCTCTCCCCCTGTTTCTTCCTGTTTTCTGTTTTCTTTGTGACTCTCTCTCTCTATTTTCACTCCTTTCTTTCTTTCTTTTTCATTTTATTTTTCCCGTTTTCTGGTTTTTTTCTTAGTCATTTTCTTTCTTGCTTTCTGTCTTTCTTTCCTTTTCGTTGTCCATTTTGTCTGGGGGTTTTTTCCCCTGATTGTCTTTCTATGTACTATTCCTTCCTTCCTTCCTTCCTTCCTCCCTTCTTTCCTTCCTTTCTTTATTCCTCTTCTTTACCTTTCTTTCTTTTTCTCTCCCCCCCGCCCCCCCCCCCCCCCTCTCGGCCTTTCCTAGTATCCTTCCTCTCTTTAAAAACTTTCTTTTTTTCTATATTTTCATCTTTTCCTACGACCCCCCCCCCCCCTTTTCTTATCAATTTCACCCCTCTATTCATTTTATATTCGCTTTGCTTTTCTGCCGCACAGTTGCTTCTTGCTGTTCTCTTTTCAAAACTCGTAGTCTAGTTTGTCACCCACTTTATAACAACTTTGGTTCTATTTTCGCAAACCAAATCATTTTGTGTCCCTTTTGCCTAAGATAACTATCTCCTCTCTTCACCTCTGTTTCTCTCTGTTCCCCCTCGCCCCGCCCCCCCCCCCCCCTCCCTTTCCTAGTATCCCTTCCTCTCTTTAAAACTTTCTTTTTTTCTATATTTTCCCCTACGACCCCCCCCCCCTTTTCTTATCAATTTCACCCCTCTATTCATTTTATATTCGCTTTGCTTTTCTGCCGCACAGTTGCTTCTTGCTGTTCTCTTTTCAAAACTCGTAGTCTAGTTTGTCACCCACTTTATAACAACTTTGGTTCTATTTTCGCAAACCAAATCATTTTGTGTCC
>CM065685.1:21066524-21069024 GCA_017654935.2 Phymorhynchus buccinoides
TGAACAGATTTTATATATAGCCTTGGGGTTCGGACCCGTGATTTGAGCGCGCGCGATCATGCGTACACGCGCGCACAGAAAAATTCATGAAACTGTGTTATAGACCATTCATCAAGAAATGTTGTGAGAAAAAACAACTGCATTAAAATACATGCAAAACTTCGCGAGATATTAGCGATTATGTGTTTCGGGGTTTGAACCCCGTAACTGGCGCGACCTTGACCTTAATGTAATAACAGTAAATACATCAGTGGATAGCCGGCATCTTGGCAAACTAGTATACCAAATTTGATGATGATAGACTGAATAGGTTTTGAGAAAAACCGACGAATAGCCGGACGGACGGAGGCACGCCGGACACCGGACGGATGGACGGACGGACGGACCAGACAAAAACAATAGCTCCCCGAACCTTCGGCTCGGGGACTAAAAAGAAAGAAAGGGAGAAAGAAAGACAGAAAGAAAGACAGACAGAGAGAGAGACAGACAGAACGCTAGCGAGCATGAGACTGAAAGAAAACACAGAGACAGACTGCACAGACCAAGATAAGAATACGCTCAGTATATAACACCGCATTATATAGTTTGGAAGGAGAGGAAGGACAAAGAGAGAGAGAGAAGGGTGGGGGTGGGGGGGGGGGGGGGGGGATAGGGGTATGGGGATAGGGGTAGCTGGGTGGGGGGTGGGGGGGGTGGGGGGGGGGTGGACACTTGTCCAAACAGGATGCCAAAAAATCAGCAACATTGACATAAATTGTCTTCATCAAAGTCAGACCAGGCTGACAAAGAGATCAAGGAGTAAACAGAAGTAGAAAGAAAGCGGGGATGGGGAAGCACGCGAGAGATCACCTGGGCTTACTTACCTAAGTACGTGACTTTTATTGAACTTATTAAAAGAGCCTATTTACAACTCTCCGAGTTAACAACGCCTACATGATGTCTACCTGTCGGTTAAAATAATTTAACCCCCCCCCCCCCAAAAAAAAAAAAAAAAAAAAAAAAAAAAAAAAAGATGATAAAAACTTGTTTGACGTTCGTACGCGTCTGGGAAGAGAGACCTGGGTAATGGGGTGAGGGTGGTGGATTAGATTAAGGGGAATGGGAGAGAGAGAGAGAGAGAGAGAGAGAGAGAGAGAGAGAGAGAGAGAGAGAGAGAGAGAGAGAGAGAGAGAGAGAGAGAGAGAGAGACAATTCTATGCTTGTGGGACGGTGAAGGGCTAGGGATGGGGGTGGGGTGGGGTGGTGGGTGGGAGGGGGTATTATTTTCAAACAAACAACGACAGTTTGTATACATGCCTCTCTCAAGTTCCCGTTCTTTGACTTGTAAATAATGAACACACACATCCACACGTGTGGCAGACTCCTTTACGCCGACAATGAACACATAGGGTACAAATACCCGCTTTTTGAGCACTCGCCATACACAGGCTCAAACACACACACACACACGCACACACGCACACACACACACACACACACACACACACAAACACGGGCGCGCACGCGCACACACACACACACACGCGCACGCACACGCACACACACACACACACACACGCCCCGGCACACACACACACACGCACCGTACGCACGCACGAACGTATGCACACACACGCGCGCACACATGCACAGAGAGAGAGAGAGAGAGAGAGAGAGAGAGAGAGAGAGAGAGAGAGAGAGAGAGAGAGAGAGAGAGAGAGAGAGAGCAATAATGACAAGAGAGACAAACAGTGGGTGGCGCTGCCAGATTTTCGTATTGGCACATGTAGGCTGTATGTTGGTTCATTAAAACAGATTTTGAGATTTTCGTTGTCAGGTGGAAAAGTAACCGAGAGAGAAAGAGAGAGAGAGAGAGAGAGAGAGAGAGAGAGAGAGAGAGAGAGAGAGAGAGAGAGAGAGAGAGAGAGAGGAGGGGAGAGAGAGAGAGAGAGGGAGAGAGAGAGAGAGAGAGAGAGAGAGAGAGAGAGAGAGAGAGAGAGAGAGAGAGAGAGAGAGAGAGAGAGAGAGACAGAGACAGAGAGACAGACAGACAGACAGACAGACAGACAGAGCCAGAACACTAGTGAGCATAAGACTCAAACAAAACACAGAGACAGACTGCACATAAACAGACCAAGATAAGAATACACGAGAATAAAGCTCGGTGTCCATCAGTGTAGTAGGTACTACACAACACGTTTGACAATCGTTTGACAAAATGGCACCACGCCTTGTTGCTTTTGACTCGCTGACAGGTTCTGGACACAAGCAGGTCTGCTTCTTTTGGTCTCTCTCCCTCTCCCAAGACCCAAACAACATGGGGGACAGCAGACCCAGTGCGTACACATTGCACGCCAGTCGGTGTGAATGACATGGCAGCAGGCGTGGTGAGAGAGAAAACACAGATTGAAACAAAACAGATGCTTTGTATTAGCCAGCACACGAGATGTACACCGAGCCTAACACTGCATTAAATATTTTGGAAGGAGAGGAAGGACACACAGAGAGAGAGAGAGAGAGA
>CM065685.1:21074024-21079024 GCA_017654935.2 Phymorhynchus buccinoides
CTCTCTCTCTCTCTCTCCTCCCCCTCTCTCTCTCTGTCTCTCTCTCTCCCCCCTCTCTCTCTCTCTCCCTCTCCTCTCTCTCTCTCTCTCCCTCTCTCTCTCTCTCTCTCTCTCTCTCTCTTCTCTCTCTCTCTCTCTCTCTCTCTCTCTCTCTCTCTCTCTCTCTCTCTCTCTCTCTCTCTCTCTCTCTCTCTCTCTCTCTCTCTCTCTCTCTCTCTCTCTCTCTTGTGTGCAAAATGCGTTTCCTGTCCATTCTGAAGAGAGAAAAAAAAGTTGTCAATGCGTTTCTTACCTCAATCTTTTTTCTTTCTTTTCTTTTTTTTGGTTCCTCCATCCCCATCTCTCTCTAACCTCAACAATCGCCCTAATTTCTCACCCACCCACCCACCCACCCACCCCTTCTATCTTATTCTTGGGAAAAAAAAAGAT
Organism: Phymorhynchus buccinoides; assembly: GCA_017654935.2. Lineage (NCBI taxonomy): Eukaryota > Metazoa > Mollusca > Gastropoda > Neogastropoda > Raphitomidae > Phymorhynchus > Phymorhynchus buccinoides. The sequence goes on from CM065685.1 coordinate 21,074,454, forward strand.
AGTTCTTTTGGGGGGGCAGAACCATTTCTGACATTAACCCTACAAACTGCAGTTTTCCTGCTACCGATGGATGCTGGAAGATCGTGTTAATGCCCCCCCCCCAATGTGTTTGTTCTTCGGGGGTGTTTTAGAAGCTCTCCTTCAGAGCTTTCCTTGCCTGCAATAATTCTATATCGGTGTATATCATGGTGTACGATAATCGTGTTTAACCCTTTCACCGCCAGCCATATTTCAGCCCAAAATACCCATTAAATGTGCCTGGGGAGAGAGAGAACAAAGTCCAGCTGCAGTATTGGGGATTGTTCTGTGACACATATAAAATAAGGTCCATCCTTACTGCCCAAAACTAATAGGACAATAGGGCCTTTTGGATAATAGACCCCGATTTGATGCCTTTTAGTGACATAGTTGTTCAATCACTGTGGTGCTAAAATGCGACTTTGGCGTTGAAAGGGTTAAAAGAGCCTCTTTATAATTACGGTATCAAATACGCCACTAACGAAGATCCAATGCCGCATTTTAAAAAAAAAAATTGTTGTTGTGTGTGTGTGTGTGTGTGTGTGTGTGTGTGTTGTTGTTTTTTAATATAAAAAATTCCTTAAAAACACACTGACGCACCACGATTAAGTCCCTTGTTGTTGTTTTCTAGGTAGCTGTGACCCACATACAAATGTCCCCAACTTCAAATTGGGGCTGCTCTTTAAAATGATGTTTCGTTTTGAATTCGGGGACATTTGTATGGGAGTCAAACCGGGTCAAAACAAGATTTCTTACTAGCTATTTGAGGGAAAACACGTGAAGCCCGTGATTTTGACACGTGACCTGGTGGGTCTTTAAGACCTCTGTGCATGTTATCATTATTCACAAGATATCTCTATTTCCTCCATGGCAACACAGTGTTAGACCATCCATAATAAATGTACGTGTACACTTTAATTAACACTAATTCACAAAATATCTCTACTTCCCCGTGGCAACACGGTGAGTTGTAAGTAATTGGCCTAACATTGTGTTGCCATGGGGAAATAGAGATATTTAGGGGAAGACGGGGTAAAAAGCGCATGGGCGGGTAAGAAGCCCACCCCAATTATCTCATGAAATAAAGAAAATGTCAGTCAAATTTGCCCATGAGACGAATGCTCGTCTCATGGGCAAAATGAGACTGAAATTTGCTTCATTTCATGAGATAATTGGGGTGGGTTTCTTACCCGCCCATGCGCGTTTTACCCCGTCTTCCCCTATGTGAATTATGTTTAACGTGTGCGCAGACCTTAATGACTTACAACTCACTGTGTTGCATGGCCATGGGGAAATAGTGATTTTGTGTGAATGTTGTTGACGTGTATAGAGACCTTTACATGCAGTCTTAAGGAAGTAAAAGAAAAACTTCCTTGTCAGGCAGACTGACAGGCAGGCAGGCAGGCCGGCGTCACGAGAAATATGTCCTGGCGTGAAATATGTGAAGACGGGGTAAAACGCCCATGGGCGGGTAAGAAGTCCATGCCAATTATCTCATGAAATGAAGCAAATTTCAGTCACATTTTGCCCACGAGACGAGTGTTAATGTTTAGCATTCGTCTTATGGGCAAATTTGACTGAAGCCCATGCCAATTATCTCATGAAATAAAGCAAATTTTAGTCCCATTTTGCCCATGAGATGAGTGTTAATGTTTAGCATTCGTCTTATGGGCAAATTTGACTGAAATGTGCTTTATTTCATGAGATAATTGGCACGGGCTTCTTACCCGCCCATGGGCTTTTTACCCCGTCTTCACCTATATCCCGGTCACCGTAATAAGCGTGTGCGCCACACCCGTAACGATAACTGTTTGTTTTTATAAAATAAAGTATCGACATTCAACTGCACAATATACACGAACAGAACCGAGGAATAGAACGGGAGGGTGATAATCTACACCTTTACTGAGAAATCGATGTACAAAACCACTTAGTTTCGCATTTTCCAAAATGGCGGATCTCGAAAGCAGACAATCAATGTAGAGACAAATAATGAATAATTAATTTCAGAAAAAGTATCACCGGGTTCTTAACACTTAGTGATGAGTCTTCCTGCATGCCACAAGACGCATCTGAATGCATTTTCTTCCCAAACAACGAACAATTCGAAAAAGGAAACGGGTTATATTTCACGCCAGGATATATTTCACTCTACACCGGCAGGCAGATTACCTGCAAGGAATCAGGCAGAGACAAATCCATAGATGTCTAAACCAACTGACGTATATATAGGGGAAGACGGGGTAAAAAAGCCCATGGGCGGGTAAGAAGCCCATGCCAATTATCTCATGAAATGAAAAGCAAATTTCAGTCACATTTGCCCATGAGACGAATGCTTAAAAACATTAACACTCGTCTCATGGGCAAAATGTGACTTGAAAGTTGCACACACACACACACGCACGCACGCACGCACGCACGCACGCACACGCACACGCACACACACGCACACGCACACACACACACACACACACTCACTCACTCACTCACTCACTCACTCACTCACTTTGTTGTTGTTGCAGAAAATGCAACGTCAGAGAAACCCTTTTCTGCAGATTCAGATAATTTGAGTATGTGGGGGTGATATCTGGAGGGGGGGGGGGGGGGGGGGGGGGGGGGGTGAGGGTAACACGAAAACTCCAGGAAACAAGTCTTAGAGACAATTTAAATTAAAGTATCTACGCACACAAGAAAGAACCTGATAATGCTTTGTCTGTTTTCAGACATTATGTTCAGTTAAAGTGCAATAAACTTGAGGAAAAAATATTTTAAAATGTAAGCTTACTTGTTTGAGTTTTGTTAATTGATATCTGTTTGTTTCGTTTTCAAAGCCTTTGTTATGCGTGCGCAATTAACACACTTACAGAAGAAACAATTTTGGGTTTTTTTCTATCTATCTTTTTGGGGGGTATAATTTAAATCTTTTTTTTTATATCTATTTGTTTGTCTCTCTATACTATTTGTCTATTTGTCTGGCTTTCTGTCTATTTTCTCTCTTTCTTACTGTCATTGCTCTCTCTCTCTCTCTTCTATAACTATTACTACCACTCCTTCTATGATTACTACTACTACTACTACTACTACTACTACTACTACTACTACTACTACTACTACTACTACTACTACTACTACTACTACTACTACTACTGCTGCTGCTGTTGCTGCTACTGCTACTGCTGTTGCCACTCCTGCATACTACTACTACTACTACTACTACTACTACTACTACTACTACTACTACTACTACTACTACTACTACTACTACTACTACTGCTACTACTACTACTACTACTACTACTACTACTACTACTACTACTACTACTACTACTACTACTACTACTACTACTACTACTACTACTACTACTACTACTACTACTACTACTACTACTACTACTACTACTACTACTACTACTACTACTACTACTACTACTACTACTACTACTACTACTTTCCGATTGGACACTAATCTAACTTTCTCCCTACTACTACTACTTTCTTCTTTATCTTCATTTTATAATTCTTCTCAATATCATATCTCCCTCTCCAGTACCCCCCCCCCTCTCTCTCTCTCTCTCTCTCTCTCTCTCTCTCTCTCTCTCTCTCTCTCTCTCTCTCTCTCTCTCTCTCTCTCCCCCCCCCTCTCTCTCTCTCTACATATGTATGGAAGATATATATTAATTTGATTGGTTGATCGGTGTGTTTATTGATTCATTCATGCATTTATTATGTCTTTGTGGCATTTCTTCTTGTTGAGAAAATATGAATGTTCTATGTTGAATAATGTCTAATTATGTTTAAAACTGAATTTTTGTCCATTCTGTTTCTGCATGATAGCAAGCTTTGTTAACACTCCAGTGATATGGGCCTATGGCCTAATCATTAAACATTCCAGTCTCTCTCTCTCTCTCTCTCTCTCTCTCTCTCTCTCTCTCTCTCTCTCTCTCTCTCTCTCTCTCTCTCTCTCTCTTTCAACAGTAAGATCTTCTTCTTCTTCTTCATATTCTGCTTGCTCCATTCTTCTTTGCCCTTATTTGTATTATTTGTATTATTGTTGGATTTCATTGTTGTTGTTGTTGTTGTTGTTGTTGTTGTTGTTGTTGTTGTTGTTGTTGTTGTTGTTAGCCTATCCTTTCGTTGAAACAAGTTCCGTACAAACTTTTCAATGATTTTCATATTATGACGCAGGTAGAGAGTACGTACAAAGAAGCTTAACTCCAAATGTTGCCTTTTTCATTGTGAGATAATTGGTTACCTTGGTTGTACTGTACGTGGGCGAAATGGCAAAGAAAGTGTCCATTTGGCCTGATGTTTTCATCTTAACTGCTGAATGGAATATTCTACAGTAGCAAACAGAACATAAAAGCCAGAAACAAAAGAGGAAGTTTAAAGAAAAAAAGAAAAAAGAAGAAAAAAAGAGTGAAAAGGGATAATCATAGTAAAAAAAATAATATTCAAAAACTAAAACAAAAGAAGGAAAATAGATTAACTTAACCTACTCTGAAGATTTTCGAACACCGTGACTGATTTTAGTAACACAGAATTTCTATTGTGAG
>CM065685.1:21101524-21106524 GCA_017654935.2 Phymorhynchus buccinoides
GCATCAAAACAGCACGTAACTGAATAGGTTTTTTTTTATATATAGCCTTGGGGTTCGGACCCGTGATTATTTGCGCGCGCGCGATCATGCGCACACGCGCGCACAGAAAAATTCATGACAACTGTGTTATAGACCATTCATCAAGAAATGTTGTGAAAAAAACTGCATTGAAATACATGCAAAACTTCGCGAAGCTAGCGATTATGTGTTTCGGGGTTTGAACCCCGTAACTGGCGCGACCTTGACCTTAATGTAAAACTAAATACATCAGTGGATAGCTTGCATCTTGGCAAACTAGTATGCCAAATTTGATGATGATACACTGAATAGTTTTTTGAGAAAAACGGACGAATAGCCGGACGGACGGAGGCACGCCGGACGGACGGACACCGGACGGACGGACGGACCAGACAAAAACAATAGCTCCCCGATCCTTCGGCTCGGGGACTAACAACAACAACAGCAGCAGCAACTAATGTGACTGTTTTTCTAATTTCCTGGCGATATCACTGGCCTCCTGCAAACAGTTAAAGACCCACCACGTCACGTGTCAAAATCACGGTTTTCACGTCTGTTCCCTCTTATATAGCTAGTAAGAAATCTTAAAGACACACTGACGCATCACGATTAAGTCCCTTGGGGGGGTTTTCTGGGGGGTAGCTGTGACCCACATACACATGTCCCCATAACTTCAAATCGAGGCTGCTCTTTAAAATGATGTTTCGTTTTCAATTTGGGGGCATTTGTATGGGAGTCAAACCTGGTCAAAACAAGATTTATTACCGGCTATTAGAGGGAAAGCACCGTGAAAGCCGTGATTTTGACACTGATCTGGTGGGGTCTTTCAGAAATCTTCCAAGCATAAGGGGGAATGTGACACGTGACGTGGGGGGTCTTTAACGAGCAAGTGCCGTATAACTTGCTCCGGCGGTGAATTGGTGAATCTCACTCCTAGCCAAAGAAGAAGAAAACAAACGGTTCCTAGCATTCTGTTATTACGCATACGGGCAGGTGTGGAACACGTTTATAGGCCGTTGAGAGGCTCCACACCGCGATGTTAGGAGCTGAGCTGACAGTCTTTCAGTAATTACTTGGTAGATGAACACGACGCAAACACAACGCAAAAAGCCAGTAGGGCCTCATAAATCTCCCGCTTTTTTTTTTGGAAAGGTAGAGGAAGACGGGGTAAAAAGCGCATGGGCGGGTAAGAAGCCCACCCCATTTATCTCATGAAATAAAGAAAATTTCAGTCAAATTTGCCCATGAGACGAATGCTAGACATTAACGCTCGTCTCATGGGCAAAATGAGACTGAAATTGGCTTCATTTCATGAGATAATTGGGGTGGGCTTCTTACCCGCCCATGCGCTTTTTACCCCGTCTTCCCCTAGCAACTGTTTGGAACACATTGTTTGTTTACTCTGCAGAATGGAGAGAAAGAGACGGGTCGAGGGGGATGGGGGGGGGGGGGGAAGAGAGAGAATGGTGTGTGTGTGTGGGGGGGTGGGATGAGAGATGTAATGGGAAACGTGTTGAACATATTGAAAAATTGAAGAAAAAACCACGCGTACACACGCATACAAGCACACATACGCACGCGCGCGCATACACATACGCGCATATGCACACGCACACACATACACACGCGAGCGCGCATACACACACGTAGACACATGCAGAGACTGAGAGAGAGAGAGAGAGAGAGAGAGAGAGAGAGAGAGAGAGAGAGAGAGAGAGAGAGAGAGAGAGAGAGAGAGAGAGAGAGAGAGAGAGAGAGAGAGAGAGAGAGAGAGAGAGAGAGAGGGAGAGAGAGAGAGAGAGAGAGAGAGAGAGAGAGAGAGAGAGAGAGAGAGGAGAGTGAGTGTGGTGAGAGAGAGGGAGAGAGAGAGAGAGAGAGTGAGAGGAGAGGAGAGAGAGAGAGAGAGAGAGAGAGAGAGAGAGAGAGAGAGAGAGAGAGAGATAAAGACAGGGGGAGAGAGAGACACACAAAGAGAAAGAGATAACTGTGAAGGTGTGAAGCGTTGAGGGAAGGGGGTGTGAGGGAAAGGTGATATAGTGGCTGATGATGGAATAGGGCGCCAAAGACTATGGGAGATGAGGGAGATAAGAGATGGGGGCATTGCCTGCGGTGTTTCTTCTTCTTCTTCTTCTTCTTCTTCTTCTTCTTCTTCTTCTTCTTCTTCTTCTTCTTCTTCTTCATCTTCTTCTTCTTCTTCTTCTTCTTCTCTTCTTCGTCCTTCTTCTTCTTCTTCTTTCTTCTTCTTCTTCTTCTTTCTTCTTCTTTCTTTTGTTCTTCATCTTCTTCTTCTTCTTCTTCTTCTTCTTCTTCTTCTGTCTTCTTATTCTTCTTCTTCTTCTTCTTCCTTCTTCTTCTTCTTCTTCTTCTTCTTCTTCTTCTTCGTCTTCTTCTTCTTCTTCTTCTTCTTCTTCTTCTTCTTCTTCTTCTTCTTCTCTTCTTCTTCTTCTTCTTCTTCTTCTTCTTCTTCTTCTTCTTCTTCTTCTTCTTCTTCTTCTTCTTCTTCTTCTTCGTCTTCTTCTTCTTCTTCTTCTTCTTCTTCTTCTTCTTCTTCGTTCTTTCTTCTTCTTCTTATTCTTCTTCTTCTTCTTCTTCCTTCTTCTTCTTCTTCTTCTTCTTCTTCTCGTCTTCTTCTTCTTCTTCTTCTTCTTCTTCTTCGTCGTCTTCTTCTTCTTCTTCTTCTTCTTCTTCTTCTTCTTCTTCTTCTTCTCTTCTTCTTCTTCTTCTTCTTCTTCTTGCTTCTTCTTCTTCTCTCTTTCTTCTTCTTCTTCTTTTCTTTTCTTCTTCTTCTTCTTCTTCTTCTTCGTCTCTCTCTCTCTTCTTCTTCTTCTCTTATTCTTCTTCTTCTTCCTCTTCTTCTTCTTCTTCTTCTTCTTCTTCTTCTTCTTCTTCTTCTTTTGCTTTTGTTTCTATATATCCTCTTCTTCTTCTTCTTCTTCTTCTTCTTCTTCTTGTTCGTCGTCTTCTTCTTCTTCTTCTTCTTCTTCTTCTTCTTCTCTTCTTCTTCTTCTTCTTCTTTTTTTCTTGTATCTTCCTCCAGTTCTTCTTCTTCTTCTTCTTCTTCTTGTTCGTCGTCTTCTTCACAGTTCTTCTTCTTCTTCTTCTTCTTCTTCTTCTTCTTCTTCTTCGGTCTTCTTCTTCTTCTTCTTCTTCTTCTTCTTTTCTTCTTCTTCTTCCTCTTCTTCTTCTTCTTCTTCTTCTTCTTCTTCTTCTTCTTTCTTTTCTTCTTTTTCTTCTTCTTTCTTCTTCTTCTTCTTCTTCTTCTTCTTCTTCTCTTCTTCTTCTTCTTCTTTATGTTTCCTTCTTCCTCTTCTTCTTCTTTCTTCTTCTTCGATCTTCTTTTTCTTCTTCTTCTTCTTCTTTTCTTCCTTTTTCTTCTTCTTCTTCTTCTTCTTCTTCGTCTTCTTCGTCTTCTTCTTCTTCTTCTTCTTCTTCTTCTTCTTCTTCTTCTTCTTCTTCTTCTTCTTAATTTCTTCTTCTTCTTCTTCTTCTTCTTCTTCTTCTTTCTTCTTCTTCTTCTTCTTCTTTTTCTTCTTCTTCTTCTTCTTCATCTTCTTTTCTTCTTCTTCTTCGTCTTCTTCTTCTTCTTCTTCTTCTTCTTCTTCTCTTCTTCTTCTTCTTCTTCTTCTCTTCTTCTTCTTCTTCTTCTTCGTCTTCTTCAGTTCTTCTTCTTCTTCTTCTTCTTCTTCTTCTGACTTCTTCTTCTTCTTCTTTCTTCTTCTTCTTCGATCTATCTTCGTCTTCTTCTTCTTCTTCTTCGTTGCTTCTTTTTCTTCTTCTTCTTCTTCTTCTTCTTCTTCTTCTTCTTCTTCTTCTTCTTCTTTCTTCTTCTTCTTCTTCTTTCTTCTTCGTCTTCTTCTTTTTCTTCTTCTTCTTCTTCTTTTTCTTCTTCTTCTTCTTCTTCTTCTTCTTCTTCTTCTTCTTCTTCTTCTTCTTCTTCTTCTTTCTTTTGTTTCCTATTCCTCTTCTTCTTCTTCTTCTTCTTCTCTTCTTCTTCTTCGTTCTCTTCTTCTTCTTCTTCTTCTTCTTCTTCTTCTTCTTCTTCTTCTCTTCTTCTTTCTCTCTTCTTCTTCTTCTTCTTCTCTTCTTCTTCTTCTTCTTCTTCTTCTTCTTCTTTCTTCTTCTTCTTCTTCTTCTTCTTCTTCTTCTTCTTCTTCTTCTTCTTCTTCTTCTTCTTCTTTCTTCTTCTTCTTCTTCTTCTTTTTCTTCTTCTTCTTCTTCTTCTTCTTCTTCTTCTTCTTCTTCTTCTTCTTCTTCTTCTTCTTCTTTCTTCTTCTTCTTTTCTTCTTCTTCTTCTTCTTCTTCTTCTTCTTCTTCTTCTTTTCTCTCTTCTTTTCTTCTTCTTCTTCTTCTTCTTCTTCTTCTTCTTGCTTCTTCTTCTTCTTCTTTCTTCTTCTTCTTCGTCTTCTTCTTCTTCTTATTTTCTTCTTCTTCTTCTTCTTCTTCTTCTATCTTCTTCTTCTTCTTTCTTCTTCTTCTTCTTCTTCTTCTTTCTTCTTCTTCTTTCTGCTCTTTCTTTCTTCTTCTTCTTTTTCTTCTTCTTCTTCTTCTTCTCTTCTTCTTCTTCTTCTTCTTGTTCTTCTTCTTCTTCTTCCTCTTCTTCTTCTTCTTCTTCTTCTTCTTCTTCTTCTTCTTCTTCTTCGTCTTCTTCTTCTTCTTCTTTCTTCTTCTCTTCTTCTTCCCTCCTCCTCTCTTCTTCTTCTTCTTCTTCTTCTTCTTCTTTTCTTCTTTTTCTTTCTTCTTTTCTTCTTCTTCTTCTTCTTCTTCTTCTTCTTCTTCTTCTTCTTCTTCTTCTTTTGTTTCCTATTCCTCTTCTTCTTCTTCTTCTTCTCTGTCTTCTCTTCTTCTTCGTCTTCGTCGTCGTTCTTCTTCTTCTTCTTCTTCTTCTTCTTACTTCTTCTTCTTCTTCTTCTTCTTCTTCTTCCTCTCTTCTTCTTCTTCTTCTTCTTCTTCTTCTTCTTCTTCTCCTTCTTCTCTTCTTTCTT
>CM065685.1:21141524-21151524 GCA_017654935.2 Phymorhynchus buccinoides
TCTCTTTTCTCTTCCTCCTTTTGCTTGTCTTTTTGTTATGCATGACCTTTAGGAGGAGTGAAATGCACGAAATGAGGGAAATCGCTCGTGAAAGCAAATTAGACTTTAACATTTCCACACACACACAGAAAACTGTTTCCAAATCCAGACTAGGGAAAAAAGAAATAAGCGAAAGAGAGAGAGGGGGGGGAGGAGTGTTAGAGAGAGAGAGAGAGGAGAGAGAGAGGGGAGGAGAGAGAGAGAGTGAGAGAGAGAGAGAGAGAGAGAGAGAGAGAGAGAGAGAGAGAGAGAGAGAGTTTGACACTTGACACTTGGCAATGTTTTAATTGCCATTGACAATGCAATCTCCATGGCAAGGGAGGGAGAGAGAGAGAGAGAGAGAGAGAGAGAGAGAGAGAGAGAGAGAGAGAGAGAGAGAGAGAGAGAGAGAGAGAGAGAGAGAGAGAGAGAGAGAGAGAGAGAGAGAGAGGGAGGGAGACGAGAGAAAGCGAGAGAGAGAGAGAGAGAGAGGAGAGAGGAGAGAGAGAGAGAGAGAGAGAGAGAGAGAGAGAGAGAGAGAGAGAGAGGAGAGAGAGAGAGAGAGAGAGAGAGAGAGAGAGAATGTTCGCACGTGTGTAAAAGAGTGGGGTAGGGTGGTGTGACTTTGAGTAAAGGTAGCATAAATAAATCAGGGAAAATGTAATAAGAATTTGAACAAAGAACACTACTTTCATTTTTATAAAATGAAGGAAACGACCTAGTCCTTCTCTCTGTCTCTGTCTCTGTCCTGTCTCTCTCTCTCTCTCTCTGTCTGTCTGTCTGTCTGTCTGTTCTCTCTCTCTCTCTCTTTCTCTCTCTCTCTCTCTCTCTCTCTCTCTCTCTCTCTCTCTCTCTGTCTGTCTGTCTCTCTGTTTCTCTCTCTCTCTCTCTCTCTCTCTCTCTCTCTCTCTCTCTCTCTCTCTCTCTCTCTCTCTCTCTCTCTCTCTCTCTCTCTCTCTCTCTCTCTCTCTCTCTCTCTCTCTCTCTCTCTCTCTCTCTCTCTCTCTCTCTCTCTTTGCCTCCTTTAATCACAGGCTATAAAGGCGTTAAAACTTTGACGAAAATAGACGAAATCATGTAAATTCTTCACGAACAGTAGCTACGTTGATTGAATTCCAATCCCTGCCCGTTCAGACAGACCCACGCTATCATAATTGTTTTCTTGGCTGAGTGGATTTTGTTTAAACCTTTATTTAGCGACTGAAACTATCAAGAGAACCTTTGCTTCTGTGTATATATATATATACCGAGAAGCATAAATTACGCAAATGCGGGTTTTTTTTAAAAAATCATGCAAAATCGACCTTTCCACCAATTTTGGTGATTTTTTAATATGTTATTGTATGTTCAATGTTACATGTAATAACAATACTTTGATTAAGCCGTATCCACAAAATAAAGACACAAAGCGATTAGGAACAACATTTCAACAGGTGGTGATTGGAAATCGGTGTTGATTGCAGCCCAAACATGACGAATGGCTTTTGTCTCTAATGTTGTTGAATTGTGGAAATGTTCAGACTCTTGTTGTCTGTTGCTTTATACACTTGGATTCTGCCGTGAATGTGGCTTATGTGAAGAGAGATTAAGTTCGGGGTGGGGGTGGGGAGGAGGACATTTCTCCTTGAGTAGCAAAGTACGGTTATCTGCGCAGTTCTCTCTTGTCTGCTTTGTCAGTTTCTGAGAGGTTATCTCATATATTGTCCAGTTTAATCAAATGAAACAGACTGTTACTAAAGTGAGTCTTGCTAAAAGCGAACTGTTTAACTGATACTATACTCATTCAGTAACAATTCAGTTCGAGTGAAATCCGCGACCTGTTTTTTTGCGACTAAATTGGACAATAAATTCTGAGAACGTCTTTTGACTTGTTTCTTCTTCTTCTGCGTTCCCATAATGGGCAAGGTACGTATGTGTCCGGTTTTCACTGGTCTCCCCGCTGCGTACAGCCGACACATTCCGATTTCGGAGGAGCTCAAAGGAGACAAATTATTTGGAAGATTTTTGATTCTTTGCGTTCCCAAAAAGGCAGGAGAATGGGTGCCAATAAGTCAGAAAGATAGTAGTGGGAAGTAAGAGAACGTTGCGTGCAAGACGGGGTAAAAAGCGCCTTTAATGGGCGGGTAAGAAGCCCACCCCAATTATCTCATGAAATAAAGAAAAATTTCAGTCAAATTTTATTATGAGACGAATGCTACTGACATTAACGCTCGTCTCATGGGCAAAATGAGACTGAAATTTGCTTCATTTCATGAGATAATTGGGGTGGGCTTCTTACCCGCCCATGCGCTTTTTACCCCGTCTTCCCCTAGATGACAGAAAGCAAAGGGAAAAGGCAGAGTGAAAGAGAGTGGCAGATTAAAGGAAATTACAAGCACAGAACTTCCAGAAGGTGGGGGAACTATTTTTACAAAAGACCCCCCCCCCCGGCATCCCCACGGGGAGGGACTGGTTTCGATACAGCTCTGACACACGGCCTACAGCACCTGAAGCCAGTTTCTGCCAGACTTTTTCAGATTGTAGAATGACTGATCAGTCTTCCATGTGGTCCTTGAGGTGTTCTGGCGGTTTTTGCGGTGCTCTAGAACCGATCTTGGAGACGTCTTCGGTGGATGACCCTGACATGTCTTGGGCATGATCACGCTTAGAGCACCAGGTCAAAGTTTCTCAGAAACACTCCATGTGAGTGTCCAATATTCCTCCAGTTGTCATACTGGTGAAAATTTTCATCTCTGGCTCTGGTTACTTGCTTTATGCTTCAGCCAGATCTCAGAGCCCCAGAATCTGCTTGTCGACCATCTTTGTCAGGTCGTGGATTATTTTGCAAGGTCAAGATGTGCCCCCCCCCCCTCCCCCTGCATTTCTCGGTTAATTCCATTTTCCCGTTTTTTGCCTTTCTTACCAAACATAAAGCTGTATTTTATTAACCTTTTTAGCTAATAACTTTTTTGGAATACTAACCCTATCCGTAACCCTAGGCCATTATCTAATAGGAACACCCCCCCCCCTCTCCCCCCTTCCCTCCCCTTAACACAAACAAACAACCCCCCCCCCCGCCGCCAGAACAAAACAACCCAAACAACACAACCACCCCATAGAACCCACCCCCCCAGACACCCCCCCCCCCCCCCCCCCCCTATGTATTGCAGTACACGGCGCCATTTGTCACAGTCGTGGTTCATTGCGTTTTCCCGTCTTATAGGGGGGGGGGGGGGGGTTAGGGTAGGGTTAGGGTTAGGGCTAGGGTTAGGGATAGGGTTAGTATTCCAAAAAGGTTATTAGCTAAAAAGGTTCATAAAATACAGCTTTATGTTTGGTAAGAAAGGCAAAAACGGAAAATTGCAATTAACCGAGAAATGCAGGGGGGGGTGGCACATCTTTACCTTTACCCACTTTTTATGGCCAACCTGCCAGTTTCTCACGTCCAAAACGTGAATCTATATTTTCTCATTTGGGACACTATTTTTAGCTTTTTGTGTTTCGGATCAAGTGAGCTGTCGCCCAATCACCATAACGGCTAGATGCATGGTGAGTGGCTAAAAAAAACCCACATTTGCTTTGACCTTAGGGATCAAAAGTAGTTCACAAACTTTTTTTTTTCATTTTGCACGTTGTACCGAAAAAATCCACAATTTACTATTTGCAGAATTAATGCCTCCCGGTATTATATTCTTGCATTAATGATTTAAAAAAAACAACTAAATTTAGCTTATTGATTTTTTTACAATCACCGGTAAGATCGTCTCGGGGCAAACTTGTACGCCTACTTTAGACACCCCCCCCCACCCCCCCCCCCCCCCCCCCCCCCCCCCCCCCCCCCCCGCCCTCAATGTTAACGACCCTCGCTGCAAAGTCTGCTTCTTTCGCTATCGTGAAAATTGTCTAAGGCTGATCCTAACCCTATCCCTTTTTAGCCCAGAATGGTAGAATGTTTGCTTCTCTGTGAAAATGGTCAATGCGAAAAGTTGATGGGGGGGGGGGGGGGGGAGGGGGGGAGGGGGGAGGGGGGGGAGGGGGGGGAGGGGGAGGAGGAGGGGGAGGGGGAGGAGGGGAGAGGAGAGGAGAGGAGGGGAGAGAGGAGGGAGGAGGGTAGGGAGGCGGAAGGAAGGAGTGGGGGGGGAGGAGAGGGGGGGGGGGGGGTTAGGGGGCGGGTTGCGTAAACTACAAAAATAGCTCGAAATTACGTGTGTGACCGGTTTTTGATTACCTCGCCACGTGAGCAGCCACACTCCGACTTCGTGGAAGGTGATCAATCCTTTTAATTGTAGCCTATTGGGTGATGTTTTTGTGTTTCTGTGTGATATTTCTTCTTTTTGTTTACTACTAGCAACAGTTTGCATTGTGAATGAACGGTTAGAATAAGCACGTTTTGAGACAGATCGATTTATTGCTGTAGCGAACAGAAGATGCAATCACTGAAACGGGCGTAAGCCTATTGGCCACTGCAACTAGGGTTATTAACACCCTTGTCGGCAAGAGTTAAGCCCTTGTTGGTCAGTATCCAAAAGGGCATTCGCTCTTGCAAAAGGCAGCCAGTTAGTGGCCTCAAATAGGGTTATTGGCGAGAGTTACTCCTTTGTTTGCGTAAGCCTATTGGCCACTGCAACTAGTCAGTACTAAAGCATCTACCAAGGGCATTCACTCTTGCAAAAGGTGGTCATTGCAGTGGCCTATCCTGTTCTGCGTCATATTCAATCGCAAATTGAGTAGGCTGCACACACACACACACACACACACACACACACACACACACACCACACCTACACACACACACACACACACACACACACACACACACACACACACACACACACACACAAAATAGATATATTATTCATTTCCATAGTACCAAGTGTGTATGTGTTATTAAAAAAAATTAAAAACTGAGGCCCAAAATGGTAATAGAAATACAAGTACTTTGATAGCTTAAAAACAAGCAACTCGTATTTGTGTTAAGACGTTAATAATAATAAAAATTTAAAGAAAGAAAGGGGATCAACTTATTGTATCACCACTTTGGATGAGATGAGATGAGACGTGCATTCTAAGTCAATGGCACTATTTCGTCTGTGAAAAAAAAAGTTGTAATGGAATTATTATTAGTCCAGAAGAACATGTTCGTAAAATTACCTCCCCCCCCCCCCCCCCCCCACACCTTCTGGAAGTTCTGTGCTTGTCACTTCCTCTAATCTGCCACTCTCTTTGACTCTGCCTTTTCCCCTTTTGCTTTCTATCATCTACTATCTTTCTGACTTCTGAATACTGAAAACGTAGGTACTTTACCCAGTGTGGCTGTTTGGCCTGTGAACGCAGAAGAAGAAGACGAAGAAGTCAACAAAATTATCATTAACTGACAAAACATATCACAACTTCCAATTCACACACATATTTGTTGAATCGTTTTGTGACAATAGGCGTTTGGGCAAAGTTTCGTGTTGGTAAAAGTACTTTCCCAGATTAGTCATTTACTAACAAAAAGGTTTTCATTTGTATGAGCCACTTACAGGTTTTTGTCTGGGTCGGTGTGGCCCACATACAGACTTATATATCGGTTTCAAGTACTTTGGTTTTTTCAAAATTGCTTCCCAGTTGTACATATTTTACCATGCCAAATCTCGGAATGAAACAGCAGACCTTCCGCGTACAGACGAGATACTGTGAGGGGGGCTCTCGTACAAATAGTTCCCCCACTTTCTGGAAGTTCTGTGCTTGTAACTTCCTCCAATCTATCCCTCTCTTTGACTCTGCCTTTTCCCTTTGCTTACTGTCATTTACTATCTTTCTGCCTTACCGGTCCATTCTCCTTACTGTTGTTGTTTTTCTAGAAATGTTTACAACAAATTTCTTTAGCCGAAGACGGACATGCTGGGCCTAACTAATTCTTAGTTAGGTGCATGACAGCAGCATGACGCATTTGCGCTCATATGATAGGAGACTGTCTGAGTGATAGAAGAAGAAGAAGAAGAAGAAGAAGAAGAAGAAGAAGAAGAAGAAGAAGAAGAAGAAGAAGAAGAAGCAGAAGAAGAAGAAGAAGAAGAAGAAGAAGAACAAGAACAAGAAGAAGAACAACAACAAGAAGAACAAGAAGAAGAACAAGAAGAACAACAAGAAGAACAAGAAGAACAACAAGAAGAAGAAGAAGAACAACAAGAAGAACAACAAGAAGAACAAGAAGAAGAACAACAAGAAGAAGAACAAGAAGAAGAACAAGAAGAAGAACAAGAAGAACAACAAGAAGAACAACAAAAAGAACAAGAAGAACAACAAGAAGAACAACAAGAACAACAACAAGAAGAACAACAAGAAGAACAAGAAGAAGAACAACAAGAAGAACAAGAAGAACAACAACAAGAAGAACAACAAGAAGAACAACAAGAAGAACAAGAAGAAGAACAACAACAAGAAGAAGAACAAGAAGAACAACAAGAAGAACAACAAGAAGAACAACAAGAAGAAGAACAAGAAGAACAACAAGAAGAACAACAAAAAAACAACAACAAGAAGAACAACAAGAAGAAGAAGAAATAGCGGACCAAAATGACACCAGTTCCAGACCGTGACGGAATGAAAACGTGTCAAAGAGTTTGGAATGGGTTAATCAAAGACAGCCAAAAATCAGACGGATGATTTATACAGAGTGACGCATCCTTCGCACAGTTCATATATATCCCAGTGGCCTAAAATGAGTTAAAGACACACTGAGCCAGCACGATTAAGTCCCTTGGGGTTTTTTTCCGTGTCGGTGTGACCCACATACAGACTTTCCTCATAATATACGATCGAGGCTGCTCTTTAAAGTGACGTCTCGTTTTCATGCATGAGGAAATTTGTATGCGAGCCACACTTGGTCAAAATAAGATTTCTTACCAGCTATAAGAGGGAAAACACATGAAAAACCGTGATTTTGACACGTGACGTACTGGGTCTTTAAAGACGTGGCTAGGCCTCCCGAAACACGCGGGTGGTAGAGAGAAACTCTCGAGAGAGAGCCGGCCAACAGAGGGTCTGTACAGAAGAAAAAAACACGCCCCCAATCCTCTTTGACACGGACTTCCAGGGCTGCTCTCGAGTTGATAGGGCAGGCGTGGCTGGTGCATCTCTGGGTCCCATCAGCACCTTCGGGACTTTCTTTTTCCATCCCCCCCCCCCCCTCTTGGGATGACTAGGGAAAGACATAATAAATAAGACCACGATACATTCATGGGACTCTTCTGAGGCATATGCGACCGTAAGGCGAGAGTCTGTGGCTTTGTCTGGAGATGCGCTGGCCTCGCCTGTCCTTGGTGGGGGCTGTTGGATGCGTGCTGGTTTCTGAGCGGGGTGTCTTTTGTTGCCGGTGGGCTCTGCAGTCATGAAAAACGGCATGGTACGCCCATGGGGACATTACGCGAGGACTCCTCTGCATCGTATCCGATGGCGATGGTCGCCAAGGCGGGAATAGTAACTATGAGCCTTTGTATGCTTAGTGGAATGTCTCGTGTGTGTGTGTGTGTGTGTGTGTGTGTGTGTGTGTGTGTGTGTGTGTGTGTGTGTGTGTGTGTGTGTGTGTGTGTTGTGTGTGCGTGTGTGTACTGTGTGTGTGTGTGTGTGTGTGTGTGTGTGTGTGTGTGTGTGTGTGTGTGTGTGTGTGTGTGTGTGTGTGTGTGTGTGTGTGTGTGTGTGTGTGTGTGCGTGCGTGTGTGTGTGTGTGTGTGTGTGTGTGTGTGCCTGCTCCCCAGTAACACAACACGGACTTCCAGGGCCGGAGCAGGGCTGCTCTCGAGTTGATAGGGCAGGTGTTACTGGTGCATCTCTGGATCCCATCAGCACCTTCGGGAGTGTTTCTTTTTTTTTGTCATTCCGTGTTTTGACCCTGAACTCCTTACACTCTAAGGGGACCGGACTGCTCCCCCACCCTTACCCATCACCCCCCCCACCACCACCCCCACCACCACCCCCCCCCCCCCCACCACCACCCCCCCCCCCCCCCCACCCCCAACCCTTGGTCAAAAACAGCCGCAAATCAGATCAATAATTCATACTTGCTGCCCCGCTGCGTCACTTACAAGAATCGAACGAACAAACCGGTTGGATTTTGTATTAGCAAACGGATATATTATAAAGTAACTGACTTTCCCCCCCCACCCACTTAAGGTCTTTGTACACGTGAACATGTTTCACTCTTTCCCCATGGCAACGCAGCGATATGCAATTCATATGAGAGAGATAGAGAGAGAGAGAGAGAGAGAGAGAGAGAGAGAGAGAGAGACAGACAGACAGAGAGAGAGAGAGAGAAGGGGGGGAGGGGGGAGGAGGGGGGGAGGAGGAGAAGAAGAAGAAGAAGAAGGGGAATATTTTGTATCCCCCTCACCCAAAACAACAACAACAACAACAACAACAACAACAACAACAACAGTACAACGACAACAGAAGAAGAAGAATATTTTGTATCCCCCACCCCCCCCAAAACAACAACAACAACAACAAACAACAACAACAACAACAACAACAACAACAACAACAAAACAGTGCGAACCATAATATACACTATCGTAGGCATTCATGCAATGGAATGGTGATTACATATCTTTTAGTATTGTACATCATGTGGCGGTGCCATAGCCGATGAGGTTTAACCGAGGCGTGGTTACCCCTACACCTATCTATATTGTTAAAAACTCGGGACTTTACTGGTGTTGCACTGCCTTCCGGGCATTGCAGCCAGTATTGTTCCCACCATCTTCGTATTTACAAATGTCCCGTATGGGCCTGTGACCGAGAGGACGTAAAACATCATTTTCACCTCATATCTTTTGCTAATTTAAGAAAAGAGTGTGGACGTTTGCTGCTAGGTAGCCACCCCTTTGACCAAAAGTAGTATAGGGTGGGCGTTTGCTAAGTTACCGGGTGTTTGCTAGAGATTTGACGGGTACCAGTGGTGGAATTTGTTCAGTGGACCGACCACTAAAGGTCAGAGCCATTTTGCAAAAACAACCTTGTGTGGTATTGGTTGGGTTTAGTTTGGAAAACGTTCGTTTATTTTCAGAACCTCTCTCCAAAAGGTCACCGCTATAATTAGTATTATGCACACACGAAACTTAAAAGATCACAGAAATCGACACGAGACGTTTGAGTGTTGGTTGGGGGTTGGGTTGGGGGGGGGGGGGGGGGTAGGGTTTGGGATGGAGGGGGGTTGGGGTGAGGGAGTTGTATTCATGAGCACACGTACGCGTAGACGCAGTTACACTCGTCCACACACACATACACACACACACACGCAAACACGAACACACACACACACACGCACGCACACACACACACGCGCACACGTACATACACACACACACGCGCGCGTGCGCGTGCGCGTGCGCGTGCGCGCGCGCGCGCGCGCGCACACACACACACACATTGTGTGGTCATTGATGGTCAAGCTGTGGACAGAGTTACTGAATATAAATATTTAGGAACCATTTTAGACAACAAACTGACTTTTAATAAAAACACAGAGTGCATTCACAAGAAATGCCAATCAAGAATGTTTATTTTACAGAGACTTAGGAATATTGGCATTGATTCTGGTATTTTACACACATATTATCGCTCTTGCATCGAGTCCTTGCACACTGTGTTCTTTTATTTTGTTGGTTCGGGAGTTTGAATGTGGGGAGCAAGAAAGTGTTGAACGATGTAGTGAATGTGTGCAGCAAGGTTGTTGGGATGAGAGAGACTGGAATGCAAGAGTTGTATGAAAGACGCGCAAAGCAAAAGGCCAGGCAGATTGCAATTGATACTTCTCATGTTTTAAGCAAACACTATGATCTTTTACCATCAGGACGCCGCTACAGAACTTTTAAACTGAAATCCAGGGCCCAGAAATCTTTGATCCCTTCCTCTATCCATTTCTTAAACCCATCATGAATCTTTTAAAATTGTTGTCTCTTACTGATCGCCAGCATGTGTGTTTAAGTAAAGTGTGAGTGTATGGGAGGGGAGGGGGGGGGAC
>CM065685.1:21181524-21194024 GCA_017654935.2 Phymorhynchus buccinoides
GGCGGGCTGGGCTAACATAATAATAATCATAATCATAATCATAATCATTTAATAATAATAATAATTAATAATAATAATAATAATACTAATAATAATGATAATAATAATATAATAAAAAAATAATAATAATAAATAATAATAATAATATAAATAATAATAATAATAATAATAATAATGATGATGATGATGATGATCATCATCATAATAATAATCATCATCATATAATCATCATCATAATAATAATAATATATCATAATAATCATCATCATAATAATCATCATCATAATCATAATAATAATAATCATAAATAATAATAATAATAATAATAATAATAATAATAATCATAATAATGAACATTTTTTAGAGCGCCCTTTCTCATGTTGAGCTCACGGCGCTTTGCAAGCATAAAACATCAACTACTAAGACATCAACCATCCTAAACATGCACAGCCACAACACACTCAAGTGCGCTCGCACGCACAATCACACACACACACACACACACACACACACACACACACACACACACACACACACACACACACACACACACACACACACACACCACACACACACACACACGCGCGCACAAACACGACACAACACACACACACACACACACACACACACACACACACACACACACACAACAACAACACAGCCCTAAGGCAGAAAACCGGACAAGAAGAAAAGCAGAGGTATTGCTGGAAGAGGTGAGTTTTTAGAGCTGTCTTGAAAGACTGGGAAAATTTAGCAGAACGAAGTTCATAGGGAAGGGAGTTCCAAATAGAAGGGGCACTGAAAGAAAATGAAGCATTGAGAAAGACAAACACAAATTAATGTCAGGAAGGAAAACTGAGTCGTAAAACCTCTTTTCCTTGTCATAAAAAAAGCCAAACAAAGCCACCAAAAATGACGGTCGTTCCATGACCGAGACAATCGCACCATTCATGCCAACAATCGCACCATTCATACCAACAATCGCACCATTCATACCAACAATCGCACCATTCATACCAACAATCTCACCATTCATACCAACAATCGCACCATTCATACCAACAATCGCACCATTCATACCAACAATCGCACCATTCATACCAACAATCGCACCATTCATACCAACAATCGCACCATTCATACCAACAATCGCACCATTCATACCAACAATCGCACCATTCATACCAACAATCGCACCATTCATACCAACAATCGCACCATTCATACCAACAATCGCACCATTCATACCAACAATCGCACCATTCATACCAACAATCGCACCATTCATACCAACAATCGCACCATTCATACCAACAATCGCACCATTCATACCAACAATCGCACCATTCATACCAACAATCGTACCATTCATACCAACAATCGCACCATTCATCAACAATCGCACCATTCATGCCAACAATCGCACCATTCATACCAACAATCGTACCATTCATACCAACAATCGCACCATTCATGCCAACAATCGCACCATTCATACCAACAATCGCACCATTCATACCAACAATCGCACCATTCATACCAACAATCGCACCATTCATACCAACAATCGCACCATTCATACCAACAATCGCACCATTCATACCAACAATCGCACCATTCATACCAACAATCGCACCATTCATACCAACAATCGCACCATTCATACCAACAATCGCACCATTCATACCAACAATCGCACCATTCATACCAACAATCGCACCATTCATACCAACAATCGCACCATTCATACCAACAATCGCACCATTCATACCAACAATCGCACCATTCATACCAACAATCGCACCATTCATACCAACAATCGCACCATTCATACCAACAATCGCACCATTCATACCAACAATCGCACCATTCATACCAACAATCGCACCATTCATTCATACCAACAATCGCACCATTCATACCAACAATCGCACCATTCATACCAACAATCGCACCATTCATACCAACAATCGCACCATTCATACCAACAATCGCACCATTCATACCAACAATCGCACCATTCATACCAACAATCGCACCATTCATACCAACAATCGCACCATTCATCAACAATCGCACCATTCATGCCAACAATCGCACCATTCATACCAACAATCGCACCATTCATACCAACAATCGCACCATTCATACCAACAATCGCACCATTCATACCAACAATCGCACCATTCATACCAACAATCGCACCATTCATACCAACAATCGCACCATTCATACCAACAATCGCACCATTCATACCAACAATCGCACCATTCATACCAACAATCGCACCATTCATACCAACAATCGCACCATTCATACCAACAATCGCACCATTCATACCAACAATCGCACCATTCATACCAACAATCGCACCATTCATACCAACAATCGCACCATTCATACCAACAATCGCACCATTCATACCAACAATCGCACCATTCATACCAACAATCGCACCATTCATACCAACAATCGCACCATTCATACCAACAATCGCACCATTCATACCAACAATCGCACCATTCATACCAACAATCGCACCATTCATACCAACAATCGACCATTCATACCAACAATCGCACCATTCATACCAACAATCGCACCATTCATACCAACAATCGCACCATTCATACCAACAATCGCACCATTCATACCAACAATCGTCTTTCATACCAACAATCGCACCATTCATACCAACAATCGCACCATTCATACCAACAATCGCACCATTCATACCAACAATCGCACCATTCATACCAACAATCGCACCATTCATACCAACAATCGCACCATTCATACCAACAATGCACCATTCATACCAACAATCGCACCATTCATACCAACAATCGCACCATTCATACCAACAATCGCACCATTCATACCAACAATCGCACCATTCATACCAACAATCTCACCATTCATACCAACAATCGCACCATTCATACCAACAATCGCACCATTCATACCAACAATCGCACCATTCATACCAACAATCGACCATTCATACCAACAATCGCACCATTCATACCAACAATCGCACCATTCATACCAACAATCGCACCATTCATACCAACAATCGCACCATTCATACCAACAATCGCACCATTCATACCAACAATCGCACCATTCATGCCAACAATCGCACCATTCATACCAACAATCGCACCATTCATACCAACAATCGCACCATTCATACCAACAATCGCACCATTCATACCAACAATCGCACCATTCATACCAACAATCGCACCATTCATACCAACAATCGCAGCAGCACCACCAGACAGTCACAAGAACCAATATTGGCATTCAGTATTAGGTACTTTATAGTCACAGAGGCGTCTTTGTGAAATTCGGGTTGCTCCCACCTGGAGAGCGCGTCGCCGCCAGAGGCGCGCCACTTTAATTTTGTTGTTGTGTTTTTTTGCATGCGATTTTTGTGTGACTGATGAGGAAGGAAAGGGAAGGGTGGGTGGGTAAATTTGGACCAAATGACAACTTTTTCGTTGCCACTGGATTTAACGTGTGCTAAACGTGCATGTGCACACGGGACCTCGATTTATCGTCTCATCCGAAAGACTCCACGTTCAGACAGTAAGGCATAAGTGTAAAGCGAGTGGGAAAAATCCCCTGTAATACCAGGTTCGAACTCGGGTCTACTTGACGCGAGAACCGCTTTGTGTCAGCGACTAGAGTGGTTCCCTCAAGCCACCAAAGGCGATGGTGAACACACAACTCTAGTCGCAAGTAAGAAAACATTAGTTTATAGAGGAGACGCTTTGTCCAGGGTACATCCCCACTCTCTCGACCAAAGGGATTTGAGAACAGATGGCGCTGGGTAAGGTCCCCGAGCAATCCCTTTTGGCTGCAGCACTAGAGTCAGTGCCAATGCCCCCCCCCCCCCCCCCCCCTAGTTTTGGGAATCATAGTCTTCCACACAAAAAAGACTATTCTTCTTCTTCTTCTTCTTCTTCTTCTTCTTCTTCTCCTTCTCCTTCTTCTTCTTTTTCTTCTTCTTCTTCGATCACTCAGACAGTTTCCTGTCAATGATGAGCGCAGATGCATCATGCTGCCGTTATGCGCCTAAGAAAAATTAGGCCCAGCATGTCCGACTTCGGCTGGAGAAAAAATCTTTTTGAAAGCGTTTATTGCAAAAAATGGCAGGAGAATGGATGGACCGGGAAAGGCAGAGAGATAGTAGATGACAGCGAGCAAAAGGAAAAGGCAGAGTCAAAGAGAGTGACAGTTTAGAGGAAGTTACAAGCACAGAACTTCCAGAAGTTGGGGGAACTATTTATACCAAAGACCCCCCCCCCCCCCCCCCCCCCCCCCCCCCCGGTTTCCCCACGGGGGGAAAGACTAATCTGCACCATGACATTCCAATACTGTCGAAAATCATTTATTGTACAGCTCTCGCTTACTATTGGCCCTTAATACGTGCTAATGTCAACCAGTGATAAAAGCAATTTGAGGGTTTTTTTAAAAGAAGAAAAAGATGAACAACACACTAAAATACGAGAAAAGCAACCCAAACATAACGGAATAGCTCTGAATATCCTGAATTTCTCTTTTGGAGATGTATTAAAGTACACTTGAACTTGAACTTGATATTATTATATTAGTAAAGCAAGAGTTTTGGAAATGAAAATAAAAGAGAAGAGTGGCAGAAGGGCAAACCATAATTATGGTTTAATTGTGACTCTTTTTATGGAAGGTATTTTACTGGTTTTGTAATGTTTATTAGTTTGATGTGCAATTCTCAGTTTTATTTCTATTGTCTTATTATCAGGTGTGCTTTTTTATTATTGAATTACTTTGTGTTTTTCAAGGTTGCATTTTGATTCCTGTGATATGTGTTCATGTTGTGTGCTGTTAATGTCTGTGTTACTTTATATGTGATATGTGTTCATGTTGTGTGCTGTTAATGTCTGTGTTACTTTATATGTGATATGTGTTCATCTTGTGTGCTGTTAATGTCTGTGTTACTTTATATGTGATATGTGTTCATCTTGTGTGCTGTTAATGTCTGTGTTACTTTATATGTGATATGTGTTCATCTTGTGTGCTGTTAATGTCTGTGTTACTTTATATGTGATATGTGTTCATCTTGTGTGCTGTTAATGTCTGTGTTACTTTATATGTGATATGTGTTCATCTTGTGTGCTGTTAATGTCTGTGTTACTTTATATGTGATATTTGTTCATCTTGTGTGCTGTTAATGTCTGTGTTACTTTATATGTTATATGTTTTGATCCCCACGCACAAGATCAATTCTTCTTACTTGAAGCCAATAAATTATTGATTGATTGATTGATTGATTGAAGTAAACGGAAAAGTCCAAAGAAAAATACACCCTTGGTCTATAAGACTAAGGCTTGCAGAAAAACACACAAATAACCCGTCATGTGTTCGCAGTTTTGAAAACGAAAATAAGAGAGAACAGAGTGACAGAAGGGCAAAGACGTCAACCGGAAAAGTCCAAAGGAAAAATACACCTATAAGACTTAAGGCTTGGAGAAAAACCCCATAAATAACCCGTTACGTGTTCGCAGTTTTGGAAATGAAAATAAGAGGTCACGGAGTGACGACAGTTCTAAAGGCAAAGACGTCAACGGGAAAAAGTCCAAAGAAAAATGCACCCATGATTGCAATTAAGACTTGGAGAATAACATACAGATAAAATAGCCCCCGGTCACGTTTCCACGAGACACGCAGACGTGTTCCTATCTTTACAACGTATCTATTATTGCCACAGAAACATGCACACCCCATTCTTTAAATGTTATCATTACCAGAGCGGGTGACAGGCCCCCAAAAAACAAAAGGCTGTCCATTTCACGATTGTATCAAATCACCCCAACAAAGCGGGTTTGTTGTTGCTTGTTTTGTTGGGGTGTTTTGTTTCTGGTCACGTGTGGGATTACGTTTCCACGCCTACAAGAACAAGCCCACGCGCTCATGAGCGATTCGATTTGGTCGCCTTTAACCCCTCTAATGCTGTTAAGGAGAGGACACTCGGTGTAGTTTAAAATTGTGTAAGGGCGCGTGTCACGTTTTTGCGTTGTGCTTCGGGGTTTCTCTTTGGTAGGATGGTGGCTCGAGGCTGCTCTTCAAAATGATGTTTCGTTTTCAATACATTGTCGCACGCCACAAACGATTGCGAATCCGCGCTTGTTTTTGTAGAAGAGATTGATTGATTGATTTAGCTTAACCCTTTCGCCGCCAGTCATTTTTCAGCTACAAATTATCACGCCATCCATTAAACTTACCTGGGTAAAAAAAATTCTGTCTGTAATATTGGGGATTCTTCTGTGACATATTTAAAATAAGGCCTATCCTTACCTGCCAAAATTAAGAGAATAGGGTCTTTGGATAACAGAGAGATGAAAATAGGGTTTTACGCCCTCTTCGGCCTTTCGGCCATGTGGGGCATTTGTAAATACAAAGATGGTGGGAACAATACTGGAGGCAATGCCCGGAGGCAGTGCTAAACCAGTAAAGTCCCGATTTTTAAAAATAATACAGATATGTGTAGCAGTAACCACGCCTCGGTTAAACCTCATCGGCTATGGTACCACCACAAGTTAATAATAATGGATAACAGACCCTGATTAGATGCCTTTTAGTGACATGGGTGTTGAATCATTGTCATGCAAAAAATGCGACGTTGGCGGTGAAAGGGTTAAAGTCTGTTCATACAATGGTGATATTAGACTTTTAAAAAATATACAAGTAAATAAATAACGTGCGGTTTTGTGATTGTGTAATTATACTTGTAGACGAGAGGCGTTCTCCTCAACCTTAAAGGTTGGTTGGGTTGGGTTTTTTTTACGTCTTTTGTATTTTTTTGGTATTTGGTATTGGGAATATTCAAGTTACAGAGACTTATCTCTGTGAAATTCGGGCTGCTCCCCCCTGGAGAGTGCGTTGCCGCAAGCGCAGCGCCTACCCAATTTGTTTTGGGGGGTGTGGGCAGGGTGAGGAGGCGGGGGGGGGGGGGGGGGGGGGGGGGGTCGTCAGACTTGGGAAACCTAGCTATCAATTTGGCCATACCAGGCAGCGGGATTTCTCCCTGCTCTTACCGACTTCCAACTGCCGTGGGAGTTTTACGTGCGTAAAGCGCACGGGTCAGACTAGCTTTTTAAGTCCCCCATCCGAAGGACTCGACGTTCGGTTCGATTTTCCTGTCGAACTAGAAAGAAATGGCGAGGCCGGGATTCGAACCCGGGTCACTGACGTTACAGTCACGCATTACATTTTGACAGGCGAACGTCTTAGCCACTCTGCGACCTTTCTCCCAAGGTGATCCGTTGTCCGTGTTTCGCAAGGACAGAATGGTAACAAATGTACAAGAAGTTACCTAGGTTAATGGCTTAGAACTAAGAAGCGGGACTAGAAGTTGTGAAGGTGTGGGTGGGTGGGTGGGTGGGTGGGTGCGTGGGTGTCGAGGGAAATAAGGTTAGCTTTGGTCCCAATCTTAACAATCCCCGGTGCTTTCTCCCACCACGCATTTTAAAGATAAAGAGAGGAGGGAGAGAGAGAGAGAGAGAGAGAGAGAGAGAGAGAGAGAGAGGGGAGAGAGAGAGAGAGAGAGAGAGAGAGAGAGAGAGAGAGAGAGAGAGAGACAGAGACAGAGACAGAGACAGAGACAGAGAGAGACAGACACACACAGAGACAGAGACAGACAGACAGCGAAAGAGAGAAAATAGAGAGACAACGACAAGGAGACATAGAAAGAGAGACAGACACAGAGACAAAGGCAGACACATATACACAGAGAGAGAGACAGAGAGAAAGCGAGAGAGAGAGAGAGAGAGAGAGAGAGAGAGAGAGAGAGAGAGAGAGAGAGAGAGAGAGAGAGAGAGAGAGAGTCAGAGTCAGATGCAGAGATTGAGGCAGAGACATATTAGAGGCAGAGAGGGGCAGAGAGTGCAAATCAACATGTTCTTATTTCAAAAGATAGGCCTAAGCAAAAACATGCTAGTTGATGGGAGAGAGAGAGAGAGAGAGAGAGAGAGAGAGAGAGAGAGAGAGAGAGAGAGAGAGAGAGAGAGAGAGAGAGAGAGAGAGAGAGAGAGAGAGAGAGAGAGAGAGAGAGAGTCTGATGAAAAGTGCGCGCACACATACACACATGCATACTGGCACGTGCACACGCATCGCGCATGTAAAGGCACACACAGACACAGACATACACACAAAGAAACACACACACACACTCACACACACACACACACACACACACACACACACACACACACACACACACACACACACACACACACACACACACACACACATCGAAATCGTTCAATCTTCCGTCACAACTTTTCGTCCAAGATAAGAACCTTGGATATCTTTGGAGTTCCAAAGGGAGTTAACAAAGCGATCCATTTGTCGGCCACGTGAACTCAAGGGACGCCACTCTACATGGAAAGCGAAAGTTAGTGACAGGGGACGATGTATCTTTTACTTAGGCGGGCCCAGTCAAGGCAAGTCAAAATGATCTTTAATGAGGATAAAAGGAATCAGCTTTACAGCTTTATTGTTGTTTGTGGCTCAAGCCACAAACCTATAACTCACTTTGTCGGTCGGTCGGTCGGTCGGTCGGTCGGTCCAAAATTGTCGCACTTCAAATCGAGGCTGCACTTCAAATTGAGGCTGCTCTTTAAAATGATGTATTTTAAAGTGTACAAAATAATAAACATACGTAATGCAGACACTACAACAGACACGACGAGTATGCGGTGCTTCTTTCGATGAGTATAAGTAGGATAAATAGTTTTAAATGTTTTCCAAAAGATATCAAAAGTTGCGAAATGGTGCAGAGATAACATTCTGGTTTACAGATTAAAATTATTGAAAAGCCAGGGGAGGTGACTCATGATTGGAGTGGTAAAAATAGACCGCGTGCAACAAACTATTGCGATTCCGTGCTTTTTTTGTTTGTGGCTCAAGCCACAAACCTATATCTCACTTTGTCGGTCGGTCGGTCGGTCGGTCGGTCGGTCCAAAATTGTCGCACTTCAAATCGAGGCTGCACTTCAAATTGAGGCTGCTCTTTAAATGATGTTTCGTTTTCAATTGTCGCACGCCACAAACAATTGCGAATCCGCGCTTGTTACCTTCTGTCCTCAAGAGAACAAACAACAACAAAGACTGTGGAACAAAATTTAAAAAATATTAATGTTATGGCTCGTTTGTGTAAACGACTTATCTGTTTCAGATTTGTTTCACTGCTGCTATCCCAAAGAGTTGATGCGTCATTTATAACAAATAAGATGTGCGCATGAAAGAATGCTTTTCCAGAGTTAATTCACATGTTATGGCTCGTTTGTGTAAACGACTTATCTGTTTCAGATTTGTTTCACTGCTGCTATCCCAAAGAGTTGATGCGTCATTTATAACAAATAAGATGTGCGCCTGAAAGAATGCTTTTCCAGAGTTAATTCACATGCAAAAACTTTTTGATTTTTTGCAAGTCGGTATGTCCTTTTGGAAGCGCGTTTGCCAAGATTAGATATATGTTCAGACCATAATAACGCCTAAGACGTTATGCGAAGTTACTTCTTCTATCTTTTGACCCTGAATGTACAACGGTGGGAATGGAGTGATCATTGTCTGTCTTTTATTCTTGTAGTGTAGTAACATACGTGCATTTTGTTTGTGTAGCATTCAGGGACATTATGGTTAATTTCTTCAGAATTTTGCTTCTTATTTTTCTTGCGAAGAGAGTAACACGCACGCATACTCTAACACGCACACAGAAATGCGCAAATACACACATTTGCATACACGAACGCACACACAGCACACGCAGCACCTACGCAAGCACGCAGAGAGAGAGGGAGAGAGAGAGAGAGAGAGAGAGAGAGAGAGAGAGAGAGAGAGAGAGAGAGAGAGAGAGAGAGAGAGAGAGAGAGAGAGAGAGAGAGAGAGAGAGAGACAAAGAGACAGAAAGAGACACAGAGAGAGACACAGAGACAGAGAGAGAGAGAGAGAGAGGGGGGGAGAGAGAGAGAGAGAGAGAGAGAGAGAGAGAGAGAGAGAGAGAGAGAGAGAGAGAGAGAGAGAGAGACAGAGACAGAGACAGACAGACAGACAGACAGACAGACAGGCAGATATACAGACAGACACACAGACAGACAGACAAACAGAGACACAGGATGGGATACTTCTTTAGCATATAACTTTGAAAATGCACTGACTGATGATCGAGGAGGCTGACTTGCACAAATAAAAGGTTAGAGGAAGTGGAAGTCAGATTACGTTGGGTGAGAGCAAGAAGGTACTGTCACTCTTCTTCAGTTTTTCTTTAGTGACAGTACCTTTAGTTGGAAAATTCATTTGTGTTTCCAAGCGTTTCTAACCAGTGAAATGAATAAGGGGAAGGAACTTCTCGTAAATTAGCTCCCTTTTTTTTTATACCAAAGTTATTTATGGCACCGATTCGCCTGCAAAGTGAAAGTAGTTGCCACAACAATACAGACCCAAGTTCAACCTTTCAAGATTAACATTATGTGTTTATCCTTCTTTTTGTCCCTGGTGATATAGAAAACACGCTCCTGCTTAAATAGATATTTTGTTACAGTGATATCACACGTTGGACTGTAGAGGGGAAGTATTGTTTTTGTTTTTTGCTCCTTCTGTTGTCTACTTTTTGCTCCTTTTGCTATATTTGATGTTTGCTGTTTAATTGCTTGTCTGTGTTGATAAAGGCGCATTCGCCGAAATATCCAGTAGTATTTTTGTTTTGTCTCTTGTGAATAAAATAACGTCACTTTGCACTTGTCGTGTAGTTGTTTGTTTGCTGAGTGATATCATGAGTTTCCCCACTTAACTTTAAAAACTAATTGTATTCCCTTTTGTTCAGTTTTTGTAATGACGTAGTAGTTCTTAGAATCCTTTTTCATGACCTTGATATTCGTGTTTGTTCACTTTGTTTTTATTGTTCACTTTGTTTTTTCCCGAAAGCTGTATTGATCATTATTTCGTTTATCTTACAAAGTATGTCTGACTTCCATCGATTGTAAAATGTGATGCAGCCTGTTGCTAGTACTGTCTATATGTGTTGAGTACTTTTATAAGCCTCGGCTTGTTGTTCTTCTGTCTATAAATATTGGTGTTGCTGCAGAAGTGTGTTAATAAAACATTTGTTTAAACCAACAGTACCTTTAAAGGGGCAGGCATAGTTAAAACCAGAAGATGGTTTTTTCTTATTCTTTTCATTTCTCACGTACCTCTTCAGTCAGAGACTTCACATTTGGCAAGAGTGTGCTGAACGCTTGTAGCATTCTCGAAACAATGCTGATTTGTATAAATTGAAATTCGTTTTGATGTAATTTTAATTTTAATTTTTAGAAAAGAACGCTTCAGAAATTATACTTTTTTTCATGTCTCTCTCCTTCAGTTTTATCACATGTTAGACCTAATAATTCAACAATAATGTACAAATACATGATGTTAAGCTTTTCTCATATCATGGTTATTGATAACTGTTCTGGTACACTTTTTGTATGCGTTATTGTGTTATTCACTTCTTTTTTTCTCTTTTTTGTCCTAAGTGTAATGAATGCAATAATTTCAAAACTATTGAATATTTCTAGATTTTATTAAGACGAAAGCTAGATCTTTTGATCATGAACAAGCGTGCCAAATGTCATCAACATGTGTCCATATTTGTGTAAACGTTATGGTTGCAACACTAGCAAAAAACGTAAAAAGTGACAGACACCGAACATGAAGTCGGTCATGCTTTACGTCCTCCCGCTCTTTAAAAGAACATATGGGACATTACTTATATATAAAGTTGTGGGGATGGGGGGGGGGGGAGAGAACAAAATAAATATTTAAGTTTTGTTTTGTTTTTAAATAAAGTTTTTGTTTGTTTTTAGAATAAAGTTTAGGTGCCCAGGCTCGTATTATTTTGACCCCGAACATGAAGCATAATCCAGTTATTTTCACCCTCAATCACTGTTTAGTGTAGCCTACTGCATGGTCTCCTAATACATATGCACACACGTATGATAATCCAGTTAGTTTCACCCTCAATCACTGCTTAGTGTAGCCTACTGCATGGTCTTCTAATACATATGCACACACGTATAATAATCCAGTTAGTTTCACCCTCAATCACTGTTTAGTGTAGCCTACTGCATGGTCTTCTAATACATAAGCACACACGTATGCCTCCTGTTTCTTGCTTATATACATAGAGCCTTTGTCTTCTTGCGGCCTTTCAATCTTCCTTTGATGCTAATTTGCTTGGGTAATAGTAAATAATAAATAAAAAAAGCTCTTTGAGCCTCATTTCGTCTTTTTTTCTCTCAATTACATCCCCTTTAACACTGAATGTTAGTAAAACTACTGCTTTATTATATTTAAAAAAAATTTTTTTAAAGATTTTACAGCGTGATGCAACAACGTTTTGTCTACAGAATAAACACTTGTTTTTTATTATCAACATTTGAAAAGATATTTTGGTCTTTTTTTTTTAAAACTAT
>CM065685.1:21199024-21211524 GCA_017654935.2 Phymorhynchus buccinoides
CCATCTATTCTCTGAACACTACTGTCCACCATGATCGGATTGTGAGAATGAAAGCGTGTGCGGATGAGGAATGGCATGGGAAAGGTGGGAGACAGAAAGTGTGTGTGTGCATGCGCGCGCTGGCATGTGCGTATGCACGTGTGTGGGGATGTGTGTGTGTTTGTGTCTGTGTGTATGTATGTATGTATGTACGAACGTACGTACGTATGTATGTATGTATGTACTGTATGTATGTGTGCATGCGCGTGTAAATGATATGCTATGTTCGTCAGTGTGTGTGCTTGTATGCGTGCGGGCATGGGTATTGATGTGATTTGATTAAATGTATTTTTTGTAAAGCGCCCTGAGCAGCTAGCCTGGAATGTGCACTATATAAGTTTTCTTCATTATTATTATTATTATTGAAACCTGCAGTCATGATTTTTTAAAGATCCACCAGATCATGTGTCAAAATCACGGGTTTCGTGTGTTTTTCCTCTCTAATAGCTCAAATCTTGTTTTGACTAGGTCTCACTCCCATACAAATGCCCCCAAATTCAACCGAAACATCATTTTAAAGAGCAGCCTCAATTTGAAGATGGGGACATGTGTATGTGGGTCACAGCAACCCAGAAAAAAACAAGGGACTTAATCGTGGCGCGTCAGTGTATCTTTAATCCTTTCGCCGCCAGCCGTCTTTGAGACAACATTTTCCAGTTAACTTACTTGGCTACAGTAAAGATTTTGTCTGCAATAGTGTGGGACTTTTCTGTGACTCATTTAGAATAGGGTGAAGCCTTGCTACCCACACTTAGGAACACAATATCATTGAATAATAGACCCTGATTTCAAGAGTTTTCATGGTGTCGGTGTTAAATCATTGTGGTGCAAAAATGCGACATTGGCAGTGAAAGGGTTAAAGGTGAATATTTGATTACCATAGCGTGTTTGTGTCTTTGCTCCACTCCCACGAGTATCTTTTGTATTTAAAAAAAAAGACGAACAATGCTTTCGTTTGTTCCCAATTTGGTTTTGCTGTATTTTCGTCAAAGAGTTGTTGAGGATGGTGTTTAAGAATATCTGCGTCGAAGAGAAACAGAAGAACGTCAGTTAAAAACTAAATTGTACTTTGTGATTGCTTTGTTGCAGCCAATGTATCTTCAAAACGTAGGAGGGTGGGTGGGTGGGAGGGGGGGGGGTGTGACAATTCTCAGTCAGCTGCCACTGTACAGTCAGCGTGTAGGCAGTGATTTTGTTCGCTTCAAATATCTGTATTTCAGGGTTTGCTTGGTGTGGGGTTTTTAACCCTTTCACCGCCAATGTTGCATTTATGCACCACAATGGTTTAACACCCATGTCACTAAAACTCATCAAATCAGGTCCTGTTATCATCAGACCCCATTTTCTTAATTTTGGGAGGTAAGGATGGGCCTAATGTTATACATGTCACAGAAGAATTCCCAATATTGCAGATAAAAACAATTCTCCACCCAGTTAATTAACTACATTGGTATTTTGGGGGGGTTGAAAAATGGCTGGCGGCGAAAGGGTTAAATGAAAATGAGTGTGTTCATCTCATGACTTGTGCTGAGGAAACAGGAACTATAAATAAATGACCAATCTCGAAAACACGAAATTAGCTTACCACCAACAATGATGCCATGTTCAAGGGGAACAATCGCCTTACGTATTTAGTATTTTACCGATATTAAAAAATAGCATGATTATTGCGGATAATGACAATGACTTTATTATATTGCGCATTTTCACCAATGCAAATAGCCTGATTGCAGATAATGACTATATCTGTATATTGTGCGTTTTACCCATACAAATGGCTTGATTGCGGATAATAACCATGACTATATATTTTGCGTTTCACCAATACAAATGGCCCGATTGCGGATAATAACTATATCTGTATATTGCGCGTTTTCACCAATACAAATAGCCCGATTGCGGATAATAACTATATCTGTATATTGCGCGTTTTCACCAATACAAATAGCCTGATTGCGGATAATAACTATATCTGTATATTGCGCGTTTTCACCAATACAAATGGCCTGATTGCGGATAATAACTATATCTGTATATTGCGCGTTTTCACCAATACAAATGGCCTGATTGCGGATAATAACTATATCTGTATATTGCGCGTTTTCACCAATAAAAATAGCCTGATTGCGGATAAAAACCATGACTGTATATTGCGCGTTTTCACCAATAAAACTGGCCTGATTGCGGATAATAACCAGGACTATGTATTGCGCATCTTATCAATAAAAATAGCCCGATTGCGGATAATAACCCTGACTGTATATTGCGCATTTTCACCAATGAAAATAGCCTGATTGCAGATAATAACTATATAATAATAATAATAATAATAATAATAATAATAATAATAATAATAATAATAATAGTACATTTATATAGCGCTTTACCTCAGATGAGCCCAAAGCGGACAGACAAAAAGACGGAGACAAGTGGACATGGCAAACTTTGACATGAATAAGACGGAGAGAGGCAGAGAGAGAGAGAGAGAGAGAGAGAGAGAGAGAGAGAGAGAGAGAGAGAGAGAGAGAGAGAGAGAGAGAGAGAGAGGGGGGGGGGAGGGAGAGAGAGAGAGAGGGGGGGGGGGGACTAAGGACTAAGGTAGATAAACTCCACCTGAAAAGTCCATTATCTGAAACATTGATACATGGTCGTATTGACCTATCAGCAACAAGGTTTCCATTTACGTTGACATTAAGTCTACGATCCTTTCCCCACTCTTGTTTTCCAGCTCATTGAAGACGTTGAGTATGAGGTGAACGCGTGCGCGTGCGCGCGTGTGTGTATGGGGTGGGGGTGGGGAGTAGGGGGGCAGGGGTGGGGATGGGTGGGGGGGAGTGGGGGGATGGTTGGGGTGGTGGTGTTGAAGGGACGTGGGTGTTGGTGTGTTGTGTTATGATTATATGCAATGCATTCTCTAATATGTATTCATTTTCATAGGATGCGTGGGCCAGTTTGTTAGAAATGTCTGTACGAATGGTGAGTGAAAAGCGCATTGAGTTGCTTTGTAAGATTATGCGCTATATAAGCATTATTATTTATTATTATTATTATTATTATTATTATTGTCAATCCCTTCTAGGTATCAACTAAAGCTGAGGCTTTATTATTATTTTTTACCATTGATGATCGTCGTGTTATCAGCCCCAAGGTTTTCAATTTCCGCGGCATTATTATCAATCACTTTAGCACCATATCAATATAATCTATGTCACTAAAAGGCATCAAATCGGGGTATATTATCCAAAGATATCTTAGTTTTAATAATAATAATAATAATGATTATTTATATAGCGCCTATTCTCTGATTTAGGGCTCTCTAAGCGCTTTACATATTTAATACAAATACAACATAGAATATACATTATCTTATACAATCCGAACATGACGAACGGACATAAATTTTACATGAGTAGAATATAGAAAAGTAAATATATACAAAGTACCAAAGTTTTGGGAAGTAAGAATAGACCTTGTTTTGTGTATGTGTCACAGAAGAATCCCCAATACTGCAGATGGATCTTGTTCTCTACCCAGATAAATATAATGGAAATTTGTGGCTGAAATATGGCTGGCGGTGAAAGGGTTAATGACAGGTTTGTTTCATCAAGAATAGAATTTTAGTATGCCCAATATCATTCTCCTTACTTTATTTCATTTAACGATCTAATATTCACAGATTTGATTGATATTGAAGAAAAAAGACTTTTCATTTATTATTATCACGTACCAATTGCAATTTCCTACTACGCACTAATTTTTGGCTACCAGTATTTTAACAATTTCCGCAGCATTATTGTCAATCACTTGTGGGTCTCAAAGAAGCTGAGGCTTTTTTTTATATATACTTTCTCATAATTATGTAAAATCACATTCCCATTCTTCGCAGTTGTAGCAGCTGGAATGGTCTTAATGACATTTTTTTCTTTCAAGAATAGAATTTGGGTATGCCCAATATCATTCTCCTTACTTTATTTCATTTAACGATCTTCTTCTTCTTGTTCTTCTTCTGCGTTCCCAGGCCATATGGCCATAATGGGTAAGGTACGTATATATCCGGGTTTTTTAGTTTTCACTGGTCTCCCCACATTCCGATTTCGGAGGAGCTCAAAGGAGATAAATTATTGGGAGGAATTTTGGAGAGACAAAAAAGGCAGGAGAATGGGGCCAATAAGTCAGAAAGATAGTAGATGATAGAAAGCAAAGGGAAAAGGCAGAGTCAAAGAGAGTGGCAGATTAGAGGAAGTTACAAGCACAGAACTTCCAGAAGGTGAGGGAACTATTTTTTACAAAAGACCCCCCGGTATCCCCACGGGGAGTAACGATCTAATATTCACAGATTTGATTGATATGGAAAAAAAGACTTCATTTTACATTGTTGCAATTTCCTACCACGCACTATTTATTTTTTTTACCAGTATTATAACATTAGGAAAAGTGTGTGAGTCATCCGATGTCCATGAATGTCATGGTGTGTGGTACTATGATATTTTTATGCACATTGTTTTTGGTATAAAATAGGCTAATAGTTCAAATAAATTGTTTTTGATTACTTTGTGGTGTACAACCAAGTTAGAGGCCCAATGAATTGCCCGTGCAAAGGTAATAACAGCCTGTGTTCTTTTTAGAGTTTTACTCACACAAATTGTGTCTCGGCCTCGCACGGTTGTTTTTGTATTCACTCCTTGAAATTGTCTTGAAGGAAGGCTGGAGTCTGTTTTGTGTGTGCGTGGGGCACACAGGCCTATTTGTGGCGAGCCTGCATGGTTTTGCAGGTAATATAAGTTTCTATTGTAAAAGTGAAAATAACGCATAATCATATGTAGTGATGATTATAGTGTGGTGGTGTTTCAATATGTGTGATGGTTAGGTTGTGGCAACCAAACATGTGTAATGATTATAAATGGGTGAGTTCTAAAAGATTCATTTATGAATTTTGTTATGATGTATAATCGGGGCGCCACATGTGTTTACAGTACACAGGCTGACCCCTGGGCGGTACATGGTTGTACTTGGAGGCCCTGACTGATGTCACCTAAGGAGAGGTGATGGGTGGACGCTGTCGCGAGTTCCATCCCCTGGAAGAGTTATTCCAGTGAATCCCGCCGAGATATCGCGGAGGAAAGAATTTAAGAAGAAAGAAGAACGAACACCCTGAAATTTGAAAACCACTAGAGAAAGATATCAAGCTTGAAAACTGAGGAATCGACGTCGCGAGAGAGAGAGAGAGAGAGAGAGAGAGAGAGAGAGAGAGAGAGAGTGAGAGTGAGATATTGTTTTGACAAACTGTTTTGTTTGGGGACTTATTATTTCGTTTGTTAACTTTGCATTTTGTGACTATTTAATATTTATTTTGTATTTATAAATAAATTTATTCTCTTCTTTTGTCGTTAAGAAGAGGGGGTATTCCAAGATTGGTATTCCTTGACTATTATTTGTTCGCACTGGTTGAGAGGAGTGATAGCGTGTGCTTGCGGAGTTTGCTGTCTGCTTGCGGGGTTGTATGCGAGTAAATGACAGTATGACAATGAACAATACAACTATTTTTGTTGTTACCAACCGCGATCGTAGAGAGCGGATTGGTAATGTTTTCACTCGTGTCTAAGGCGGACTATGTATGTATCCTCTCTAGCGTTTGAACGGATGGACGTAGGATGCTCAAATTTTGCATGCTGGTAGGCAATGGAGCGATCTAGGCCGAGTTCGATAATGAAGGTCATGGGTCAAAGGTCAAGGTCACTGGAGCCGAAAACGCTGCCGCGCGGTTGGTGATTTAGCGTCTTAACGCTCTAGTTGTCGTTGTTTCTGTATATTGAGGTCGGTATTGCGATTCTCTTCAGCCATAAGCCCGCGATCTGTCGGTTTTGTTTTCCTTTTTTAATTCCATCACGATTTAATGACTAATAAAGGCCGCTCTAGCATGTTGCTTGTGTCTAAAAAGAATATTGGACTATTTTCATACGCTTTCCGCCTTGCTTTGAATTGTCAATGTTGTATGTATGGTATGTAGTGTAGCAGGCCCTTAAGTCAACACACACACACACACACACACACACACACACACACACACACACACACACACACACACACACGCGCACGCACGCACGCGCGCGCGCACAGAGAGAGAGAGAGAGAGAGAGAGAGAGAGAGAGAGAGAGAGAGAGAGAGAAAATCGTGCCCTCTTTTCTTTTTTTTTAAGACGATCACAGCGTATTATTTCAGTCTCAGTAGTCCAATGCTGGGTCGATTTTGAGTACCTGTGTCACGACAAATATCTCTACCGTGAAAATATGCCCTTCTCCTCCATTCGATTTGTTTGCTGTTTGAGGAAGGATTCGTCCATGAATACATTCAGAGGCGCCTGGTGGCATGCAGGAAAAGCAGAGGATTCATGACTAAATATTGAGAGGTCGGTGATATTCTTTTGAAATTTATCATTCATTATTTTTGCGTCCATGAATACATTCAGACGCGTCTGGTGGCATGCAGGAAAAGCAGAGGATTCATGACTAAATATTGAGAGGTCGGTGATATTCGTTTGAAATTTATTATTCATTATGTTTGCCTGCGTGGGCGTTTGTTGACAACGTCCGCCATTTTGGAGAAGAAAAAAAATGTGAAAGCCCTGTGCCACGGGTGTGCATATCGATTTCTCAGCAAAGATGTAGATTTATAATAACAATAATAATAATAATAATAATAATAATAATATTGAGGGAAATTTATATAGCGCCCATCCTACTATGTAGGCTACAGGGCGCTTTACATATAATAGAAATTAACTCACTCAGATACTCAAATATACATCTGTATCATTAAAAAAAAATCGGGACTTTCCTGGAGTTGCACTGCCTCCGGGCATTGCCTCCAGGATCGTCCCCACCATCTTTATATCTACTAATGTCCCATATGTGTCTGTTGCAGACCGGAGGACGCTAAACGGATTTTCATTCATTCACATATAATAGAAATGGAATATGTAAAGCGCCCTGTAGCATAATAGTAGGATGGGCGCTATATACATTTTCCTCCTTATTATTATTATTATTAATATTATTATTATTATTATTATTATTTTATTATTATTATTATTATTATAAATCTACATCTTTGCTGCGAAACGAAATGCACATCCATGGCACCGGCTTTCGCACCCTTCCGCTCAATTTCTCGGTTCTTTCCGTGTAGATTGAGTATTTAAATCTCTCTATTTCCTTTTTTAAATAGTTATCGTTACAGTTGTGAAGCGCGTGCATATTAGATAGGGCCTACGGTGACCTGCGACTTATTTCACAGAAGGACGTATTTCTCGTGACACCGGTAACTCGGTGAGCATGCGCACCAGTTCTCTGAGTAGTCACAAATGGCCGGAAATGAACACCTGCGTAGGAATCTGGCAGAGTGAGTGAGGCAATGGCGCGTGTTAAGCCGGTAGCTTCCCGAATCGCCTTTTCCCATTTCGCCTTTTTCTCACACTAAAACTTCTTCTTCTTCTTTGTCTGCGTTCCCAGGCCATATGGCCATAATGGGTAAGGTACGTAGTTGTCCGGTTTTTAGTTTCCACTGGTCTCCCCGCTACGTACCACCGACACATTCCGATTTCGGAGGAGCTCAAAGGAGAAACATTATTTGGAAGATTTTATTTTGAAAAAAAGGTAGGAGAATGAGCCAATAAGTCAGAAAGATAGTAGATGATAGAAAGCAAAGGAAAACGGCAGAGTTAAAGAGAGTGGCAGATTAGAGGAAGTTACAAGCACAGAACTTCCAGAAGGTGGGGGAACTATTTTTTTCCCCACGGGGAGACACACTAAAACAAATTGGAAAAGGAAAAGAACACTTGACAAAGAGACGAGAAAAAGGAATAAAGACAATAAGAAATAAATACAAGTGCAACGCTGAGCGGCTGCAAAGTCCCCTCGCAGCATCGCCGAGCTACTCCGAAATAGGAATGTGTCGGCAGTACACATACATAAAAACGCA
Source organism: Phymorhynchus buccinoides (assembly GCA_017654935.2). Taxonomy (NCBI): domain Eukaryota; kingdom Metazoa; phylum Mollusca; class Gastropoda; order Neogastropoda; family Raphitomidae; genus Phymorhynchus; species Phymorhynchus buccinoides. Next base: position 21,207,041 of record CM065685.1, read on the forward strand.
TCAAAACAGCACGTAACTACATAAAAACGCATCAAAACAGCACGTAAGTGAATAGTTTTTTTTAATATATAGCCTTGGGGTTCGGACCCGTGATTTGAGCGCGCGCGATCATGCGCACACGCGCGCACAGAAAAATTCATGACAACTGTGTTATAGACCATTCATCAAGAAATGTTGTGGGAAAAAACCTGCATTAAAATACATGCAAAACTTTGCGAGATATTAGCGATTATGTGTTTCGGGGTTTGAACCCCGTAACTGGCGCGACCTTGACCTTAATGTAAAACTAAATACATCAGTGGATAGCTTGCATCTTGGCAAACTAGTATACCAAATTTGATGATGATAGACTGAATAGTTTTTGAGAAAAACGGACAAATAGCCGGACGGACGGAGGCACGCCGGACGGACGGACGGACACCGGACGGACACCGGACGGACGGACCAGACAAAAACAATAGCTCCCCGAACCTTCGGGTCGGGGACTAATAAACACAAATAGCACGCAGAAACAGAAAGAGGCTTTGGGAGTCATAACAGTAAGAAAGGAAGAAAGTGAGAAATACAATTTTTGAAAACTACAAAGCAAAAAAAAACCACATGTATATGAGGGAAATTTGGAAAAGCGCAGAGAACAAGAGATGAAAAAGAATGTATAAACGACCAAAACTCAAAGTGTATTAATAATAATTTAAAAAAATATTATTTATAGAAAATCATTGAAAACAAACAGGGGGGTGGGGGGGGACCATAAATGACAAAACAGTAACAAAAAAAAAAGTTATAAAATCAGAAAGGTGAATAAACTCCGTGCAGAAGTTTCAAAAGTGGAGTGAACGAATTTCTTTTTAATTCGTTGAAATTATACGAATATAATGAAACAATACTACATAAGGCAGAAGAAAAGGTTGCAAGAAACGTAAATTAATTTTAAAAAACAACAACAACAACAACAACAAACAGGAACTATCACTGGTTGGCATGAGCCGGTACCACGGGCCAATAGTAAATGAGAGCTGTACAATAAATGATTTCCATCAGTATTTGGAATATCACGGTTGTTGCCTGTCTGTCGTTTCCGACAATGACTGCCAGATAGCAGGGGGGGGGGGGGGGGGGGGGGGCAGATACTATTCCGGCGGGCTGGGCGTAAATTAGTTTATAGTGGAGATGCCTTGCCCAGAGTACATCCCCACTCTCTCGGCCAAAAGGGGTTTTGAGGACGAGAATTGGCGTTGGGGAAGGTCCCCAAAGGTCATTGAATCCCTTTGGGATATCGCGGTACAGTTTATTCTTTTTTTGTCGAAGAGACAATGATGACTCTCACACTGGGTGGAGTTTTATTTTGCACCGGCTCTAGTTCTGCAGCCACAAAGGGATTGGTTGGCCTTTGGGGACCTTCCTCAACTGTCCCGGCTCAAACCCCTTTTGGGCCGAGATAAATGGGGATGTACCCAGGGGCAAGGCTTCTCCGCGATAAACAGATTTGTTTAGCCCCGCCCCGCCAGAATAGCAGCTGCCTCCTTCTGCGATCTGGCAGTCATAGTCGGAAACGGCAGGCGTGCATGCGTAACACAGGAAGCATGAGAAAAGCACACGGGGGGGGGGGGGGGGGGGGGGAGTATTTGAGGTTTATGTACACGTTAACAAACTATCACTATTTCCCCATGGCAACAAAGACAGTTGAGTTGTGTCAGTCGTATTTAATACGTTTGAAAGGTCGATGTTTGTTGCAGTAATCATTTGATGTGTGGTTTGTTACATTGATTGATGTACGTATTCACAACAGTTCTTGCCGCAACCCTTCAATGTGACTGGATATTGATCTATATTTTCAGTTTTTTTCGTTTGTTTGTTTTTGTATGTTGTCGTCAAAGGTTTGTTGGTCCGTTTATTGTTTGTTCTTTTTTACTGTTTCTTTTTTCATTGTTTATATATTTCTGTTTTTGTTTTTTGTTTTTGTTTTTCCATGTACCCCCAAGGGGCTTTTTGGAAATAAAAAACCTTGAACCTTGAACCTTATTATGACGATGGCTTGGAGTCAAAACGGACTATCTTTGGATAGTCCATTGACGTATTATTGAACCTATTACAAAAAAAACTAATAACTTGTATCAAACAATGACTGCAGAAATATGTAAAGCAAACTCAATGGGAAACTTAGTGGGATTGTTTTCACGCCAGCTGGCGTGACACTCGAGAGGGGCTTATCACGCTATATTCTTAGTTGGGCGTAGTGAGAGAGAGAGAGAGAGAGAGAGAGAGAGAGAGAGAGAGAGAGAGAGAGAGAGAGAGAGAGAGAGAGAGGGGGGGTTGAACTCCTCTCTATCTCTCGCTCTCTCTTTATCCCCAACTAAGAATATAGAGGGGATTAGCCCCACTCGAGTGTCACGCCACCTGGCGTGAAAAAATCCCACTAAGTCTCCCATTATTGAATGGCCTAGCACTGTGCTGCCATGGGGAAATAGAGATATTTTTGCGAATAATGTTAACGTGTGCAAGGAACCTTTAGCAAGTGTAATGGTCCAGGCAGCTGAATGCTTCATTGCTGTCATTAGCGAGGCGTGTTTCCCTTAATAGGGGCCAGCCACGCGCCCACTAAAACCGTGCGATGCGATTCGATGACGAGGCCTCGAAGAACACATGCGATTCGCGATTCGAGACCACGCGATCGAATCGTATCGTACAGTCGTGCGATTTTAGTGGGCGTGTGGCTGGCCCTTTACTGACTGGGTCGAACGAAGGCTGCTATTTTCGGTTTAAAATACGACCGCTTCTTTTTTTCTTTCTTTTTCCCCACCTCCTGTGGCGCAAGGAAAATGTTCTATTTTAGGATTCTTCTTCTTCTTCTGCTGCTGCTTTCCCAGGCCATATGGGGCCATAATGGGTAAGGTACGTATGTGTCCGGTTTTCAGTTTTCACTGGTCTCCCCCGCTGCGTACAGCCGACACATTCCGATTCCTCGGAGGAGCTCAAGGGAGAAAAATTATTTGGAAGATTTTTTTGAAAAAAGGCAGGAGAATGGGGCCACTAAGTCAGAAAGATAGTAGATGATAGAAAGCAAAGGGAAAAGGCAGAGTCAAAGAGAGTGGCAGATTAGAGGAAGTTACAAGCACAGAACTTCCAGAAGGTGGGGGAACTATTTTTGCGAAAGTTCACACGGTATCCCCGCGGGGAGTTTTAGGATAATTATACATTTCCCACTTTGTACCCGCGCTATCCCGTTTTTGAGCAGGACTTTTATATTGCTCGGTCTATATTTAACGTGCGGGGATCGAGGCAAGTGTTGCAGCGCTATTTGTCACAGTACCGCGTTTGTTGAGAGCGACGCACGAAAGTTTCATTATTATTAAGTTACGTTATTCTATTCACAACTAAACTACTGGATATTTCGGCGAATGCGACTTTATCAACATAGACAAAACAAGAAAACAGCAAACAGCAAATATAGCAAAAAGCAGGCAACAAGATGAGCACACACACACAAAAAAATCATCATTTACGCATTGGACTGTAGAGGGGAAGGTTGTTTTGTTTTTTTGATCTTGTTGGTTTTTTGCGTCCTTTTGTTGCCTGCTTTTTGCTCCTTTTGCTACATTTGCTGTTTGCTGTTTAATTGTTTGTCTGTGTTGATAAAGGCGCATTCGCCGAAATATCCAGTAGTTTTGTTTTGTCTCTTGTGAATAAAATAACGTCACTTTACATTTGTCGTGTAGTTGTCTTTTTGTTGTATATATTATTAAGTTAATTATAATCATGACTCGGCAGAAGTGGCCTCCTTTTAAAACGTTTTTCGGTGATGTCAAAGATGTAAGTTAGCTGAATCGGTACTAGTAGTAAGTAGGTTTAGTCAAACTTCAATAAAAACGGATTTAAATCTGAAATTATGACGTGTCTAACTAAGATACTGTCTCAAAATTGGACGTTAATGCAGAAGTTAGAACTAAGCAAACGAGGAGAGATGTGCACAAGAGGGCAAAAGACGGGTGGGGGAGAGAGCGAGGGGGAGAGAGAGAGAGAGAGAGAGAGAGAGAGAGAGAGAGAGAGAGAGAGAGAGAGAGAGAGAGAGAGAGAGAGAGAGAGAGAGAGAGAGAGAGAGAAAGAGTCTGAACACTGAAAACTGAAAACTTTATTTTTTGAGGAAGATTTTAGGCGAAGCCTATTTTTACAATCTACCCTTTGTGTGCGTGTGTGTGTGTGTGTGTGTGCATATGCGTGCGTGCGCGTATGTGTGTGTGTGTGTGTGTACGTGCGTGCGTGCGTGCGCGCGCGTGCGCGCATGTGTGTGTGTGTGTGTGTGTGTGTGTGTGTGTGTGTGCGTGCGTGTGTGCGTGTGCGTGCGTACGTGCGTGTATGCGTGCGTACGTGCGTGCATGCGTGCGTGCGTGCGTGCGTGCGCGCGCGTGTGTGTGTGTGTGTGTGTGTGTGTGTGTGTGTGTGTGTGTGTGTGTGTGTGTGAGAGTGAGAGAGAGAGAGAGAGAGAG
>CM065685.1:21214024-21216524 GCA_017654935.2 Phymorhynchus buccinoides
CTTATTAAAACCCTTTCATCGCCACTGCCGCCTCTTGACACCACAATGATTTAACACCCCATGTCACTGAAAGGCATCAAATGAGGATCTGGTATCCAGTGAGCTTATGTTCTTAATTTTGGGAGGTAAGGCTAGGCCCTATTTTATACATGTTACAGAGGAATCCCCAATATTGCGGACAAAATATTTTCTCCACCCAGGTATTAAGCTTAATGAAAAGTTTTGGCTGAAAATTGGCTGGCGTTGAAAGGGTTAAATTTCATTGCTATGAACTATAGTTTAAGCTGTGAAAACTGAAACACGTTGGGGGTTTTCTTCACGCACACAACAAAACGGAGAAAGAGAGAGAGGGGGGGGGTGGGGGGGGGGGCAGACTAGACAGGCAAGCATCTTAATAGACAGACCAGACTGACTGAGAAGGGGAAAAGGGAGGCTCGTTTTGGTCGCATGTCACTCCTTTCAATACAGAACTAGAGTACAAAGAATATACACATTTTTATCTTTCTTCCCCTCATTTGTGGCCCAGCACCACGAAAGGGATACCAAGTGTCAAAATGACCATTCTGAGAAAATGGTCCAGTTACAAACGTCAGAAAAAAATCACTTTCAAATGATATAAGAACCGTTCTTGTAACATTTTTTCTGTTTTATTACAGTTATGAGCATTTAATGTTGGTAGGGTGACAGTCTGCCATTTTGAGAAATCGCAGTCTAAAGTTTAGCCGAGCTGAAGTAATGCAACAACCTACTCATTTTGAAGCACTTTGGGGAGTATTCAGAGACCATAACAAAGAGTGTCCTTTACAAATATGATAGAGAGCACGAAAATACCCATAACTCAAAATTGATTTTTTTTTTAAATGAGATTTTTGACTTTGCAACCCTGTTATGAGAAACTAGCCCAGCGACTTAATGTCCCTTTCGTGGTGCTGGGTGACATTTCATTTCCTAGAGCCCCCCCCCCCCCCCCCTCCCCCCTCCCCCCCCCCCCCCCCTGCACAAACGCACACACCTCATAAACACCCTTCCTCTGAGACAATCCTTCTCAGAGGATCTACTTTCGTACAAAACCTACACAGAGAGCCAAGATGTATTTATTTATTTATTTATTAAGACAACTTTTATAGCGCCTAATCTTTAAAGCTCAAAGCGCTTAATCCAACAAGGAAATCTCGAAATAAAAGACAAACTAAGTAACAGACAAGCCGTATAAGCGTGTCTTTAGTGAGTGTGATCCAGATACATGTGACCTTATTGCAAGAAATATTGTTTTCTTTCTTTCCCCATGGCAACACGGTGATATGCAAGTGATCTCATGACTGGCGTACTATCACCGTGTTGCCATGGCAAGGCAAGGCAAGGCAAGGCAAGGCAAGGCAAGAAATTTATTTCATACCCCATTTGGGCACAGAAATATAAAAACATACACACATAAATAAATTTCCAAGAATCAACCCAAGAGTGATGTCCAAACTCATTTCAAAGAAAACCCATACCATAATATTACAAATAATGTAATGTATTACTAAATTAAAAACAAAATGGGAAAAAGACATGATTGATAGCATTTATCTGAAAGAACCGTTAACAACTGTAATGAAGTGCTTTAGTTTGAGTAATATTTTCTTATTTTTTGTAGAGAACAAAGCTTTGAATTTATAAGCATTAGGGCGAGTAACAAAATACTTAGGGAGGTACCTTGTCCTGTCAGTGTCAAAGAAAGGACAAACAAATAAGTAGTGAAACTCATCTGCCACATCATGTACATTACATTTGTCACAAATTCGTTCATGTCTGGGTGTACCAGTATAACGCAATGTGTTCACAGGCAAGTTATTATTAGTAGTTCTGAATTTTAACACAGTAATCATATAGCTAGTCATTCATATATGGGGAAAGACTGAAACATGTTAACGTGCATTGAGACCTTAAGCTGTGTAAATACATCGTCAAACAAATCTTTTCCTGATTTTATAATGTTTTGCTAGTTTCTGGCAATCGCGGACAAACGAACAGACACGGACATACATACATACACTCAGAGCAACACACAAGCCCTCTTTCCCATTCTAAAGCACTACAACTCCTACGAGTGAACATAAGTGAGTAGGAGCAAAAAGCAAAATGTATAATTAAGGCTTTTTGGTAGGAGTTAAGGGGGCAAATAAAAAGAACAAAAGCAAAAACGAAGTGGTTGGTTGATATTTCTTTCCCGATCAAGATCTCGTAACCGTTACCAAGCGCGCATCTTAAAACCGCACAAGACCTCATAAGAACCATTTTTGGCGCGCGCAGTTGACATGGCAGGTAATCTATATGTTTTTTCCAGGGTGGGTAATAATAATTTTATCGACAACCCATATAGGTGACCAGACTGTCCTTTCCTTATTCTCCTGTCGTTGTTTTTTCTGGCACTGTGGGCTAAAGTGTGTATCCTACCTACCTACCTGCCTGCCTGTCTGGAATCTCTTTCCAATTGCCCTTTGTGGAGGGGAATGGC
>CM065685.1:21224024-21231524 GCA_017654935.2 Phymorhynchus buccinoides
TTTTCAGGCACAGTGCCAGAGCTCTTCAAGAGATTCATCGATGACTGCTTTGGTGCTGCCACCTGCTCTCTGCCAGAGTTGATGGAGTTCATTGACTTCGCCTCATCTTTCCACCCATCCATCAAATTCACCCATGAAATTTCAACTTCGTCTGTCCCTTTCCTTGACATCAAGGTCTCCATTCACCTTGACTCAAACAAGCTCCACACATCAGTCCACTACAAGCCAACTGACGCTCACTCCTATCTCAACTTCTCTTCCAGTCACCCCCCTTCCACAAAAACCAGCATCCCCTACTCCCAGTTTCTCAGGCTTCGTCGTCTCTGCAGTTCAGACGAGAACTTCAAGTCTGAGGCCACGGAGATGAAACGTTTCTTTCAGACACAAGGGTACCCTGACAACACCGTTGAAGCAGCACTGCAGAGAGCTAGCGACACCCCCAGAGCAGCCACCCTTCGTCCCACTGAGAGGCAATCAGCTGCGGAGAGCCGACCCGTGCTGTGCATTACATACCATCCTCACAACATCAAAGTGAAGAACATTCTACTCAAAAACTTCACCATCATTCAAAATGACCCGCTTCTTCAAGAAGCATTTCCTGAGCCACCTCTTGTAGCATACAAGAGAGATACAAATCTCAGGGACCACCTTGTGCGTTCACGTCTCCCTCCAGATGTCCCACATCCGACCCCTGGAACGCACCCTTGCCAACAAAGAAAGTGCAAGATTTGCCGGCACGTCAACGCTACCAACATCATCAAGGGCCCAAAAGGCACAGTGGAGGTGCGGCGGCATTTCAATTGCCAGTCCAGCGACGTCATCTATGTCGTCATTTGCGCACTGTGCAGCAGCACCTCGCCCATGATGTTGTATGTGGGGGAGACGTACCGGACTCTTGCAGAGCGTGGTGAGGAACACCTCCGTGCTGCCAGGCTTGGTTACAGCACTCAGGTCGGGGAACACTTCCAGAGGCCAGGGCACTGTATCGACCACCTCACCATGTGTGTCATCTGGCAGAACGGCACAGGGCGAGCCCAAAGAAAATTTACAGAAATGTACTTTGCGCACAAGCTGGGCACATTCTGCCCCAGCGGGATGAATATCCGCTCTTAAAACAGTTTTGGAGCTGACCCTGGCTTGTGTGTGTGTGTGTGTGTGTGTGTGTGTGTGTGTGTGTGTGTGTGTGTGTGTGTGTGTTGTGTGTGTGTGTGTGTGTGTGTGTGTGTGTGTGTGTGTGTGTGTGTGTGTGTGTGTGTGTGTGTGTGTGTGTGTGTGTGTGTGTGTGTGTGTGTGTGTGTGTGTGTGTGTGTGTGTGTGTGTGTGTGTGTGTGTGTGTGTGTGTGTGTGTGTGTGTGTGTGTGTGGTAGAAGTGCGGATGGGGGTGGGGGTGTATTGTATATCGTATTGCATATCGATCGTGTAGTGTCAAGTGTATTGAAGTTGACTCTAAATATTCATAATATAATTGTTTTCCTTTGTTCTTTCATAGTTTGATAACTCACTGATGAACGTGCACATAAGGTTATCCTTATGCATAGAGTAAGAGGGTGTACAAGAAATAGAGAATGGGATAGATAGTGGGAAATGAAATAATCGGAAGAGAGAGAGAGAGAGAGAGAGAGAGAGAGAGAGAGAGAGAGAGAGAGAGAGAGAGAGAGAGAGAGAGAGAGAGAGAGAGAGAGAGAGAGAGAAGAGAGATGAACTTTTCTACAATATTGTTTGTTTTGGCCAATCCAATCTGGTAGATCTTTATTTCATATTAATCGTCGTAAGTTTATTTGTCATCATTTTTACTTAAGTGATGTCACTGTCCACCGTCAATTTTATTATTGCATCACAAGTTGTTTACGTCTTTACGGCATGTGTGTCACTATGTCATATCTATTTTTAGCACTGGACAACGGGTTGAACCCGAAACGTCGTGTTTTGTTTTGCTCTGTGGTTTTTTTTTAATCATTAAACCGTTTCTTCTGGGTTTCAATTTCGACTTTGTTTCAATTTGTTGTGAATATTATTGAACCCAGCAGTCATCTTCGGGTTTTTTTAGCATTTAATTGCCCTTTTAACATTTACAATATCGAAATATTAGTTTTGCGAGCAGACGAGTTTATTTTGTTTCCAAGCCCTCACCTTCATCTTATTGTTCCAAACCTATTGTCCAACCCTTATATCCTTCATTGTTGTTGTTGTTGTTGTTGATGTTGTCGTTGGCTTGCCCTGGCTAAAAGACTCCAGGGATCATTCCCAACAGCGGAAGCACTCGAACACTACGGCACAAGTGCGTCAGCTACGGATGGGAACATCACATTACGTGTGTGACCGTTTTTAAATTACCCCGCCACGTGGACAGCCACACTCCGTTTCCTTTCTTTCGGGGGAATATTCTTTATAAAAACCTCACCCTCTTCCCAACCCCGAAAGCTCCCACTGCTCATTCCTATAAATCTCATATTCCAAATATAATAAAACAAGAAAGAACATAGGGGAAGACGGGGTAAAAAGCGCATGGGCGGGTAAGAAGCCCACCCCAATTATCTCATGAAATAAAGAAAATTTCAGTCAAATTTGCCCATGAGACGAATGCTAGACATTAACGCTCGTCTCATGGGCAAAATGAGACTGAAATTTGCTTCATTTCATGAGATAATTGGGGTGGGCTTCTTACCCGCCCATGCGCTTTTTACCCCGTCTTCCCCTACGTTGCTTTGAAGACCCCAAAAAATGCCTACTTCCAAAAAATGCACACACGCGAAAAACGAAACTACAACATCTAATGTGTATATCGATCAAACGCTATGCTTACCAAACAGAATTGTTGTTGTTGGGAGAAAAAGACATTTACGTCTCTTTTATGGCTTCTTTGATTCTCTGCTCATATTTGTTCAGTTATTTTGATATTGGAAAAGCGCGGGTATGGCAAGCAGATTATTATTTCAAACAGGAAGTATTTTGCTTCCATTTTCGTTTTCCTAAATCTGTCTCATGATAGTTATCTACCTTGTAGGTTCTCGGGTGCAAAAAGGATTTTTTTTAAACTGTTTTTGTGCTTAAGGCTGCGAAGCGTTTCCTGTCGTTTGCGCGGGAGGGGGGAAAAGTTTCACATTATTAGTTTATATATATATATATATATAAATAAACGCATTAAATCCAACATAATGGCTTCTTTTAAAGTTTGTATAACGGTGGAGAAGTTTTGATGTTGTTCCCGAAGTTGATGTTTTAATGTTGCTGGTTTAATGTTTCCGTTTTCTTGACACGAGTTTCTTGTTCGTCGTTTTTTGCAAAATAATGTTATCTTTTTTATTTCTTCTTCTTCTTCTTCTTCTTCTTCTTCTTCTTCTTCTTCTTCTTCTTCTTCTTCTTGTTCTTGTTCTCTTTTTCTTCTTCTTCTTCTTCTTCTTCTTCTTCTTCTTTTCTTCTTCTTCTTCTTCTTCTTCTTCTTCTTCTTCTTCTTTCTTGCTTCTTTACCCCATTAAAACAGTTAAATCAATCTTCTTCTTCTCTTCTTTCTTCTTCTTCTTCTTCTTCTTCTTCTTCTTCAATTCTTTCTGACTTTTCAATGCAAGATCTCTTCAAAAATCTTAATATCCTACCTCTCCTTCTCCATCTAGCTTCTATAACACTTTGATTCTTACATTCATAGAATTGTTCATGGATCATGCCCACAATATCTGAAATCAGTAATTCGCTTACATGAATATCATGCATCACATATACATATATAATAGATTAATTGCTCGTAAGATTTGTTAAAAATAGGTTTTTCTTTTAGCGCATGTAAGGAATGGAACACCCACCCCCCTCCATGATTCCGCTTCATAACTTCATTATCGTCATTCAAAGGTGAAATTAAGGTGAAGTTAATTTTTAATACATATGACTCGGTTTATTAAATAAATGACTTACTCGCAGCTGCATTCTCGAAAAGAAATTCGTGACTATGGATGCATGCGTGCCTATGTACGTGCGTGTGTACAGGCAAGTGTGTGTAGATGTGTGTGAGTGTGTCTGCGTGTGCGCGCGAGTGTGTGTGTGTGTGTGTGTGTGTGTGTGTGTGTGTGTGTGTGTGTGTTGTGTGTGTGTGTGTGTGTTGTGTGTGTGTGTGAGGAGTGAGAGAGAGAGAGTGAGAGAGAGAGAGAGAGAGAGAGAGAGAGAGAGAGAGAGAGAGAGGAGAGAGAGACGACGAGATGAGAGAGAGAGATGGAGAGAGAGAGAGAGAGAGAGAGAGTTTCTTCTTCTTCTTCGCTGTGCGTGGCCAAAATCAACTCTTTGATTATTTTGCCACGGAAACGGGAGGTCCTACCACTTATGCCGGAAGAAAAGGCTCAAAGCCTGAGAAGAAACTGAAAAGTTAGGCCTTAGACAGAAGAGGGACAGATAAAAAGATAAAGGATTAAGTGCACTGGGTTAAGACCATTAAACCCCCCAGTTCAGCCGGGAAGGAACAGGCCCCACTTCCAGCAACAAGGGGAAAAAAAAAAGGGAGACAGAGAAGGGTGAGGGGGGCCTGAAAAAAAGCTCGTGCAAATTTGCCGATAGAGAGTTTGGGTTGCTAGCCCAATGACCCCTGAGTGGGGCCATCAGGCATGACGGGTGCAGCAGGCGGGTGTCCATTCAGGTGCTTCCAGACTCTGGCTGTGAAACACTCTGGAGTTCTGGCCTCCACTGCTGATGTAGGCAGGTCGTTCCACTCCCTGATTGTCCGGGGAAAGAAGGAACTCTGGCGACACTGCGTCCGACACTGAGGGATGAGGAGCTGCTGCGAGTGACCTCTTCGTTGCCGCTCTGGCTGAGGTATGAGCTTGCTCCTGTTAACACTCACCATGCCATTGAGTATTTTGAAGAGCAGGGTGAGTCTGGTGGTCTGTCGGCGTTGCTGCAGCGAGTTCCATCCCAGTCTCTGGAGCATGTCGGTGACGCTGGCTGTTCTATGGTATCGATTCAAAACGAATCTGGCAGCCCTGCGTTGGATCGATTCCACCTTGTCAATAGTCTTTTGAGTGAAGGGGTCCCAGACCGAGCATGCGGTCCTTGTTTGTTTATTTGCATGAATTGTTAATACATGGACGCAACCTGGCCTCGGATACCAGGCGGCGTCTGTTTTTCAAAATTGTGACCACAAAACAAATTGATTCAAAGTTCAAGGGGAAAAAAGTGTTGAATTCTCACTTTACAAGCCTGGAATAAGCTTCAAATTGAATATGATTTTGCTTTTTCTTCAGCTTACTGGGGGGCGTTGCCCCCTGACCCCACTACCTACCCACACCCCCCCACAGGGCTTTTGCCCTGTACCCTGCCAGGGGCCTGAGCGGCCCCTGGACCCCTGCCAGGGGCCTCAGCGGCCCCTGGACCCCTGCCTTGCCTGTTTCTGGATTTTCTCCAGTTGCATCCATGTTGTTAGTATTTGATTTCTTTTATTATTTGTTTTCCTTGTAACGTTTTATTTTCATTATTTAAATGGGCGGATTTGTAAAAAGGCCTTCAATGTGCCCAAATCTTTACCTATTAAAAAGTTCAATCAATCAATCAATCAGTCTTCTTCTTCTTCTTCTTCTTCTTCTTCTTCTTCTACTCGCAGCTGCATTTTCAAAAATGAAATGCGTGATTATGGATGCATGCGTGCGTATGTACGTGTGTGCGTACAGGATGTGCGTGCAGACGTGTGCGAGTGTGTCTGCATGTGTATATATAGGGTACGCGCGCGTGTGTGTGTATGCGTGTCTGTGTGCAGTGTGTGTATCGAGAGAGAGAGAGAGAGAGAGAGAGAGAGAGAGAGAGAGAGAGAGAGAGAGAGAGAGAGAGAGAGAGAGAGAGGAGAGAAGGGAGAGAGAGAGAGATAAGAGAGAGAGAGAGAGAGAGAGAGAGAGAGAGAGACGAGAGAGAGCCCCCCCTTCCTTCCCTCCCCTCCCCCCCTCCCCCTTCTTCCCCCCCCCTTAGAGAGAGAGAGACCCCCACCCCTCTCTCTCCCTTCCTTTCCTCTCCCTCCCTTCCTTTCCTCTCTCTACCTTCCTCTCCTCTCTCTCCCTTCCTCTCCCTCTCTCTCTCCCTCTCCTTTCCCCCTCACCCCCCCCTTCCCCCCCCCCCATCCCCCTCCTCCTCCTTTCTTATCATTTCTTGCTTCCTCCTCTTTCCCTTGAGAGAGAGAGAAAGAGAGAGAGTTGTTTGGCTGTTTGCATGAATTGTTATTCTAGTATTTTGTTTGTTGTTGTTTTTGTTGTTTTGTTGTTGCTCGTTACGTTTTATTTCTAGTATTTAAATGGGCGGATTTGTAAAAAAAAGGCCTTCAATGTGCCTAAATCTTTTACCCATTAAAAAGTTTTCTTTTCCTCTTTTTTCTTTTCTTTCGTTCAATCAATCAATCAATTCTTTCCATTCTTCTCTGTAATTCTTCTTCTTCTTCTTCTTCTTATTCTTCGGTTCTTACTTCTTATACTCTTATTCTTCTTCTTCTTCTTCTTCTATCTTCTTCTCTTCTCTAATATTCTTCTCTTCTTCCCTCAGCCCCTCTTCCTTCAATGTGCCTGCATCTTTTCTTCTTGTCATTAATCTTTTCGTTAAATTAAATCAATCAATGGTCAATCTTCTTCTTTCTTTTTTCCTCTTTTCTAATCAGTCTCCCTTTCTTCTCTCTCTCTTCTTCATTTCTTCTTCTTCTTCTTCTTCTTCTTCTTCTTCTTCTCTTCTTCTTCTTCATCTTCTTCGTTCTTCTTCTTCTTCTTCTTCTTCTTCTGTCTTCTTCTTCTTCTTTATCTTCTTCTTCTTCTTTTTCTTCTCTTATTCTTCTTCTTCTATTCTTCTTCTCTTCTTCTTCTTCTTCTTCTTCTTCTTCTTCTTCTTCTTCTTCTTCTTCTTCTTCTTCTTCTTCTTCTTCTTCTTCTTTTGTTTTCTTCTTCTTCTTCTTCTTCTTCTTCTTCTTCTTCTTCTTCTTCTTCTTCAATTCTGACTTTTCAATGCAAGATCTCTTCAAAAATCTTAATATCCTACCTCTCCAATCCAGACTAGCATATAACACTTTGATTCTTACACATAAAATTGTTCATGGATCATGCCCACAATATCTGAAATCAGTAATTCGCTAATAGATTAATTGCTCGTAAGACTTGTTAAAAATAGGTTTCTCTTTTAGCGCATGTAAGGAATGGAACACCCCCCCTCCATGATTCCGCTTCATAACTTCATTATCGTCATTCAAAGGTGAAATTAAGGTGAAGTTAATTTTTAATACATATGACTCGGTTTATTAAATGACTTACTCGCAGCTGCATTCTCGAAAAGAAATTCGTGACTATGGATGCATGCGTGCCTATGTACGTGCGTGTGTACAGGCAAGTGTGTGTAGATGTGTGTGAGTGTGTCTGCGTGTGCGCGCGAGTGTGTGTTTGTGTGTGTGTGTGTGTGTGTGTGTGTGTGTGTGTGTGTGTGTGTGTGTGTGTGTGTGTGTGTGTGTGTGTGTGTGTGTGTGTGTGTGTGTGTGTGTGTGTGAGAGAGAGAGAGAGAGAG
>CM065685.1:21241524-21249024 GCA_017654935.2 Phymorhynchus buccinoides
GTGTGTGTGTGTGTGTGTGTGTGTGTGTGTGTGTGTGTGTGTACGTGTACATGTGTGTGTGTGTGTGTGTTTCAGCTGTTGCTCTCCATGGTGACCATTCTGACCCGGGGCCGAGCGGACAAGAAGGACAGCAGTCGAAGCAACAACAGCAAAGTGCTGAAAACCTTCCTCCTGCAAGAGAGGTGAGATACTGTGATAGAGCTGTAGAGTGGCACAGTGGTAGCGCGTTCGCTTCGTGTCAAGTAAACCCGAGTTCGAACCTGAGTACAGACGGGATTTTTGGGCGGGTAAGAAGCCCACCCCAATCTGAACTTTGCACTAGGCCTTAGACATTAAACGCTCGTTTGGGCATGACTGACGATAAACCGAGGTCCTTACCCGCCCATGTGTCCCCCTGCACTTAGCACACGTCTTTCGGATGAGACCCAGTGGCAATGCACTTAGCAACAAAGTTGTGGCAACGAAAAAGTTGTCATTTGGTCCAAATTTACCCCCCTCCCTTCCTTCCTTCCTCATCAGTCACACAAAAATCGCATGCAAAAAACAAAAAGCACAAAAAATGGGGTGGCGCGCCTCTGGCTGCGACGCTCTCTCCAGGTGGGAGCAACCCGAATTTCACAGAGACGCCTCTGTGACTATAAAGTACCTAATACCTAAAAACCTGTTAGGGATCCTCACTCTTTCAAAGAAACAAAAAATACATTACACTCCTATGCATAGCACGCTACAAAGTAGACACAATAGGCCTACTAATAAACCAGGCAACAGATTTTCGTATATTAGACTTAATGCAAGTCAAAAATCACTTGTGTGCTTACTTGTTTTTAAACCCTTTGGTTGAAAATAAAGATCACATGTATGTAGTGTAAATTGTCTCTTGACCTTATTTGATTTTTAAAGATTTACATTGCTTTTTCAAAAGGTGGTCCTGAAAATGTGAATCTCCAATAGCTCAGGGAGTAATAGCTACAAAATTTATAATAACATTTTAAGCAAAAATGTATAGGCTACATTTATAACTCAGAGTAGTCTTTGTGCGAGCCATGGCACCTAATAAAATATTGACCTACTATTCAATATAAAGTTCAGTTTTAAACAAAAATAAACATATAAATAACTCTCTCTCTCTCTCTCTCTCTCTCTCTCTCTCTCTCTCTCTCTCTCTGTCTCTCTCTCTCTCTCTCTCTCTCTCTCTCTCTCTCTCTCTCTCTCTCTCTCTCTCTCTCTCTCTCTCTCTCTCTCTCTCTCTCTCTCTCTCTCTCTCTCTCTCTCTCTCTCTCTCTCTCTGTCTCTTGCGATCAATCTAGCAGTGCTAAGGTTTCAGTCCACTCGTAAACTGGACAGTGCGGCGCAGGTCTTCTGCCGTTCCACACAGCTTGCTGGCGGGTTGGCACCTCCTGCGGCCAGATCTGCTCCCTCCGCACAGCCAACAAGGGATATAAATAACACAATAACTATACTTAAAGAGTTAGTTTATTCTGATCGCTTCTCGGCCTTTTGGCTAAGACAGTGATTCAGGAACATAAATTTTTGTTTATACCCTGGTTGGTTTGTTCAGCCCGTCGTACATGGCGAAAGCCGATACGCGACGTTAGACTGAACTTCCATCCCACTTAAAGGAAAAACCTCTTTCTTTTTCCCTTCTCCCCCCTTCCCCAATAACTAACGTGACAGCAATGTCCCAAATGGCCTTTGGCCGAGAGGACGTGAAACTGATATTCGGCCTTTGGCCGAGTAGAAGACCCCAATTATCTCATGTAAAAAAATTTCAGTCAAATTTTCCCATGATGCGTGACATTAACCTCGTAAATGGGCACGTTTCGAAATTTGCTTTCGTTCACGTATGTTTTACCCGTGTGCAGTGTTCCCCTACCCGAGCTTTCGTTCACGTATGTTTGTGTGCAGGGTCGAGTTTCACAAGGGCTAACGTTATTACGTAGAGTGAGCGCAAATCGGCAAAAACGGTACTGAGAAACACCTCTTTCGCCGACGTTCGCCAAAAACGTTTTGTGGCTGTCATCTAGGTAGCGAGCCACGAACTATTTGAAGGATCATGGGAAATATCACGTGACTAGCATGGAGTGAATACATTTCTTGTTTTTTGATTGGTCCATTAATAGTTTGTTAAGTTTGGTTAAAATAATAAAAACAGTTCGACCAATCAGACAAGAGCTTGTAATATTCTTCCGCAAACGCTTTCTAAAGTGTTTCTTAGGTCCCGTTTGGCGTGAGCGTTATTCGGGCGGCGACCGTTATCTAGAGAAACTCGCCCCTGGAAATTAAATATTATTGCACCATAAAATGCCATCGAATATAAAATGTAAAAAATGTAATGAGAAAGAGCTCTCAAAACACTTGAGCCAGTTTGATTTGCTAATAAAATAAAATAAAATAAAATAAATCATCCCATGTATTTTCGCGATTGAATAAAGAATACCTAGACCTATCTTTTGTCCAGCTAGTTTGTTTGGGCTGCCATTTTTTTTCAATATTTTGAATCACGTTCACGCGAGACCTGAAAAAAAGTGGGTTTTTTTAAAGTTGTATTATTCCCATGATTCAACTAATAGTTTGCAGCAATCAACCTCGGCAGCGAGAGTGCTAACGCTTGCAAACGTTTCGGCGAACGTTGCATTCCTTTTTGTTTGGGGCAACTTATGACAGTACTTTGACCGCCAGGGGGCAGTCAAACCGGTAGGGGCTTAGCGCGTGATATTCTTAGTTGGTCGTAGCGAAAGAGAGAGAGGGGGAGGGGCTCAATTATCGTCCTAACTAGGCCTGAAGCGCTCGAAGCGCCCGCTCCTGTGAAATGGACCCCGGGCTATCATTGTAATCTCAACATGTAGACTGTAAGACGAACAGCTGGCCAATTCAAGCATAGTCAATCAATTCAATTCATTTAAATTCAATCATTTTATTGCCTTCACAAAAAGCAAAGAAATTTCGCTGCCTGGCATGCACATTTTATAGATAATTATGACACGACACAAGTAATGTTTAGGAAGACAGTTTTGCATAGATAAGACAACAATGTTTTAAAAACACACAAAACACACACACACACACACACACACACACACACACACGCGCGCGCACGCACGCACGCACGCGCACGCACGCACGCACGCGCGCACGCACGCACGCACGCGCGCACGCACGCGCACGCACACGCACACACACACACACACACACACACACACACACACACACACACACACACACACGCCTTTGGACTATCCGTTAGAATACAATTAATCAGAGCATAGAATTAGAAATAAATTAACAAATGAGCTAAAATAATTAATGACAAGTATAATTGAGTATTAATTCATAAAGAAATTGTTAGCAGTATATAATAAGTAATGATAAAAACAGAACAGACCCTAAATCATTGCTTGAAGGGACCCCCAAAAAACGCGGATAAAAGCGAAGGTCTACTTACTTTGCCTTGTGAACTTCAAGACATGTGGCTGGATTTTGATTTCATGTTCCAAAGCTTGTTTTTAAACAATATGTTGACATACCTTTTTAATGATTTTAAACAAGCTATTTTTCTGATTGTACATTTGCCCCTTCATCAACATCGTTATCATCTTCATCGTCGTTTCCAATATCATCATCATCTTCGTCATCGTTATTGTCATCATTATCATCATTATCATCATTATCATTATCATCATTATCATCAACATAATCACCATCATCAATACTATCATCATCGCCATCGTCGTCGTCAGTGTCTTCACATTCATCATCATGATCATAATCAGCAGCAGCAGCATCAGCATCGTCGTCGCCGCCATCATCATTATCATACTCATCAACATAATCACCATCATCAATAATTTTCTTCATTGCCATCGTCATCATCATGATCATGATCATCATCATCATCATCATCATCATCATCATCATCAATAATATCATTCATCACTCTCGTCGTGGTCATCATCGTTTTCATATTCAAAATCATCATCACCACCATCATCATCATCATCTTCATCACCATCAAACATCACAATCGCCACCAGTACCGATTAGTTTGGCATTGTTCGATTTCTCCCGGGGGGGGGGGGGGGGGCGAAATAAACACTTTTCAAAAACTATCATAAAAAGACCACCTCTCAACCACCTCTCCAGCCAACCCCTAATTGTTTTCTCTTGTTCTCCCCTGCCCAGGGACTATGACAGCCTCTCCAAGCGAGGGTACGCCAACACAGCTGCAGTATCAGGAGGAGGAAGAGGAGGAGGAGGAGGAAGAAGAGAAGAAAGAGGAGGAGGAAGAGAAGAAAGAGGAGCAGGAGCTCCCGTACGATTAGAGTGCTGCCCCACCAAAACCAAACTGATTCAGCCCAGAGGGGGCATCTCCCGAGAAGGAACGTTCCTGCAGCTGTACCGCGACCGCTGGACCGTGCAGCGACTGTACCAGGCCACGTGCCACCCGGCGGCGGTCAACCGGCCCTGCCAGATGGTGGACCCCCACATCAAGAAGTTCTCGCGCTGTGTACAGAAATATTCCTACGTCTACGCCTTCGTGAAAGACTATCACAACAAGACGCAGTCCTACCGCCTCGACTACGTCAAAGTGCGCTCCGGCTGTTCGTGCGAAGTGGATTTTTCCATCCGAGAAAAGAAAGAGTCCCATTAAAAGTATTGTAGTTCGGTTGTTGTTTTTTGTTTTTTGTTGCGTTGTTATTTGTTTGAGTTATCGGTTTTGATTTTTTTTTTTTTTTTTTTTTTTTTTTTTTTTGGGGGGGGGGGATCTAGACAATTGAGATTGATTTCACGACCTTTCTTGTACAGATTTTGAAAGCGTTGTTGACTCTTGAGTCTTGATTGAAACAGGGGAACCGTTGAACTGTTAACCAATGTCTGTGAAGTTAAGACGTTATTGAGAAATCATTATATTATTGATTTGGGTTATTTTTAAAATCATGTATTAGGAAATGTATCCTTCATAGACAACTTTCAAGAACAGGCACAAGATTCGTCTTCTAGATTGTTGTATCCTAAGCACTCTAGACGTTTGACAAATTCCTCAATCGTGCGGATACTAGATAAAATAATAGACCATTCACAGCGTGAGGTAGTTGGGGTTTTTTTAAAATTATTAACGTTCATAGCTTTCTTGACATGTTTTCCCAGGCCCGTCACGGTTACTATGTATTTGTTTTAAATGAAGGTTATCGTTATGAGCAACATCTGAGCCTTGTTGTTTTTAAAGAAATCTCTAGACTTGTTTCTGTTTGGCTTACACGATTCACGGGTGCTGAGCCAGGAAGGCTGTCAGCATCTTTTAGCTGGAGTTACGGACCTTAAATTGGAACATTCTTTTTCTTTTCATTTATACAATCATCCCATTGACCCCCTGTTTTACCCATCATCATTGCTTTGAAATATATATAAACTTTCAACACCCGTGAATTAGTATTATCATCATTTATAGTATTCATGATTTTGAATGTCCATCTTTGATGTGCTATGGTTTGGATGAGTGCGTTCTAACCAGTTGTACGTTGGATATATTCACATATACACATCTGTATTGTTAGAAAATCGGGATTTTCCTGGTGTTGCACTGCCTTCGGGCATTGCCTCCAGGATCGTTCCCACCATCTTTAAATCTACTAGTGTCCCGTATGTGTCTGTTCCAGACCGGAGGACGTTAAGCAGATTTCCATCCGTACGTTGGATGCATACACATCTGCATTGTTAAAAATTCGGGACTTTCCTGGTGTTGCACTGCCTCCGGGTTTTGCCTCCAGGATCGTTCCCACCATCTTTATATCTAGGGGAAGACGGGGTAAAAAGCGCATGGGCGGGTAAGAAGCCCACCCCAATTATCTCATGAAATAAAGAAAATTTCAGTCAAATTTGCCCATGAGACGAATGCTAGACATTAACGCTCGTCTCATGGGCAAAATGAGACTGAAATTTGCTTCATTTCATGAGATAATTGGGGTGGGCTTCTTACCCGCCCGTGCGCTTTTTACCCCGTCTTCCCCTACTAATGTCCCATATGTGTCTGTTCCAGACCGGAGGACGTTAAGCAGAATTTCATTCATGTATGTTGGATACACGTGTAAATCACCCTGTGATAGTAATTCGTGTGTGTGTGTATGTCTGTGTTAGAGAGAGAGAGAGAGAGAGAGAGAGAGAGAGAGAGAGAGAGAGAGAGAGAGAGAGAGAGAGAGAGAGAGAGAGAGAGAGAGAGAGAGAGTCCGACTACAGGTATTTTGATAACAAGGACCACATAATGAAATATCATCTACTTTCCTAGGATAAATCGCTCAAACGAAAGTTCGAGTTTAAAATCTTTCAATTATTGCATTAGGCAATTCGTTTAGCAGCATGAGGGACAAAATCCAAATAACTCAAAAACAAATAATTGATTCTTTAAAAAAAGAGACTTAGGCTAAGGAGCTAAGGAGGTTGTTCTGTTCAGCTGCCTTTTGTATATTTTCCTATTTGTATTTTCTTTCATTACAATAGAAGATCAACGTGGCAAAAGACATTAAAATTCAAGGAAAATAAAACACAGTTAGGCCTAGGGGAAGACGGGGTAAAAAGCGCATGGGCGGGTAAGAAGCCCACCCCAATTATCTCATGAAATAAAGAACATTTCAGTCAAATTTGCCCATGAGACGAATGCTAGACATTAACGCTCGCCTCATGGGCAAAATGAGACTGAAATTTGCTTCATTTCATGAGATAATTGGGGTGGGCTTCTTACCCGCCCATGCGCTTTTTACCCCGTCTTCCCCTACAACAAGAATCACACTAAATGCATTAATATATCTTTTCTCTGAACTCAAGCAAATTTGTAATATTAACCCTTTCACCGTCAGCCATATTTCAGCCAAAAAATTTCCATTAAATTTATCTGGGTAGAGAACAAAATCCATCTACAGTATTGGGGATATTCTGTGACATATCTTAAATAAGGTCTATGCTTACTTCCCAAAACTAAGACAATAGGGTCTTTGGATAATAGACCCCCAATTTGATGCCTTTTAGTGACATAGGTGTTAAATCACTGTGGTGCTAAAATGCGACTTTGGCGGTGAAAGGGTTTTACAGATCATACGTAGAACTGTACAAAAACAGAATGCCTCCAGTTCTGGTGGTTGAGTGCCAAAATATCTGAAAATGGCACCCTGCTCATTTTGTGATGCTGCACCTTCATTGTTTAACTGGTTGTCTTCCCCCTCTGTTCTGCATCGTATTTACAAGAAAACAATTCTTTGTGGATTGTTTTTGCAAGCGGGATTGGTTTTGATTGATGACGACTACTTTGGTGGAAGATTATTGCGTGGGTGATTGGGGTGGTAAAAAGATGGAGGGAGATAGGGGAAGACGGGGTAAAAAGCGCATGGGCGGGTAAGAAGCCCACCCCAATTATCTCATGAAATAAAGAAAATGTCAGTCAAATTTGCCCATGAGACGAATGCTAGACATTAACGCTCGTCTCATGGGCAAAATGAGACTGAAATTTGCTTC
>CM065685.1:21254024-21316524 GCA_017654935.2 Phymorhynchus buccinoides
GAGAGAGAGAGAGAGAGAGAGAGAGAGAGAGAGAATGCGTGTGTGTTCACGCGAAAGGTCATCTCTCTGTCTCTCTCTCTCTCTCTCTCTCTCTCTCTCTCTCTCTCTCTCTCTCTCTCTCTCTCTCTCTCTCTCTCTCTCTCTCTCTCTCTCTCTCTTCCCATCTCTCTCTCCCCCCTCTCTCTCCCCCCCTCTCTCTCTCCCTCTCTCTCTCTCTCTCTCTCTCTCTCTCTCTCTCTCTCTCTCTCTCTCTCTCTCTCTCTCTCTCTCTCTCCCTCTCTCCTCTTTCTCATTCTCGGTCTAGTAGTAGGGAACAGATCAAGATGTTGCCTGGGCGAGGCTTCTTCAACCCATCCGTCCAGAATAACAGCTGGTTTTGCCTTCTATCTGCTGTCTGGAAGGCATAATCGGACACGGGTTGACTGGCACGTACGGCGGGTTCGTGACACTTCGTCGAACCATTGTTCGTCGAACGACAGTTGGTCGATGGGCATGCATTTCCTCGAACGACAGTTCGTCGACGCCACATTTGGTCGACACTAAATGATTCTGTTTATTGGAAACATTACGGCTCTCTCTCTCTCTCTCTCTCTCTCTCTCTCTCTCTCTCTCTCTCTCTCTCTCTCTCTCTCTCTCTCTCTCTCTCTCTCTCTCTCTCTCTCTCTCTCTCTCTCTCTCTCTCTCTCTCTCTCTCTCTCTCTCTCTCTCTCTCTCTCTCTCTCTCTCTCTCTCTCTCTCTGTGTTTGTGTTGTTGTTGTTCTTCAGTTTAACGTCCTTCCACTAAAAGTGATTCAGACAATATTATATGTAGTTTGATGTTGGTGTGGTGAGTTTGAGTGGGTGTGTCTGTAAATGTGTGTAAGCATTAGAGTAAGTGATAGGATAGTGATGCAGACCTAATCATACCCCCCCCCCCCCCCCCCCCCCCCCCAAGAAAAAAAAAGAAAAAACAAATTACATTTAAAGAATATAACCGATAAATGAACAATGTTAAAGATAAATACTAAGTGAACTACTTAATAAACATTTACAAACTGAATCAAGAACAGAATAATTGTTTAGAATACTGGGTAGAGACAATGGCGTCGATCCATCAATAAAACCATCAATACCCGAATTCTTGAAAAGTTCTCTTGCTAATGGACACTGAATCAGTAAATGACTGACACTCAAGGATTCACCACACATGCATTTAACATTAATACAGTATTTTGTTTTAAATGAATTCAAACGTAGTCTATGGATTAGACTTTCAATCTCCCTGGACGAGAAAGTAACACGTTTGTGTAATATTATCTCATTGTCTCTAACATTAGATTTAATACAGTTATTATAATATTGAACGTCTGAGTTCATCAATTCAGTTTTGACATTTTCATGAGAAGTTTTGTTTATAATTGAGAAACATTCTGTCAGATCTAAAGGAACATTAATTGATACTGCGTCGTCACTATTTTGAGCTGCATTTTTTGCAGCTTGGTCTACCCGTTCATTTCCTGATATTCCGCAATGAGAAGGCACCCAACAAAAAGTAATGGTGATGCCTTTCAAGGAAAGAATGTGTATTATATGTTTAATTTCAATTATCATGTCAAGTCGGATACATGAATTGGGAGACATAATAGCATACATTGCTGCTTTAGAATCAACACATATTAAGATGTGTCTGTTATTTATAGGAAAACTTAAAAGGAAATCCAAGGACATAAGAATAGCAAATAATTCAGCGCTATATATAGACAAATTTTTTACCAAGATAGAACAACTTTTCTACTTTTAAGCTAGGAATAATGAAAGCTGCTCCCGAGTTATTATCTTCTAAAACTGAACCATCTGTGAATATTTTTAAATATTGATTGTACGTATTTTCTAAGTGCGTGTACACAGACGTTCTCAAAATATTGGGAGAACCCTTTTTAGATAAATGAGAGTAATCAATATCAAAGACAGCTTTTGATTGCTCCCATTTTGGAATGGGAGAAAATGTGGGTTTTTTAGTGATGTTACTTTTATTTAGTTTTGTATCGCTTAGAAGATCGGAGGAAAACGAATAAATAGATTTTGTGGATAGAATATTCTGAGCACGTTTTCCAAAATCCTTTTCAGATTTTAAACATACCTCTTCTGAGCAAAAATTGTTTTGAGAAAAACTTTTCAAAACAAATTTTGAAGCAGAAGCTTTACGGAGTTCTGTGAGAGGTACAACTCCCACTTCGCTATATGTCCCTAAGTTAGATGTATGTGTGGGAACTCCAAGAGCAATTTTGTAAGCTTTGCAGTCAGTACTCTGAAGTTTATTTAAAAGATATTGAGATGCATTAAAAAATACTTCTTGAGCATATGATAGTCTAGAGCGTACAAGGGCGGATGCTAAAATTATTAATGTGTTGGTATCTTGCCCCCAAGATTGTTTACTAACTATTTTAATGAAGTTTAAGCTTTTCCTTGCTTTATTTAAAATATAATCAATATGAGCATTCCACGTTAACTTACTACTTAAGAAAACACCTAAGAATTTGACGCTTTTAACATAATTTAAAACAATGCCATCCAAGATGAAAATTGTGTTTGTGTGTGTGTGTGTGTGTGTGTGTGTGTGTGTGTGTGTGTCTGCGCGTGTGCGCGCGTGAGTGTGTGCGTGTGCGTGCGTGCGTGTGCGTGTCTGTGCGTGCGTGCGTGCGTGCGTGCATGTGTGCGTGTGCATGCGTGTGTGCGTGTGCGGACTTTCGAAATCAAGTGGAAAAATTATACCGTAAACGTTGTTTTGTGTGACAGTGTCGAGAAACAATAGTTCTTACACAGAAGTGCTTTCCTCGTGAAGAGCTTGGTAACTCTTTGTTTCTGCTTCATTTTTTTTGTGTTAGTGTCACTGTTTTGATCTTGCGCGCTTTTTTTTATTTTTAAAAGAACAATTCTTTGTCTATATGAATGTAATATGTGTTTATAATAGACTCGTCAATTCAGAAGTAAAATTAATAAACTCGAAGGTTCAGTTATAAACGCGTTGCAGTATAAGGGAAATAACTTCTCATATATTTTGTAAGTTTCGCGATTCTCTAGCCTCCCTTGTAAAAAAAAAAAAAATCCTTGATTAATGATGATTAATCTTTGATTAGTCCTCGAATGAGAAAGCGGTCACAGTCGCTTCCGTTGATTTGTTTTTGTTTTCGTTTTTTTTGCTTTTTTTTAAGAAACAAAAAAAGACGAGCATAGCAATGGGAACAAAACGTAGACATCATTGCTCTCTCTCTCTCTCTCTCTCTCTCTCTCTCTCTCTCTCTCTCTCTCTCTCTCTCTCTCTCTCTCTCTCTCTCTCTCTCTCTCTCTCTCTCTCTCTCTCTCTCTCTCTCTCTCTCTCTCTCTCTCTCTGAGTCAAGGGAAATTGATGAGTAGAGGAAGGGGGCAGCTGAGAATACGTTGTGACAGTAGTACATTGGAACCTCCCTTATACGACCTCCCATTATAAGACTCCCTCCCACATAAGACCTACTTCAAGTCTCTGAGACATTGCCCTTCTTCGTAAGTATTAAAATTACCTCCCTTAAAATACCCCTCCCTAATAAAACCTCATTTTGGATTATTTTTGAAGGTCTTATAAGGGAGGTTCCACTGTAGTGGGGAACATAACCAGCAGTGTTTAGAAACTGTGTGATGTGTTTGTGCTTGCCAGTGAATCATACGCGTGTTCTTGCCTGCGTGCGGGCGCGCGCGCGCGTGTGTGTGTGTGTGTGTGTGTGCGTGCGCGCGCGCACGTGCATGCATGCGTGCGTGTGTATGTGTGCGCGTATGTGTGTGTGTGCGCGCGCATGCATGCATGCGTGCGTGTGCATGTGTGTGTCAGTGTGTGCGTCAGTTTGTTTGTGCGCGCGCGCACGTGTGTATGTGTATGTGTGTGTGTGTGCGCGCGCGCATGTGCATGCATGCGTGCGTGTGTATGTGTGTGTGTATGTCAGTGTGCGTGTATGTGTGTGTGTATGTGTGCGTGTATGTGTGTGTGTGCGCGCGCGTGCATGCATACGTGCGTGTGCATGTGTCAGTGTGTGCGTGTTTGTTTGTGCGCTCGCGCACGTGTGTATGAGTATGTGTGTGCGTGTGAGTGTGTGCGTGTGCGCGCGCACGTGTGTGTGTGTGTGACTGTGTGTGTGTGACTGTGTGTGTGTGTGTGTGTGTGTGACTGTGTGTGTGTGTGTGTGTGTGTGTGTGTGTGTGTGTGTGTGTGTGTGTGTGTGTGTGTGTGTGTGTGTGTGTGTGTGTGTGTCATGATTTTATCGTAGCTTTTTGCATGAAATTGTTCACAGACAGGACAAACAGACATGTAAATTCACGAACAAACACAGATAGGCTAGTCAATGAAATGCTATGAAAATCTGGTGGGTTTTGCTCTCTTTTTTTCTCTCCTTTCTTTTATAAAAACATATAACGCTATTCACACGCAGACATGCACACAGACAGACAGACAGATCGAGACAAAGATACAATCCAATGATAAGCACTTCGTCCTTGGTAAAATTAAACCCCCCCAAAAATCAGAACTTGATTTGGAAAAAAAAGAAGGCTTATTTATTAGTCCATCAGGTTGGGGGTATTTCATTACCACCTGTGGGGGGGGGGCCGTGGTGTTTTTTGGAAACTACATTATTCCGTGTGGTGATATTTGTATGATACCAATGTGAAAGTGGTAGCTTTCTAGCTGTCTGTTATCACGTGATGTATAACCGTACCCCTTGTTGTGAAGCATGTCACAAATATCTATTAGAAAAACTAACAGAAGTGATCGAGGCCAAGGCCATCATCAATGAGATCCTACGAAGAACTCTTGGATTTCATCAATTTTATACAGAACTTCCACCCAGCCATTGGCTTCACATTCACGATCTCCAGCGAATCAGTCACATTTCTGGACATGCAAATCTCGTTACAACAAGGACAGCTCCATGCATCCATCCACTACAAACCTACAGACTCACATTCTTACCTGGACTACCGTTCGTCCCACACCTCAGCCACAAAGAACAGCATTCCGTATTCTCAACTCCTCCAACTCCGACGCCTTTGCTCAGATGACCATGACTTTGAGATCAAAGCACAGGAAATGGTGGATTTCTTCCAAAACCAGAATTACCCTCTCACAGTAATCGAGTCTGCCCTCACCCGTGTCAACAGAATTTCTCACTCTGAAGCCCTCCAAACAAAGCAGAGACCAGAAACAGATGACAGACCCATCGTCAGCCTACTGTTCCACCCATCCATTCATCGTGTGCGCAACATCCTCATCTCCAACTGGTCAGTTCTACAATCCCGTGAACAGGTAGCGGACATTTTTGACCGGAACCGCCCCTCGTGACCTACAAATGTGACACAAACCTACGTGACTTACTGGTTCGATCTAAATTGAAATGGACATCCAGGAACCTCTCCATGCCAAAACCCCAAATGCAAAGTGTACCCATTCATCTGTACTTCAACACAGGTCCATGGACATCTTTCGAAATTCAACATCACCAAACGCTTCACTTGTCAGACTGAGAACATCGTGTATGTCATTCATTGCCTCAAAGGCAACAAACTGTACATTGGTAAAACTGGCCGAACCCTTGCCACCCGCTTCAAAGAACATTTAGCTGACATCGTGCACCACAGAGACAAACCTATAGCCCACCACTTCAACCAGCCTGACCACTCCACATCAGACATACGCGTCAAAGGGATGTGGCTCATGTTCACAAAAAACACAAACAACAGAAAGGACATGGAATCACACCTCATCAACAAATTGCATATATCCATGACAAAATCGAGCATAATCTTACTTATATGAGTATTTATTTTTAACATGCACAAATTTGGGAAAATCAAACATAATCCTACTTTATACACTCAACTTTAACCAAAAACAAATTTAAAAGTAAACAGGTGCACATGTCAACAGCACATTAAATCATGCGTTACATCTTATGTCAGAATACTAACTTGTGGCGGTGCCATAGCCGATGAGGTTTAACCGAGGCGTGGTCACCGCTACAGCTATCTGTATTAATTTTAAAAATCGGGACTTTACTGGTTTCGTAATGCCTCCGGGCATTGCCTCCAGTATTGTTCCCACCATATTTGTATTTACAAATGTCCCATATGTGTCTGATTCAGACCAAGAGGACGTAAAACTCCATTTTCGCCATGCGTTACATCTTAGCATATATACGTCTGCATCGCTAACAATTCGGGACTTTCCTGGAGTTGCACTGCCTCCGGGCATTGCCTCCAGGATCATTCCCATCATCTTTACTGATGTCTACTAATGTCCCATATGTGTCTGTTTCAGACCGGAGGACGTTAAACGGATTTTCATTCATACGTTACATCTTCATTTTTAACAAGCATATAAAAATACACAGATATACATGAGAAAATCAAACCTAAGCCAACATTACGCACTTGTCTGTAACATGCAAAAGTTAGAATGAAACACATACACGTGATTCAGTTAATCGTATTTTTACATATCCAATTTTAACATGCACAAATTTATACATGACAAAATCAGAGAGAGAGAGAGAGAGAGAGAGAGAGAGAGAGAGAGAGAGAGAGAGAGAGAGAGAGAGAGAGAGAGAGAGAGAGATTCTGTTTCTTGCGTTTGCTATGATTTTGTGACTAGCCTAGCGCCAGAAATTATCTCGACTTTTGTTGTTTGCCTCTTTTGCGCATGCTCTATTGTCAGCTTCCTCGGTTTCCAAGATGGCGGACCACTAACAAATGATTCTAGTCAGTCTGTTGAGCTGCTCAAATGAGCATGTGTTCAATCTGTTTAGATAAGTTTCCTTCTCTCTGAGGTGCCATAGATGTGTAGGCTTGTAAGACACGAGTACGTGAAAATTGTCACTATGTTCTGACTTTTATTTCCTCCCTGTCGGAAGATTTTGCGAGCTTTAAATTCTTACCAAATTAGAGACGCCAAGAAAAAAAAATATTTACGTCATTCTCAGATTTTTACTGATGAATGAGAGAAATATATTTAAATTGTTGTAAAAATGCGTTTTCTGTCAATAGGTTGCAAAAGTAGGTAGAGTTTTGTTCAGAGGGTAGACCTTTTCACTCATGACTCAAAGTAATTTCAAGTACTGAAGTAGGTATGAGGCACAACAACAAAAAAGTTTTATGAGTAGTTCTAATAAAATGGAAGAAAAATAGTTAACTTGTTGTAAATGTGTATTTTTGGTCTATAATTTGAAAAGCAGGTACGATTTTGTGGGAGAATTGTTCTATTTTTTCATTATGACATGTTTCCAAAGTTTGCAAGTCTTGCTATCTAGAACTTAACCTGAACTGATCTTGATCACCCCACCAAAACTTCAAAATCACCCCTCTCTTCCATCCTCCATCAAACTAATTGACTCGTCTATCACTCTCTCTCCTTCTGCGCGCAACCTTGCTGTAACTCTTGATCAAAACCTCTCCTTTCAACAGCATGTCACCAATATCTGTCGTACTTGCTTTCTTGAACTCCGCCGAATTGCTTCTATCCGCCATCTCCTCTCAGAAGATACCACAAAAACTCTTGTCTGCGCATTTGTACTATCCCGCCTTGATTATTGTAATGCTCTCTTGTCTGGCTCCCCCTCTCATCTCATCAACAAACTTCAAAAAGTTCAAAATCATGCTGCCCGTCTCATCTTCCGCTCTTCTAAATATGACCATATAACTCCATTGCTCTGTTCTCTCCACTGGCTCCCTGTTCAGCAAAGAATATCCTACAAGATTGCCTCTCTCTGCTACAAATCTGTCGAGTCTTCCTGTCCTGAATACCTCACTGATCTGCCACATCTCTACACACCGTCTCGAGCTCTGCGTTCCTCATCTGACACCCGTCTCTATTGTATCCCCACTGTCCGCACTAAAACCTATGGTCAACGCTCTTTCTCCTATCAAGCTCCTGTTACTTGGAATCAGTTGCCTCGCTCTCTCAGATACTCATCCTCTCTGCCCACATTCAAACGCCATCTCAAAACTCATCTGTTTCCTAAATAACTACTAATCCCTTCCTTCATGACTTGGTGTGTGAATGTCTGAGAGTGAACGTCTGTGCTTGGTGAGCGCATATAATTATTTGTGGGTGTCCGCGTGTGTGGGTGTGTGGTGTGCGTGCGCTTGCGCGCACGCGTGTGTAATTCTATGTCTGTTTGTTTGTCTGACCGTCTTTGGGTGTTTGTGTAATTTTTATTTCCCATTCTTTATGCTATATGTTAAATATTATTATGTGGTGTTATATGTGTATATTATATTTTTATATTGTAAACGCCTAGGGCATTAAATTGATTAGGCGTCCTAAATGTTTTAATAATAATAATAATAAACTTCAAAGAATTAGTTCAATCCGCCGTTTCCTCTCTCAAGATGCCCTGAAGACTCTAGTTTGTGCTTTTGTTTTGTCTCGCCTTGACTACTGTAACTCACTTCTTGCTGGCTGTCCATCAACTCTCATCTCTAAGCTCCAACGGGTCCAGAATAATGCTGCTCGTCTCATTTCTCGCTCCCCTAGGTACGATCATATTACTCCGGTTCTTCGTTCCCTACATTGGCTCCCAGTTCAATCACGTATTGACTACAAAATTATCCTCCTTGCCTTCAAGTCACTGAATGATCAAGCTCCCTTATATCTCTCTGATCTCCGTCATCTCTATGTCCCAGCTCGCCAACTACGTTCGTCTTCTGATTCTCGTCTCCTCTCCCCTCCCTCCATCCGTCTCAAATCTGCTGGCCAACGTTCTTTTTCCTGTCAAGCACCATCTCTTTGGAATTCTCTGCCATCTCCTCTCCGACACTCCAACTCAGTCTCCTCATTCAAAACCTCTCTTAAAACCCATCTTTTTCCTGCTGCACCCTAAATATTTGATCAGTTGTCTATCTTGTGTGCACGTGAGGGAAGATTGAATAAGAGGTTTGTGCTGTGCTTTGTGGTGTGTGTGTGTTGTGTGTGTGTGAGCATGCATGTGTGCATACATGTGTGCTTGTGTGTGTTTTGGTTCTGTGGGTTGTGTGCGCACGCATGTGTGTGTGTGTTTGTCTGTCTGCATGCGTACGTTGTGTGTGAGGGTGTTTCTGTATGTGTTGGTGTATGTGGTCAGTCTGTGTGGCTCAGTCAATGTGTGCTTACTGAATGGGGGATGAACGAGTCAGTGTTGTTAAATGTGTGTTAGAGAGAGAGAGAGAGAGAGAGTTGCTTTGTATGTATGTGTTGTTGCTGGCTGGTGTCATTCTTGAATGCTGTTTTTGTTGTCTATTTGTTGATGAAAAATTGATTGTAAAGCGCTTTGGGCTCATCTGAGGTAAAGCGCTATATAAATGTACAATTATTATTATTATTATTATTGACGCAATGAGAGAAATCTGTGACTGTAGACTAGTCTAGCTTTCTTCCAACAATCAAGATGATTGAAAACTGGACAGAGCTCAAATAATTTTAAAAAACGAAAGTAGTCACAGATAGTATGCTGTTTGTAGAAACTATCTGTAGCTTTTTTGAGAAAATAAAGCTCTAAGTATTTGCTTTTTGCTTGAAATAAACTCGAAAAAAACCTTCTTTCTACTTTGCATGGCCGTTTACCATCTTGTGCATTAACGCAATAATTTGACAAAATTTGACATCTTTGGTAAAAAGCGTCACGTTTGCGTGCTAGTCTAATTCATTCGGAGCAGACAATCTTACTTTTGTAATAAAAATTTCAAGCCAGGTTTAACACTAAGCTTTCTGAAAATATTATAGTCTATAATATAGAGCATCGCACCAATGATTAATCTTACATGTAATATTACTAATAACACTAATATAAGCGGTTAACGGCCTCAAATTGTCAATGGTTACGGTTCGCTTAAGTAGATACTTTTCTTGGACCAAAGTCACCAATGATTCGATTCGAAAGCTCAACGATCTAGCTAACAAGCGGCTATGTCGATTTATTCACACTGTCGTGGAACTTTTTTATTTTAAGATTCACATTGTTTTCCAGTGTGGTAACTATGCATGCAAATGGAACTCCATTTTCGCGTGTTTGTCCCGAACCATGAAAAGTTCAGAGATCAAATCCAAGAGAAGCAACTTCATTAACATGCCTATTATTTGTGACCAATCTCTTCCAGAGGATTGAAAGCTGGACAGAACTCTATTAATAAAAATTAAAATAAAGTACTCGCATATAAATTATACTGTGTTGTCTGTAGAAACTATGTGTAGCTTCTTTTTTTTTTTTTTAAAGAAGCTCTTGTCTTAAAATAAAATAATTGTTTTTGCCTGAAATAAACTCTCACTCAAACAAAACCTCTTCTTACGATTACAATGGTCACCTATAAGTATTTAATGTTCTCTCTTGTGCATTCATGACGTTTTAATTTAACAAACTTTGACGTGTTGAATAAAATGTCATTCAGATGGTGTGCAGCAGACGACCTTTCACAGTTTCAAAACCACACTTAAATTTTTAATGTCATTTAATAAAGAAATATTTTTTCTAATTATGTATGAAGCAAAATATTTTTTAGATTTAACACTTACAGTGGCCTAGAAGTAGAACATGTAAGAATCGCTTTGTAGGCATAGTCACTGGATCGGATCGCTTTGTAGGCATAGTCACTGGATCGTTAATTTTAATCCGCACGTTCGTTCATCACCGACCTTGACCATGATCTCAAATCACGTGCTAAGGGAAATAACTCACATGTGTACAGAAAAACGGTTAACTTTTTTTAGAACTGGTACTTTGTTGCGGGAGCGCTTGGAAATAAAGCACTACCTAATTTTTTTTCTTGAAAAAAGCAATTAATATAGACACTACGATGACACATATATAGTTGTATGTATCTACCCCTAATTTTTAATGGCAGGAGAGCGAGTGCTCTATTTTTCATTCCGACACTTCATGAAATGAGCATAAATTTGCTCGGTAAAATAACTGCCGATATCATTCTAGACTTGGAAGATCGATGTTCAGTGATCCGTAAGAAACTCGTTTTGTTTATTTTGGTTAATATTCAAGCATTAACTTTTTTAATACAGGTAAATGCACTTTTTGCTGAAGAGACTGATGTGCACCTTCAACCATTCTCGTTCTTTTTGGTTTTATCCAATTCATTCAATTAATGTTACATCACGCTCACAGTCGAGCGAAGAGCGGAAGTAAGCGAACCTAACAAATTATGTGCCAAATCAATAAATCGATTTTAAAAAAATAAATAATTGCAAATTAAGTCCCATAGACTGATAGAGTGTACAGTGAAGTTTTGAACAGTCATGCACAGACAACGTAGCAAGCTGATGACTATCAAAAAGGTTTGGGGGGTTTTCTGCATTTTTTAAATCATGTGATGACTAATGTGTTTACTTATGTTAATGTGTTGTATATTATGCATCCATGTGCCTGTTTGATAATCATTATTTACATGTGTGCATGTGTCACTTTATCATGTGTGCACACATTTGCATGTAATTAAATGTATACATGTGTGTGTATTCTGGTACCTGTGTTTGTACAGACAAACCTCTATTTTAAGACTTCCAAAATGTCCGGACAAATCGGTCGTAAATTGGAGGGGTTGTATGACGGAGGTTTTCACTGGCAGCCGTAGAAAGAAATAGTTCAGCACAGTTCATACTCTCTTCTTCATGCACACATACAATGACATATTAAAACTGGATTTGGGTCTTTCCAACTCCATTATATAAGGATTGTGCAATCGATGTATTACAGTTTCACTTCGCCGACTTCTGTTAATCACCTCCACTCTCGTCCAAAGTCAGTAGTTTTCTTTTTCAAAGTCAGTGGTTTTCGTGCTTTTCCTATGCTTTCCGCCATCTTTTCTACAACAAGGGAAGCGACTCCGCTTTCAGGCCCTTGACCGTGGTTGTTTCCCTTTGCTCGAAGTCTATGCAGACGACAACAACGGTCGTAAAAACCAACAAAATGGCGGTCGTAAGTCGCGTTTTAGAGGAAGTCGTTTAAGAGAGGTCGTTTACATAGTAAAATGCATCCGTGCCAACAAATCCGGTCTCAAATGAGAGGTGCTCGCTTAACAGAGGGTCGTAAAATAGGGGTTTGTTTGTACTTATTATGGGAAGCATACTTTTGTTGCCACAGCCATTCGTACCACATACTATTGGACCCACATGCCATAATCGCCGTTTAGTCCCACATACCGCTAATCCCATAAGTTGTGGGACTAGAGTAAAGGTGTGTGGTACCAATGGTATGTGAGAATATAGATTTTTTTTCATCTTTATTCATACCGTTAGTCCCACACTGGTTATTTTTAGACTTAACCCAGTTTGCGTCACTAGGAGAATGATTTGAATTTAGAACAAGGATTTTGCTGTCTTTGTATACGTCTGTTAATGAAAAAAGTTTTTTTCCCCACTCTTGACCATTATATAAGTGGGGATGTACCCTGGGTATAGTATGACCAGTATAAGTGGGGTTGTGGCCTGGGAACCGCTGTTATGTAGCTTTGACCACTATTAGTGGGGATGTACCCTGGGTGATGCATGACCACTATTAGTGGGGATGTACCCTGGGTGTTGTATGACCAGTATTAGTGGGGATGTACCCTGGGTGTTGTATGACCAGTATTAGTGGGGGGGGGGGGGGTGCCCTGGGCACGGTTATACAGCTATTACCACTATTAGTGAGGATGTATCCAGGGCACATTTATGCTGCTATCACCACTTTTAGTGGGGATGTACCCATGGCACAATGTGTGTCCTATACTGCTATAGATCTAGATATAGTCAAAATCAATGTGTGAAAGTCAGAATTTGATTGTAACAATTCAAGTCAAAGTGACCACTGGTCATTGTCACTGGTCAACCAGTGGTCATCTGCATTGTACAAGGCTCAGTAGTACTCATTACACACTAATAAGCTGTTAAATAGTGAGATTGTGTAACTTACGTCAAGGTGGCCACTGGCGAGTGAGTGACCACTGGTCATCTGCATTAATTACAAGTGCATAAATTATCTGGTGACCGGAAATAACCTGTTAAGAATCAAAATTTGATTTTTAGTTCAAAGTGACCGCTGGTCATTGTCACTGACCACTGGTCTTTACGTGGACATATTGACACTTGGCACAATTTGGTATCATCTGGCACTGGTCATTCAGCATTAATATTTATTTGGTACAATTCAATACCATTGGATACTCACTGTAACCGTCTGGTATTACTTGGTACAATTCGGTACCATTTGGTACCCCCAGTGGCACCGTATGGTATTATTTGGTACAACCCGGAACTATTTGGTACCATTCGATAACATTTGCTATTTAGATGCAACACATTGGAGGTACATACGTATGGCTTGTTTGTGTTCATGGACCAATGAGAATGCAATGCCGCTAGTCCCACAAAAAA
The DNA here is from genome assembly GCA_017654935.2 of Phymorhynchus buccinoides. Taxonomy (NCBI): domain Eukaryota; kingdom Metazoa; phylum Mollusca; class Gastropoda; order Neogastropoda; family Raphitomidae; genus Phymorhynchus; species Phymorhynchus buccinoides. Next base: position 21,267,418 of record CM065685.1, read on the forward strand.
TGAGTGGGTTTAATGGTACGTGTGGTTACAAGTATGTGAGAGTAAAGGTTGTGGGAACAAAAGTATGTGGGAATATTGATGTGCCAGGCTAGGTTTTCAGTCATTGTTCCCACATCCGATAGTCTCACACGCAGTAGTACCACATACCTTTGGACCCACATGCCGCTAGTACAACATTTATTGTGGGACTAGTGGTATGTGGGACTAAGGTGCAATACAGCTAGTCCCACAATTTTGATATGAAATTGAGTGGAAAAAATGCAAATGGTACCACAACTATTGGATCCACGTACCTTCAGTCCCACATTTTGTGGGACTAGCAGTATGTGGGTCCAATAGTTGTGGTACTAATGGTATGTGGTAACAAAAGTATGCTTCCTTATCGTGGGTGTGGGTGTGGGTGTGTGTGTGAGGCATCAGAATTGTCAGAGGATTTTAGAGGATTAAGAATAAGGATTGGCTTCACATTTTTGCCTTTTCTAATGAGTGTTAAATCCTTTGTGTTAAATAGCATTTTAAAGTGATTGATCACTATATCAGTATATGAAGCCTTTTTGGTCATGTTCAGAACTCATTTCAGTGTTAAATCTTGAAGAAGATTCACTAGGTACTTGAATTTTGAAACCGAAGCCTGTTGAGTGACAGTTTAAAAATGGCACAATAAGTGATTTTTAATTGTTGGATGGTTTCATGGGATACTTGGTTAGGCCAACAACAACAAAATGTTGGTTTCCTGTTTCCCGACCAACCCTAGTTTTTGGCCGCCGACCCTAAACTTTTTTTTGACAAATGGGAAAAAAAAAGAAAAAAAACGATAGTAAGCGAGCAAACAGAAACATAAAACATAAAAAGTGCAAAAGTATATACTGTTTTGTTTTATTAAAATATATAAATATATACATTCACACACTTGGACCGAACACAAGTTTTAAAAAAATGAAGCCTAGTACCTATCTACCCTGTTTTTCAAACTGATGAAACCCCAAACAGACAGATCTTATTTTTTGGGGCCTTAGTTTTGCTTTGTTATTGTTGTTGACGTTGTCATTTATCTGATGTTATTCTTAATGTGCATAGTTAAATTGTGATGTGTTTGTTAAATTATAATCTGTTTTTAATGTTAAACTTCATTTTGGATTTTTATCGTTGGCTTTCTGTTTTCATAAATGTGTTCAGTGTTTATTGTTGTATAATAACATCGCTTAGTTTTTTAATGTGATATATTTGCATGTTCTGTTCTTATCCCAAGGTTGCATGTAGGCAGACGGTGTTTCCTGCAATCTGATGTGAAAGAGAGATAGAGAGAGAGAGAGAACATCTTGTCAACAAGGGTAATAACTTCATTGAGTTCTTTGCCTCTTTGTTGGCTTTCATTTATGAATGAATATATTCTGATTTATTTTTTATTGAAATGTTCAGACCCAGTTTAGAACAAAGGATGTTATTGCTAAGAGACACAGTTTATAATAATTTTCGAATGAAAATGATTTCAGAGAGATTTCTGGTTTGAAACGTACGTTAGTTTAGTGTACAGTATTTAAAGATGTGGGTTACATAAATTTAACATGTCATGAATCAGATAATTCTCGGAAACCAATGTACCGTATTTTACGGAATATAAGGCGATACTTTTCCCCCTAGACTGAGATCCCTACGCCTTGTAATGTGACTGATAATATAGTAAGGAAATAGAGTAACAAAATCTGAATTTTGAGTCAAATTTGGGGGGCTGCGCCTTATGATCAGGTGCGCCTTAGAGTCCGTAAAATACGGTAAGCATTTGATTTAAATAATCTAAGGTGAGAAAACCGGAAGGGGTGGTTGTGGATTCAGTGGCTAAAACATGTGTGACGGAAACTTGTAAATCTATTTTGTTTGCCTCTGAGACCATCTGTGTCCTCTCTTATCCCCATTTTTGTTAGGTTTTATTATATATTTATATATATGTGTTAGACTGTTACTAGTTGATGTTCACAACTAACACTAACAGTAACACTGTAACTTAATTTTAATTATAAACCCTTTCGCCGCCAAGTCATTTTCAGCCAAAAATTACCATTAAACTTAAACTGGGAAGAGAAAGAAAATTATCTGCAATATTGGGAATTCCTCTGTGGCATATATTCATTAGGCCTATCCTTACCTCCCAAAATGAAGAAACAGGCATGGGAATTGTCCGCGAATTCCTGGTTTTCTGCGATTTTTGTGTGGAAATTGTTACTAAATACTTTGTGTTTGTTACTAAATACTTCAATTGGGGGGCTTTTCAGAGTTTTTTGTCTCTGACAATTCCCATGCCTGAGAAAATAGGGTCTTTGGATAACAGGCCCAGATTTGATGCCTTTTTCTGACGTGGGTGTTGTTAAACCAGTGTGGTGCATTAATGTGACATTGGCGGTGAAAGTGGGTTTTTTAATGTGTATTGCTTGTTTGTGTATGTAATTGAAGGAATGGAGGGCAATTGTCAATTATTTAACTTCTAATTAATGTGTTGGCAAAAACTTATTTTCACAGGCCCCACTTTTATGTAGGGAGTGAGGATCACAATGCTTGGTATATTTATTCAAATATTCTTTCAGTTAGATGGCTCAGAAATTAACTAACTAAATTAACTAACATATGCATCAGAACAAAGTATTCCATAATGTTGAGTGTTTAACCCTTTCGCCGCCAGCCATTTTTCAGCCAAAGAATGCCATTGAACTTAACTGGGTAGAGAAAAAAATGAATCTGCCATATTGGGAATTCTTCTGTGACATGTATAACATTAGGCCTATCCTTTTGTAACATCCCAAAATTAAGAAAATAGGTTCTTCGGATAACAGGACCTGATTTGATGCCTTTTAGTGACATAGGTGTTAAACCAGTGTGGTGCATAAATGCGACATTGGCGGTGAAAGGGTTACATTGTGAAATACACTCTAAAACAGCGAATACCGTGCAATTAAAAGGCTGAGAGAAACGATTTGAGGGCTTACAGAATAAGTGTTTGTCAATTATTGATTTCTTTTAGTACAATGTAATTGACATGTAAAAAAAAAAGGTGTAATTGTTGTGGAATGCTTAACACATTGTGCTTAGTGACTTGCTCACTTTTATTTTAATTATTGCATTTATTATTTATTGTTCTTTTCTGACATAAATTTACACACATTACATAAGTTACTTCTATAAAAATTAAAATAGAGCAGTAAATCGACTATCATCAGGAAAAATCTAGGTAAAAGAAATACTATGAAAATAATTCCTGCTGGAATTTGTTTTACTATTTTATCTATATAGTGGAACCTCCCTTATAAGACCTCCCATTATAAGACTCCCTCCCACATAAGACCTACTTCTCTGAGACACTGCCCTTCTTTGTAAATATTAAAATGACCTCCTTTATAAGACCCCTCCCTTATAAGACCTGATTTGGGATGATTTTTGAAGGTCTTACAAGGGAGGTTCCACTACATATATAGCTGATTGGAAGCCAGCACAGCATACACTGATGCATTATTTATATATATATAAATATCTTCTGTTGTGGTTATTTTCGCAGCATGCTCTTCAGCCTTCTTTGTCGGAGCCTGTCGTTTTCCGTCACACCCACGCCACCCATCCCCCGGCAATGAGGCGCTTCAACCAAGTCCCGCTGAACAACACGGATTTCCAGCTCCATAACTTTGCGGGTAGGTTTGTTTCGTGGTTTTTGTTAGCAGAGTTTGAAACACCGTATAATCTGGATTATAAGCCGCCCCTTTTTTCCTCAACTTTGGTCCATGCAGCTTATAGACTGATGCGGCTTATCTGTAGATTTTTTGTTTGTGGCTCAAGTCACAAACCTATAACTCACTTTGTCTGTCGGTCGGTCCAAAATTGTCGCACATTATTGACAAAATTGTCGCACTTCAAATCGAGGCTGCACTTCAAATTGAGGCCGCTCTTTAAAATGATGTATTTTAAAGCGTACAAAATAATAAACATGCGTAATACAGACACTACAACAGACACGACGAGTATGCGGTGCTTCTTTCGGTGAGTATAAGTAGGATACATAGTTTTAAATGTTTTCCAAAAGATATAAAAAGTTACGAAATGGTGCAGAGATAACATTCTGGTTTACAGATTAAAATTATTGAAAAGCCAGGGGAGGTGACTCATGATTGGAGTGGTAAAAATAGACCGCGTGCCACAAACTATTGCGAATTCGCGCTTGTTTCCATTCTACATTTATCAGTATGATTTAATCTGTTTCTGACCACATTCTTCAGCCTTTCTAACACAATGAGCTTGTTCAGATTCAAAACTGGTTTTGGTAATCTATGGATTCAAATCTCATGTTTAAAGTGTCTGAGAGCATTAAATGTTCTTTCAGTTATGTTGTATCTCTGTCATGTTGTTGCACCTAACCTGAATTTCTCTTTTGGAGATATTAAAGTAAACTTGAACTTGATACTCATGTTCTGATAGGAGAATTTCTATATTTGTGTTGGTTTGTGCACATACAAATTTCTCTGCGGTTTATAAACTGGTGCGGCTTATATGTGAATAAATACCTAATATTTTGTCAAGTTAAGCGATGCGGCTTAGTTATCCACAGGTGCGTCTTATAGTCCAGTTTTTACGGTAGATTGTGTTAAGTTCTGTTCAAGGAAACTGATTTGTTTGGTTTTGTTTCTGTGTCGTCTGAACAAAAAGAAAAGAAAAAAAAAGATTGCGACATCACGGGAACATACAACGAACAAAGAAGCACACGACAAGTGTAAAGTGACGTTATTTTATTCACAAGAAACAAACAAAAAATCTGAATATTTCAGCGAATGCGCCTTTATTAACATAGACAACACAAGAAAACACCAAAATTGCAAAAGGAGCACCAAAAAAACAATACTTCCCCCCTAGGCTCTACAATTTGTAAATCTTTTGCTATCTTTGCTGTTTTCTTGTTTGTCTATGTTGAGAAAGGGGCATTCGCCGAAATATTCTGATGTTTTGTTGTGTCTCTTGAGAATAAAATGACGTCACTTGACACTTGTGTTCTTGTTCATTTGTTGTCTGTTTCCTCTGGTATGCAAGTGCCACATTGTGTGTGAGATGATGAAAAATAGTAATGTGGTGGAAAGTGAAGGTGGGTTTTATCGGTCTGTGTGATCTTTTTTTTTTTATCATTATTTTATTTATTTGGTATTTTCTAGTCACACAGTCTCGTCTCTGTGAAATTCGGGTTGCTCCCACCAGGAGAGGGTGTTGCTGCTAGTGCAGCGCCACCTATGTTTGCCATGCTATGTGAGTTCGTGTCATCCATCCCACCGGCACAACATGACCTACCCCTACCGGATAGCGGAATAGGCTTTAACGTGTGTGCAAGATCTTGTGCATGCGTTCGCACACGGGACCTTGTTTTTAAGTCTCATCCGAAGGACTAGGAGATAGGAGTAAAGTGTCTTTCCCTAGCACTCAACATTAATTATTGCGGATGGGGCTGGGTTCGAACCCCCACACTCGCAAAACAGATTTATTTTATTTATTTTTATTTATTTATTAATATTTTTGTTTACTTATTTATTAACTTATGTATGTTTCTATTTATCTGTTTATGGTTTACTTACTACTGGTTTATGTTCAATGGCAAGGCTATATGTTTTTCTGACTGTTAAGAGTGCTTGACAAGCACCCATGTCAGTAATAAAAAAAATGGATAATTTTTAATTTTATAGTAGATCCAGATTGCGATTGTCAATTGTCTCATTCGGTGAAGGGTGTTGGAATAATGACTCTGTGTGTGTCTGTGTCTGTGTGTTATGTATGTGTATAATGGGTAGAGTTTTGGGGTTTTTTAATGCTGAATTTTCCAAGAAAGGGACACAATGCATCTTGTCATTTAGACAGTTGTGTGTATACAAGTTTGTAAGTTTGTTGTTGTTGATTTCTGTCATTGGTTGGTGGTGTTCTTTTTCAGTAAGAAAGATAGGGGGGGTGGGGAGGGGGGGGGTGATCGGCACACGATTTACCCTTTTAAGGCACTCTTCATAAGTTGCCATACACAGACTAATAAATGAATGACATTGTCAGTTTCTGAATATCCATTTTTACAGAGGAGGACAACTTGATGGCAATTATGGTGATTTTATTAAGAACAATGAGAAACATCAAATTATTATATGAGAAAAAGATGATGTACTTTAGCAGGCTTGCAGGAATTTGATCGCACACACACATGCATGCATGCATGCACGCACGCACGCGCGCGCGCGCGCACACACACACACACACACACACACACACACCACACACACACACACACACGCACACACACACACACACACACACACACACACACACACACACACACACACACACACACACACACACACACACACACACACACACACACACACACACACACACACACACACACACACACACACACACACTTGAGCTGATCAAATATACAGGGAATAGTGGAGAGATAATGGAGACGTGTTTAATGCTATAAATACTGAATGTCCTAATCAGTACTCTCTCTCTCTCTCACTCTTGCTCAAGATGTGTTTCATTAGCAGATTTGTGTACTGACTGCCCTCTTATGTGTTATGAATTCCTCGTGTAGGGCGCACTGATGCATTCGGTAAGTGTTTGAGTTAGTGCTCATTGGTTTCTGTTAATTCTAATTTTGATTCTTAATTCTAATATTTAGTAATAATAGTGGTAAAGGTCAAGATGTGCCATCCCCCCCTACCTATCTCGGTTAATTCTATTTTTCCGTTATTGCCTTTCTTACCATACATAAAGCTGTATTTTAGGAACATTTTTAGCTAATAACCTTTTTGGAATACTAACCCTATCCCTAACCCTAGCCCTAAACCTAACCCTACCCCCCACCCTATAAGACGGAAAAACGCAACAAACCACTACTGTGACAAATCGCGGTGTACTGCAGTACATAGTGGGGGGTAGGGTTAGGTTTAGGGATAGGGTTAGTATTCCAAAAAGGTTATTAGCTAAAAATGTTCCTAAAATACAGCTTTATGTATGGTAAGAAAGGCAAAAACGGAAAAATAGAATTAACCGAGAAATGCAGGGGGGGTGGCACATCTTTACCTTTACCATAATGGTTTTGATTGATGACTAACGACCTTTTCTGTTCATTTAAGTTTGCGTTTTGTGTGTGTGTGTGTGCATGTGTCTAAAAGTAAAAGTTCTGTTTGCTTTTTGGCTTTTGTGAGAGCGCTTTTATGAATTTCTGTGTGTGCATGATTTATACTGAGCTGTGGAGTTAGATTTTTAGATTCCAACTAGATGGTGTTCAAGCAACATGAAAATAATTACCGTTTGCCGTAGTTTACGGACTACAAGGTGCTTCTAATTATAATTATATAAGGAGCACCCCCTGAATTTAATTTTTAAAATCTGAATTTAAGCATGTATTCACAAGGCGCAACATGTTTTAACCTTTCATCGCCACTGTCGCCTCTTGGCACCACAATGATTTAACACCCATGTCACTAAAAGGCATCAAATGAGGGTCTGGTATCCAGTGACCTTATGTTCTTAATTTTGGGAGGTAAGGATAGACCCTATTTTATGCATGTCACAGAGGAATCCCCAGTATTGCAGACAAAATCTTTTCTCTACCCAGGTAAGTTTAATAATAAATTTTGGCTGAGGAATGGCTAGCGTTGAAAGGGTTAAGGAGCTTGCAAAATGATCGAACAAAAGCAAAAAAAACAGGAGGTCGACTCACACAAAGGAGGTCGGTATTTAGCGTAGTTCTGTCAAAAACATTCTTCAGACCAACAGAAATTACACTCGTGTCGCTATCCAGATATCCGTATGAAGAAGCACTTTTATTCATTGTCTGCGTCGGACAGCCCAGAAAAGTCAGAATTGAAAAACAGGGAGTAGATTTTTATAATAAGTTTCAGCTCCAGTAGCCTATGTCCGCCATGATGGGTATTGTCTTCAGCTGTCGAAACTGAGGCTGCGACGTCATAATTATCCTGATTCGACGCCCACCCACCCCATCCCCACCCCCTTCTCTCTGTGACTGTCATCTTGCTTCGGTGGCTGCTTTCATGATTTCAGCTTTGATAGACTATCTAAAAACTTATGACATGAATGGAATTCACAACTTTGTTCAATCAGATTTCAGTCATATGCTAGGCGCAGCGCATTTTAAAGCGCGGGGGGTCTCAGTTGAGGAAAAAAAGTATCGCCTTGCACTTGTAGTCCGTAAAATACGGTAATTTAAAAATGCAAACACACAAACTAAAACCTCACGAGATTAAAAGTTTTGAGCTACTTACTTTCTTTACATTAGATTACAGATTTGTTTTGTTATACATGATTGATTTGATTGATTGATTTCATTTAAAGTCTGTTCACAACACTTTTTAAAAAATAATTCATTTTTTAAAAATTAAAAAAATTGGGGTGGGGATGGGATTGTGTGTGTGTGTGTGTGCACATATGTGTGTGAGTGTGCTTATCCGTATTATACAGACTAAAATGCGATGTCTTCTTTCTTTTTCCCTGACTGAGACCCTTACGCCTTTAATCAATGTGACTAATACCAGAGGGGTGTGTCTTATAATACACTAGAGCGCCTTAGCAGTCTTCTTTCATGTCTTTGTCAATCACTCAGTGTCCTGTCATATGAGCGCAGATGCATCATGCTGCCGTTATGGCCCAGCATGTCCAACTTCGGCTGCAGAGACTTTGCAAGAGTTTCTCATAAAAATTTAAAAAAAGACAGTAGAATGAACCAGTACGGCAGAAAGATAGTAGATGACACTGAGCAAAGGGAAGAGGCAGAGTCATTGGAGGAAGTTACAAACACAGAACTTCCAGAAAGTGGGGGAACTATTTGTACAAAAGAAGACCCCCTGGTATCCCCACGGGGGGCCTTAGTAGTCTGTAAAATAAAGCACATCTTCATGCAGAAGTGCTTCCCACATAAAATCTACATGATTCATAATTTTGTTTTAAATGTCAGAGTGTTAATCAACATTACAAAATGCTTAGAAAGAACTTAGAAGCCTTGGCCGTCACGAAAACCATCGAAAGAGCGGCTTTGCATGTTTGGATTTTTGAACGTTAGGTGATTTTTCACAGTGATGAATGTGCATTTTTCACTCTTGGCGTCATTAACAGCCTTGTATTTTTTTAATTTTTTTTCAAACTTTTTTTTGGGGGCCATAGTTTTGTTTCCTCTTGTCAGCTTTGTGACTGAACAGCAAAAATGCTTAACCCTTTCACCGCCAATGTCGCATTTATGCCGCACAACACCCATGTTACTAAAAGATGTATCAAATCAGGGCCTGTTATCCGAAGACCCTATTTTCTTAATTTTAGGAGGTAAGGATAGGCTTAATGGTATACATGTCAGAGAGGAATTCTCAATATTGCAGATATTTTTCTCTACCCAGAGAAGTTTAATGGTATTTTTTGGCTGAAAAATGGCTGGCGGCGAAAGGGTTAACCAGCCGTGAAGTGAAAGCTGGTTAATGTTTTAGAGCTGTGTGTGCCTGGCTAGCTAGCTAAGCCAAAGACTGTATAGGGGAAGACAAGCATCCGGTCTCTTTTCCCTATATGAGTAGTGAGGACAGAAAAACTGGTTATGTCCCTTTTAAGCGTGACACATTTACACGTCGATAGGCCAGTTGAATTCTCCGTTCAAATTCCAGTCTGAGTTTTTGGACAGCCGCCGCTGTGAATGGTGTATAACTACCCCACTAACGATAACTCTATCAGCCCGGTTTGCTGTAACTCTTAAGTAGTCCATCTTACCCTTTTAGAATCTTTGACTAAACTGACTGACCGTGGCTATGTTACCACGATAACGTTTCATCGGAGGGACTCGGGACCCTCAAATTTTGCATGCGCATAGACTTGGTTTGACAGGATCTTCTATTTGGCTAAACCATGTGCCTTCTTAACATGCTGGTGTTCTGTTTCTCTGTGTTCCTCTGCCTTAAATGTGTATGCAGGCAAGCTTGCGCATGCATCCATTCCTCCCCACCCTACCGCCACCCCCACACAAACATGTTCCCACACCTTCATACACTTATTATGCACATATGTGTGTGCGTATGCACACGCAAAGACACACAGACACACACAGACACGCACGCATGCACGCACACATGCACGCACACACACACAATTTGCATGTAAGCATGCATGCAAGCTTGCGCATGCATCCATTCCCCACCCCCACCCCCACACAAACATGTTCCCACACCTTCATACACTTATTATGCACATATGTGTGTGCGTATGCACACGCAAAGACACACACACACACACACACACACACACACACACACACACACACAATTTGCATGTAAGCATGCATGCATACACAAATGCATCAGAGCAAAGATGCAAAGAGCTAACTCCACTTCCCCTTCTCCACACCCATGTACCTAAAAATAAAAAAACTGAACATAAAAAAAACATGGCGGAGGTACTAATGTTAGGGTGGTTGTGCTTTTTACTTTTATTGAAGAGGTGTGAAAGAATTAACCCCTTCACTGCCAGCTCACCCATGTCTACTACAGGTTGCGTGATGTCATTGATGATGTCATAGTCCTGGAATGCTGGTTTTTGGTTTAGACAAGTCAGGAAATATATCTAGACCATTTTCTCAAATTGAGTATAAACGGGTCTCTTTTATACAAATTTTATTATCAGGAGAATCGATCATTTTTCTCCGGCGGTGAAACGGTTAAAAAAAGAAACACCTGATTCAGGTGCGGATGGGACCCCCCGGGAGACGCAGTTGGCCTCGCCTGCCCTACCAACACAAGAGGCATAAAGATAATTAACTCCATACACTAACCTGTTTTGTTTTGCAGGGCGAATGCACCAAGTGACAATCGACTTTCATTCAACGGCTCAGGCCAACCAACGTACAGTAAACCCTTTACCGATGACCCTTTTGAACCCTTCTAGGCTAGCTTTGTATGCTAGTTTGGACGCTGAAGATGTATGGCTCCTCTGTACTCGTACTCCCTTTCCCTCTGTTATCTGCTTCAATGTTTAGATAAGTCTGTTGTCTACATTCGTTGTTTCTAATCGGTTTCCAATTGAGCCTGTCTGTATTTTCCCTGTGTCATTTACTGCCTTTAGGCTGATTTACATGGATGCTCCTTCTTGCAGGATGTCCTGAATTGCAGGATTTTTAAATTGCCTAGAGCCGGCGTCTCCGGATTATGAGAATTTGAGAAGCAACGATTTTTTTACACACACACACACACTTGTACAATAAAAAGGGCCTACATAAGCATTTGCTATATTCAAACGAATGTAGCACTTGTACAAGTCTAGAGGGGTGAAAAAAGAGCAGTAAATGTGTGTGCGTGTGCGTGCGCTGCCCCTGCACTCCACTCAGGGGCCGTCCCCTTGCAGGGTTTTTTTAATTTCCCAGGAGCACCCATGGATTTAAGGCTTTTTGATGGTCCCAGTGATCATTTTTTGAGATAAAAAAAAAGAAGAAGAGACCAACAGACACTGAGTACAGACATACATCTCAAGAGTGAATTTAAATGAACAAAATGGATCAATTCTGCTTCTAATGCTATTTGTAAAGCTTAGATATTGCTTAACCCTTTCACCGCCGATGTCACATTTTTGCACCACAATGGTTTAAAGACCCACCACATCACGTGTCAAAATCACGGTTTTCACGTGTTTTCCCTCTTATAACTGGTAAGAAATCTTAAGAAATCTTCCTAGCATAAGAGGGAATGTGACACCTGACGTGGGGGGTCTTTAACACCTATGCCACTCAAAAGCATCAAATCAGGGCCTGTTATCTGAAGACCCTATTTTCTTACTTTGGGGAGGTAAGGATAGGCCTAATGTTATACATGTCACAGAGGAATTCCCAATATTGCAGATGATTTTTTTTCTCTACCCAGTTAAGTTTAATGGTATATTTTGGGCTGAAAAATGGCTGGCGACAAAAGGGTTAATGTTAGTTTGGCTGGAGAAGATGTATGGCTCCTCTGTACTGCTGCTTTTCTCTCTGTTTTATGGAATCGCAACCATGGCTACCCTTATTGCTTACTTACCTACTGTCTTTACTCATTTCCGGCATTCAGCTGCTTATCTGTTTACTGTCTTTCTTATGCAATGTTTTTGAGCTAAAGTGTTTTTGTTACAGCCAGTTTGTGTTGCATATGTTGTTTACAATTACCATATTTTTCGGACTGTAGTAGGATGCACCTTTGTATAAGTCGCACCCCCCAAATTTTACCAAAATTTTAGATTTTGTTACTATATTTTCTAACTATTTTATTAGTTATATTATAAGGTGCAGGGGTCTGAGTCTTGGAGAGAGAAAAAAGTATTGCCTTGTAGTCGGAAAAATATGGTAAATCCCTTGTGGTTCAACCTATCTGTTTATCATCCATGATTTCTATAGTCTGTCTGCTTCAAACAGATAGGTCTGTTGTCTACATTCGTTGTTTCTAATCGGTTTCCAATAGGAATTGTTCGGAAATAATTAAGGGGAGTAATTTCATGGTGTGTGGGAGTGATCTTGCCGAATTCAATCGGTCAAACAGGGGAAGTCACTCTGCCATCAGCTCTCGTAGCCTATCGACTCGTGTGTTTGAGCAGACATACAGCACTTAGAACACTTTGCGTCGTTCTAAAAAATTATGTCATTTATATTTTTACGTCACATTTTGCAAGTTTTATCAGTTTGTAGCCACTGGCCACCCCAAATTCTTCTTAAAAAAATGTTTGCAAGTCGCTGGCTCGCATCCTGCGGTTTCAAGCCTCGACGCCATTGTTGGTATAGTATTGTTAGTATAGTATTTGACCGAGTAATGGAGGTAAACAATTCTAAGTTTCATGAAGTGCTCTCCCCTAGTGTTTTCCGAAAATCGTCGACTGAACCTGTCTGTATTTTCCCTGTGTCATTTACTGTCTCGGGCATGAGGGTTTTGTTTTTTAGCCTTACTAGGCTGATTTCAGGCTTTTTGATGGTCCCTGGCAAACACCAAGAAAAGACCAACTGAGTTCAGAAATACTTCTCAAGAGTGAATTCAAATGAACAAAATGGATCAATTCTACTTCTAATGCTGTTTTTAAAGCTTAAATATTACTATAGTATAAAAATTAAAAAAAGCTTCAGTTTCAGTTGGCTTCAGCCTTTTCTGTCCAGCCTTTCTCGGACACTTTTCAGTTTAAATCATTTCCCAATCTCAAGCCTGTGTCTGTGTTCGGTTCAAACTGTCTGTCTGTCTGTCTGTCACCTGCATCTTTTGTAGGCTTTTTTGCTGGTTGAAATAGTAGTAGTAGTAGTAGTAGTAGTAGTAGTAGTAGTAGTAGTAGTAGTAGTAGTAGTAGTAGTAGTAGTAGTAGTAGTAGTAGTAGTAGTAGTTAGTAGTAGTAATAGTAGTAGTAGTTAGTAGTAGTAGTAGTAGTAGGAGGAGGAGTAGTAGTAGTAGGAGGAGGAGTAATAAGTAGTAGTCGTAGTAGTAGTAGTCACAGCAGTTGTTTTTGCTGATTGTTATGTGCATTTTTAACGGCCATATGAAGTCTGACCGGTATTGTTTTGACTGCTCATGTTATTGGATTTTTGTTTCATGTTTTTATTCCATTTCAATTCTGTGTAAAGCGCCCTGTAGCCTACTTAGTAGGATGGGCGCTATATAAATTTTCCTCATTATTATTATTATTATTATTGAACCTGTGTGTCTGTCACCCGATAGTGACATTTGTTGTCTGTTTCCTGGCTCTACCCTGTGTTTTTGTGAGTTTAGATATTAGGTACTTTATAGTCACAGAGGCGTCTCTGTGAAATTCGGGTTGCTCCCACCTGGAGAGTGCATCGCAGCCAGAGGTGCGTCACCCAATTTTTTTTTTTTTTTGCATGCGATTTTTGTGTGACTGATGGGGGGGGGGGTGTGTAAATTTTGACCAAATGACAACTTTTTCGTTGCCACTGGGTTTAACGTGTGCTGAGTGCATGGGCACACGGGACCTCGGTTTATCATCTCATCCGAAAGACTCCACGTTCAGACCGTAAGGCCTAGTGCAAAGTGAGAGGGAAAATCCCCTGTACCCAGGTTCGAACTCGGGTTTACTTGACACGAAGCGAACGCGTTACCACTGTGCCACTCTACACCTATTACCATATTTTACGGACTACAACTACAAGGCGCACCTGATTATAAGGCGCACCCCCCTATTTAAGTATTTTACACAAAATTGAGATTTTGTTATTATAGTTTCTTACTATATTATCAATCACATTATAAGGCACAGGGGTTCAGTCTAGGAAAAAAGTATGGCCTTATAGTCCATAAAATACGGTAGTTTGTTTGAAATGCAGGTTGTTTTAAGCTTGCTCGAGGTGCAACGTACATCCTTTTATAGCCTGTTTGAGAACAGTCTTTATATCCAATTCTCGATATGGCTGAATTAAATATATACTGTATTTTACGGACTCTAAGGCTATAAGACTATAAGGCACCCCCCAAAAAAAATTTGACTCACAATTCAGATTTTGTTACTCTATTTCCTTACTATATTATCAGTCACATTATAAGGCGCAGGGATCCCAGTCTGGGGGAAAAAGTATCGCCTTATAGTCCGTAAAATACGGTAGATATCTTTGATATCTGCTTAGTGCTACTGTACTTCTACTTTTGCTTCCGTTTTACTTTATCCGAGCTTGCTTGCCGTATATATAGTATTGCAAAAAAATATATATATATATTACCTGTTTTCAATGTTGTGTGTTTTCCGACTGTACATTTTGCGTCTTATCTGTGTGTTCAGTATGACGTTATCAAAGATTTCTACTACTATTTCGATTATGCCCACAGTTAAGTGTTCTTCCTAGTTTTGATGCACTAGGTATTGTCTGTTTCCAGTTAAGTGTTCTTCCTAGTTTTGATGCACTAGGTATTGTCTGTTTCCAGTTAAGTGTTCTTCCTAGTTTTGATGCACTAGGCATTGTCTGTTTCCAGTTAAGTGTTCTTCCTAGTTTTGATGCACTAGGTATTGTCTGTTTCCAGTTAAGTGTTCTTCCTAGTTTTGATGCACTAGGCATTGTCTGTTTCCAGTTAAGTGTTCTTCCTAGTTTTGATGCACTAGGTATTGTCTGTTTCCAGTTAAGTGTTCTTCCTAGTTTTGATGCACTAGGTATTGTCTGTTTCCAGTTAAGTGTTCTTCCTAGTTTTGATGCACTAGGTATTGTCTTTCCAGTTAAGTGTTCTTCCTAGTTTTGATGCACTAGGCATTGTCTGTTTCCAGTTAAGTGTTCTTCCTAGTTTTGATGCACTAGGTATTGTCTTTCCAGTTAAGTGTTCTTCCTAGTTTTGATGCACTAGGCATTGTCTGTTTCCAGTTAAGTGTTCTTCCTAGTTTTGATGCACTAGGCATTGTCTGTTTCCAGTTAAGTGTTCTTCCTAGTTTTGATGCACTAGGCATTGTCTGTTTCCAGTTAAGTGTTCTTCCTAGTTTTGATGCACTAGGTATTGTCTTTCCAGTTAAGTGTTCTTCCTAGTTTTGATGCACTAGGTATTGTCTGTTTCCAGTTAAGTGTTCTTCCTAGTTTTGATGCACTAGGTATTGTCTTTCCAGTTAAGTGTTCTTCCTAGTTTTGATGCACTAGGCATTGTCTGTTTCCAGTTAAGTGTTCTTCCTAGTTTTGATGCACTAGGTATTGTCTTTCCAGTTAAGTGTTCTTCCTAGTTTTGATGCACTAGGTATTGTCTGTTTCCAGTTAAGTGTTCTTCCTAGTTTTGATGCACTAGGCATTGTCTGTTTCCAGTTAAGTGTTCTTCCTAGTTTTGATGCACTAGGCATTGTCTGTTTCCAGTTAAGTGTTCTTCCTAGTTTTGATGCACTAGGTATTGTCTTTCCAGTTAAGTGTTCTTCCTAGTTTTGATGCACTAGGTATTGTCTTTCCAGTTAAGTGTTCTTCCTAGGTTTGATGCACTAGGTATTGTCTTTCCAGTTAAGTGTTCTTCCTAGTTTTGATGCACTAGGCATTGTCTGTTTCCAGTTAAGTGTTCTTCCTAGTTTTGATGCACTAGGTATTGTCTGTTTCCAGTTAAGTGTTCTTCCTAGTTTTGATGCACTAGGCATTGTCTGTTTCCAGTTAAGTGTTCTTCCTAGTTTTGATGCACTAGGTATTGTCTTTCCAGTTAAGTGTTCTTCCTAGTTTTGATGCACTAGGTATTGTCTTTCCAGTTAAGTGTTCTTCCTAGGTTTGATGCACTAGGTATTGTCTTTCCAGTTAAGTGTTCTTCCTAGTTTTGATGCACTAGGCATTGTCTGTTTCCAGTTAAGTGTTCTTCCTAGTTTTGATGCACTAGGCATTGTCTGTTTCCAGTTAAGTGTTCTTCCTAGTTTTGATGCACTAGGTATTGTCTTTCCAGTTAAGTGTTCTTCCTAGTTTTGATGCACTAGGCATTGTCTGTTTCCAGTTAAGTGTTCTTCCTAGTTTTGATGCACTAGGTATTGTCTGTTTCCAGTTAAGTGTTCTTCCTAGTTTTGATGCACTAGGTATTGTCTGTTTCCAGTTAAGTGTTCTTCCTAGTTTTGATGCACTAGGTATTGTCTTTCCAGTTAAGTGTTCTTCCTAGTTTTGATGCACTAGGTATTGTCTTTTTTAAGTGTTCTTCCTAGTTTTGATGCACTAGGTATTGTCTTTCCAGTTAAGTGTTCTTCCTAGTTTTGATGCACTAGGCATTGTCTGTTTCCAGTTAAGTGTTCTTCCTAGTTTTGATGCACTAGGTATTGTCTGTTTCCAGTTAAGTGTTCTTCCTAGTTTTGATGCACTAGGTATTGTCTGTTCCAGTTAAGTGTTCTTCCTAGTTTTGATGCACTAGGTATTGTCTGTTTCCAGTTAAGTGTTCTTCCTAGTTTTGATGCACTAGGTATTGTCTGTTTCCAGTTAAGTGTTCTTCCTAGTTTTGATGCTCTAGGTATTGTCTGTTTCCAGTTAAGTGTTCTTCCTAGTTTTGATGCACTAGGTATTGTCTGTTTCCAGTTAAGTGTTCTTCCTAGTTTCATGGATGCTCCTTCTTGCAGGATGTCCTGAATTGCAGGATTTTTAAATTGCCTAGACCGGGCGTCGCCGGATTATGAGAATTTGAGAAGCAAAAAGATTTTCTTATACACACACACACACACACACACACACTTGTACAATAAAAAAGGGCCTATATAAGCATTTTCTATATTCAAAGGAACGTAGCTTTTGTACTAGTCTAGAGGGGTGGGAACAGAGCAGTAAATGTGTGTGTGGGTGTGCGCTGCCCCTGCACTCCACCGGGGCCGCCCCCTTACAGGATTTGTTATATTTCCCAGGAGCACCCATGTATTTTTGATGCACTAGGTATTGCCTGTTTCCAGTTAATTGAGACTGTTGGACACATTTTGCTTTTTCAAGAGCAAATTTTCTTCTTTAAAATTTTTTTTTTTATTGTTATTTTTCTTACAATATTGCATTTTTGCTAGTGCTACATTTTTTTGTAGTCTGTTCCTTGTTTTGTCTGTTTCTAGTATGTAGCTTATCCTCAATTACCATATTTTTCGACTGTAAGCGTATATGTGCACCCCCCAAATTTTACACGAAAGTCAGATTTTTTATAATTCTATGATTATCAAAAGGCGCAGGGGTCTCAGTCTGGGGGGGGGGGGGGCTGGGGGGGGGGGGGGTGATATCACCTTCTAATACTAGTTCTAACATAGATTTGCTCCCTTTGCACTGCTGATTTCTAATTTCGTGACCCGACAAACCAGGGTGTGGCTGCGAGTTGGGACTCGGAATGAGCAGCATGGGTCAGCAATGCCACTGTACGGACCAGAAGATGGGACAGCAGAGTAATAGTCTGAAAAATACAGTAAATTTGCTTCCAGTCTTCATGGCTGTGGTTTTAGTATAGACTATTTCTTGTATAGTAATTGCCTGTTCCCATTGTTATTTCTGATAATTTATGTAGGCTTTTCGTAGTAAATCTATGTCAAGCAGAATTTGATTCAGCCGCCATGTGTTTTTACACAATTTCATTAAAATTGCCTAATTACCGTATTTTACGGACTACAAGGCGCACCTGATTATAAGGCGCACCCCCCAAATTTTAGCCAAATTTCACATTTTGTTACTATATTTTCTGTTATTACCGTATTCTACGGACTATAAGGCGCACCTGATTATAAGGCGCACCCCCAAAAATTTTTACACAAAATGCAGATTTTGTTATTATAGTTTCTTACTATATTATCGGTCACATTATAAGTTCTCAGTTTAGGAAAAAAGTATCGCCTTTAATACTAGTCCGTAAAATATGGTAGGTTTATTTTAAATTGTTTTGCTTCCCTGCATCCGTGCTTAATTTATGTTATGACTGGGTGTAAGTGTGCGCAAGAAATGCAAGAAAAAGGCAGTGAGAATAAAGAGAACGAGACTGATTGATGGGAAAATGACACTAACATTTTGTTGATTTTAAGAACAATAGAACAAATAACTGAAATGTATTTGTAGAGAGGAAATTGTCCTCTCTTCCCCACATTGTCTCTTATACTTACGCATGCACACACAGGCAAGCATGCACACGCATACATACACACGCACACACATACAGACATGTTTAAATACGCATGTGTATGCACATATACATACATGCATGCACACACATGCATACATGCATGCATATGCACACCCATATGCACATACTTACACTCATGCGCACACACACAAAACACACACACATACATGCGCATACACACAACAACAACAACATACAGTATTTATACGGCGCTGAATCTTGATAGAAATCAAATCAAAGCACACACGCACACACGCACGCACACACACACACACACACACACACACACACACACACACACACACACACACACACACAAACACACAAAAAAAACTACTACACACACACACACACACACACACACACACACTGTTTAGCCAGTGGAGTTAATTACAGTCATTAATCATGCCCAAGGCTACCCTTAGACTAAAAAAGACACTTGTCACAGATAAGAACAACAGAACAGCAGTCAAGCCTCTCTCTCTCTCATTCTGACTTTGCATGCAATAAGGGAAACTGTTGTTTCATTGCTTTTGCCCCTGAACGTGTGTGACAGGTTTTCTGAAGCTGCTTGTTTGGAGTTTAATTGGAATTGTTTGAAAATAATTAAGGGGAGTAATTTAATGGTGTGTGGGAGTGATCTCGTCTAATTCAATCGGTCAAACAGGGGAAAATACTCTACAATCAGGTAGATCCCCAGCTCTCGCCTCGTGCATTTGCAGATATACAGCACTTTGAACACTGTGCATCATTCTAACATTGATGTCATTTATATTTTTATGTCACATTTTGCAAGTTTTATCGGTTTGTGGCCACTGGCCACCCCTAATTGTTTTTTTTGTTTTTTTGCAAGTCGCTGACTCGCATCCTGCAGTTTCAAGCTTCAACGCTATTGTTGCTATGGTATTTGACAGAGTAATGGAAGTAAGCAACTCTAATGTTCACGAAGTGCTCTCCCGTAGTTTTTTTTCCTCAGAAAATCGTCTATTAGTATTTCAATGAAGGATCAGTCACAGCAGACTTTTGTTTTTTCTCCTCTCTGATTTGGAACCTCGACTGAAATAGTACCCAAAGAAAATAATCAAACTGTTGATTGTGGGTACTTAACCAAAAGAAGAAGAAGAAGCATTGTTGTTGGGAGCTGATAGCATCAAACCTTTCCCCTCTCTGTCTGGGAGTGATAAGCTTGTGCCAAATTGTTCGGGTAGATCTTTTTGTGGCCAACTCAATCAGTCAATGCTTTAAGTTTTTACCAGTGGACAAGTTGTAGCGGTTAGTGTTTAGTGTTAGCTTAAAGACACACTGACCCACCACGATTATTAAGTCCCTTGTTTTTTTTTCTGGGTAGCTGTGACCCACATACAAATCCCCCAACTTCAAATTGAGGCTGCTCTTTAAAATGATGTTTCGTTTTTAATTTGGGGGCAATTTGTATAGGAGTCAAACCTGGTCAAAACAAGATTTCTTGCCAGCTATAAGAGGGAAAGCATGTGAAACCCGTGATTTTGACACGTGATCTGGTGGGTCTTTATGGTACAAACTGCTCAGTGGTGGCTGTAGCTGCTAAGTTTCAAGAGTTTGTTCGTTGAAAAGTGGAGGAAAACAGCAACAGCATTTTGTTGGATAACTTTTTTGTGTGTTTTGGTTTCTGCATGTGTATGTTTGATGTTTAACACTTTTTTTTTCCATTGTCCCCACTGTACTTTGAAAGTTACCTTCTGTTTCTTTTTTTCTTTTTTATTTGGGGTGTGGGGATGTGGTGAAGTTGCTTTGCACTGGCCCATCTTCTGCCGAGTTCTGGTTTGTGTAGAGGCAACTTAATTGCTCCCGTGCCGCTCATTTTGAGTCCCAACTCACAGCCACACCCCAGGCTTCACAGGCCGCAAGCCCTGAAACTTAGCAGACTCCACAGGGGTTTGTTTTGATCTTGTTACTTTCATAGTAGGCTTAGTCCAGAGAGAGAGAAAAAAATGATGATCGCTAAACAAGTGCACTGATTTCGCTTTGTACAAAGCGAAGTATTTCATTTGGTTCATTTGGTCATCATGGAGACAAGTGCTTATATTCTATCTAGAGTTTTGCCAAACCAATCTAATTGTGCGATGTTTTATTACTTGTTAGACATATTGCCGTGTATCTACAACCAATTGTACCATCATTTTGTGATCAGTCATTCTTGCATGTGGTCGAGTTCTCGGGACATGTGAATGTTGGTTATTGCAAAAGATTGTTAATTTTGAAATATGGCTGGTGTTAGGAACTAAATGATCTTCGTGAAATTCTTTAGAAGGTAACTGTAGTCTCAGATGTCAGAAACACAGTGACAATGTGCAAACAGTGAGATAATTTATTATGTATTAGGTGCTTTATAGTCACAGAGGCGTCTCTGTGAAATTCAGGTTGCTCCCACCGGTAGATCGCATCGCAGCCAGAGGCGCGCAACACAATTTTTTTTTTTTCATGCAATTTTTGTGTGAATGATGAGGAAGGAAAGGGATCCAAACTTTCCTTGCTTCTTATCCTCACCCCTCATCCTCTCACCCTTCTTCCCTCTCCCCTATGCCTACTCCCTCTGTCCTCATCCCTAAACCTCTCCTTACCTTTTTTTTTAATACTGTTAACCCTTTCAGGAAAAGGTTCTTTAGCCTTTTTTTTTTTAACCTATTACTGGCCGCATTCTTTGAGAGCTGGGCCAGTGAATGTATCCTTTGTTATCAGAGTATTTCGCTGAAGGAAAGGTACTGAGTGGCATGAAAGCATGCCTTGTGATTGAGCTAAAGAGTTGGAGTTAGTGAAAAGTTAACAGGGTCCCCACAAGTCCTTGAAAAGTCCTGGGGGGGGGGGGGGGGACATATGAGGAGGGCGGGGGGGGGATTTGGGAATTCTAGCTATCAGTTTGGTCATACCAGGCAGCAGGATTTGTTTCTATTCTTATCAACTTTTAACTGATTTGGGATTTGTATGTGCATAAAGTGCACGGGTCAGATTAGCTTTAAGCTCCCATCCGAAGGACTCTACGTTCAGTTCGATTTTCCTGTCGAACTAGAAAGAAAGGGTGAGGCCGGGATTCAAACCCGGGCCACTGTACGCATTGAATCTGGCAGGCGAACGTCTTAGCCACTCTGCCACCTTTCTTCCTTCCTTCCTGCTTGTGTCATTTGTTTTGGACAAGAATGGGCCAAATGTTCTGCGTGGTTTAAGCAAAAAAGGCTTTCTCTAATTCTTAAGTTGCTCTCTCCCTCACCTACTCTCTCACTCACGCAGATAGAATTAACGCTGTAAAACTGCAGCCCTTTACTAGTGTAGCATTCCGCCAGACAAGCAATCAACCCATTTCCCAGCCCCTTGCTAAGTAGAAATCCCAGACAAAAGTTAATCACTTAATCTCTACCCACTGTGATCAGTCTGCAGCTATTCCGATTCTACTTTTATGTTTTGCTTGCTGTCGACTTAATTAAAACCCGTTCTCGGGTGTGAAGGTTAATGCCGCATTCTCGGTGGATTATCGCTGACATTCGTTCGTTAACGAGCCGGCTTAATTCGAGTACCCTTTCTGATTGTGCTTGGCATTTTTCAGAGCTCTTGAAAACAGACTTATTTTTGTGGTTTGCTTAGTCAAAGTTTTTTGTTTTGTTCTTAAAATGTTTTTTGGTGTGCTTTGAAATACTTTTACAAGTACAGTGGAACCTCCCTAATGCGACCTTCAAAAGTCAGCAAAATTAGGTCTTATAACTTAAATATAAGGAAGGGGTCTTAATAGGGAGGTAGTCGCTCAGTAGTCCGGATATGAAGGGGGGGGGGGGGGGGGAAATCAGTGAAACAATTTTTGGGTCACATCTTAGAGGGAGTCTTAATAGGGAAGGTCTTAATAGGGAGGTTCCACTGTAGTTTATTTTGTCAAACAATTTCTCGTTTGTGTAGGTAGCGCATATATAATGGTGTTTTGCCATTTTCATTTGTCTAATTGTGTGTGTATCTTGTTCGTTCTTTAATTTAACGTCTATCCACCGTACAGTGATCTTAGACCAACAACAACAAAAGTATGCGTATGTTTTTGTGTAAGTGCATGTGACATTTTGAATGTACATCTGGGGAAGGGACGGCTACAAGTGTGTGAGGGTAAGTGGGTCTATGTATACATATAAAGCACCAAAATAAATGGGGGAGGGGGGGTCGAGGGGGTACACTGGTCTTTGTACATACATAACTAAATGTCAGTGAAATCGTAGTGAAACACTTAAACTTAAAACATTAAAAGAAAACAATCATTAAAATTAATAAGTAACATTAAAAATAATAATAACAAAGCACATCATAATAAATGTCCAATAGGGCT
Source organism: Phymorhynchus buccinoides (assembly GCA_017654935.2). Lineage (NCBI taxonomy): Eukaryota > Metazoa > Mollusca > Gastropoda > Neogastropoda > Raphitomidae > Phymorhynchus > Phymorhynchus buccinoides. Next base: position 21,290,320 of record CM065685.1, read on the forward strand.
CCCAAGAAGTCCCCGAACGACCTCCAACATTTTTTTGTATTCATTTGAAAGAATGTGTGTGTATCTATTTTAATGTAGATGCTTAAAGAGATTTTTCATTTTCAAGCATTCATAGTGCTTGGCAGTTGAAAATGGTGACTGTCAGGTCTTGTTAAGTAGCAACGGCAATGAAAACAGGGATGTGAAGGGAGTTCTGACCTATTGGAGTAAGCATCTTCGTTTTCCTCATCATTCATACTAACTTATCATGGACACAGAGAACATTAAAAAAAAGTGTTGAATGAAAACTATGGTTATCATAAATCAACATCATGTGTGCGCTAAATCTGGCCTACACGTCTTGGAACGGTTATTGTAAACAGCTACCAATGAGCAACTTAGGACGTGCCTAATTGACCGCCAGGGGGCAGTCAAACCAGTAGGGGCTTATCACGCGATATTCTTAGTTGGGCGTAGTGAGAGAGAGAGAGAGAAGGAGGGACACCTCCCTCTCTCTCTCTCTCGCTTTATCCCCAACTAAGAATATAGAGAGGATTTAAGCCCCACTCGAGTGTTATGCCACCTGGCGGTCAGATTGGCGAGCTAGGTTGATCATTCTTACAGCAGTCAGGCATCACTATCACATATTGATCTTAGATTGGGGGGACGGGAGGGGCTGAGTAGGGTTATCACACATTATCAGAGGCTTGCTGCTTGGGGAGGGGGGTGGGGTGGGTGGGTGCAGGGATTTCCAACTGAATTATCAGCAGTGCGTTGTGTGTGTTGGCTGTTAATGGGGGCGGTCCCAATTATTTGGTCATTATTGATCATTAGCAGTTAAGTGACGCTTCAATGGAATTGACATTAAGAAAGATTTGATGTGCTGATATATATGTGTGTGTATATGTGCTTGTAAGAGTGTGTGTGTGAGGTTATGTGTGAATTCTTAGGGCCAGCCACACGTCAGCTAAAATCGCACAATACGATTCGATCACGTGATCTCGAAGCGCAAATCACATTTTGTTCTTGGAGATCACGTGATTGAATCGTATCTTACAGTCGTGCGATTTTAGTGGACGTGTGGTTGGCCCTTAGCCCTTTCGCAGCCATCAATTATCCAGTCAAACATTTCCATTAAACCTACCTGGGAAGAGAAAAAGATCTGTCTGCTATATTGGAGATTCCTCTGGGACATGTATTAAGTAATGCCTATCCTTACCTCCCAAGATTAAGAATATAGGGTCTTTGGATAACAGACCCTAATTTGATGCCTTTAAGTGACATGGGTGTTAAATCATTGTGGTGCATAAATGCGACATTGACGGTGAAGGGGTTAAGAGAGACAGAGAGGGAGAGAGATGTTTGCATTGAATCCCTCCACCTATATCATTCAGTAAGGTTAAACAAAAATAAAGAGAAAAGAGCAGTGAGAATTGCAGCATTTTTACAGCAGGACTAAAAATGAAATACTGCCAGCTTGTCACATAAACGGTTATTTATAATTCTAATTGTACTACCATTTTTTACTTCTCTTTTCCTCTTCAAGATTTTAGGTCACACCTGGGACACAGAGAGAGAAAAAAATACACAAATAATGCGTCTTAATTGTGGCACATATTTTTTGGGTGATTCAAATTTTATTAGTTTTTGTTGTTATTGAAGATTTAACGTCAAAACTTAAAGTGAAAAATGATTATTGACTTTCACTGGTGGGATTTGTTTTTAAAATAAATTTTCTTTTAGTGATTTAAATGTGAATCTATTGGTGGTACATTTTCCCCCCCTTTCCTACATAGAACTTACATGTTGACCAAGTTTGTGGTTTTGTGGTTGGTCAAATGCTTAACGACAGCAGTTTTACAGTTTTTACTAAAAATGAGTTGTGCAGTGTTTTTTTGGTTTTTCTTTGTTTTGGGTTTTTTGTTGTTGTTGAGAAAAATAACTAAAAAATAATTCTTTAAATGATAGAGACATGTTCAAATCTCCAGTCCAAGCATTTTTTAATTTTGTTTTATTTTTATTTTTTTAAAGGAGGGGGTGGTTGAGCGGTCCTTCAATAATCTGGTTTTGGTTTTAGTTTTTCGTGTTTTTGTTTTTTTCTAATGAAACGTTTTGTATCAAAGTAGTCACACAAAGAGAGCGTACGGACGAAAGGCAGCATTGCCCTGGTGGGACATGTACCGTAATGGTTTGAGCCGAATAAGCAGCTGAAGTTATTACGCAGCACACCCAGAAAGGCAGGCAGGCAGGCGGGCAATCAGTGTTTTAGAAAGGCCCTTTCTCATTGCCTGCAGGGCGTGGAGCTAACTGCGCTTGGTGCGTTCCACTTAATATCGATGTGTTAGTGTGAAGAGAGAGAGAGAGGAGGGAAGAAAGGAGAACTATTGGACAGCAAGGAGTACATGCGTGTGGTTTTGATCTTCATAGCTGGTGGTTCTGTCATTGTTTGTTTGGTTGGTTTTTGTGTGTGTTTTTTTAAAGGAGACCAGTTTTAGCTGCGCCCAATTAATGGTGATGCAATTAATGGGGACCTATTTGATTGACTTTGCTATTTTGATGGACATTAGTTTTTTCATGCATTCTGTCGTTGTTCTTGTCGTCTTACCCTGGCTTAAAGACTCCGAGGATCTTCCCAACAGCCGAAGCACTTGAACACTATGGTACATGGGTGCAACTTTTCCTGGTATACAAGGATTTTTCTGTTTTTGAATTTTTCCAGAAAAGGAAGTTCTTTTTTTTTTTTTTTTGTCAAACAAGATCTTTGTGTGTCTAACTGCATTTTTCAAACACTTTAGGATAAGCATTTGTATAAATTGTGGAGAAAGCAAACAAAAATACCTTCCTACGTCAATTTTTGCACCATCAAATGCACCAGCTAGGGATGAGAACATTACGTGCGTGACTGTTTTTTGATTACCCGGCCACGTGGACAGCCACACTCCGACTTCAGAGGAGCTGTTGGTTCTGCCTCCTGGAAGTTTCGTGCAAACAAAACGCCCTTGTGGGTGCGTGAATGCGGGTTTCATGCGGCGCCTGTGTCATGTGTGAATGCAGTTCTGTTTGATGCGGTCACGCTGTCTGGGCACCGACAGTGCGTGAGGCGAAGCTTTGGCATGCCGCGTACATCAGAAACCCAATACTGATGCCGGTTGATAGTAGCATTGTGATGAAAACCAAGGAACGTGGCCCTGTATTGTTTTGCTTTGTGTTGTTTCATATCTCCGCCTTGTTCCTTAATCCCCCCGGATCTTTTCGTTACGGTTAGAGGGCAAGTTTTGACTACGATCGACTCCCTCCGAGTTCGATTTTCCATCTCAGTGTCGATGTCTAAAGTTCATGGCTTTGATCTTGTCGGAATGGCCGCGTGACAGTACCAGCACTCATTCAGAGATTATCAGATCAATGAAGGTTTTCAGTGAGAGAGAAAAAAAGAAGAAAAAAAGGTTTGAACATACAAACATTAGCATTTGTGGGTGAGCTGATCTTTGTCAGAACTTGCTGAGTGATTCTGTGTATTGGACTTGATTTGATAAACTGGCTATGACCGTGAATATGCATCGGCTCGACGTAAATGTGTCTGAATACACAACTTTTGCAACCTGTGACAACTACATCAATCGATGCTGGTGTTTGTGAATTTCAGGAAAATTATAAATCTTCAATACTCCCGCTAGTAGTAATACCGATTATAAGATGCAACAGTAAATTGTTTCATTTGACTCGGCTTATATTATGAAGTGGATTCTAACCATTGCTTTGTTTCTTCAACTTTATTTGGGAAAACAAAATAGAGGATGCGGCTCAAATAACAGAGCTGCTTGTTAGTCTGTGATTTACGGTACCTTCTAAGTTGATCGATCAATCAGTAATTCAGTACATAATTATATACAATCAAAATCGCTTAAGTCAAGATTGAAGGGACTGAAATTTTATTTTAAGATAGCCAATATGTCGAGTTAAAAAGACTTTTTAACGTAGATATTATTATGCTGGGGCCCACAAAAAAATATTGTGAGTTATCCATTTTCAACGTAGAGATTATTATACTGGGACCCAAAAAATATTTTGTGAGTTATCCAGTGTTTTTGAGTTACCTGTTTTTGAGTTATCACTTCTCCACTGTACATGTTAGTTGTCAGTATTTGAACAGACTGGGCAGTGAGGAATCAAAACTTTCTTTAACCCTTTCACCGCCAATGTCGCATTTTTGCACCACAATGGTTCACTAAAAACCATCAAATCGGGGCCTGTTTTCTGAAGACTATTTTCTTAATTTGGGGAGGTAAGGATAGGCCTAATGTTATACATGTCACAGAAGAATTCCCAATATTGTAGATACATTTTTATTTCTACCCTGTTCAGTTTAATGGTATTGTTTTGCCAAAAAAATGGCTGGTGGCGAAAGGGTTAAAAGGCCTGCAGAAGTAAGACGCTCAGACTCTCAGTGCTGTGGTGAAAGGGTTAAAAGGCCTGCAGAAGTAAGACGCTCAGACTCTCAGTGCTGTGGTGAAAGGGTTAAAAGGCCTGCAGAAGTAAGACGCTCAGACTCTCAGTGCTGTGGTGAAAGGGTTAAAAGGCCTGCAGAAGTAAGACGCTCAGACTCTCAGTGCTGTGGTGAAAGGGTTAAAAGGCCTGCAGAAGTAAGACGCTCAGACTCTCAGTGCTGTGGTGAAAGGGTTAAAAGGCCTGCAGAAGTAAGACACTCAGACTCTCAGTGCTGTGGTGAAAGGGGAAAGCCAAAAGACAGGCATAGACTGTGACTTGTGATGTTGCTCCAGGAGGGAGCAACCCAGATTTCACAGACGCCTTTGTGACTATAAAGTACCTAATACCTAATACCTTTTTGAACATACTGGGCATTGATGAATCAAAACTTTAAAAGGCCTGCAGAAGTAAGACTCTCAGTGCTGTGGTAAAAAGGGAAAGCCAAAATTCAGGCATAGACTGTGACTTGTGATGCTGCTCCAGGTGGGAGCAACCCGGATTTCACAGAGACGCTGCTGTGACTATAAAGTACCTAATACCTATTTGAACAGACTGGGCAGTGAGGAATCAAAACTTTCTTTAAAATAAAAGGCCTGCAGAAATAAGTGTCTCAGTGCTGTGGTAAAAAGGGAAAGCCATAATTCAGGCATAGACTGTGACTTGTGATGCTGCTCCAGGTGAGAGCAACCCAAATTTCACAGAGACGCCTCTGTGACTATAAAGTACCTAATACCTATTTGAACAGACTGGGCAGTGAGGAATCAAAACTTTCTTTAAAATAAAAGGCCTGCAGAAATAAGTGTCTAAGTGCTGTGGTAAAAAGGGAAAGCCATAATTCAGGCATAGACTGTGACTTGTGATGCTGCTGTTGCGTGCTCAGTTTTGCAGTGGTTATTGACAGTGAGTGTGTGACTGTGAGGGATGTGTGTTCCACCATGTTCGAGGGCTTTTACTGGAAAGGACTGTCCCCGGCTACCTTGAGCGGAGGTGGAATATAGTTTATTATTATATTGCTTGTGCTTTTTAGTTGCGTGTGTGTGCGCGCATGTGTGCGTGTTCATTCATTTGTTTGTTCCTTCTTTTATTTCACGTCTGTTCACTCTCTGTGTGTTTGTGTGTGTGCTTGCATGCGTGCGTGCGTGCATGTCTGTCTGTGTGTGTGTGTGTGTGTCTGTTAGTGGTACATGTATTTACATTTTCTCTTAGTATTACACGAGGGAATCCGGAATAAGTTCGAATATACGGGTGCGCCTAATGTCGAATGTATGTTTTAGCCTAAGATCGAAGTTTTGAAATTCAACACTTCAGCCTAAGTTCGAATTGCGCAATTGCGCCTAAGTTCGAATACACGGTTGCGCCTAAGTTCGAATGTACGGTTGCGCCTAAGTTCGAATGTACGGTTTAGCCTAAGTTCGAATTATGCAGTTGCGCCTAAGTTCGAATGTGCGGTTTAGCCTAAGTTAGAATTATGCAGTTGCGCCTAAGTTCGAATGTACGGTTGTGCCTAAGTTCGAATTGATGATTTCATAGCAATGTACTATTGAATCCTGATGGAGGTGAAAACAAAAATTCGGACTTAGGCGGAACCGTATATTCGAACTTAGGCGCAACGGTAAAATCGAACTTAGGCAAAACTGTGCAATTCGGACTTAGGCGGAACCGTATATTCGAACTTAGGCGCAACGGTAAATTCGAACTTAGGCACAACTGTGCAATTCGGACTTAGGCGGAACCGTATATTCGAACTGAGGCACAACCGTATAACTAGACTCGAAATTTCGACCTTAGGCGCAATTGTTGATATGGCCCATTATTTTCGACCTTAGGCGCACCCGTATATTCGAACTTAGTCCGGTCACCCATACACGATAATATTTCAGTAACATCAAGGATGGTGCCTTCAGCTGTGACCTTGGTTTATCCAGAAAAAAAGTTGTAGGAGCTTTGATATCCAAATACATGGGTGCAACTCTTCCTGGTATGCAAGGATTTCCTGTTTTTGAATTTGACCAGAAAAGGAATTTCCTTCTTCTTTTTAAGATGAGCATTTGTATACATTGTGGAAAAAGCAAACCTTCATAAATCAATTTTTTTCTTCAGCTGCAGGGGGACACTACCCCTAGACCCCTGCCTTTGATTTGTTTTCATTTTATGTAGTTGCACCCATGTGATCACTCTGTGTGTCAGTGTGTGCGTGTGTGTGTTGTTCTTCAGTTTAACGTCCTTCCACTAAAAGTAATTCAGTGTGTGTGTGTTTGTTCGTTCTTTTATTTCATGTCTATTCACTTTGTGTGTGTGTGTGTGTGTGTGTGTTGTTCTTCAGTTTAACGTCCTTCCACTAAAAGTAATTCAGTGTGTGTATGTGTGTGCGTTTGTTCGTTCTTTTATTTCACGTCTATTCACTCTGTGTGTGTGCGTGTGTGTGTGTTGTTCTTCAGTTTAACGTCCTTCCACTAAAAGTAATTCAGTGTGTGTATGTGTGTGCGTTTGTTTGTTCTTTTATTTCACGTCTATTCACTCTGTGTGTGTGTGCGTGCGTGTTCGTTCGTTCATTCGTTCTTTTATTTCACACCTGTTCACTCCATGTGTGTCTGTCTGTCTGTCTGTGTTTTTTTGTCTGTGTGTCTGTTAGTGGTGCATGTATTTTTTTTATTTTCTCTTAGCATTACACGATAATGTTTCAGTAACATGAAGGATGGTGCCTGTGATCTTGGTTTATCCAGACAAGTAGTAGGAGATTTGATATCCATATATGTTGGTATGGGCATGCATACATAGATGCATGTGTGTTTGTTTGAATGGGCAAAGCGAAGGAACGAGTAACATGGTAAAATATTACAATATTATCAACAAAATAATGAAATAATCGCATAGTTTGCATGATTTTCCAGAGCTTTTTTTTTTTTTTTTTTTTTTTTTTTAACAAAACTTAGAATAGAGAATGTTATTCTTTCAGTTTGGTTGTTACTCTGGGTTATTGTTTGGATTGTCATTCGTTTTCTATGCAATTGAATTGTACTTAAAGCTATTAAGGAAAAGTAAATATATTTCAGAATTTAAAGACATTTTCTTTCAGTTCAGAGTTAGTCTGGCTTATTATTTGTTTTGTATACAGTGCAAATTCAAGCATCACTAATCAATGAGAAACAAGTACACCACATTCAAAATAATAATAACCCTGTCAGTTCATCGTCAGTCTGACTTATCATTTGAATTATTGTTTGTTCTTTACGCAGTGCAAATTCAAATATCGGTGAAAAGTAAGTACATTGGTAAAGCAGAGCTTCAGACTGTTTTCAAACTTTTCATGATTCAAATGACCCCTGATTACAGAAAATTATGGGTCAGTTTCCAAAATAATGGGCCAGTGTAGTGTTACACTTAAATTTCATTGCAAACTTCATGGGTCATATGACCCCTGGGTGCACAATATGGAGGGTCAAATTACTGTTAATATGGGTCAATGTCCCGGCCCCGCTGCAATCTGGAGCTCTGGTAAAGAATGATTTTCTTCCTGTTCAATATTAACCTGGTTTATTATTTGAACACAGAAGTTATCATTTCATCGGGTGAAAACTAGAAGGTACTGTACTACAGTGGAATCTCCTTTATAAGACCTAAATGGCCCGGGCCCGCTGACAATCTGGAGCTCTGGTAAAGAATGATTTTGTTTCCTGTTCAATATTAACCTGGTTTATCATTTGAAGACAGAAGTTATCATTTCATCGGGTGAAAACTAGAAGGTACTGTACTATCTTCAATCTTCAATTAGTTGTTCTTGGTCACGCTGTCTAATCAGACTGTCAGTGACTTGGAGATTGCTCAATGCGTATACTCTTCTTTTTTTCTCTTCTTCTTTCCCCATCCTCTCTGTATAGAAAAAAAAAAAGAATTAAAAAAAATAAAAATAAAAATAACTGTCCTATCTTAAATGGTGTGTGTGTGTGTTTATGGACCATAGACCTTTATTTCGCAGCATCCAGGCAAGACTAAATCAGGCTACCGTAGCGATCCCCGGGGGCAAGCCCCGACCGGCACAGCAGGCTATCAGCTTTCTTATTATAATATTCCTTTAGTGTAGTGATAGATGTAGTATATATATTTCTGGCTTTCACCCGGTAGTTCGTTTTGTTTTGTTTTGGTTTTTTCCATGTTTATGATGAAAAATTGGCCCAAGTTGTAGTTTACACATTCCCCGTCAACATTTTCACATTGAAAACTTTCACTGGGAAGCAGCATTCTGCCATTCTTTGGAAAAGGATTGGGCTAGGATCAGCCTAAGGTTATTTCTACAAACACTATAAGAAGCAGACTTTGAGATTGAGGGTCGTAAACATGAGGGGGGTGTCTAAAGTGCAAGTTTGTCTAAATTTGTTTTTGTTTTGATTTTTGTTTTGTTACAGATTTTTGTGTTGGTTCATTGTGCAGCAATGTGATGTTTTTTGCAGCAATGTGATTTGTGTGTGTGTACAATAATTGTATTGCTTTTTCCACAGAGAAGGTTCCCGTCCACTTTCGTAGTGGGCGGCTAGGCAAGAACTTCAATGGTGGGACCGCCTTGACCTGAGTTCACACAACCATGAATGTTTGTTTTGTTCTACAGTTTCGTGTATAGTCAGACCACACCTTGTCGGCAGCATCATTATTAGCTCTCTCAGTTTTCCTTTGGTGAACGCTCCTTCTACAATTTGGCACCTCGCATATGGAATTCCCTCCCGCAACATGTCCGCACCTTTGGACTCTATCTCCATCTTTCACTCTGTCCTTGTTTGTTAAAGTCATACCATGCCTTGCAGGCAGCATGGTTACTAGCTTTCCAGTTTTTATTTGGTGGATGCTCATTCTACCATTTGGTACCTCGTGTATGGAATTCCCTCCCACATCATGTTCACACCTTTAGACTTTATCTCCACCTGTCACTCTGTCCTTGTTTGTTAAAGTCATACCACGCCTTGCAGGCAGCATGGTTACTAGCTAGCTCAGTTTTCCTTTGGCGAACGCTCCTTCTACAGTTTGGCACCTCGCATATGGAATTCCCTCCCACAACATGTCCGCACCTTTAGACTCTATATCCACCTGTCACTCTGTCCTTGTTTGTTAAAGTCAGACCATGCCTTGCAGGCAGCATGGCTCTTAACTAGCTAGCTCAGTTTTCTTTTGCTGAACGCTCCTTATGCTATTTGGCACCTCGCATATGGAATTCCCTCCCACTACATGTCCGCTCTTCTGACTGTCGCTAAAGCTCACTTATTTCAGACTTGTTATAATGTTCAGTGTTTAGTGTTCATGCTGTGAGAGATGTTGATGTTTCTTCTTCTGTTTGTTTGTTTGTGTGTGTGTGTGTTATTTGTTTGTTTGGTTGGTGTTTTGGACATGTTATAAAGCAGTATGTTTTTGCATAATTTTTCTGAACTGCCACTCATTAAAAATTTTCATTTATGCCTTATGAAGTTGGCCGAGGAAGTGGAACATGGTTACTGGTTATTGTAAAAAAAATTGTATTGTAATTCTTTATATTACTATATGATGATTTGTATAATGTATGTGTGTGTGTGCGTGTGTGTGTTCGTGTGTGCGCGTGTACGTGTGTGTGTGTGCGCGCTCGCGCATGCGTGTGCATGTACATGTGTGTGTGTGCGAGCGTGTGTGTGTGTGTGTGTGTGTGTGTGTGTGTGTGTGTGTGTGTGTGTGTGTGTGTGTGTGTGTGTGTGTGTGACTGACAAGTGTGTGTATGTGGGTGGGTGTTTCAAACTGTGTACCGAGGTGTAGGGTTTGTGTGCAAGCATTATGTTTATTTGTGTTTGTTTTCTTTAGTAAATTAAATATAAGAGTGGTCAGTGCTGTTGTTTATTGTTTTCATTAGTAAGTAAAGGATGATGAGAGTAGTAAACAAAAAAGCATGTTTAATGCTATGTTCTTTTTTTATTGGAAATTTGTTTGCTTTTTAATTTTCTTAATTTCGATGCAAAGCTCCTGTGAGAAAAGAGTGCTATATAAATCAACATTCTTCTTCTTATTATTATTATTATTATTATTATTGTTCTTCGTATTATTATTGTTATTATTATGATTATTATTATTATTAATCGAATTATCAATTTGGATCTTCGTTTATTTTGTTGCTACTGTGTGGACTTATGTGCTATAGGGTGCAATGATGGAGGTGTCATGTTATGAATTGTACTGTACGTTTTGCTGTTTACAGGTTGTTGAGCATTGGTAAGATACATTGATGAGTGTTTTGTAATAATAAGTGGTCAAACTTTACGCGGTGACAGTCCTGAGATGACCATAGCTGTTGCTGGGACTATAATGGAAATTTTAAAAAATGTTGTGTTGCTATCTCCACAGAGAAGGTCCCCATCCACTACCGCACTGGCCCAGGCAAGAAGCCCAACACTGGGACCGCTGTCTCCAGTTCGCACGACCTTAACCTTGGCCTTGACCCCTCAGGGGTCAGGGACAACGACGATGAAGTCACTCACAGCCGAGAGTCCCGCAGCGCTCAGCTCAAGGTGCCAAAAACATCCAACGCATTTCTCCCAGGTGGGGAGGCTTATGGATATACACTATTATAATATGATAATTCCGACAATATGATAGTTAAATATGATGGTAAAACAAAAGCTCACACTTTTTGCAGACCTGTTTTCCCATAAGATTTCACCATATTTTGTACACATATTTGACATAAATATGGTACATGGGACGAAAATATGGTGAAATGGTGAAAAAAATCCACCATTTAGAACTGTATATTGCCTGATTCAGGAAATGGGTGCATTCTGTGTGTGTGTGTGTGTGTGTTGTTGTTCTCGTTCTTGTAAATTTAAATGGATGATACTTTTGACAGTATTTCAACAAGTTATAAAAATGTATGCATGTTTACACTGCATTGTCGAAACTTTCCTGTTGCAGTACTCCTATTTTGTGAAAAATACACTTATTTTGGATTTCAAGTTTCTGAAGCCCAATTTCAGGGTAAGGCAAGAAAAAACAAAAAGGTTTGTGTCCAGTTTCCCAACCGACCCTAGTTTTTGGTCGCCGACCCTAAACGTTTTTTTGACCAGTGACGAAAAAATTTATTTAAAAATCAATAAAACCAAAGCAGTGTTCCCGATTACGCAAATATGTGCGTCACGGCCGTCAATGACGTACAGGCTACTGATTTTGATGCAAAAATTCACCAACCAGTGCATCATTTTGACGTACATTAAAAAAATAAAATAAAAAAATAAAAAAGAAGCCAACCTACATACCCTGTTTTTCAAACTGATAAAACAGGAAACAGACCTATTTTTGTGTGTGGCCTAAACAGGTCTGTTTTTGTGTGCTCAGGGGACCGGGTGATCTTCGCGGAGAGCCCCTCAGCCCCGGGCATCCCTGTGGTGTACAGGACCCCGGATGAAAGGGCCTCCAACCCCGACCGCCTCAACCTGGACAGGTCAATCTCCTCACCCCGTGTTTCACATAGCTCACTATGCCTTGGCATGAGGCTGTGTCAGACCAGTTGACTATAAGCTGGAACACCAAGGCTACATCCAAATGTTATGTTCTTCTGCATGGTTGTGCAGGGATTGTCCTAAAGCCAAAACACCGACCGCCTCACCCTGGACATGTCAGTCTCCTCACCCCATGTTTCACATAGCTCACTACGCCTTGCCATGAGGCTGTGTCAGACCAGTTGACATAAGCTGGAACACCAGGGCTACATCAGACCTGTTTACTCTACTCTTTTCGAGTAGTATTCTACTCAATTTGGATCTCTACTATTCAAAATTGAAAATAATGCTAGATTCTTGTCGTTCATTTTCAGTGAACATTGTTTGATGATTTAAATGAATAAAACTACACATTTTGCACCAAAACTACTCATTTCAGCTATCCAGACTACTCAAGACTTGTGTAGGGGGTAACCAGGTCTGCTACATGCAAATGTTGTTATGTTCTTCTCTTCTCTTCTTCTTCCTATTGGGGATCATGTTTATCCTGCCCCACGCCCAAAGTCTTCGTTTAGACTGCAGTTGGCACACAGGATGCATGCTATGTGAGTTCGTGTCATCCATTCCACCGGCACAACTGATGGCCTACTCCTGCCGAACAGTGGAATGGGCTTTAAACATGTGCGCAAGATCTTTGTGCATGCGTTCGCACACTGGGACCTAAGCTTTTCCTCCAACTGACGTCAGGTACCCATTTACACCTGGGTGGAGTGAGGAAAATAGGAGTAAAGTGCCTTTCCCAAGGACACACCCGAGCTGGATTCAGGGGTGCATGTGGGTATGCCTGAAGCCTGAATTCAGGCAATTTGGTGCAGGCTCAGACAGGGGTCTGCCTGAAAATAGTGCTCTTATGATTTTTTTGCTCTTAAATGGACGAGTATGGCAAGGGTTATGATGGAAAGTTCAGGCAAAAGGTTTGGTCACCGCATGCACCCATGTGGATTCGAACCCGCATACTCGCAAACCTGAAGGATTACGAGTCAGCGACCGGACCAACTGAGCCACAGCGGCTTCTACTCTTTCACAGCATTGCACATTTGTGACCCATCATCGCGGAATGAACATTAAAGACCCACCACGTCACGTGTCAAAATCACAGTTTTCACGTGTTTTCCCTCTTATAGCTGGTAAGAAATCTTAAGAAATCTTCTAAGCATAAGAGTGAATGTGACACGTGACGTGTAGGGGTCTTTAAGTGTCAGTTATTGACCATTCTGAGATAACTATACAGTTTGAAACTTCGGAATATTCTCTTTCCAATGTTGTTTTTTGTTGTTGTCGTGCCCTGGCTAAAAGACTTTATCTGTGAACCTCAGAAAGAAACTCAGTTATATCATTAACTTTTTAGAATTGTTCTGTGTTCTGAAATAAAGAAAAAAAGTAAAATGTGCTGATTTACTTTTTCTCCCGATGGGGGGCAAGGATAGTGCCCATACAGAGACAGCTGTTTTGACATCCTCTATAGCGCTTCAGTACTTGCCACTGACATATATATATATATATATATGTATATACGTCGCCGCTAAGTAGCAACTTTACCGTGTTCAAAAACCATGCGGCAAACCGGTGGCGCATGCGCAACCAATAGGCGGCATGGCACTGAAGGGGTTAATGAAGAGAAGAAGAAGAATTTAATCCTTTCGCCGCCGACGTCGCATTTTTACGCCACACTGATTTAACACTCATGTCACTAAAAGGCATGAAATTAGGATCTGTTATCCAATGACCTCATGTTGTTAATTTTGGGAGATAACGAAAGGCCTTATTTGATACATGTCATAGGAGGGATTCACAGTATTGCAGATGCCAACTTTTCTTTATCCATGTAAGTTTCACTAACAAAAAATGCTGAAAAAGGGCTGGTGGCGAAAGGGTTAAGCCCTCCGTGAACTCTCCACAAAAACTTTCCCAAGCTTTGCGACATGACAGGCGGAAGCTGTCGGTGTGCCCCATCCTGGAAGGGGAGGAGCAGCTGCGCCTGCTCAACTACCAGCACAACACCATCAGCCGCATCCAGCACCTGGGCTCCCTGCGGCGCCTCATCTTCCTCGACCTCTATGACAACCAGATCGACCAGATCAACGGCCTCAGTTCCCTCAAGTCCCTCAGGGTTCTCATGCTGGGGAAGAACAGGTGAGAAAGATAATAATAATAATGATAATGGATGGCGAGAGTTGACTCCCCTTTTTTTTGGTTATGCAATTCATATATGTTGAACCTTTTTATGATTTGTAATGCCTTTATAATACCGTTGTAAAGCGCGATGAGCCCAATGTGGGGTATCGCGCTATATAAGTATCCCCTATTATTATTATTTATGGCATTTCTATGGTGCCTTTCTATAAGTGATTTACTTACACTCAAGGCACTTCCATTCGCTGATGCACACACAGTCACACAAAAACATTCTCACCCATTCATTCAACCAGGTACAAGAACAAGGGTTTAAAACAAACTTAGAAAACGAATGAGTTTTGAAAGAAGTGGGTTTTCAGTTTTAGCCTTGAAACCAGAGACAGTTGATTCATGATAGAGATCAACTGGGAGAGAATTCCAAACAGCAGGGACACTGAAACTGAAACTACGTTCACCAAATGAATTTAGGTTCGTTTTAGAAACTTTTAGAACTTTTGTGTTTGAGGACCTGAGTGAGCGGGAAGGAGTGTAGACAGTGTGAAGAGCACTGGAGAGGTAAGACGGAAGGGTCTGTTCTTCTTTTTCTTCTTCTGCATTCCAGGGCCTGTATTCACGTTGAGATAGCATGAGACTTAGCATCATGCTAACTTAGAAACTCTTCCAAAAGTCCTATTAAATCCTATAGGACATTGGAAGAGCTTCTAAGTTAGCATCATGCTAAGTCTCATGCTATCTCAACGTGAATACAGGCCCAGGGCTATAAGGCCACAATGAGTACGTATGTGTCCGTTTTCCAGTTTTCACTAATGTCCTCGCTGCATTCAGCCGACACATTCCGATTTGAGGGGAGCTCAAAGGAAGAAACCATATGGAAGATTGCTTTTGGAAAAAAGGCAGGAGAATAGGCCAAAAAGTCAGAAAAATAGTAGATGACACAAAGCAAGGAAAAAGGCAGAGTGAAAGAGAGAGACAGATTAGAGGAAGTTACAAGCACAGAACTTCCAGAAGGTGGGGAACTATTTATACGGAAGACTCCCCCGGTATCCCCACATGGGAGCCAACCAGTCAATTGTTCTGTCTGTTTAATCAACTGAAGCAGTCAATGTTGTTTTCGTTCCCCAGCTTCAACACAGTGCCATGTGAACGCTTCGCATGGCACTGAGTGGGAAGATTACGTGTATGGCTGCTTTTAAAGGGCCCCGCCACATGGGCGGCCATACTCCGACTTCAGAGGACAGTCAATATAATTGACAGGGTTCCCAGGGACCCCCATTTGGGGGTCTATGAAGCACTAAAATTATAAAGGACCCTCTAAAAGAATGTGCAGGGGGTCCCAGGGATGCACTAGAAAAATTATTTGGCAAAGGTAAAGATGTGCCACCCCCCCTGCATTTCTCGGTTAATTCCATTTTTCCGTTTTTGCCTTACCAAACATAAAGCTGTATTTTATTAACCTTTTCAGATAATTATCTTTTTGGAATAATAACCCTATCCCTAACCCTACCCCCCCCCCCCCACCCCCCCCTATGTACTGCAGTACACTGCACATTTGTCACAGTCGTGGTTCATTGCGTTTTTCCGTCTTATAGGGGGGTGGGGGATAGGGTTAGGGTTATTATTCCAAAAAGATAATTAGCTGAAAAGGTTAATAAAATACAGCTTTATGTTTGGTAAGAAAGGCAAAAACGGAAACATGGAATTAACCGAGAAATGTAGGGGGGGGTGGCACATTTTGACCTTTACCAATTCTTTTTAGCATTTGCAATGCTACAGGGACTCTCCATCCTGCCTCGAGGACCCTCCATACCGTAAGTGAAGGAGTCCCTGGGACCCCTTGTTTTGCGGGACGATTGGGAGCCCTGATTGATTAAATTATTCTTGTTTTTCCTTCTGTCCAGGATCAAGAAGATAGAGAACCTGGACACGCTGATAAAGCTGGATGTTCTGGACCTGCATGGAAACCAGGTGATTGTTGACTCCCCTTTCTTTATACAGCGGGTTTTTTGCCTGTAGAGTGGCACAGTGGTAACGCGTTCGCCTCGTGCGCAATAAACCCGAGTTCGAACCTGGGTACAAGGGGATTTTTTCTCTCAGTCTGCACTAGGCCTTATATATGGTCTGAATGTGGAGTCTTTTGGATGAGACGATAAACCAAGGTCCTGTGTGCCCATGCACTTAGCACACGTTAAACCCATCAGCGACGAAAAAGTTGTCATTTGATCAAAATTCCTCTCCCCCTTTCCTTCCTCATCAGTTACACAAAAGTCACATACCAAAAAAATGAAATTTTTAAATGTGTGGCACGCCTCTGGCTGCGACGCACTCTCCAAGTGGGAGCAGCCCGAATTTCACAGAGATAGCTCTGTGACTGTAAAATACCAAATACCAGATAAAATGATGTTGATGCTAAAAGACTCCAGGGATCATCCCAATAGCGGAAGCAATTGAACACTGTTACAAATGCATCAGTTAGGGACGAGAAGTGTCATTGCATGTGTGACCGTTTTTGATTACCCCGCCTTGTGGGCAGCCACATTCCGTCTTCGGGGGATTTGGGAGACTCGTGGTGTTATGGTAGGAGCTTGTCGTGGCTGAAGACAGTCCCCGCATGACTATGCATAGCATGACAATATTTTGATGTAGCCTTGGTGCTCTAGCCTATGTCAGTTGGTCTGTCATAGCCTTAAGCCAAGGCGTATTGAATTATTTGTTTTATATTACTAGTTATGTTTCAAACGGGTATGCATTTGGTGCATGGTTAGTTATTTTATAAATGGATATACATTTGATGCCTAGTTTTTTGTTTTGTTTTGTTGTTTTTTTGCTTCATTTTTAATCACAGACCAACTGGTTTTTCTTTTGTCTTTAGCTTCTTCTATTTTGTTATTTTTTAAACAATGACTGTTTAAAATTCTTTCTGTTACTGTCTGTCTCACTCTGTTGTCTCCCTTTCTCCTCTCTCCCCCCCCCCCCCCCCCCCTCTCTCCTCTCTCTCTCTTCTGTTTTCCATTTTGTATGCTCTCTCTTTCTCTCTGAGTCTCTCTCTCTCTCTCTCTGGGAAACCACTCTCTCTCTCTCTCTCTCTCTCTCTCTGTCTCAATGTCTCTCTCTCTCTCTCTTCGTCTCTCGTTAATCTCTCTCTCTCTCTATCTCTCACACATCTGTGTTTTGTGCGTAGAGAACCTGAGTCACCTTGGGAAGCTTTGTGTGTTAAACCTTGCAGGAAACCACATTAACTCCTTGGACAACCTGTCTACTTCTCTCTCGGCCTGTCTCTCATCTATGTATCTATCAATGTCGGTGTGCAGATTGTGCGCATAGAGAACCTGAGTCACCTAGGGAAGCTTCGTGTGTTAAACCTTGTGGGAAACCACGTTAAGTCCTTGGACAACCTGTCCACTTCTCTCGGGCCTGTCTCTCATCTATCTACACATCTGTCTCTGTGTGTGTGCGTGTCTTGTGTGCAGATTGTGCGCATAGAGAACCTGAGCCACCTGGGGGAGCTGCGTGTGCTGAACCTGGCGGGGAACCACATCTGTTCTGTGGACAACCTGACGGGCCTGGAGGCTCTGGCAGAACTCAACCTGCGGCGCAACAAAATACGCACTGTGGTCAGCAAGATTTGTCTTTTTTTTGTTTTCTTTTTAATCTTCAACAGGGTTCGCACGGTCTCTGAAGGTCTATGAAAGTCTTTGAGAAATGGAGTGCCATTTTCAAGTCTTTGAAAGTCTTTGAAAAATTGGCTTTGGTCTGTGAAAATCGTGAAATGCTTTCTGAAAAAGACCTTGACGCCATATATCATTTTTTTGTTTGCTTCCAGAATTGATAAAGAAGCAGTTTAATTTGGCTTATTTTCCTATGTCCGCAGTTCAACAATCTAGTTCCGTCTAGCAGACGTCCTCGATTTGTCGCGAGTTACTTCCCTTCGTTATATCGTGGTCTTTTGGCTACACGTGTAACTGAGTGATCGTGATCAAAGCCATTGTCATCAAGTAGAAAAGGAGTTGAAAATGCCTGTTGCATTGCTACATTGCGTGTTGTGAGAGGTCTTTGAAAATAGGATAAAGGGTCTTTAAAAAGGTCTTTGAAAGTTTGTGAATTTTGGTAAGAAAAATCTGTACAAACCCTGTTCAGTATGAGAGAAAATAAGCGAAAGAAGGAATGAAAGGGAAGGGAGAGCAAAAGAATACCTTTTTTTTGGTGCTATTGGCCACTGCAATGACCAAATTTTGCAAGAGTGAATGCCCTTGGTACATGCTTGAGTACTGACCAAACAAGGCCGTAACTCTCGCCAATAACCCTATTTGAGGCCACTGAATGGCTGCCTTTTGCAAGAGTGAATGCCCTTTTGGATACTGACCATCAAGGGCTTAACTCTCGCTGTCAAGGGTGTTAATAACCCTAGTTGCAGTGGCCAATAAGGCGACACTTTTTTCCCAGAAGAAGACCCCTGCGCCTTATAATATGACTAGTAATATAATAAGAAAATATAGTAACAAAATCTGAATTTGGTGTAAAATGTTGGGGTTGTGCCTTATAGTCCAACAAATATGGTAATAAGAGAACAATAGAATAAGTGGTGAATTTATAAACACAAAAATAAATAGATACACTGTGGCAGTACCATAGCCGATGAGGTTTATCCGAGGCATGGTTGCCGCTACACCCATCTATATAATATTAAAAACTCGGGACTTTACTGGTGCTGCACTGCCTCCGGGCATTGCAGCCAGTATTGATCCCACCATCTTTGTATTTACAAATGTCCCACATGTGTCTATGACCGAGAGGACGTAAAACACCAATTTCATCATCATGGTGAATTTTGAAAAAATAAAATAAAACTCACTTTTCCTCAGAGAAAATAATCAAATTTTTTTGCTGGTAAGGAGAAGATAACTCTGGAAACAGCTTCTAGTGTGGCTCTTTTCTGTCATTGAATTTATCTCCCTTACAGATGAAAATGTGGTTGTAGCCGTGAAGGAATATTATAGAGTGTAGGCCTACAAATCAGTGCTGAATCAGGCAGCGGTGATTTTGACTTTAATCTTTAAAGTGATGGTCTGTTCTTTAATTTGTGACCCGTCACCACAAAATGAGTCGTTTTGTCCCTAGCTCACTTGCCCCCTAGGGGCAATTTTAGGTTGTGGAAGGGGGTCAAATCATCAATTCTCGGATTTTGACTTATTATTGAACAATATAGATCTTTGTCTACCTCACACAGAAGTATTGAAGTGTAAAAGCGATCCTTTCTGCCTTAAAAGTGTGTTTTTATCAGAAACATCTGGTTGTTTTCTACACATTTTGAAACTTTCCGGTTGCATTTTCTCATTTTGTCGATTCCTTGAGTATACAATTTCAAATCCTTCATAACTTTACAACAGATAGTCTGATTTACAGAATGTTTGGTTTGTTGGAAAGCTGTTTGTAACCTTTTACGTTTACGTCTTGTAAACTTTAAACGCTTGTAAATGAGGTAGAAGGGTATCTTTGTTCTTGCAAAGTTTGTCTATTATAATTAGTCATGTAACTGGTATGTTGATGGCAGTATGATTTTATTTGCAGTATTGTATCTAGACTTGATTGAGAAGGTGAATGTGGTCTATGTTTCATGTTGTAACTATTTTACTCTTGTATAATTGTGTGTGTGTATGTGTGCGTGCGTGCGTTCATGTGTGTGTGTTTGTGTTTCATGTATGTATGTGTGTGTGTATTCCTGCGTGCATGCATGCGTTTGTGCGTGTGTGTGTGTGTGTGTGTGCGTGCGTGCGTGTGTGTGTGTGTGTGTGTGTGTGTGTGTGTGTGTGTGTGTGTGTGTTTGAGGAAGGAAGAGAACGTTGTGTGCAATCATCGTGTTTATTTTACTTTCTAATGATTCATTATTTGTTTGCCTTTAATGTTCTTGTTATCAATGTAAAACGCACTGAGCTCATATAAGAAAGAGCGCTATATAAATTCCCTTTATTATTATGATTATTGTTTCAATGCAGAATAATGATTTGTTAATAACTTTGCTGTTCCAGAGTGATGTTGATACTTTGCCCAGCCTTCAGCGCCTCTTCCTCAGCTTCAATGAAATTTCCAGGTCAGTCCTTAACTAAGTCGATTATTTTTTATTTTTTTTACTACCTGTGTGTGTGTGTTGTGTTGTGTCATCTCCGTGTAACTGTGGGCTGGAAATAACCTGATGTGAGAAAACGAAGCATTAGGCCGTGTACACATACACGCGGATGTTCCGCGCGGAAACCGTAAAATAAGTAAAAGAAGGAAGAAGAAAAAACATAAACGGACGTGTCCGTATTTCCCCTAATCCGTATATTTTTCCTTTCTTTGTTTTGCTTATTGATTATTTCTGTGCGGAAAATCCGGAAGTACTGTGTACCAGGCCTAAGCCACACACAATTATGGCCTTGATCATACCCCACCCCACCCAAAAAAAAAAAAAAAAAAAAAAAAGAAGAAAAAAGTCGGTAAAGGTCAAGATGTGCCACCCCCCCCCCTACCTATCTCGGTTAATTGTATTTTTCCGTTATTGCCTTTCTTACCATACATAAAGCTGTATTTTAGGAACATTTTTAGCTAATAACCTTTTTGGAATACTAACCCTAACCCTAACCCTAGCCCTAACCCTAACCCTACCCCCCACCGTATAAGACGGAAAAACGCAACGAACCACAACTGTGACAAATCGCGGTGTACTGCAGTACATAGTGGGGGGTAGGGTTAGGTTTAGGGCTAGGGTTAGGGTTAGGGTTAGTATTCCAAAAAGGTAATTAGCTAAAAATGTTCCTAAAATACAGCTTTATGTATGGTAAGAAAGGCAAAAACGGAAAAATACAATTAACCGAGAAATGCATGGGGGGTGGCATATCTTTACCTTTACCAAAAAGTCAATCTTTAGCATCACATTTCTGAAAAAAGTGCGTTTGGCTTCGTTATGTTCTGCATGTTGTTGGTCAATCTTTAGCATCACATTTCTGAAAAAAGTCATGTTCTGCATCAATCTTTAGCATCACATTTCTGAAAAAAGTGCGTTTGGCTTCGTTATGTTCTGCATGTTGTTGGTCAATCTTTAGCATCACATTTCTGAAAAAAGTGCGTTTGGCTTCGTTATGTTCTGCATGTTGTTGGTCAATCTTTAGCATCACATTTCTGAAAAAAGTGTGTTTGGCTTCGTTATGTTCTGCATGTTGTTGGTCAATCTTAAAAAGCATCAAATTTCTGAAAAAGTGCATTTGGCTTCGTTATGTTCTGCATGTTGGTAGTATGCATTCTGCATGCACCCCCACCCCCACCCCACCCCCTAAAAAAGATAAAAACAACATCCTTGCTTTGGTTTTTCTTGTTATTGCTTTGTGTCTGTTTCATTGTTACTTTATTGTTGTTTATGTGGTTTTTTTTAAAACTTTTGTTCTTCTTTTGTTTTTTTTAAAAACTTTTGTTCTTCTTTTCTTCTCTGTAGCCTTACTTCATGCGCTTTCGTTCAAAACCTTGCATGTTACGGTATACCTTCTTTCTTAGTTTCAACCCCCCTAATATTATACAATTTGAATGATGAGAGAAAAAGAGGGGGAGTGAGAGAGGGGGGAGAGAGGGAGAGTATATTCATGTTTACTGAAAATTATGATAGAATTTGTTTTTCACTTGCTCTTTTCTCGTCCATAGAATTGTTTTGATTTGTGGTTGCTTTTGGTCTTTTTATTTCACCTTTTTAAATATTCTCTTTTTTTTTCCTATTTTGTTGTTGCGGAAAACAATATTGTGCTCCCTCCATGTCATAAGAACCTTGAGTTAATGACATTACACAAATTGTTCAAATTGTTCAACCCCCTAATATTAGAACAGAACTTTGACTGCAAACTTATATTGTGGAAGAACAGCCTCGGTTCTTCAGCCCCAGCAACCCCCCCTCAGCTCTCTTTCTTGTCCTCACTGCTAGAGAACCTCTGGCACACGTTTGTGTGTGTGTGTGTGTGTGCGCGCACGCGTGCGTGTATGCATGTGTGTGTGTGTGTTTGTGCGCGCGCGCTTCCGTGTATGTGTGTCTGTCAGTGTGTTTGGTGTGTGTCTGTGTGTGAGTGCGTATGCGTGTGTGCATGTGTGCATCATGCTTGCGCGTGTGCACGCTTGTGCATGTGTGCACGTGAGTGACGCAGTCTGGTTTGTTAGTTGTATATATTCGATGTGTGAAGGGTGGATTAATGAAGTTTAATTTGTGAAGCACCCTGAGTAGGTTTTACCTAGAAGGGCGCTACATAGCTAACCCTATTATTATTATTATTATTATTATTATTACCTCACAAGTCATCTAGGGACTCATCCATCATCCTGACCCTCTTTGATGAACTGAACTGTTGAGCCGATGGTCACAATTTGGTGTTTATCTACATTTTTATCTCAATATCTAGTGAATAACAGCTTTTGCCCCTCTGCTGTCAGAGCCATCAATATTCAGTAGGCTCACTCCCCTAGGGGAATTCTTTATCCTATTTTGCTCAGACTTGTGTCAATCGGTGTGCCTGCATGCTCGCGGTCTTGTGTGTGTGAGTGTGTGTGTGTATGCGTGTGTGAGGAGGTGGGGCATGTGTTGGTATAAATGTGTATGCACACGTGTTTGTGTTGGTGTATGTGTAGGTGTGCGTCTGAGAGAAAGAGAGAATCTGAGGGAGAGACTGATACATGATGATGTCATCTGATTTTGTTACCTTTTTTTCTTTCTCTCTTATATTGGTTGTCCATTCGATGTGCATGCTTTCGTTGTTATTGGGTTGTGTCTTGTGCGAAACCAAAACGATTTCCTTTGTATTATGATGCATTGGCTGAATAAAGAATCCTGATCTTCTGTGGTATGAATTGTGAGAGAGAGAAAAATAGACCATAGATTTTATTACGTACACTGTACGCGTTGTAGAGTGGCACAGTGGTAACGCCTTCGCTTCGTGTCAAGTAAACCCGAGTTCGAACCTGGGTACAGGGGATTTTTCCTCTCACTTTGCACTAGACCTTATGGTCTGAACGTGGAGTCTTTCGGATGAGACGATAAACCGAGGTCCCATGTGCCCATGCACTTAGCACACGTTAAACCCAGTGGCAACGAAAAAGTTGTTATTTGGTCAAAATTTACCTCTCTCGCCCCCCCCCCCCCCCCCCCCCTCCTTTCCTTCCTCATCAATCACACAAAAAAATCGCATGCAACGCACTCCAGGTGGGAGCAACCCGAATTTCACAAAGATGCCTCTGTGACTATAATAAAGTACCTAATACCTAATAACACTTAAATAACAAAGGGTATAGAATCAGAGACAATGAAAAGCTCACGCTTGAGCGAACACTTATGGATGAGTCGCCATTAGTTCACACCTAATTACACTGTCAGGAAGGGGGAGGGGGGGGGGGATAACTGTGCCCGCATCGAATCGCTGACACGCATGCAGGAGCTGTGTCACATGATCGAACTCAGGGATCTTTCAAATGCTACAGTTTATAACCAGCGAGGCATTGAAAACAGCCTTTATGTGGGAGTGATCAGTGTTTGAAGGCAAACAGCATGACTATCAACGCTAGCATCTTGACTCCAATGACAAACTGTTTCTTTGGCTATTGTCCCTATCTATCTATCTATCTCTGTCTCTCTCTCTCTCTCTCTCTCTCTCTCTCTCTCTCTCTCTCTCTCTCTCTCTCTCTTCCACCCCCCCTCCACTCAAATAGAACCTGTATTAACCTATGCGGCAGAGATTTGGGGGCTGAAAGAAAATCAACATATGGAAAAAGTACATACGTTAGCTATTAAGCGTTTTTTAAACATCCCATTGCATTCATCAAATACTATGGCGGACGGTGATACTGGCAGATATCCCCTTTATATTCGTTCCTTCGTCAAATGCATCAAGTATTGGTTGAAATTGATCCAGCTGTCAGAAAATAGATTATGTAAGCAGGCTTACGATATGTGACTTAAGCAGTTTGAAACAGGTAAACAAAATTGGGTTAGTAATGTAAAGCGCATTTTGACAGTAAACGGATTTGGTATTGTTTGGGTAAGTCAAGGTGTGGGAGACAGCAGAGCATTTGTAAGTGAGTTCAAAGACCGGTTAATAGCATCATGCAAGCAAAACTGGCAGTCCAAGATGGAGGAGAATGAAAACTATTCCTGATTCTTCTCATTTAAAAGTCTTTTACAACCAGAGAAATTCTTAACTGTTGTAGCAAATAAATGGCACAGGGATTATTTAGCAAGATTTAGAAGTAGAACCCTTGGTTTGAAGGCAAACAAAAGATGATTTGATCCGGAAGATACTAATAATAATTTATGCATGATGTGCTCAGATGGTATTACAGAAAGTGAAGAACATTTTTTGTTTCATTGTAAAGCCTACAACGACATAAGAGAGAAGAACATAATAGTATCCAAAAGTTATAATTTGCGTATTTTGTTATCTTCTGATGATAAAGAGATCATGCATGCATTTGCTAGATATGCTGCAGAAGCCTATAACATCAGAAAAAAGAAAATGCTTATGAATGATTAATATTGCTGATATCTATTTATTTAAGATTTGTTATATGTTGTATGTGTCTTAGATTGATAATCTCAAACATTGTTGTTTTCGTTATTTTCATTCTTGTATGTATAGTGAAACACACGTTGGCTGTGAAGGTGACAACAGGAATAGTGTACGTAAATGCATAGCACATGTTTAAAGTGTATTTAACGTCCTTGTGTTGCCATAAAAAATATGTTATTAAGACAGTAATGTAATAATTATAATGGTAATACTAATGTATTTGAGAACATACATGTGCACAAGTCTAAATGTTCAAAATTCCTCCTTGTTACCAACCAAGTCGTCGTAACTTGATTGTGTGGAATATGCGTGTGTTTGGGTGTGTGAGGTGTACGTGCGTGCGCACGCATGCATGTGTGTATGTACGTTATCTTAGGTTTGAATGATTTTCTTTGCTTGTTGCCATAGCTTTCGTTTCTATGTATTCATTATTATTTAATATGTTTGCTTAATCGGCGCTGTTTCAAAGTACTGTGCACCTTCTTGATATGATTAATTAAGCCATTGTCAATAAAAAAAAATGTTTCTGAAGCATCTCTCTCTCTCTCTCTCTCTCTCTCTCTCTCTCTCTCTCTCTCTCTCTCTCTCTCTCTCTCTCTCTCTCTCTCTGTGCCTCTCTCTCTCTCTCTCTCTCTCTCTCTCTCTCTCTCTCTCTCTCTCTCTCTCTCCCTCCCTCTCTCTCTCTCTCTCTCTGTGTTTAAATCCAAATAAATATGTTTAAATGTCAACCAAATCAAGCTGATTTTAATCTGTAAAAGGATTCGCCTTTAAGGTTCCAGGCCACCTCATCATAGGCAAGGTTCCTGAAAATGTAGAGATTGTGCATATTTACACACTAATATCTCAAATCACCCCTTAGAATTTCAAAGCATGCGTACGATATACCCCCTTGCACTCGCGCGCGAGAGAGAGAGAGAGACAGAGAGAGAGAGAGACACAGACACATACACACACACACACACACACACACACACACACACACACACACACACACACACACACTCACACTCTCTCTCTCTCTCTCTCTCTCTCTCTCACACACACACATACACACACTTACACACACACATACACACACACACACTCTCACACAATCACATACAGACACTTACACACACACACTCTCTCTCTCTCTCTCTCTCTCTCTCTCTCTCTCTCTCTCTCTCTCTCTCTCTCTCTCTCTCTCTCTCTCTCTCTCTCTCTCTCTCTCTCACTCACACACACACACACACACACACACACACACACACACACACACACACACACACACACACACACACACACGTTCATTAACCGAGCCGATATCTTCATGACACTTAGGTAGCACAATAGCCGGTAGAGCAATTACAAGGATCTTACTTACAACCAGCCCCAAAAGACGGATTAATGTTAGTGGATTTGATTTCAGTAAAGTAGTGGTGTTGACCAGTCGTAGAGTCGCAAAAACGGAATAGCGAATGACAGGCTGTTAGTGATAGAGCAGATTCCCTACTGGCCTTGCATGTACAGAACTCAGATCGCAACCTATGTTTGAAAGC
>CM065685.1:21321524-21329024 GCA_017654935.2 Phymorhynchus buccinoides
TTTTAATACTTGCAAAGAAGGGCAATGTCTTAAGAGAAGTAGGTCTTATGTTGGAGGGAGTCTTATAATGGGAGGTCTTATAAGGGAGGTTCCACTGTAAAATCTTTTAAAGAAGCACAGTAAAGTTGAGGGTGAGAGGAATGGGGCTTTATTCTTGGTGACACACACGAAAGGGCGATCATTTTCGGACTGACTTGACCATGCCACCTATTGACTTAAGTCAGGGGCAGAGAATAATTGTTTTCTGTGGCTATTATACTACTAGTTCCTGACAGGCAAGGGCGATAATCTTAAGTAGGTGGTGTTTGTTCGCATCAGTGCAGAGATTGGGGCCGAGGATTTTCAGTATAAAGCCTCATTAAGATTTGTGTGTGTGTGTGGTGGGGGGGGGGGTATCACATTATTAGCACTGGCCAATACAGTGGAACCTCCCTTATATGACTCCCTCCCACATAAGACCTACTTCTCCAGGGCTCCCAATCGTCCCGCAAAGCAAAGGGTCCCAGGGACTCCTTCATTTACAGTATAGAGGCGGGATAGAGGGTCCCAGTGGCATTGCAAATGCTAAAAAGAATTTTTTCTAGTGCATCCCTGGGACCCCCTGCACATTCTTTTAGAGGGTCCTTTAGAATGTTAGTACTTCATAGACCCCCGAATGGGGGTCCCTGGGAGCCCTGCTTCTCTGAGACATTGCCGTTCTTTGTCAGTATTAAAATTACCTCCCTTATAAGACCCCTCGCTTGTAAGACCTCATTTTGGATGATTTTTGCAATGTCTTATAAGGGAGGTTCCACTGTATATATAACCTTGTTGATCAGAATTTAACTTCAGCAAACAACCAAAATTCTTTAGACCAGGTGTTTTTAATTTATTCAAAAAAAAAGTGAGCAAGAAAAGTAATTGGGGTTGAGAGAGATGAGGTGCATGAGAGATAGATATTAGAGAGAACAACAGAACAACAATTGTTTGTTTAAAGGGGGATATCAAGAGCAAATATATGCTTTTACCTTGGAGAGAGGGAAATACAGAGAATATATGAATGAATGTTTTATTGAGGGTAAAAATGATAAGCTATGATAGCTTCTTTGCACCTTGCACTCTCACTCACACACTCACACCATGCATCAAGTAAAGAACAATTGACATAAAAACAATCAAGTCAAGAAAATGAAACAAAAATGACAGAAATTGGCACATGAAATAATTGAAAAAGAATCAAAATGGGAATTAAAAGCAAACATGGATAATAATGAGCAATGGTGAACTTGAATTGGTGGTTTGAATTGATTTGAAAAATGACGACAACTTTTTCAGAATAATAGCACTTTTAAAGAAGAATTTTTTTTATAAGATAAGATGGGAATATGAGAGGAGAGAGAGAGGGGGGGGGGGGAGTGAGGGGACAGAAATGGAGAGAGAGAGAGAGAGAGAGAGAGAGAGAGAGAGAGAGAGAAAGAGAAAGAGATATACAGAGAGACATAAGAGATTTACAAGAATCTTGGCATTAGTTGATGGCATTGGTAATGTTTGAAGTAAAACTTATTATTATTACTGATGAACAAGATTGTCCGTTATGTACTTGTGATAAGATTTGCGACAGGAAGATATGCTAATTTTATTGTTTAGATCATCAGGGATGTCGTTCCACAGTTTACCACCTGAGAATGTAAAGGGGTGTTTTATATAGATCTGTTCTGTGGCGGGGCATTGTTAATTTGGTTTTGCTTCTAATTGTATGGACTTTAAATTTAGTAATAAGATATTTTGGTGTAACTTATTTACGATCTTGTGCATAAGTGTACCTTTGTTTAGTAGACGTTTCAAATCAAATGGTAGAATATTGAGTTGCTTATAGTCATTGGTTTCAAGGGAGAACGATTTAAGGAGTATGAGTTTAAGAGAGCGTTTATATCATCTTTCAACATGGGAAAGAGAGAGAGAGAGAGGGTTTGGAAGGAATACGAATACAAATGTTTTATTGAGGGTAAAAAGGATACGCTACAATAGCTTCTTTGCACCTGGCCCTCTCACTCACACACTCACACCATGCATCAGGCAAAGAAAAATTGACATGAAAACAAGTCAAGAAAATGAAACAAAAATTGGCACATAAAATAACTGACATAGAATCAAAATGGGAAGGACATAGAAGGAGACACAACAGGAAAAGAGAAAAGAGAGGAGAGAAAGAGAGACAGCATGAACAATAAGAGGATTTGGGAATCGATAATCAATGTTACTCCCTTTAACCTTTACCGGATCACGCTTGTGACTACACAGACACGATTGCGTGGGTCTTCCACGACCCATACTCAGTATTAAAAAAATGCATTTTAACAGTGTTTATCCCTGTCCAGATGATGCGGGTCCTCCAGGACCCATACTCGTCAAAGAGTCACCATGTGTTTATCCTTATCCAGATGGTGCGGGTCTCCCACGACCCATACTCAGTATTAAAAAAAAGGGACATGCATTTTAACAGTGTTTATCCCTGTCCAGATGATGCGGGTCCTCCAGGACCCATACTCGTCAAAGAGTCACCATGTGTTTATCCTTATCCAGATGGTGCGGGTCTCCCACGACCCATACTCAGTATAAAAAAAAGGGACATGCATTTTAACAGTGTTTATCCCTGTCCAGATGATGCGGGTCCTCCAGGACCCATACTCGTCAAAGAGTCACCATGTGTTTATCCTTATCCAGATGGTGCGGGTCTCCCACGACCCATACTCAATGCACTGCAGTGAATATTTCTGCTCTTTAAAGTATGGGTCGTAGGAGACCCGCGCCATCAGGACAAGCATTTTAAAATGACGCATCATATTACGTCATTTGTATTTTATGCACATTAATGAAATTAATGACACGTAAAGCCATTAACGGTTTTGATAAAGTCATGAAATTTCATGACGATTGCTTAAATAGTTTTTGAGATATAACAGTTTTTGGGTCGTGGGCGACCCAGGAAGTCTGGTTAAGACATTGAACACTGCAAAAAAAAAAAGAGGGGTTTCAGTGGTGGTGGTGGTGGTGGTGGTGGTGGTATGGAGCTAAGTGATAGGTAAGGGTTTGGAGGTGAGGGTCATAAAACAAGGCCTGTTGTTGTCCCAGGCGTTTTCTGGGAGACTTCTAGCCGATTAAACAGATATACTGGGATCTTTTTAGTCGTTGTTCCTACCACAACCCCCTCCCTCACCCCCCCCCCCCCCCCCCCACCACTCCTGAACAATAGAGCACTTACAGGTATACAGATACAACAGATATACTGGGATCTTTTAGTCGTTGTTCCTACCACCACCCCCACCCCCAATCCTGAACAATGGAGCACTTACAGGTATCGTGTTTAGTCTCCTTGCTTGTCTTGTTAAAAACACTGGAAGCAATTCCTTAGGCTATAACTATATAACCGAGTATAGTTGTGTGTGCTGGATTCCTTTAGCAGGGATGGGATTCGTTGCCACACGATCGCAGTTAGCATTAGAGTAGTAGTAGTAGTGCTTGAGAAAATAAACCTAGTGACGGTTGATTGTGCGTTGGTGGGTTTTCAGTTCTTAGGCCCGTGATTAGCTTTTAACCAGAAAAGCCTATCGAAGACACCAAAAAAGAGTCGTACGTTTTGGGGTAGTTGGTGGACAAGTCATAACTTGAGCAATTGTTTTTTTAATAAGACAGAAAGACTTGACCATTAATTTAACATAAAAAATGCCATTGTTTTACTTTCAATAGGATTATATAAAAAAAAAATTAAAAATGCTGCCTAGGTGTTTCAGAGATATACAGATTTTGTTCACAAAATATTTTCAAAAGACATTTGTTTACAGTTACGGGCTTCACTGCCAGTGGTTTGTGACAAAAAAGAGACTGACCAGATTTTGACTGCACATATTGTCTTCAGGTGAAAAGACTTGAAATGTGGACTAGATTTTGGATGGGAAAAAAACAACCTCTTGTGGGTTTAACCAAAGACTGTATAGGGGAAGACAAGCATCCGGTCTCTTTTCCCTATATGAGTAGTGAGGACAGAAACACTGGTTATGTCCCTTAAAAACAGTACACATTTACACGTCGATAGGCCAGTTGAATTCTCCATTCAAATTCCAGTCTGAGTTTTTAGATAGCCTCCACTGTGAATAGTGTACTGTCCCCACTAACGATAACTCTATCAGCCCGGTTCGCTGTAACTCTTAAGTAGTCCATCTTACCCTTTTAGAATCTTTGCTTTAACTACTGTTCTTCGTTCAGAATCACGTTCAAAACAAGATTACCATATTTTATGGACTATGGCTTGTACCCACGTGTCGTCATATCCGGCCACAAGGAGCGCCATATTATGGGAGACCGCCATCTTAGTCAGTAACTTTGTTTGAAAAATGCCAGATCGATGCTGCGTATTTGGCTGTTCCAATTCGAAACTTATCTAAACTGTATTTATAACATCTGGATGTTTTCTTTACACATTTAGATAACATTTTCACTTTGTTTACACACAAATAAGGACTAAGATGGCGACACTTCCGTTGGAAGGGTCGAGATGCTCACGCAGGTGGGGGGGAGCCATAGGTACTTCCCTGACCTCCCCCCTCCCCGACTGAGACCCCTGCACCTTAGAATAGGACTAATAGTAAATCAGAATTCTGTGTAAAATTGGTGTGGGTTGCGGCTTATAAAATAAGGTGCGCCTTATAATCCATGAAGCACAGTAGTCAAACTTTGACTTCCTTTTTACACCCCCTCCCCCCACGTCACGTGTCACATTCCCTCTTATGCTAGGAAGATTTCTTAAGAGTTCTTGCCAGCTATAAGAGGAAAAACACGTGAAAACCATGATGTTGACACGTGACGTGGTGGGTCTTTAAGGAAATAAAGACATAAATTAGAGACCCTACCATACTCTTTAACCCCTTGACTGCCAGAGAAAATGAAAGAAAATATCATTGGGCAAATCATGCCATGAAAAAGACAACTGATAGAGCCAATCTGAGAACATGGTCTGGGGTTATTACTCTCTTGATTATGTTAGAGCAAAAGCCAGCATACCAGGGTTATTCCTCTTCATCTGATGACGTCATCAGCGATGTCATCAGGTCAGTACGTAATACGTTGGTGGCAGTCCAGGGGTTAAGGGTACAGGTCCATAGAAGCAGTCATGTAATCTTTAGTAGAAACATGCTCTTGTCCACAAAGAGGAGATACAAAAAAATGTTCACTTGCAATAACATAAAAAGACTTGTCATTTCTTCTGCCTTTCCTATTCTATATAGGCTCGCTGGGTTTTTTGGACTTGTCAAAGGGATAATGACAAAATAAATGCCTGTCATTTCTCTGAGTCTGCATTAGATTTTTTTGAAAGAGAGTCATAGCCATACGTTTGACTAAGTCAAAACAGTTGAATGACGTACAGAGAAGAAGAAGAAGAAGAAAAAAAAAGAAAACAGTTGAATGGTGTGCTAGTAGAAAATTAAAAAAAAGGATAAAAAAATTAGACTACATAATCGATGTGAACCAGCTCTTAAATCAAATCAATGTGTGTGGTGTGTGTGTGTTGGATGGCTCTCAGTGATGTGGCACTACAGACATTACCGCAGTCGTGTGGCCTTGAATAACAGAGATGTGTAAGTTTTGTGTATTGGTTTGTGTTGTTTTTTGTGTGCAGTTTATTTTAGTTTTTTTATGTGTAATTTTTTTTTAATGAACAAATTATACCACAAAACACTACCAACCCTCCATGCACTGTACAAATGTGGCTTGAAAACGTTTATAGCTTAAAATGCCACTGTTAATAGTCGTGGATCCATAAAGGATGCCAGTGGTTCTACTAATGGAGATAATATTGATCAAAGAAACCACAAACGCCACTGTGTATACTTTTTGAAGCGCTCTGTGCTGTGAAAAATATAAAATAAAAGTAAAAGTAAAAGATTTCTGCTGGATAACTTTCTGTAAGAATGGGGGACTAGATAGTGTATGAACATGGTACAGCCCGAGAATCTTTCGAATTATGGAATTCAAAGTATGTATATCTGCTAGAAACACTAGTGGAGCAACCCCAACAGGAAGACATTTCTAAAAAAGAATGGTGTCTTCTCTGCACTAGTCCGAAAAGTCCACAATTTAAGCAAACCAGCACAAGGTGAGAAGAAAAATGAAGAACATTTTGGGTAAAATAGATAAGTTATTAAAATGCGGAAATTGCGATTTGAAAAATTTAAGCAAAGGGAAAAGGCATGTGGGTAGAAAGAGCCGACCACTGAGGTGATCCTCACAGCACAGAGTTACCTTCAAAAAAGGTATACACAGGCAGATTGATCCCAAAAAAGTGTGTGTGTGTGCAAGTCTTATTCTTTGTCGTCGATCGCTCAGACAGTTTCCTGTAGATGAGCGCAGATGCGTCAGCAAAGGCGCCTAACTAAGAAAGAGTTAGACCCAGCTTGATCGTCTTCTGCTGGATAAACTCTAAGAGTTTCCAGAATCTAGAACAAAGGCATCATGAGAATGGACCCAGTAAGGCAAAATCATAGTAGATGACAGTAAAAGCAAAGAGAAAAGGCAGAGTCAAAGAGAGTGATGTATTAAGGTCCTTTTAAGGCAGACTAAGATAGTAGATGACAGTATAAAGGGACAGAGAGTCAAGAGAGTGAGTATTAAGGTCCAGTAAGGCAGAGTAAGATAGTAGATGACAGTAAGCAAAGGGAAAAGGCAGAGTCAAAGAGAGTGATGTATTAAGGTCCAGTAAGGCAGACTAAGATAGTAGATGACAGTAAGCAAAGGGAAAAGGCAGAGTCAAAGAAGAGAGATGTATTAGAGGAAGGAAGTTATATGCGCAGAAAAAAACACTGCAAGCAAACAGGTTGACATTTGGTCCCTTTGTTGTCAATGTGACACAAAATAAAATAAAATAAAATAAAGTGACCTAGTTGCAATGGAATGAAATTGGAAGAGAACACTCAGAGTAGGAAGGAAAACAAATGTAAAAGATGAAAAAGAAATTTGTTTTATAGAGAATAATGAGTAGAAATCAACTTGCATTCAACGAGGAAGGCAAATTGTAGAGGAGTGAAAAAGATATTATCAGTTATTATGATTTGGGAGTTAGATATTGCTTTTATCCTATCTCAAGAGGCTTGCTGTTTATCACACGAAGTCGGAGACTGAGTGTGATAAACAGCAAGGCTCGAGAGATAGGAAAAAAGCAATATCTAACTCCCAAATCATAATAACGGATATATACCGATGTGTATCAACAGAAAAGCAGGAAAAAGAAACAGGCTCAGATCTGTAGCGAAATGAAAACGCATTCATTTTTCACAACAGTGGTCGCAGCACACACTCTGTAACAGACATTCTTGCACAAAGAATATAGTTCAGCAAAATACAAAATTTTAACTCAAATGTACTTCATAAGATGTGGTAACAAAACATAACAAAACATAAACATAAACAGAAGCAATGAACTGAAACACTAACGACAATTGCTGTTATTGTAACCTGTAGGCCTAAACA
>CM065685.1:21334024-21466524 GCA_017654935.2 Phymorhynchus buccinoides
CAAATACACAAAAAATGAAACTTTACTGAAAAATTGAGTGTTCCATGTTTGGAGATGACCAAGTGCAGTCTTGAACGCCTAGTTACAATGGACCCCCCACCAGGGGAGACTCTGCATTGAGCACCATTGACGAACTACCCCCTTCTCTGTTTGACTCAGAATGTGCAACTGATATGTCATAGAGTGGAACCTCCCCTGTGTTGTTGTTTGACGTACCCTGGCTAAAAGACTCCAGGGGATCATCCCAACAGCCGAAGCACTTGAGCACTTATGGTACAAATGCATCGGCTAGGGATGGGAACTCTACGTGTGTGACCGTTTTTGATTACTCCGCCACACGGGCAGCCACACTCCGTCTTCGGGGACTTAATGGTCTTAAAGGGGCCTCTACACTGCATACGATTCGATTCACTGCGGTCCGATTGTGACATTTGTGAGGCATGATTCACGTGAAATTCTAATGTCTATCTGATGATGAAATCCTACTAGTTTTGTTCACTATATTTGTAGTCCCCCCTGTACACGAATCTGATGAAATATCTGTATTTTTGTGTCAGACATTTTCTTCGATTCGTGTATCGGTGTCTACGTGAGTGAACGAAAATAGGCAGATTTGTTTTTTAGACGAAAGTATTTCACGTGCATCATGACTCACAGACGTGTCTACGTGAGTGAACGGAAATAGCAGATTTGTTTTTAAGACGAAAGTATTTCACGTGCATCATGACTCACAGACGTGTCTACGTGAGTGAACGAAAATAGCAGATTTATTTTTTAGACGGAAGTATTTCACGTGCATCATGACTCACAGACATCGTCACAATCGGATTGTATTTGGGTTGAATCATATAATAATAATAATAATAAACGGACACTTATACAGCACTTTTTATCGAGCACAAAGCGCTTTACAATCAGCATTGAAACACGCACACACATGCACAACAGACACACACGCACGTACGTGCATGCACGTGAGTGAACACGTTCTTGCACACAGACATACATACACAGACTCACACACATTTCATCAAACACACAGAAAAGATGCTCACTGAAACGCACACACACTTACACTTACACAAACATACACTAGTACAAGCACGCACACACGCACGCACACGCACACACACACATAGACACACACATATGTAGTGTAGCGTCCCCTTAATAGGGAGGTGGACACACTCGGTAGTCTATATATGAAGGGGGGGAAACTCAGTGATTATTTTTTTCTCACAAAAAGGTCGTAATATGGAGATTCCACTGTATATGTATATGGTCACGCAGACACTGAAAATTCAACTCGAGCCCTTGCAGGATAAAACGGTGAAGGAATGTATTTTCAAATGCACGTAGGCCCAGAAGGAATGGTGGGGTGGGGGAGGGGGACACAGCAGAATGGTATCCAGGTTTCGTGGCCTAGATGTGACTCAACCCCCTTGATTATATTTATAGTACAGTACCAGTGCAGGGTTAGAACACTTTGAAGGAGTAGATGTGTGTGTGTGTGTGTGTGTGTGTGTGTGTGTGTGTGTGTGTGTGTGTGTGTGTGTGTTGTTGTTCTATAAGTTTAACATCTTTTCACTAAAAGTGATATTAGACAAAAAGTGATATTAGACAAACTTGAGTGTGTGTGTGTGTGTGTGTGTGTGTGTGTGCATGTGTGCGTATGCGTGCGCATGCATGCGTGTGTGTATGTGAATTTTATTTTGTGTCCATTCCTTGTAGACAAGTGATGTTAGTCCCTTGTCTGCTTTGCTCTCTTTCAGATTAGGGGAGATTTTCCTATCCTATATAGTTTTTTGTTTGTTTTGAAATCCTCTCAATAACGTGTTTTTCTGTCTGTCCGTAGACCTCTGCCCGCTATCTGTACTTAAAAACGAAGAAGGTAAAGAGAGCAGCTGGACACATTGCGACGTGTTGGTTGGCGTGTGGGGGGGTGAAGTGGTGGGGCACATGATACTGACTGCTGTGTGTGATGATGTGTGTTTTAAACCATTGACAGCTCAGGCACAGTAATGATGACACGATGACATGATCGGCACAATGTTGATTGCACTTACTGACAGTACCTGACATTTGTGGCACCAAGTTTGTTGCACGATGTGTGTGGAGCAGTGTCGGTGCCGTGATATAATGATGACACTGAGTGACATAAACGGCACAATGTTGATTGCACTTACTGACAGTACCTGACTTTCTGGCACCAAGTTTGTTGCGTGACGGGTGTGGAGCCGTGATATAATGATGACTCTGACATGAACGGTACAATGTTCACAATGTTGATTGCACTTACTGACAGTACCTGACTTTCTGGCACCAAGTTTGTTGCGTGATGGGTGTGGAGCAGTGTCGGTGCCGTGATATAAATAATGATGACTCTGACATGAACGGTACAATGTTCACAATGTTGATTGCACTTACTGACAGTACCTGACTTTCTGGCACCAAGTTTGTTGCGTGATGGGTGTGGAGCAGTGTCGGTGCCGTGATATAAATAATGATGACTCTGACATGAACGGTACAATGTTCACAATGTTGATTGCACTTACTGACAGTACCTGACTTTCTGGCACCAAGTTTGTTGCGCGATGTGTGTGGAGCAGTGTCGGTGCCGTGATATAACTGACCTTGAATACAGTGGAACCTCCCTTATAAGACGTTCCAAAATGAGGTCTTATAAGGAAGGGTCTTATAAGGGAGGTAATTTTAATACTTACAAAGAAAGGCAGAGAAATAGGTCTTATGTGGGAGGGAGTCTTATAACGGGAAGTCTTATAAGGGAGATTCCACTGTATAATATAGGGGTTGGGGTTTGTTTTTTGTTTTTGTTTTGCATTGTTTCTTCAGAGACTCATAAAAGGCAAAACAGCCCAACGCCCACATTTAAAAGTTGTATGACATTTTAATTTATTCTTCTTCGGATACAGCCATGGGCTGAAAGTAAAATTTGCTGTGTGCCCCAATTTGGAAAAATAAAATGATCATTAAAACAGCTCACTTCAAAATTAACTCCTTAATAAACATGTACACAAATAATGGAAATAAAAAGGTTAAGCTTATAATTAACCCTTTCGCCGCCAGCCATTTTTTAGCCAAAAAATAACATTAAGCTTAATTGTTTAGAGAAAAAAATATCTGCAATATTGCGAATTCTTCTGTGACATATATAACATTAGGCCTTATATCCTTAACTCCCAAAATTAAGAAAATAGGGTCTTCGAATAACGGGCCCTGATTTGATGCCTTTTAGTGACATGGGTGTTAAACCATTGTGGTGCTAAAATGCACAATTGGCGGTGAAAGGGTTAAAGACAAGGGGAGAGAGGAGGGGAAAGAAACAGAGAAAGAGAGGGGGGGAGGGGGAGAGGAGAGAAGGTCAGGCTGAGAGGAGGGAATGAAGGAGAGGGGGAGAAAGAAAGAGAGAGGGAGAAAGAGAGAGAGATGGGGAGATTTGTTTCTTTAGAGACTGTAGTATGGATTGCTGCTCAAATGGCTTTTATCATTGGTTGACATTAGCCTGTAGTTAGGGGCCAACAGTAACATGAGAGCTGTACAGTCGATGATCTTCCACAGTGATGGAAAATCATAATACAGTATAGTCTTTTGTGGAAGACTATGACTCTCAAACGAGGAGGGCCCTTGCACCGGCTCTGGTGCTGCAGCCAAAGGGGTGGGTTGGCCTTTGGGGACCTTCCCCAACACCAGCTGTGTCCTCAAATCCCTTTGGCCGAGGGAGTGGGGATGTACCCTGGGCAAGGCATCTCCCCTATAAACAAATTCTAGACCAGCCATCCAGAATAGCATCTGCCCCCCTCTGCTATCTGGCTGTCATGGTCGGAAACGACTGAGTAGCATACATACATACCAGGGCTCCCAGGGACCCCCATTTGGGGGTCTATGAAGCACTAAAATTCTCAAGGACCCTTTAAAAGAATGTGCAGGGGGTCCCAGGGATGCACTAGAAAAATTATTTTTGGCATTTGCAATGCCACTGGGACCCTCTATCCCGCCTCTAGGACCCTCTAGACTGTAAGTGAAGGAGTCCCTGGGACCCCTTGTTTTGCGGGATGATTGGGAGCCCTGCATACTTTATTACTTACATACATACATACATACAGACTGATAGAGAATGTGATGACACTGTAAATGTCAGACTAACAGTCTCTGTCATAGGTTTGATAATGGCATTTGAGAGGGATAATGGCATTTGAGAGGGCAGGGGAAGGGTTGAAAATGGGGGAAAAACGCAGCAGTTGTAAGAGGAATTGATAAAAAAAAAATTTTTAGTGTGACGTGACTTAGAGGAATGCGTGTGTAACTATGAAAAGGTACTCGTAGTTTTAGATTAACAATGTCTTTTTAATAGTCTAATATAAAAGTGATGAGTGAATTTATTTTATCGATTTTGATGTGTGGTGTGTTTGCGCATGCACCTCTGTGTGTGTGTGTGTGTGCACACGTGTGTGTGTGTGTGCGCATGTGCACGTGTGTCTGTGTGTGTGTATTTAAGAAAGAGTAGTCTGTATTAGTTTCTTTCTATAAGAAGTTTCTTTCTTATGACGACCAATATTTTATATTTTATAGAGAAACTGCCCTGGAGATGCGTCTTTGCGTGTGAGGTAGCTACTTGAAAGCAGCATGAAATGGAATGGCATTGTTCGTAAAAAAATTGATCCTGGAACAGAAACAGAAATAGATCAATTGGACCTCTAATTCTCACAGGGAAGCTCGTTTCATTTCGTCTGGTCTCTGAACACCGTGACATAAAAATTGAAATCTTACTCTATTTGGTATATTCTGGCTGCTCTCCCCAGGAGAGTGCGTCACCACAAGTGCAGCGCCTACCCAATTTTTTTAATTTTTTTTTTTTTTTTTTGGGGGACACAGGGTGAGGAGAGTGTGTGGGCACACGTGGAAAACCTAGCTATCAATTTGGCCATACCAAGCAGCAGGATTTCTCCCTGCTCTTACCGACTTTCAACTGCCGTGGGATTTTTACGTGCGTAAAGCGCATGGGTCAGATTAGCTTTAAGTCCCCATCCGAAGGACTCGACTTTCAGTTCGATTTTCCTGTCGAACTAGAAAGAAAGGGCGAGGCCGGGATTTGAACCCCCGTGTCACTCACGTTGCAGTCACGCATTACATTTGGCAGGCGAACGTCTTAGCCACTCTGCCACCTTTCTCCATGCATACTACCTCTTTAGCGCCCAGGCAATTCGCGACAGGAACATCAAATTTGTATTTGTTTTTAGGTTTTGTTTTGTTGTTGTGGTTGTTTCTTTTTACTCCTAGTCTCTTTGTCGGTAGTAGTTTCGTGGGGAATTTGCACAAGCAAATTTAGCCGACTGAGTTGTGCACGGCTCAATGTGTTGTGTGTTCATGTTTAATCTAATGTTTCGATCAAAGGTTGAATAATGGACCACGACCCAGTGGATAGTAGTGGGTAGGGAGGGAAGGGTTTTTTCTTTAACCCTTTCACCGCCAGCCATCTTTGAGCCAAAGATTTCCATTAAACTTATTTGGCTACAGAAAAGATTTCGTCTGCAATATTGTGGGATTTCTCTGTGATGCATTTAGAATAGGGTCAATCCTTACTGCCCAAATTTAGGAACAGAATATTGTTGAATAACAGACCCTGATTTTCTGTCGAACTAGAAAGAAAGGGCGAGGCCAGGATTTCGAACCCGTGTCACTCACGTTGCAGTCACGCATTACATTTGGCAGGCGAGCGTCTTAGCCACTCTGCCACCTTTCTCCTTGCATACTACCTCTTTAGCGCCCAGGTAATTCGCGACAGGAACATCAAATTTGTATTTGTTTTTAGGTTTTGTTTTGTTGTTGTTGTGGTTGTTTCTTTTTACTCCAAGTCTCTGTGTCGGTAGTAGTTTCATGGGGAATTTGCACAAGCAAATTTAGCCGACTGATAAGTTGTGCACGGCTCAAAAAAGTGTTGTGTGTTCATGTTTAATCTAATGTTTCGATCAAAGGTTGAATAATGGAGGACGACCCAATGGATAGTAGTAGTGTTTTTTCTTTAACCCTTTCAATGCTAGCCATTCCTTAGTCAAAATTTACCATTAAACCTACATGGGTAGAGAAAAGATTGTGTCTGCAATATTGGGGATTCCTCTCTGACATGCATAAAATAGGGCCTGTCCTTACCTCCCAAAATGAAGAACATAAGGTCATTGGTCAGCAGACCCTCATTTGATGCCTTTTAGTGACATGGGTGTTATCATTGTGGTGCCAAGAGATGGTGATGAAAGGGTTAATGAGGATGGGCGGGGGGTTGCCTTGAATTAGGAATGAAGATCATTCTTCCCTAGCAGATGTGGGGTGGACGAACAATGCGTGACTTTTGCAGTGTTGTCGCCGCCGAATCAATAAAGTGTGGCAGAGGGGCTGGGTTGATTGGCCAAGTGTAGAATGGAAGCGTAAGTACAAGTCATCAGAGCTCGTTCTTCCTTTCGTTGCGAAGCAGTCGGGCCAAAGTGTTGGGTCTAAACGATGGTTTGGGAGTTGGATCTGCTGTCGCTGTTATTTTGATGGTCTATGTCTAGCCATTTTTTTCCCTCTCCTTGGGATATTATATAGGTAGGTAGCTTTTAATCTTCTAAGTTCAGATTTGGTTTTAGTTGTGTATTGTTTTTAACACTTTCACCACCAGCCATTTTTCAGCCAAAAAAATCCATTAAACTTACCTGGGTATAAAAAAAAAATTGTCTGCAATATTTGGGATTCCTCTGTTACATGTATAAAGTAAGACCGATCCCTACCTCCCAAAATTAAGAAAATAAAGTCGTAGTGTAACAGGCCCTGATTTGATGTCTTTTAGAGACATAGGTGTTAAGTCATTGTGGTGCAAAAATGCGACATTGGCTGCAAAAGGGTTAATAACTAAGCTAATGAAATGGAAGAAATAGTTCAATTTTGAGTTATTTACCGTTTTAGTTTTTTTGCTATAAGGCGCACACCCCGAATTTTGCACAAAATTCAGATTCTGTTATTATATTTTCTTACTATTTTAGTAGTCATAAGGTCTGGGGGGAAAAGCATCGCCTTATAGTCCGAAAAATATGGTACTTATTTATTTGTGATAAGAGGCGTGAAGGTTTAGTTTGAAGATTAAAAAATAAAATCGTCAGTTTCAGGAGGATTCAGGGTTTTTTTCCAGCCTAAATCATAATAAAATGTATATTTTCTCAATCTCACGCCTGCCAAAGTAATCACATTTATATGAGTGAATGCTGCGTTTGTTAACTCTTCTTATTGATCTTTTCTGAGAGAAATAGGGTGTATCTAGGGACATTTTATTTTCCATCATAAACTTCCCAGAAAAAAAAAATGACATTACGATATCATCCTACACCTATCTATATTGTTAAAAACTCGGGACTTTACTGGTGTTGCACTGCCTCCGGGCATTGCAGCCAGTATTGTTCCCACCATCTTTGTATTTACAAATGTCCCATATGTGTCTATGACCGAGAGGACGTAAAACACCATTTTTCGTTTTCCCAGAATAGCAGTTTCTTTTTTTTTGTCTTTTTGTTTGTTTGTCTGTGCACTCTTCATGGTTGAACATGACTGACAAACACTCTCGGTTAATTGAGTTTTACAATGATGACGATGATGATGATGATGATAACAGTGGTGATGGTAATGCAGTCTTTAGCTGGAATTCCGTAAGACGAAACGGAAGGTGGGTTTTTTTTCGTTTACATCCTGAAACTTTTGTGAAGAAGTCCTAAGTTTTGTTATCCATATAGCGGAAACGGCGGGGCGCCTTTTTCCTTAGATAATGCCAGAAGAAGAAAAATGTGCGCGTGCGCGTGGTTAACGCGATGACTTCGACCCAAACCCCTCCTTTTCATAGCTGACCGAGGCATTTTTCTTCTCAAATTTCATGGTGCCGTCCCTATTTCGTGGCCCGGCAGTGGCAGAGTTCGCTACATGATCTGAAGCCGTGTGCCATTTCGTTGCCAGTGACATGCCATTGACGTTTCGTGTTAGGGTAACGTACACGTGTACGTTGAAGTTCCGTGCGGGAAACCCCGTAAATAAGTAAAAGAAAGAAGGGAAAAAAATAAGCGCACGCATATTTCCGCACAGAAACATGTGCGCTTCTTCCTTCTTTCTTTTCCTTATTTACGGGGTTTCCCGCACGGAACTTCCGCATACACGTGTACGTTACCCTAACACGAAATGTCCATGTACCGCGGTATATATGTTGTACGTATATGACATTCATACAGCTGACAAAAAACAAGTTTGGATTAATTTCCCCCCGACGTTTCCCCTGTTGACTTTTTCCAGGGGTCTCTTTATTCTGCACAAGTTTTGGCCAGTACAAATTACATTTTGTTTTCCACACCTGAATAAAACTCATCAAAAATAAATACACGCAAAAGCCGGGTAGTCACAGGC
Organism: Phymorhynchus buccinoides; assembly: GCA_017654935.2. Taxonomy (NCBI): domain Eukaryota; kingdom Metazoa; phylum Mollusca; class Gastropoda; order Neogastropoda; family Raphitomidae; genus Phymorhynchus; species Phymorhynchus buccinoides. The sequence continues at coordinate 21,342,458 of CM065685.1, forward strand.
ACGTTAAAAATCTAGTTTAACTCACGAATAACTGTACGTATATGTATATTTCTTAACCCTTTCAACGCCAGCCATTTTCCAGCCAAAGCTTTCACTTGGGTAGAGAAAAGATTTCATCTGCAATTTTGGGGATTCCTCTATGACATGCACAGAACAGGGCCTATCCTTACCTCCCAAAATTAAGAACATAGGGTAATTGGATACCAGACCCTTATTTGATGCCTTTTAGTGACATGGGTGTTGAATGAATGTGGTGCCAAGAGGCGACAGTGAAAATTCGATTATTTTTTTTTTTGGGGGGAGGGGGGAAATTCATTTAACGTCCTCCAGTCTGGAACAGACACATATGTGACATTTATAGAGATAAAGATAGTGGGAATGATCCTGGAGGCAATGCCCGAAGGCAGTGCAACACCAGGAAAGTCCCAATTTTTTTTAACAATACAGACGTATGATATATATTAGGCGACAGTGGCGATGAAAGGGTTTTAGTAGGTTCAGTCAGTATCAATTTAGCTTGAGGGATCAACAAGAAGCAATTATTTCCGTTATCTGGAACTCGTTATCTGGAATTCCAGCTTTAGTGATAATGATGCTATGCTGCTGCTGATGATGATGATAGTGGTAGGAGTGTAAACTGGTCCCAAGAGTGGGCCGGGAGAAAGATTCAAGAAAGGAGGAAAGTAAGAATGTTGTCGTTACATTACCTATTGAAACATCCTGTGTTTATATGCCTGTAATTGTGTATTGCTCATGACTTTCGTGCCAATTGGTCATTATTGTGTTTCGAGCAGGCGTTGGCTTTTCATGTCATATGATTCCTTAGATATGCATTCGTTGTTTGCCATCATTGTTCCTGTGTTTCCTTCTTTTTTTTGGTTTCATTTAGTAATCTATTCTGTTTATTGATTTAGTTATTTATCTATTTTTTTTTGGGTTTTTTTTTTACATTTATACTCATAAGGTTACTCAATCATATATCTATTCATGTATTTGTGTTGTTGTTGTTGTTTTGTGTGTGGGGGGGGGGGGGGGGGGGGGGGGGGGGGGGTCAGTATGATACTTGAAAAAAAAAGTTCCAAAAAAAAAAAAAAAAAAGTGTTGTCATTAGTGTTAAAAAGTTTTTGTGACATTGGAGTAGTTTTATCATAAATAATTAGTAGTTTTATAACAAATAATAATTTTGTTTGTGTTCGTTATAATTTATTGTTTATAGTGTTTGTATTGATGGTTGCTTCTTTTCATGTTGATAACTCATCTGTTGATTATCGTTTCTAACGCTTGTGATGACTGATGCTTGTTCTTAATGTTGATTATTGTTCACTTATTCTCGGATTGTTTTTAATGTATATGCTTACTCATTTGTATTCTAGTGTTTAGTTTTTTGTACAGCGCTTTGAGCTCCTTGCACGGGAGTAAGGCGTTTTACAAGTATCCAGTATTAGTAGTAGTAGTAGTAGTAGTAGTAGTAGTAGTAGTTTACCCCCCGAGGGGATACCAGAGCATCTATTGTACAAATAGTTCCCCCACCTTCTGGAAGCTCTGTGCTTGTAACTTCCTCTAATCTGCCACTCTCTTTGACTCTGCCTTTTCCTTTACTGTCGTCTGCTATCTTTCTGCCTTACCGGTCCATTCTCCTGCCTTTTTTCAAGAAATACTTTCAAAAAGATTTCCTCCAGCTGAAGTCGGACATGCTGGGCCTAACTAATACTTACATAGGCGCATAATGGCAGGATGACGCATCTGCACTCATAATTGACAGGAGACTGTCTGAGCGATCGAAGAAGAAGAAGTTCCCCCACCTTCTGGAAGCTCCGTATTTGCAATTTCCTCTAATCTGTCACTCTCTTTGACTCTGCCTTTTCCCTCTGCTTACTGTCATCTACTATATTTCTGCCTTTCTGGTCCATTCTCCTGCCTTTTGTCTTTCTTCCAAGGAACTGTTACAAAGATTTTCTCCAGCCGAAGACGGACATGCTGGGCCTAACTTTTTCTTAGTTATGCGCATATAACGGCAGCTTGTGCGCTTATATGACTAGAAAATTGTCTGAGCAGTCAAAGAAGAAGATACAGTAAAAAGCGCTTCAGTCAAAATTAACCCTTTCAACGCCAGCCATTTTTCAGCCCAAACTTTCCATTAAGCTTAACTGGGTAGAGAAAAGATTTCATCTGTAATATTTGGGATTCCTTTGTGACATGCATAAAATAGGGCCTATTTTTACCTCCCAAAATGAAGAACATAAGGTCACTGGATACCAAACCCTCATTTGATGCCTTTCAGTAACATGGGTGTTACATCATTGTGGTGCCAAGAGGCGACAGTGGCGATGAAAGGGTTTGAAAGGGACCGCAATTTTATTTTGTTGTTGTTTTCGTTCCCCAGCTTAACACTCTGGGGGCACACCCAGTGCCATGTGAACATTTTGCACGGCCTTGGGTGGGAAGATTACGTGTATGGCTGCTTTTAAAGGGCCCCCACCACATGGGCGGCCATCACTTTGAGTTAAAAAGATTTTTCGACATAGAGATGATTAACCTGGGACCAGAAAATTATTGCGAGTTATCCAGTGTTTTTGAGTTAACCGTTTTTGAGTTATCAGGATTTCACTGTAGAGTAGCTTTGCTCTTATGTTTGTGTGTATGTGTGTGTGTGCATGTGTGTGTGTGTGTGTATGTATGTGTGTGTGTGTGTGCATGTGTATGTGTGTGTGTATGTATGTGTGTGTGCATGTGTGTGTGTATGTGTGTGTGTGTGTGCATGTGTGTGTGTGTGTGTGTGTGTCATTTTCACTTAGGACTCTCTCTCTCTCTTTCTCTCTCTTTCTCTCTCTCCCCCTCTCTCTCTCTCTCTCTCTCTCCCCCCCCCCCCCCCTCTCTCTCTCTTATGCGTGAGGGGGGCGGGGAGGGAGTGGGGCTGCTACGATTTGTGCGCGCTTGGGTTGAGTTGCATGAATGTTCTATTTTAATTTTTGAGCTGTGATCTTATCTATTCACTGCTTATGTTTTACGTGCCACCACAGATGTATATCCATGTTTTTTGGACAATAAATTGTGTGTGTGTGTGTGTGTGGCAGGAAGAGGAGCGAAGACTGGCGCTGGTCATGGCCCGGAAGGAAGAAGAAAGGAGGAGGGAGATGAACAGAACCGCCATTCTCAAGGTGGGTCTATCTCATAAACATGGGTGCTACTACCTTCCGTATAAACGGAAATCCGTAAATTAAGTTTTCTGCTGAGACGGAAATTCCGTATTTTTTAAATTTTGTCAACAACAACAAAAAGTTGATCTGTTAACTGTGGTTGGGGGCATTTTGAATCTGGGTCTTCCAACCACCGGAAGTGAAAATACAACAACAAAAATGGCGGCTGAGTCATATTCACACATACTTATTTGAATTAAATTCAACATTATCAGCATGAATTTTGTGTCATGAAAGCTACAAACTTCACAGAAAGGTAAGTTACAACTATATTTCAATTCACCAAATGATATTTATGATGTTAAAAGTATGAATATGTTAAAAATGTTGCTTAGAAAAACTCAATTGAGAGTCATGTTTGGATCCACTGACATCTTTTTCACTTATGATCTAATTATTATCTTCTATTTGAATGGCTTTATAACTTTATAGTTGTGTTTCTGAAATGTCAGTAAAAATCTTAGTCATGAAAATATGATTTTAACCATAGATCTTTTGTATTTCTTGTAAAAAGGTAATGTGACTTGTCATTGTCTCAGCAACTTAGACAGTCACTTTACAAAGTGTCAACTGTCATCTGCCAACAGAACTATGATGTCAAATCGTAATCTGATCCTCACCCATTCCCAGATTGCATGAGAGCTATGGAAATGATCTCTGCAATTGCATTTTTGCTTCAGCTTCAGGGGGGCGTTGTCCCCCTCAACCCCCCAACAGGGCGCGGCCCCTGGACCCCGGCCTTTCAGTATTTTTCATTTGGGGGAGTAGCGCCCATGCATAGAATGATTCAGATACTACGACTTCTATTTCTTTGCATTCCTTTGTCACCACAGAAATTAGTCGCTAAGTAAGTAGAGTGGCTCAATGGTAACTCGTTTCCCTCCTATGCAATAAACCCGGGATCGTTCCTGGCCGCAACAGAGGTTTTTTCCCACTCACTCTTCACTAGACCTTATGGTCTGAACGCTAAGGTTCTTTTTGGATGAGACGACTAAACCGAGATCCTGTGTGCCCCATGCACTTTAAAAGAACGCTCAGGTGGCAGCAAAAAAAGTTATCCTTTGGTTGAAATCCCGCTGCCTGGTATGGCCAAATTAATAGCTAGGTTTTCCAAGTGTGTCCACACCCCCTCCTTACCCTGTGCCATCCCCCACCCACCCCAAAAAGAAAGAAAAAATTGGGTAGGCGTGAGCTTGCGGCGACGCGCTCTGTCTCTAAGTCTCTGTGACTAGAATATACCAAATACCAAATACCTAATATTACCCCTTCCACCTTCCACATCAGTCATGCAAAAAACGTATTAAGAAAGAGTGGCACAGCACTAGCTGTGACGTCAAAGACTGTACAGGGGAAGATAAACATCCGGTCTCTTTTCCCTATATGAGTAGTGAGGACAGAAACACTGGTTATGTCCCTTTGAAACGTGACACATTTTACACATCGATAGGCCAGTTGAATTCTCCGTTCAAGTTCCAGTCCGAGTTTTTTGATAGCCTCCACTGTGAATAGTGTACACGTCTGCACTAACGATAACTCTATCAGCCCAGTTCGCCGAGCTTTTAAGTAATCCATCTTACCCTTTTAGAATATCTTTGGTGACGTGCTCTTCAGGTGGGAGCAATCCTAATTTTACAGAGACTATAAAAAGTGTAAAGTAAGTAATAAAGAACCATATTTTACGGACTCTAAGGTGTACCTGATAAGGCGCTACCCCCAAAATTTTACTCAAAATTCTGATTTTGTTATTGCAGTTTCTTACTATTTTATTAGTCATATCATAAGGTGGAAGGTTCTCAGTTTGCAAAACAAAAGTATCACTGTAAAATAGGGTAAAACATTTTAGCATGGGTGGAAAGTTTGAAGTGTTAACTCCTTCAAGTCACTCCACCCATATATGGCCGGAATTAATATAAAGCTGTCAATTTGATGAATTTGTTTCAAGGGAAGTAAGTCAGTGTGCACATCACTCTTTGGTCACTTCTAAACTCGCTTCGCTCCCTTAGACCACACGTTTGCCTCTTACTATGCATTTGTAGTGGCTTGAAGTGGGGGAAACTAATTGCTGTAGAGATTTTTTCTATATAAAGTCTTTATATTAAAAAAAATCTGATCTACCACTTCCCTATGTCTAAACCTGAAGTAAAAACCCGTCATCTTCTGTCATTTCTCTTTTTGTTTATGTCTGTTTTGTTTGTGTGTATGACTGGAGTGATTTGTGAGGTGGTTTTTTTAACAATTCAAAATTTTTGCGATGCGAATGAGTTTTTAAAAAATGTGAGTGACACGGCTCGCAGAACTTCCAACGTCCAAAGTTTAAAACCCGTTTGAAAACCTCGGCCCCCTGTTGTTCAGGAGAAGCGCCGCCTGGCCATCAACAATGCCAAGCGGCAGTGGGAGACGATGCAGGGGGCGCTGATGAGCCGCACGGGCAAGATGGCGGCCAAGGCCCCCGGCCCGGACCTGTACGCCAGCCACCTGGGCTCCCTGCCCTCCCCCCAGGACATGTTCGGCACGGGGCACTATCCCCAGGAGGACGACGCGGAGCTGGTCTCCGTCACCAGGTGAGCTGCAATGTCTCCCCAGATCCAGACCTGTTTACCCTCCCGGTTTTGCCAGAATTATCCCGGGAATTTGTTTCCGTTTGTATGAAAAGACGCAAGGGTTGTAGTTTTTTGCGCCAAACATGTCGTCAGGCAAGTCAACCGCAGGCGGCAAGCGCCAGAAATCTTCGACAAACAACAGCAGTGATAGGGTGAAATGGACAAAAGTGAAGCAGAAGTTTTCTCAAAAGTAGTTAAAAGTGCCAGGAATAACAAGTTTGTGTTTGGGAGACAAGCATGCACACTGCAAGTACTGCAACATGGACTTTAAAATTTTGCATTGCAGCATAAGCGACATTGTGAATTCTTTTTTTTTTCTCTCTCAAATTCCGGGTTTTTCTGTGGCAAATTCCTGGTTGGTCATTCTAAGGGTAAACAGGTCTGCAGATCAACATTCTTTCAGGATGTCCTGAATTTGCAGGATTTTTTGCCTAGAGCCGGCATCGCCGGATTATGAGAATTTGAGAAACAACGATTTTGCTTACGCACACGCACACACACAAACTTGTACAATTAACCCTTTCGCCGCCAGCCACTTTTCAGCACAAAACAACCCCCATTAAATTTACCTGGGTAGAGAAAAAAAAAGCAATATTTGGAATTCCTCTGTAACATGTATAACATCAGGCCTATCCTTACCTCCCAAAATTAATAAAATAGGGTCTTTGGATAACAGGCCTTGATTTAATGCCTTTTAACCCTCTGACCCCCAACCACTCGAACCGGGAATCGATCCCAGTCCCCGAGACAAGGGCATTAACTCCGAACGTCACACCAAATCTTTTCATTAAAACAATCGCCCAGAATAAAGTCTAACTCACATTTCATTTCTGAAAGATACATATTGAATAGCAATGATGATATTATTATTCCAAAGCTAACACACTGTCACACAACAAACCATAAATTGGAGAAAAAAAAATCCGTAATGGCACTCCGAGCATCACGCCGAGTCAATACTGCGTCACGTCACGTGGAAAGAAGAAAAAAATTTGGGGTCACTTCGAAAAATCCGTTCAAAAAGACTAGTGGGTGCTTTCCCTTGCTGTAAGAACCAAAAACGGACCACTGAGAGTCAGGAACAGGAAGAACTAACTTAGTATATTGCATTGTGGGTAGGGAGAAAGTGAAAGTGAAAGTACTAGACCTGGTGTTCAGCGGGACACATCGGGACATCCAGAGAACAGAAAGGCGGGACATGACGGGACATTTAGTGAGCAGAGGGTTAATGACATGGGTGTTAAACCATTGTGGTGCTAAAATGCAACATTGGCGGTGAAAGGGTTAAAAGGGCTGATATAAGCGTTTTCTATATTTGAAGGAATGTAGCACCTGTACTAGTCTAGAGAGGTGAAAAAGGAGCAGTAAATGTGTGTGTGTGTGCTGCTCCTGCACTCCGCCGGGGCCGCCCCCTTGCAGGATTTTTTGAAATTTCCCAGGAGCACCCATGCAGATGGGGATACCGGAGGATCTTTTATGCAAATAGTTCGCCCGGTTGCGTAGCTTTGTACCCCCTGCCTTCTCTTATGTGTCTCTTACTTCGTATGTGTGTATCCCCAATTTCGTCTCTATGTGTCCGTGTCTTTGTGTGCCCCTGTCTCTATGCAGGCATCAGAATGGCTGGTACCCACGTGTCATATCCGGCCACAAGGAGCGCGCCTTATTATGGGAGACCGCCATCTTAGTCAGTAACTTTGTTTTGAAAAATGCCAGATCGATGCTGTTTACACACAAATCTGACTAAGATGGCGACACTTCCGTTGGAAGGGTCGAGATGCGCACGCAGGTGGGGGGGAGCCATTGTCAGAGGATCAGCTAATTTCAGAGGACTGAGAATTTCTGACAGAGGATTGGCCTCCCTTCTGTCAGAGGTTTTGCCTTTTTATTGGGAGATATCTTTTTTTCTCTGAAATAGCATTTTATAGCGATTTCTCACTGCATAAAGCCTTTTTGGTGATGCTGGGAATTGATTTCAGTGTTGTCCCACTACAGTCTGGGTTCTTGATGGCTCTTGTACCGCGGTTTTCAGAGGATTGGATTTCAGACTATTCTGGTGCCTGCTCTATGTGTCTCCCGTCTCTTTGTCCCCGTCTTATATCTCTCCGTCTCTTTTTTTTTGGTCCTGTTCCTAATCCTATCCCTAACCCAAGCACTATCCTTAACCCCTAATCCTAACCCTTACCCTAATCCGCGGGGACATATAGAGACGGGGGACGCATAGAGATGGGGACGTATGGAAATGGGGACACGTTGAGTCAGGGACACGATGACAGGGACATATTGAGACGGGGGACTCATAGAGATGGGGTCATATGGAAATGGGGACACGTTGAGTCAGGGACACGATGACAGGGACATATAGAGACGGGGGACTCATAGAGATGGGGTCATATGGAAATGGGGACACGTTGAGTCAGGGACACGATGACAGGGACATATAGAGACGGGGGACACAAAGAGATGGGGTCATATGGAAATGGGGACACATTGAGTCAGGGACACGATGACGGGGACATATAGAGACGGGGGACACAAAGAGATGGGGTCATATGGAAATGGGGACACATTGAGTCAGGGACACGATGACAGGGACATATACAGACAGGGGACACATAGAGATGGGGACTTATGGAAATGGGGACATGTTGAGTCAGGGACACGATGACAGGGACATATACAGACAGGGGACACATAGAGATGGGGACTTATGGAAATGGGGACATGTTGAGTCAGGGACACGATGACAGGGACATATACAGACAGGGGACACATAGAGATGGGGACTTATGGAAATGGGGACATGTTGAGTCAGGGACACGATGACAGGGACATATACAGACAGGGGACACATAGAGATGGGGTCATATGGAAATGGGGACATGTTGAGTCAGGGACACGATGACAGGGACATATACAGACAGGGGACACATAGAGATGGGGACTTATGGAAATGGGGACATGTTGAGTCAGGGACACGATGACAGGGACATATACAGACAGGGGACACATAGAGATGGGGACTTATGGAAATGGGGACATGTTGAGTCAGGGACACGATGACAGGGACATATACAGACAGGGGACTCATAGAGATGGGGTCATATGGAAATGGGGACACGTTGAGTCAGGGACACGATGACAGGGACATATACAGACAGGGGACACATAGAGATGGGGTCATATGGAAATGGGGACACGTCGAGTCAGGGACACAAGACAGGGACATATAGAGATGGGGACTTATGGAATGTGGACACATCAAGTCAAGCACATTAACCCAAGCACTATCCTTAACCTCTAATCCTAACCCTTGCCCTAATCCGCGGGGACATATAGAGACGGGGAACATATAGAGACGGGGGACATATACATAGAGATGGGGACACATCGAGTCAGGGACATGATGATGGTGACATATAGAGATGGGGGACACATACATAGAGATGGGGACACATCGAGTCAGGGACATGATGATGGTGACATATAGAGATGGGGGACACATACATAGAGATGGGGACACATCGAGTCAGGGACACAATGGTGGTGACATATAGAGACGGGGGACACAAAGAGATGGGATCATATGGAAATGGGGACACATCGAGTCAGGGACACGATGGCGGGGACATATAGAGACGGGGGACACAAAGAGATGGGATCATATGGAAATGGGGACACATTAAGTCAGGGACATGATGATGGGGACATATAGAGACGGGGGACACATACATAGAGATGGGGACACATCGAGTCAGGGACATGATGATGGTGACATATAGAGATGGGGGACACATACATAGAGATGGGGACACATCGAGTCAGGGACACAATGGTGGTGACATATAGAGACGGGGGACACATCGAGATGGGATCACATATGGAAATGGGGACACATCGAGTCAGGGACACGATGGCGGGGACATATAGAGACGGGGGACACAAAGAGATGGGATCATATGGAAATGGGGACACATTAAGTCAGGGACATGATGATGGGGACATATAGAGACGGGGGACACATACATAGAGATGGGGACACATCGAGTCAGGGACATGATGATGGTGACATATAGAGATGGGGGACACATACATAGAGATGGGGACACATCGAGTCAGGGACACAATGGTGGTGACATATAGAGACGGGGGACACAAAGAGATGGGATCATATGGAAATGGGGACACATCGAGTCAGGGACACGATGGCGGGGACATATAGAGACGGGGGACACAAAGAGATGGGATCATATGGAAATGGGGACACATTAAGTCAGGGACATGATGATGGGGACATATAGAGACGGGGGACACATACATAGAGATGGGGACACATCGAGTCAGGGACATGATGATGGTGACATATAGAGATGGGGGACACATACATAGAGATGGGGACACATCGAGTCAGGGACATGATGATGGTGACATATAGAGATGGGGGACACATACATAGAGATGGGGACACATCGAGTCAGGGACACAATGGTGGTGACATATAGAGACGGGGGACACAAAGAGATGGGATCATATGGAAATGGGGACACATTAAGTCAGGGACATGATGACGGGGACATATAGAGACGGGGGACACAAAGAGATGGGAACATATGGAAATGGGGACACATTAAGTCAGGGGCATGATGACGGGGACATATAGAGACAGGGACACAAAGAGATGGGAACATATGGAAATGGGGACACATTAAGTCAGGGGCATGATGACGGGGACATATAGAGACGGGGGACACAAAGAGATGGGAACATATGGAAATGGGGACACATTAAGTCAGGGGCATGATGACGGGGACATATGGAGACGGGGGACACAAAGAGATGGGATCATATGGAAATGGGGACACATTAAGTCAGGGACATGATGACGGGGACATATAGAGACAGGGACACAAAGAGATGGGGACATATGGAAATGGGGACACATCGAGTCAGGGACACATCAAGTCAGGGACATGTAGAGACGGGAGTCACACTGCACTGATCCCACTCCCCCACCCTATGGACGTTCAGTGCTTGTAACTTCCTCTAATCTGTCACTCTCTTGGACTCCTTTTGCCTTTTCCCTTTGCTTATTGTCATCTGCTATCTTTCTGGTCCGTAACCTCCTGCCTTTGTTCTAGAAACTCTTACACAGATTTTATCCATCACACGCATGCGTAAATGTGTGATTCAGTTTTTGTTGGATCATACACCTGTTTCTTTTCTAGCGTAAATGTCTGATTCAGTTTTTGTTGGATCATACACCCGTTTCCTTTCTTGCGTAAATGTGTGATTCAGTTTTTGTTGGATCATACACCCGTTTCCTTTCTTGCGTAAAACGTGTGATTCAGTTTTTGTTGGATCATACACCCGTTTCCTTTCTTGCGTAAATGTCTGATTCAGTTTTTGTTGGATCATACACCCGTTTCCTTTCTTGCGTAAAACGTGTGATTCAGTTTTTGTTGGATCATACACCCGTTTCCTTTCTTGCGTAAATGTGTGATTCAGTTTTTGTTGGATCATACACCCGTTTCCTTTCTTGCGTAAATGTGTGATTCAGTTTTTGTTGGATCATACACCCGTTTCCTTTCTTGCGTAAATGTGTGATTCAGTTTTTGTTGGATCATACACCCGTTTCCTTTCTTGCGTAAATGTGTGATTCAGTTTTTGTTGGATCATACACCCGTTTCCTTTCTTGCGTATATCGATGGCTTGGAGTCAAAACGGACTATCTTTAGATAGTCCATTGACATATTATTGAACTTATTACGAAAATTAATAACATGCATAAAAAAAGACTACAGAAATATATAAAGCAAAAACCCCTTTATATATTTTTGCAGTCATTGTTTGATACAAGTTATTAGTTTTTGCAATAGGTTCAATAATAAGTCAACGGACTATCTAAAGATAGTCCGTTTTGACTCCAAGCCATCGACATGTGTGATTCAGTTTTTGTTGGATCATACACCCGTTTCCTTTCTTTCCCCTACCACCTGTCGTTTGTTTTGGGGTTCTTCAGGCATCAGAATTGTCAGAGGATCAGAGGATTTAAGAATTTCTGACAGAGGATAGGCTTCTCTTGTCCGAGGTTTTGCCTTTTTATTCAGTGTTATCCTTTGTGTTAAATAGCATATTAAAGTGATTTATCACCATATTAAGCCTTTTTGGTGGTGTTCAGAACTCATTTCAGTGTTGACCCTCTTCAGTCTAGGGCCTTGATGACCCTTTTACCGCAGTTTTCTTTTCTTTTTTTTCATTTTGTTTTAACATTTTTTATTTCCCTCTCTCATCCCTCCGTTCTACAATTCCTTCATTCTCCCACACACTCATCCATCAACATGCATTTTTCAATATTAAGCATATTAATTTATATAATTTATATAACTGTATGAATCAGTCAAACAATGAATTCCATTTACAATCTAAAGTTTCTTTGTGCTTTTGAGTTGAAACTGAAAGTGTGCATGAGTGGGTGAGTTTGTAATAGTGTTGAAATGAGAGGGTTGTAAATTGTGTATAGCAATAACTTAGTGATTACCAAGAGGGTTTGTTTACCGCAGTTTTCAGAGCATTGGACTTCAGACTGTTCTGATGCCCGTTTCTTTGCGTGTTCAGCAGTGACAAGAGAGCCAGTCGTCCGGGCAGCGCCCACAGCAACCTAACAGACCTGTCCCAGGAGAGTAGCCGGGAGAATGACCGGCCGCGCACCGCACAGCGCCGAGCAGACACCACCTCCAAGGCCTCCAACAAGGAAACCGTCATATTTGGGTCAGTTCCCCCCCCCCCCCCCCCTTCATCCCCCCCCCCCCCCTGTGGGGATACCGGGGGGATCTTTTGTAAAAATAGTTCCCCCACCTTCTGGAAGTTCTGTGCTTGTATCTTCCTCTAATCTGTCACTCTCTTTGACTCTGTCTTTTCCCTTTGCTTACTGTCATCTGCTGTCTTTCTGCCTTACCGGTCCATTCTCCTGCCCTTTTTTCAAGAAAAAAAAAAACTTTCAAAAAGATTCCCTCCAGCCGAAGTCGGACTTGCAACTAGTTCTTAGTTAGGCGCGTAGCAGCAGCATGACGCATCTGCACTCATAATTGACAGGAAACTGTCTGAGCGATCTAAGAAGAAGAAGAAGGGGTCAGTTTTCTACAATAATGCTCATTCTGTCTGTCTCTAGGGCTGCTTTTTCCCAACATACAGCAGACTTCCAGATTTTGGAATGCCCAAAAATGTGGCTTCCGTTTTTGGGGGGATAGAGTACTGACGAGTCTTTGCATTGGTTGGGTCAGTGCGTAACCCCCCCCACCCCACCCCACCCCACCCCTACTCCACCCTTGAAATCGTAGAGATTGTAAAGAAATCGTGTCATGCTTGCGTCATTTATTCCAATGACGTTTATTTCTCCCGGCTTCCATTTTTCAACCGAAAGAGAACAATGGAGTTTGAAGGTAAGATCTGAATCTACTCATTTTACGCTAAGGTTTCCTCAACGCACTTGGTGTGGGGTGAAAGTTGCTATGGTTGCATATAAGTGTATATAGATAAAAATGCAACACCGGTATGCGCAGACACGTACCGGTACGCAACGACCAATTTGTGATAGTCTTCAGAAATCCGTTTGCTTCTAGAAAACGCTTTCAGTCACAAACCAGAGCGTTTACACAGTGAAAGCAGAAACATTTTAACAGATGCTGGTGATCTAAAGCGGGTCAGTGCGCACTGTACATACGGGTGTTGCATTTTTATCTATGTACACTTATCTATATACACCTCTATCTGTTCCCAGGCCCAACAGCAGCAGTGACCAGGGCCTGTATTCACGTTGATATAGCATGAGACTTGGCATCATGCTAACTTAGAAGCTCTTCCAAAAGTCCTATTAAATCCTATAGGACATTGGAAGAGCTTCTAAGTTAGCATCATGCTAAGTCTCATGCTATCTCAACGTGAATACAGGCCCTGGACCTGAACATAGTAGCAGAGTTGAAAGAAGTTACACTCAGTCTGTACTGGCCTCTATCTACCTTGCTCTATCTTATCTCTATCTCTATCTACCTGTCCCCAGGCCCAACAGCAGCAGTGACCATGATCTGAACGTAGCAACGGAGTTGGAAGAAGACAAACTCAGTCTGTACGGGCCGTTGGCCCTGGGTGCCTTTGATCGTAACTGGGGTCTGTCCTGGCCTCTATCTACCTAGCTCTATCCCATCTCTATCTCTACCTGTCCCCAGGCCCGCCAGCAGCAGTGACCATGATCTGAACATAGCGGCGGAGCTGGAAGAAGACAAAATCGTTGGCCCTGGGTGCCTTTGATCGTGACTGGGGTCTGTCCTGGCCTCTATCTACCTAGCTCTATCTCATCTCTATCTCTATCTACCTGTCCCCAGGCCCGCCAGCAGCAGTGACCATGATCTGAACATGGTGGCAGAGCTGGAAGAAGACAAAATCAGTCTGTACGGGCCGTTGGCCCTGGGTGCCTTTGATCGTGACTGGGGTCTGTCCTGGCCTCTATCTACCTAGCTCTATCTCATCTCTATCTCTACCTGTCCCCAGGCCCGCCAGCAGCAGTGACCATGATCTGAACATGGTGGCGGAGCTGGAAGAAGACAAAATCAGTCTGTACATGCCTCTATCTACCTAGCTCTATCTCATCTCTATCTCTATCTACCTGTCCCCAGGCCCACCAGCAGCAGTGACCATGATCTGAACATGGTGGCAGAGCTGGAAGAAGACAAACTCAGTCTGTACGGGCCGTTGGCCCTGGGCGCCTTTGATCGTAACTGGGGACTGCAGGCGGCGGGGGCGGTGACAACCATCCTGTTCAAGTTCATCGACTTTGACGACATCTGCAAGCAGATCCACAAAGTGCGATCCCGATTCCCCAGCACCCAGGTGAGATGGGGAAGGGGTGTTGGGGTGTGTCGTTTTGTATAGTATTGTGTTGTACTGTATTGTGAATGAAAAATGAGTTTTACATCCTCCAGCACTGGCACAGGCACATATGGGGCATTTTTAACCCTTTCACCGCCAATGTCGCATTTATGCACCACAATGGTTTAACACTTGTAACCCCGATTAAAATGACGACTCTACTCCCTGTAACCACCAAATTAATGTTGGTAAACTGGGCCCCAAATGGGGTACTTTGTTTTAAAACATATTAAAAAATAACTACCTGATGGATTGACTTCAAATGTTCAGGGTTTGTGTATAAATGAAGAATGTTTAACTTGCAATGTTTTTTTTGTTATGCGATATTTTTGATATTGCAATTTTAACTCTAAAATACATAACGAAGTGGGTGTACGGGGGCGGTTTTAGACGGCTTGGTAGGAGAAAGTAATGGATCTCATGGGCGGAATCAGGCTATAAGGGGCTTAAAAAGTTAACACCCATGTCATTAAAAGGCATCAAATCAGGGCCTGTTATCCGAAGACTCTATTTTCTTATTTTTGTAAGGTGAGTATTGGCCTAATGTTATAAATATCACAGAGGAATTCACAATATTGCAGTGGTTTTTTCTCTACCCAGTTAAGAAGTTTAAAGGTATTTTTTGGCTGTAAAATGGCTGACAGGAAAAGGGTGAAAAATAAAGATAGTTAAAAGAAATGGTATTGTATTGTGTTGTGAATTAAAAATGAGTTTTACATCCTCCGGCACTGGCACAGGCACATATGGGACATTTTTGTTTTGTTTTCAGAACTTGATATTTTCCAACACGAATATGCAGTCTTGTTTTCTTTTTCTTTTTCGTTTTCAGAACTTGATATTTTCCAACACGAACGTGCACAGCCTTGTTTTCGTTTTCAGAACTTGATATTTTCCAACACGAACGTGCACAGCCTTGTTTTCGTTTTCAGAACTTGATATTTTCCAACACGAACATGCACAGCCTTGTTTTCGTTTTCAGAACTTGATATTTTCCAACATGAACGTGCACAGCCTTGTTTTCGTTTTCAGAACTTGATATTTTCCAACATGAACGTGCACAGCCTTGTTTTCGTTTTCAGAACTTGATATTTTCCAACACGAACGTGCACAGCCTTGTTTTCGTTTTCAGAACTTGATATTTTCCAACACGAACGTGCACAGCCTTGTTTTCGTTTTCAGAACTTGATATTTTCCAACACGAACGTGCACAGCCTTGTTTTCGTTTTCAGAACTTGATATTTTCCAACACGAACGTGCACAGCCTTGTTTTCGTTTTCAGAACTTGATATTTTCCAACACGAACGTGCACAGCCTTGTTTTCGTTTTCAGAACTTGATATTTTCCAACACGAACATGCACAGCCTTGTTTTCGTTTTCAGAACTTGATATTTTCCCAACACGAACGTGCACAGCCTTGTTTTCGTTTTCAGAACTTGATATTTTCCAACACGAACGTGCACAGCCTTGTTTTCGTTTTCAGAACTTGATATTTTCCAACACGAACGTGCACAGCCTTGTTTTCGTTTTCAGAACTTGATATTTTCCAACACGAACATGCACAGCCTTGTTTTCGTTTTCAGAATTTGATATTTTCCAACACGAACGTGCACAGCCTGCAGCAGATCAACGCCCTGGCTGCGGTGCGCACGCTGGATCAGCTGACGGTGGAGCTGGACGGGAACCCCGTGACCAAGTTCACCCTCTGGAGACTGTACACCGTCTACAGGCTGTCCCACTTCAACCTCAAGAAAATCAACGGAATCGAGGTAACCGTGTGGCTGAGATGGGTGGACAAAGACAAGAAACAGACACGGAGAGAGAGAGAGAGAGAGAGACAGACAGACAGACAGACAGAGAGAGTGAATGGAGAGAGAGAGTGAAGGGAGAGAGAGAGATTTGACCAAGTTCACCCTGTGGAAGCTCTACATTGTGTACAGGCTGTCCCATTTCAACCTCAAGAAAATCAGCAGAGTGGAGGTAAAGTGTGAGTGTGGTAAAGACAGAGAGATAAATAGATGGATGGATGGATAAAAAGGAGAGAGACACAGAGAGAGACAAAATGACGGGAAAGAGAGAGATTTGACCAAATTCACCTTGTAGAGGCTTTGCAATGTCCACTGAGACTGTCCCCATTTCAATCTCTAAAAAATCGAGTCGAAGTGAAGACAGAGAGATAGAAAGGGAAAAGGGTGGAAGGAAAGATTAACCCTTTCACCGCCAATGTCGCATTTTTGCACCACAATGACTTAACACCCATATCATTAAAACTCTTGAAATCAGGGTCTGTTATTCAACAATATTGTGTTCCTGAATGTGGGTAGCAAGGATTGACCCCATTCTAAATGTATCACAGAGAAATCCAACAATATTGCAGATGAAATCTTTTCTGTAGCCAAATAAGTTTAATGGAAATTTTTGGCTCAAAGATGGCTGGCGGTGAAAGGGTTAAGAGACAGAGAGAGAGAGATAGAGAACAGGGAAAAGAGACAAAAGGGAGAGAGAGAGATTGATATACTGTGCCGTAAAGGTACCTTGTATAAGCTCACAACCTTTGTTGTAAATGCCCACCCTTATCTTTTGGTGCAATGTTTCTGCTCGCCCCAGCTCTACTCTTCTTCTTCTTCTTCTTCTTCGATCGCTCAGTTTCCGGTCAATTATGAGCGCAGATGCGTCATGCTGCCGTTATGCGCCTAGCTGAGAAATAGTTAGGCCCAGCAAGTCCGACTTTGGCTGGAGGAGGAAATGTTTTTGAAAGTGCTTCGTGGAAAAAAAGGCAGGAGAATGGACCAGGTAAAGGCGGAAAGATAGTTAGTAGATGACAGTAAGCAAAGGGAAAAGGCAAGAGTCAAAGAGAGTGACAGACTAGAGGAAGTTACAAGCACAGAACTTCCAGAAGGTGGGGGAACTATTTGTACAAAATACCCCCCCGGTATCCCCACAGGGGGAGCTCTACTCAGCTCTCTACGGTTTTCCGTTAGTGCTAAAACTTATTGTGGCTTCTGGTTTCTGGAGTGCTAAAACTTATTGTGGCTTCCGGTTTCAGGAGTGCTAAAACTTATTGTGGCTTCCGGTTTCAGGAGTGCTAAAACTTATTGTGGCTTCCGGTTTCAGGAGTGCTAAAACTTATTGTGGCTTCTGGTTTCTGGAGTGCTAAAACTTATTGTGGCTTCCGGTTTCAGGAGTGCTAAAACTTATTCTGGCTTCCGGTTTCTGGAGTGCTAAAACTTATTGTGGCTTCTGGTTTCAGGAGTGCTAAAACTTATTGTGGCTTCCGGTTTCAGGAGTGCTAAAACTTATTGTGGCTTCCGGTTTCTGGAGTGCTAAAACTTATTGTGGCTTCCGGTTTCAGGAGTGCTAAAACTTATTGTGGCTTCCGGTTTCTGGAGTGCTAAGACTTATTGTGGCTTCCGGTTTCAGGAGTGCTAAAACTTATTGTGGCTTCCGGTTTCTGGAGTGCTAAGACTTATTGTGGCTTCCGGTTTCTGGAGTGCCAAAACGGTTGGATTTTTAAATTTTATTTGGTTGTTGATATTTTTGGATTTTATTGAATTTTTTACTTACGCTGATGCGACAGGTGTCTGCGGCGGACATCATCAACGCCGAGCGGCTGTTCGGCCCCGTGGCCCACATCGTGACGGCCCAGCTGCCTCAGTACCGCCTCAATGCCCTGGTGGCCCAGGACGCCCGCAAGAAGCACTCCTCCGCCGCCTCGCTAGCCTCCGGGGGGGGGGACCACCACGAGCCCAAGCCCCCCCGGGGCAAGGGAGACAAGGCGGACAAGTCCCACGTCGAGCAGCCGGGTAGGGCCGCCCTGGCCTACGCTCCCCCCGATGGAAAGTCCAGCAAGGTGAGGGGGGTGGTGGTGGAGCAGAACGTAGGGGTGCTGGTTTTCCGGAACATGGCTTTTTCGGAAATCCAGTTTTTGGGGGTGCCCGAAACTTGTGGTTTCCGGTTTTGTGAGTGCTAAAACATATTGTGGCTTCCGGTTTTTGGAGTGCCCAAACTTGTGGGTTTCCGGTTTCCTGAGTGCTAAAACATATTGTGGCTTCCGGTTTCTGGAGTGCCAAAACTTGTGGGTTTCCCGTTTTGTGAGTGCTAAAGCTTATTGTGGCTTCCGGTTTCTGGAGTGCCAAAACTTGTGGGTTTCCCGTTTTGTGAGTGCTAAAACATATTGTGGCTCTGGTTTCTGGAGTGCCAAAACTTGTGGGTTTCCTGTTTTGTGAGTGCTGAAACATATTGTGGTTTCTGGAGTGCCAAAACTTGTGGGTTTCCGGTTTTGTGAGGGCTAAAACTTATTATTGTGGCTTCCGGTTTGGGGAGGTTTTTTGGCTTTAGGTTTTTGGAGTGTGAAAATTTGATGATGAAGCATAAGATGAGAAGGAAGTTCTGACCTGTTGTAGGAGACATCGCAGGAAGCTTGAGATGCGAAGGAAGTTCTGACCTGTTGTAGGAGACATCGCAGGAGGCTTGAGATGCGAAGGAAGTTCTGACCTGTTGTAGGAGACATCGCAGGAGGCTTGAGATGTGAAGGAAGTTCTGACCTGTTGTAGGAGACATCGCAGGAAGCTTGAGATGAGAAGGAAGTTCTGACCTGTTGTAGGAGACATCCCAGGAAGCTTGAGATGAGAAGGAAGTTCTGACCTGTTGTAGGAGACATCACAGGAGGCTTGAGATGCGAAGGAAGTTCTGACCTGTTGTAGGAGACATCGCAGGAAGCTTGAGATGCGAAGGAAGTTCTGACCTGTTGTAGGAGACATCACAGGAGGCTTGAGATGAAAAGGAAGTTCTGACCTCTTGTAGGAGACATCACAGGAGGCTTGAGATGAAAAGGAAGTTCTGACCTGTTGTAGGAGACATCGCAGGAAGCTTGAGATGCGAAGGAAGATCTGACCTGTTGTAGGAGACATCACAGGAGGCTTGAGATGCGAAGGAAGTTCTGACCTGTTGTAGGAGACATCACAGGAGGCTTGAGATGCGAAGGAAGTTCTGACCTGTTGTAGGAGACATCGCAGGAGGCTTGAGATGAAAAGGAAGTTCTGACCTGTTGTAGGAGACATCACAGGAGGCTTGAGATGAAAAGGAAGTTCTGACCTCTTGTAGGAGACATCACAGGAGGCTTGAGATGAAAAGGAAGTTCTGACCTGTTGTAGGAGACATCGCAGGAAGCTTGAGATGCGAAGGAAGATCTGACCTGTTGTAGGAGACATCACAGGAGGCTTGAGATGCGAAGGAAGTTCTGACCTGTTGTAGGAGACATCACAGGAGGCTTGAGATGAAAAGGAAGTTCTGACCTGTTGTAGGAGACATCGCAGGAGGCTTGAGATGCGAAGGAAGTTCTGACCTGTTGTAGGAGACATCACAGGAGGCTTGAGATGAAAAGGAAGATCTGACCTCTTGTAGGAGACATCGCAGGAGGCTTGAGATGAGAAGGAAGTTCGCAAGCTTCCTGTCATGTCTCCTACAACAGGTCAGAACCTCCTTCTCATCTTTTGTTTCATCATCCTATAAGGTGATAGGTTTTCTTCTAGGTCAGGTCAGGTCAGGTCGAAATAGGACATCTTGGCCTTGTGGCCCTACTCCTTCACTGCCTGCCCTGTTCTATGGGTGTGTGATGTCATTGATGATGTCATAGCCCTGGAATGTTTTTTTGTTTTAGACAATTCTGGAAAGATATGTCTAGACCATAATTATTCTCAGATTGAGTCTAACAGGTATCTTTTACATTTTATGACAAGAAAATCAATAACTTCTCTTAGTTTTCCTGTGGCAGTGAAGGGGATTTAGAGTCCTTTCTCATAATTTTGAGTTCTTGTGTGTTCGGTTGGCACAGTTGTGACGATTTTCTTGTGACATAGTAATAATCGATCATATTGATGTTTTAGTTAATTAAATGTTGGGTCTTCTGGACTGAGACCCCTTTGTCTTATCCTATTACTACTAAAATGGTGAGAAACTGGGGGAGGGGTTGGGGGTTTTCCATCTCTTTCCAAAGTAGTTATCATACATTGGTTAATTGAGTGGTGTGTGTGTGCACAGTGTGTGTGTGGGCAGTGTGTGTGTGTGCATGCATGCATGTGAACACCCCCCCCCCCCCCCGCCTTTTTGTGTGTGTGTGTGTGTGTCTATGGGATCGTTTGTAGTCTTTATTTCCTTGTAAATCAGCATGAATAGAATTTTCTTCGCTAATACAGTGGAACCTCTCTTGCAAGACCTTAAAAAAAGTCCAAAATGAGGTCTTATAAGGGAGGGGTCTCATAAGGGAGGTAATTTTAATATTACAAAGAAGGGCAATGTCTCAGAGAAGTAGGTCTTATATGGGAGGGTCCACTGTAGTACAGTACCTTCTAGTTTTCACCCGATGAAATGATAACTTCTGTCTTCAAATGGTAAACCAGGTTAATACTGAACAGGAAGAAAATCATTCTTTGCCAGAGCTTCAGATTGTCAGCCGGGCCCGGGCCATTGAGGTCTTATAAGGGAGGTTTCACCGTAGTAGTAATATAAAAAAAATGCTAATACAGTAGAACCTCCTTTATAAGACCTCCCATTATAAGACTCCCTCCCATATGAGACCTACTTTTCTGAGACAATGACCTTCTTTGTAAGTATTAAAATTACCTCCCTTATAAGACCCCCTCCCTTATAAGACCTTCACAAATCATCCAAAATGAGGTTCCACTGGAGTCCGAAAAATATGGCAATTCAGTTTCAGTGAGAATGTCTTTTTGGTGTGTTTCATGAAATGTGTGTTGGTCTGTGTGTGTATGTCTGTGTGCAAGAACGCGTTCACCTCCCTTATAAGACCCCCTCCCTTATAAGACCTTCACAAATCATCCAAAATGAGGTTCCACTGTAGTCCGAAAAATATGGCAATTCAGTTTCAATGAGAATGTCTTTTTTGTGTGTTTCATAAAATGTGTGTTGGTCTGTGTGTGTATGTCTGTGTGCAAGAACGCGTTCACCTCCCTTATAAGACCTCATTTGGGATGAATTTTGAAGGTCTTGTAAGGGAGGTTCCGCTGTCATTATTCCAGGAGGCGGAGAAGAAGCGTGACTTCAGCAAGGCGTACCTGAGCGAGATCCTGAAGGACTCAACGTTCTCTGACCGCAAGCGTGCGGAGCTGGTGCGCCTGTGGCCCTCCCTGTTCCTGGGCCTAGTGCAGTCCGCCGTCGCCCAGCTCACCGACGCCAAGCCCTACGCCAAACCCACCCTGGACGCCCTGGAGAGGAGCTAGTGCCGCCTGCTGCTGCTGCAGCTTAACCCTTTCAACGCTAGCCATTCCTCTGCCAAAATTTACCATTAAACAGGCATGAAAACTGCTGTTCCCCCCACAAAAATGAGATTTTTTCAGTTGAGAAATCCTTCCACCCCGGATTTTCAGCTAACGTCGGAAGTTATTTTGGTTTCGCCAACTTGATACATGCTTTGTCGGTGGACGCAATCTTGGAAATGGCAACGGCGGAAGAGAAAAAAGTCGCGAAATGAAGATTGTGCCGTATAAAGGTAATTTTGGTTTGGGTTTTTTTTTCGGCGGAGATCGCTCGATTCCGAGGGGAAAAAATCGGCAGAAACGGCAGAGCTGTTTTCATGCCTGATTAAACTTTCCCGGGTAGAGAAAAGATTTTGTCTGCAATATTGGGGATTCCTATAGGACATGCATAAAACAGGACCTATCTATCCTTACCTCCCAAAATTAAGAACATAAGGTCATTAGATAACAGACCCTCATTTGATGCCTTTTAGTGACATGGGTGTGAAATCAATGTGGTGCCTAGAGGTGACAGTGGCGATGAAAGGGTTAACTCATCTAACACCAATGAGCGACTGTATTCACCCAGTGCATCACACTTCACTCCCACCCAAATGCAGACATTCGCTGTATTTTGGCCTTGCCCGTTTTCGGGAGCTCGTGTCTGTGATTTTTTTTTTTGTCCCCTGTTGAAGAAAGTAGATACCCTGCTCTTGTCGGTTGAGATGCTATGGACAACCAAGCAACGTATGCACACTTGAACAAAGTAGATACCCCGCTCTTGTCGGTTGAGATGCTATGGACAACCAAGCAACGTATGCACACTTGAAGAAAGTAGATGCCCCGCTCTTGTCAGTTGAGATGCAATGGACAACCAAGCAACGTATGCACACTTGAAGAAAGTAGATACCCCGCTCTTGTCAGTTGAGATGCAATGGACAACCAAGCAACGTATGCACACTTGAACAAAGTAGATACCCCGCTCTTGTCAGTTGAGATGCAATGGACAACCAAGCAACGTATGCACACTTGAAGAAAGTAGATACCCCGCTCTTGTCGGTTGAGATGCTATGGACAACCAAGCAACGTATGCACACTTGAACAAAGTAGATACCCCGCTCTTGTCAGTTGAGATGCTATGGACAACCAAGCAACGTATGCACACTTGAACAAAGTAGATACCCCGCTCTTGTCAGTTGAGATGCAATGGACAACCAAGCAACGTATGCACACTTGAACAAAGTAGATACCCCGCTCTTGTCGGTTGAGATGCTATGGACAACCAAGCAACGTATGCACACTTGAAGAAAGTAGATACCCCGCTCTTGTCAGTTGAGATGCTATGGACAACCAAGCAACGTATGCACACTTGAAGAAAGTAGATACCCCGCTCTTGTCAGTTGAGATGCTATGGACAACCAAGCAACGTATGCACACTTGAAGAAAGTAGATACCCCGCTCTTGTCAGTTGAGATGCAATGGACAACCAAGCAACGTATGCACACTTGAAGAAAGTAGATACCCCGCTCTTGTCAGTTGAGATGCAATGGACAACCAAGCAACGTATGCACACTTGAAGAAAGTAGATACCCCGCTCTTGTCAGTTGAGATGCAATGGACAACCAAGCAACGTATGCACACTTGAAGAAAGTAGATACCCCGCTCTTGTCGGTTGAGATGCTATGGACAACCAAGCAACGTATGCACACTTGAACAAAGTAGATACCCCGCTCTTGTCGGTTGAGATGCAATGGACAACCAAGCAACGTATGCACACTTGAAGAAAGTAGATACCCCGCTCTTGTCAGTTGAGATGCAATGGACAACCAAGCAACGTATGCACACTTGAACAAAGTAGATGCCCCGCTCTTGTCAGTTGAGATGCAATGGACAACCAAGCAACGTATGCACACTTGAACAAAGTAGATACCCCGCTCTTGTCAGTTGAGATGCTATGGACAACCAAGCAACGTATGCACACTTGAACAAAGTAGATACCCCGCTCTTGTCGGTTGAGATGCTATGGACAACCAAGCAACGTATGCACACTTGAAGAAAGTAGATACCCCGCTCTTGTCGGTTGAGATGCAATGGACAACCAAGCAACGTATGCACACTTGAAGAAAGTAGATGCCCCGCTCTTGTCGGTTGAGATGCAATGGACAACCAAGCAACGTATGCACACTTGAAGAAAGTAGATACCCCGCTCTTGTCGGTTGAGATGCTATGGACAACCAAGCAACGTATGCACACTTGAAGAAAGTAGATACCCCGCTCTTGTCAGTTGAGATGCAATGGACAACCAAGCAACGTATGCACACTTGAAGAAAGTAGATACCCCGCTCTTGTCAGTTGAGATGCAATGGACAACCAAGCAACGTATGCACACTTGAACAAAGTAGATACCCCGCTCTTGTCGGTTGAGATGCTATGGACAACCAAGCAACGTATGCACACTTGAAGAAAGTAGATACCCCGCTCTTGTCGGTTGAGATGCTATGGACAACCAAGCAACGTATGCACACTTGAACAAAGTAGATACCCCGCTCTTGTCAGTTGAGATGCAATGGACAACCAAGCAACGTATGCACACTTGAAGAAAGTAGATACCCCGCTCTTGTCGGTTGAGATGCTATGGACAACCGAGCAACGTATGCACACTTGAACAAAGTAGATACCCCGCTCTTGTCGGTTGAGATGCTATGGACAACCGAGCAACGTATGCACACTTGAAGAAAGTAGATACCCCACTCTTGTCGGTTGAGATGCTATGGACAACCAAGCAACGTATGCACACTTGAAGAAAGTAGATACCCCGCTCTTGTCGGTTGAGATGCAACGGACAACCGAGAACGTTTTAAAAACAATCCATGGCGCTAGAAGATTTAATAGGAAGGTTCCCGTACAGCTCTTGGTGGGGGTGGGGTGTTTTGTCATTTGAGGGCCAGGTTGAAACCCTGGAGAGGAGCTTGTGTCTGGTGATACAGCTCTTTGTGTCCAGGACTGACAGGAAAATGCAGGCATGAAAACAGCTCCGCCGTTTCCGCCAAATTTTTTATTCAAAATCGAGCGATTTGCGCCGGGAAAAAAATCTCTGCCGAAAAATTAAAAAAACGGAACCAAAATTATCTTTGCACGGCACAATGTTCATTTCGCGCCTTTTTGCTCTTCCGCCGTTGTCATTTCCAAGATGGCGTCCGCCGAGAAGGCATGTATCGAGTTGGCGAAACCAAAATGTAAAAAGAAGAAAAAGTACGTGAATCATTGGAGAAGTGACTGGCTGCAGAATGTAGTTTGTGGCCGAAGAATCTGCGATGTTATTTGGAAAATAGACAGAGTTTGAAGCTTTTTGTGAACTTTTGTCAAAAAGTCAGTTGGAAGGATGTGAAATGCTGTGAAATGAATACTGCCCCCCACCCCCACTCAACAAAACTTCTGACATTAGCTGAAAATCCGGGTGGAAGGACTTCTTGGCTGAAAAATTCTCCTCTTTTTTTTTGGAACAGTAGTTTTCATGCCTGAAAATGACCAATAGCTACTACAGCTCTTTGTGTCTGGGAGTGACAGGAAAATGACCAGTAGCTATTCTCTGTGGCAAAGACCTTGAGCGAAGCTTGTACAGCTAGGACCGGGTTGAAGCCATGGAGAGGAGCTTAGTGCCTGATGCTACAGCTCTTCATGTGGGGGTGACTGGAAGCTGATAAATTATGTTCTTTGAAGTGGTATAGGAGCTAGTACAGCCAAAGATATTCTAAAAGGGTAAGATGGATTACTTGAAAGCTCGGCGAACCGGGCTGATAGAGTTATCGTTAGTGCGGACGTGTACACTATTCACAGTGGAGGCTATCCAAAAACTCGGACTGGGACTTGAACGGAGAATTCAACTGGCCTATCGATGTGTAAAATATGTCACGTTTCAAAGGGACATAACCAGTGTTTCTGTCCTCACTACTCATATAGGGAAAAGAGACCGGATGTTTATCTTCCCCTGTACAGTCTTTGGTACAGCTCTTGGTGGGGGTGAGGGTTTTGTATTTTTAGTGGCAAAGTACCGGGCTGAAGTCCTGGAGAGAAACTCTTGCCTGGTACTACAGCTCTTTGTATGGGGGTAACAAGAAAATGAGCAGTAGCTATTCTCTGTGGCAAAGACCTTGAGCGAAGCTTGTACAGCTCAGTGGAAGCTGATCGGTTGCATCCAGTGGGAAGAGAGACCCATTTGAAACCCTGGATCCAACTCTGTGTCAAACCTCACCCTGAACACCCATGGAGAGGAGCTAGGGAATAGTAGAGCTGAATGTGTGTGTGTGTGGGGGGGTGTGTGACTGGAAGCTGATACAGTCAAACCTCTATTTTAAGACTTCCAAAATGTCCGGAAAAACAGGTCGTAAATTGGAGGGTTCGTATGACGGAGGTTTTCACTGGCAGCCGTAGAAAGAAAAAGTTCAGCACAGTTCATACTCTCTTCTTCATGTAGACATACAATAACATATTAAAACTGGATTTGGGTCTTTCCAACTCCATAGGATTGTGCAATCGATGTATTACAGTTTCACTTCACCGACTTCTGTTAATCACCTCCACTCTCGTCCAAAGTCAGTGGTTTTCTTTTTCAAAGTCGGTGGTTTTCGTGCTTTTCCTACGCTTTCCGCCATCTTTTCTACAACAAGGGAAGCGACTCCGCTTTCAGGCCCTTGACCGTGGTTGTTTCCCTTTGCTCAAAGTCTATGCAGACGACAACAACGGTCGTAAAAACCAACAAAATGGCGGTCGTAAGTCGCGTTTTAAAGGAAGTCGTTTAAGAGAGGTCGTTTACATAATAAAATGCATCCGTGCCAACAAATCCGGTCTCAAATGAGAGGTGGTCGCTTAACAGAGGGTCGTAAAATAGGGGGTTGTCTGTATGCGATTTTTCAGTGGCTGAGGATGCCCTGGAGTGAAGCTAGTGGCTGTTGTAGCCTCTCAGTGTGTGGAAGGGGACTCGTTTTTCTATGGCAAAAGAACTGAGTTGGTGCTCTGGAGCAAAGCTAGTAGCTATTGCGGGTGACTATGTGGGGAAGGGAAACCCATATTGGAGAGAAGCTAGTGTCTATTACAGCTCACAAGTGTCTGGGGTAAGTAAGTAGAAGCTGGTCAGTTATTTAAAGTAGCAAAGGACAAGCGAAACTAGCACTACTACTAGTGCATAGTAGAGAGAAAGGTGGCAGAGTGGTTAAGACGTTCGCCTGCCGAATGTAATGCGTGACTGCAACGTGAGTGACACAGGTTCGAATCCTGGCCTCGCCCTTTCTTTCTAGTTCGACAGGAAAATTGAACTCTACTAGTCCTTCGGATGGGGACTTAAAGCTCATCGTGCCGCATATAAAAATCCTACGGCAGTTGAAAGTCGGCAATAGCAGGGAGAAATCCTGCTGCCTGGTATGGCCAAATTGATAGCTAGGTTTTCCAAGTGTGCCCACACACCCTCCTCACCCTATGCACCCCCCCACCCCCCCAACAAAACCCCCCAAAAAATTGGGTAGGTCAGGTCTCCCAATCGTTCCACAAAACAAGGGGTCCCAGGAACTCCTTCACTTACAGTGTAGAGGGTCCTAGAGGCGGGATAGAGGGTCCCAGTTGCATAGCGAATGCTAAAACGATTTTCTTCTAGTGCATCCCTGGGACACCCTGCACATTCTTTTAGAGGGTCCTGTAAAATTTTAGTGCTTCATAGACCCCTAAATGGGGGTCCCTGGGAGCCCTGGTAGGTGCTGCCCTTGTGGCAACGCGCTCTCCGGGGGAGAGCAGCCAGAATTTCACAGAGATAAGTCTTGGTAACTAGAATATACCAAATACCAGTACCAAATAGTGCTCAATGACTATGAGTGGGAATGGAGGGGGCTGTGAGCTGATCTCTTGTCAGTGGCTAAGGACCCACTTGAAGCCCTGGGGCGAAGCTTAGCGCATTGTCTACATCAATGTGTGTGAGAAAGTTGAAATATCAACTGATCAGTTATTTTCTGTGCTAAAGGACCCAGTTGAATCCCTTGAGGAAAGCTAGTGGCTCATACAACAGCTTTTTGTTTGTGGCTCAAGCCACAAACCTATGACTCACTTTGTCGGTCGGTCTGTCGTTCCAAAATTGTCGCACATATTGACAAAATTGTCGCACATATTGTAAAAGAGAAAAAAAATACTTGGGCATAAAGTAACATTTCAGTTGTCATATCTACAGTCCTAAGGTATGGAAATAATTGTATACTGAACAGAGCACATGAATCTTCATTTTAAAGCGTACAAAATAATAAACATATATACGTAATACAGACACTGCAACAGACACGACGAGTATGCGGTGCTTCTTTCGATGAGTATAAGTAGGATAAATAGTTTTAAATGTTTTCCAAAAGATATAAAAAGTTACGAAATAGTGCAGAGATAACATTCTGGTTTACAGATTAAAATTATTGAAAAGCCAGGGGAGGCGACTCAGTGTATGTAATGATTGGAGTGGTAAAAATAGACCGCTGCCACAAACGATTGCGAATCCGCGCTTGTTTGTTGTTATTGTCGCCTGTCTGTCGTTTCCGACAATGCCTGCCAGAAAGCAGAGGGGGCAGATACTATTCTGGCGGGCTGAGCGAGAATTAGTTTACAGTGGAGATACCTTGCCCAGGGTACATCCCCACTCACATACAACTATCCCTGTGGAGATACCGGTTTTTTTAGGTTGTTTTTTTTTTTCTATAAGTAATTCCCCCACCTTCTGGAAGTTCTGTGCTTGTAACTTCCTGTGATCTGTCACTCTCTTTGATTCTGCCTTTTCCCTTCGCTCACTTTTATGTTCTATCTTTCTGCCTTACTGGTCCATTCTCCTGCCTTTTTTTCAAAAAAGATTCTTACAAAGATTTTCTCCAACCGAAGACGGACATGCTGGGCCTAGTTATTTCCTAGTTAGGGCGCATTACGTCAGCATGACGCATCTGCACTCGTTATGACAGGAAACTGTCTGAGCAATCGATGAAGAAGAAGTACAACAGCTCATTGTGTTGGAGAGGGGAACTTTCAGTGGACCAGCCAGGCTCCCAGGGACCCCTATTTTGGGGTCCATGAAGTACTATAAATACTAAATGACCCTCTAAAAGAATGTGCAATTGTTCAGACAACTGATCGCTTCTCAGCCTTTTAGCTAAGACAGTGATTCAGGAACATAAATTTTTGTTTATACCTGGTTGGTGGTTGGTTTGTTCAGCCCGTCGTACATGGCGAAAGCCGATACGCGACGTTAAACTGAACTTCCATCCAAAAGAATGTGCAGGGGGTCGGTCCCAGGGATGCATTATACAAAATGGGCAAAATAACAAACTAGTCTTTGCATTCCAAATTTGACCTATCAAGGAACTTTCAACATCCATTGTTTTCACTACTGGGCCTAATTCATTGACCTAATTTTCCCAATGTTTTCAGTCTCTTCTCTCTCCCTGACTGTCATAGACCTATGTGTGTGTGTGCATGTGCGTGCATGCATTAATGTAAGCACACATTGATATTCTGAAAACTTCTGTCAAATACTCATCAGGTGCACTCGAAATATTCTTTTTAAGCATTCACAATGTCATTGGGACCCTCTGTCCCTCCTCTAAGACCCTCTATACCATAAGTGAAGGAGTCCCTGGGACCCCTTGTTTGGAGAAAAAGTAGATCAGCACAAAGAATGAAATAGTGAGGCCAAGAGAGGAGATGACGAAATGAATGCTAGGTGAATGGTATCGTAATCAACTTTGGTGGAGGGGAGTTAATTAGAAAAAGAGAGTAATTACCCTTTGTTAGATCAGCACAATTTATATAACCTTTTTTTTTTTGGGGGGGGGAACACGAACATTACTCAAAGTTAACGTTAACTGGTTTTGTTTCTGAGGTTCACAAATAAAGACATTGGACACAGAAAAGTTTTATTAAAGCAAACTATATATATATATATATATATGTCCTCTGTATATATCGCTAAGTAGCGATTTTGCCACATTAAAAATGAATGTGTGCAGTAAACCTGCAGCTTATGCGCAACTAATAGGCGTGAAGGGGTCAATAGATTATTTGCTGCTAGTTAATTTAACAGCACATCTCTTAATATAATGTGCTCATAATTTTTATTTTACTTGTACAGAATCTCTCAGGAGAGGAATTCAATTGATCACATTTTATTCAGATGTTTTTGGTTTTGTTTGTTTTCATTTTGGCTGCTGGTGATGTGTCTTTGATGAAAGCATGTGTTCATTTGTATTAATGACAGTGGTCGTGTGTATTTATGAAGGTTATGGGTGATGTTGATGAGCAAAAGTGGTACAACAACCCCACGTCCTTCCCCTAATTTCAGCACAAACAAATCAAGGTTGAAATATGTACAAATGTGAGTGAGAAAGTGAATGATTCGTGCACTTTGATTTGATTCTTTTCAAGATAAATTGCTGTCCAACTACCAGTATAAATTATTAAAGGACGAATGGGAGAGAGTTGTTATGGCAAGATGTGTAAAAGACTGTTTTGAATCAGCTTTGTGATCAAATGCACAGATTTTTGTTTTAATAAACGAAACAAAAACACTTCAGTTTTGTGTGAAAGGTATTTTCATTTTTATCTTTTTGTGCTTGGCATGCGTATTTGCAAATATATGTACATTATGTTGTTTTAAATACATTTTTTTTAATGAAGTGTTTGATATTCTGCCTGTGACAAAGTGGATGGCTATGTCTCTTTTATCAAACCAATGCCATATCGTCGCTGTCTGACGCTAACCGTGTATCTACAAAATTTGACAAAAATATATTTTTTACTGAAACTCCTTCCAGTGACCTCACGCAGGTCTTTTATATATATCTTGTGTCTGCGACCAATGAAAATGCTCAAATTTGTCACATGATACCACGGAAATAATCGTGTATGTGGCGGGTTGTTGCTGGTTTTGACGCGATAAGCGTGTAACTGGTCATGCTAATCGTATAACTGCTGGCAGCTGTCATATCTCCCATTGTGAAAACAATGCACTAACTTTGTGACTAACCGTGTAACTGAATTATCACGGGTGTTCATGCAACTTTTATTGTGTCACATGTTTACTCATCGGTAAAGAAGAAGGGTCAAGCGTATATCAAATGGGGATTGACTTTGTAGCAGGCGATTTAAATCAGCCTTAGATGTGAACAAAGCCTAGGGACCAGATAAGGTCCCAGCCAGAGTACTAAAAGAATTACATACAGAACTAGCACTTCCTTTAACAATTTTGTTCAATAAAAGTTTAGAATCAGGGGAACTCCCAGTAGATTGGAAAATGGCAGAGGTTATAGCCATTTATAAAAAAGGAACAAGAACAGATCCGGGAAATTACAGGCCTGTGAGCCTCACATGTATAATATGTAAAATTTTAGAACAGTTTGTTCGGGACGCAATTGTTAAACACATGACTGATTTTGATCTGTATACAGACTGCCAACATGGATTCAGGGCAGGGCTATTAGATGTGATGGACGATTTTACTAAACTGTTGGAAGACAAGGAGGCTTTCGATATTGTATATTTAGATTTTAGGAAGGCCTTTGATTCTGTGCCGCACGAAAGACTTCTCCTAAAACTACAGGCATATGGCATAACTGGGAACATACTATGGTGGGTAAGACATTTCCTAAAAGACAGATCACAGAAGGTGCGGGTTGGGGCAAAACTATCATCTAACATTGACGTTTTAAGTGGCATTCCCCAGGGTAGTATCCTGGGGCCAATACTTTTTACAATTTTTATCAATGATCTCCCGGGGGAAATACAAAGTGTCTGTAAGATATTCGCAGACGATACCAAACTTTACAACTGTTCTAAACATTCAGACATAATACAAAATGACATAGATAAACTTATAGAATGGTCAGAAAAGTGGAATCTATTTTAATGCAGGAAAGTGCAAAGTCATGCATGTGGGCTATGACAATCAAAATGAAACTTATGAAATTTCCCACGGTTCAGCTAAATATGTTTTGGAAACCTATTCAGATGAAAAAGACTTAGGAGTCATATTTGATTCTAAACTCAAATTTGATAAACACATTACAACAGCAGTAAACAAGGCCAATAGAATATTGGGTTTAATTTGAAGAAGTTTTATGGAATTAAATACAGAAGTTTTTTTGAACCTATATAAAAGTTTAGTAAGACCTCATCTTGAGTATGGAAATCTAATTTGGAACCCTTTTCTTAAAAGACAATCTACACAAATTGAAAGGGTACAAAGGCGAGTAACCAAATTAATAAAATCAATAAAAAAAAATTGGAATATGGGGACAGACTTCATAAGTTAAGTTTACCATCCTTAAAATTTAGAAGATTATGGAGAGATTTGATACCATCTCAGTAGTTAGCCCTCCCTAGTCATGTCTATTAGGTTTTGAAATTAAAATTTCAGAACATTATTATTTTGTTCATTTTACATATTTTACTATTTCTGGTTTAGCTTTGTGCTGGTTTGCTTTTATTGTGGATTTTCGATTTGATGCAAAGAGGACACCATTCTCTTGTAGAATGTCTTTTTTGCTCAGTCACTTTGACAGTCACTGGACAGTCACTTTGCAGGCCAATCATGCAAACTGATGAGATCTTCTCAAGATCGAAACGGCTGTCTTTGCATTTGGCACTGTCCCTCCCCCATTGGGAGAAAAAGTAAATCAGCACAATTTATATCTTTTTTTGTTTTGTTTTTGAACACGAACATTACTCTAAGTTAACATTAACTGGTTTTGTTTCTGAGGTTCACAAATAAAGACATTGGACATATATATATATATGTTAAAATCAAAGTTATTGAGTTTCTTTCATAGGTTCACAAACTTAAATATTGGACACAAAAAAAGTTTTATTAAAGCAAACTATGTATGTAAGAGGAAAGTTTAATGGTGTGGTTGTTTTTTCTTCTTCAATTCTTGTACGTTTATATATATATATATATATAGTAAAATAATCAATTAAAACAAGGAGCGGAAGTTTTGGAAATTTTATTTTTATTTTCCTCCGAATTTTCGCGGACTATGCGTCCGCTTCCTCAGGGAGTATACTGCAACAACAATGACATTTTGACCCAAATTAAACATATTACTTACACACACTCACACACACACACACCCAACACCACCACACACACACACCCTGCCACACACACACACATGCGCGCGCGCTCACAAATAAAGACATTGGACACAGAAAAGTTTGATTAAAGCAAACTATTCTGCATTTCAAATGCACTAACTTTTCAGAGTAGGGGTACGGAGCTGGCTATTCACTGAGATTTCCCTTTCATAATATATATATATATATATATATATATAGCATGAAAGAAAAATCTCAGTGAATAGCCAGCTCCGTACCCCTACTTATATAGCGATTATTCTCCTTACGGGGCTCTAAACGCTTCACAAAAAAAGTAAAAAATCTGAGCAGAAACAACAACAAAACAACGCACTTATCATAAGGAACAACCCATGTTTGTTTGTTTTTTTAAAGAGAACATAAACACATATTCAGCAATTCTATTAATTTATTTCAAACTACAAGTCACTGTGCTTTTGCTCTTTGTCCCTGGACGAAATTGCATGTCATGCCTGGACGAAATTGCATGGGGTATGGACGAAATTGTCACAAGACACATGACTTTGTTTGCAGCCATTTTCTGGTGAATATTCATGAGAAAACTGTAAACAGTTTCATTAAACCGCTTTCTGATTGAAAACACTGCATCTACAAGCCAGAATCACGATAACTGTCTAAACTGGCCGAATATGTAACAGTCTACCCTACCTATCATGTCATAATGATTTTGACGTCACATGGCGACGACGCAGACGGCTAAAGAAGCGTAGTTGCGTTCTTTGCCGTTGAACCGCGTCTTATCAGCGGACATAATTTTCACGTGGACCAGAACATGGTGTAAGCGTCTGCTTCATGGATGCTTGGACCTTCCAGCTGAACACAAGCGGATCTAATCTATCGGCTAGAATCTTTTCTCTGCTGGCGTTCCTTCTGACGACTGTGCCCTACAGTGGTCACGCCCAAACAACTCGGACATGTTTCAACGACGCTCTACTCTCCATTTGCCCGTTCCCTGTCTTCATAAAACCTGGACAAGAGACACAATTGAACATTACATGCAAATATGAGGGTTTTGAGCCAGAAAAAGCGTGTAAAATAAAGATAGGGGTTGTCTTTCAGAATAGAACTCAATATCGTTTAAATGGGACAGCGTATCTTTGGCCCTATATACGACCCCATCCTGACTTCACTCCTCTTTGGCAAGCGGATGTATTCACACCAAGCAGTAACAAGTCAATTTCAAACGTTTCATCTGTCCTGACGCTCACACTGGACCCCGTCACAATGTCTGACCTGAGACTAGAATGGTACTGTGAAGTATGGTATGGCCAAACTGTGCCAGACAAGTGCCTGCCGAGTCGTACTGATTCTTATCTGAATACAACGCATATTGTTGTACTGCCGTACCCTATCAAACTAACACTTCACGTTTCTAGCCTGGTGGAAGGCACTTACAATGCTTCAGAGACGGTGGCCTTAGAATGCCGTGGCCTTTCATCCATGGAAAACAGCAGCGCGATGAACCTCACCTTCACTTTACAGACCCGGAGCAAAGGTCATTGGGTTGATGTACCGCTGAGCAGCAAAGACCAAGTGATAGGTGAAGATGTCCAGGGAACAGGTGAACATGAATCCTTTAACTACCGATCGCACACCTTCAAAGTGAACACGGACTCCATCCAGGGCTGCAGGGGACGTTATCGTTGTTTGCAGTCCTACAAAGACATGAGCTTTGAAAAAGAGGCCAGCGAGGAGATTGAGCTCCAAGTGACTCCCTGCGATGGCAGCTGTGTGCCCAGCGGATTTGAGGCAATCTGTGAAGAGATCTGGAAGAAGACCCGAAGTAGTAGTACTACTACAACCGAACAAAATAACGGGTCAACCGACAAAAATAACACAGTCACGACGAACCAACGACAATCTTCCAGCTTTATCCAGACCAAGATGTTGTTCCTGAGCATCGTGGGAGCTGTTGCCACCTGCGCCTTGCTGGTGAGTGCTGCAGTCCTGCTGAAACGCCACCGCCAGAAGAAGAACAGAGGGCACAGACGACCTAGCGGGCCGAGGATCATCATGATGCCGGGTCCCGCTGGTGTCGTTGCGGGTCATCCTTTATCTCGCCCTTCTTTCAGTGATGTCAGCTGGCATCAACCTTCTGAGTTTTCGTCGTCCTACGTGTCACACTCCCAACCGAGTCGCAGCAGGTCTTACACTCCGGGGATGTCGTACGCTGACCACAGATCCCAATTCAGCGACACCTCATCCGCGGCTTCATCTGCTTACTCTTCATCCGTTTACTAGTAAACAAACTCCACTAAAAGAAACTGTCACAACTAAGCACCTTGTTTAATTAAAAGCGTCGTTAGAAACTATTTGCTGCAGTCTTTCTCGGCCTGCTGTCATGAGTGTAGCTTAACCCCTTCACTGCCGAGGGATAACGCAGTTCTTGTATTGCTGTGTGCCAAGCCAAATTTGGCCTTCAGACGGGCTGCTTCACCGATCTGTCCTCTGCTGGTCCTCCTGTTGATGTCACCAGTAAAAAAAAAAAATGTAGAAAGGGAAAGAACTGTAGATTTAAGGTGTTTTTATTTTTAAGAATATAGAACAGATTAAAGGGATTTTCCCCATTTAACTCGCTAGAAATTCGATGACAAAAACACCCTGTGGAAGACAGTTATAGGCGTACAGCATAGGCCTAGTGCAAACAGCAGCCCCGCAGTAGACACGGTTATAGGTGTACAGCATAGTGCAAACAGCAGCCCCGCAGTAGACACGGTTATAGGCGTACAGCATAGTGCAAACAGCCCCGTAGTAGACACGGTTATAGGCGTACAGCATAGTGCAAACAGCCCCGTAGTAGACACGGTTATAGGCGTACAGCATAGTGCAAACAGCTCCGTAGTAGACACGGTTATAGGCGTACAGCATAGTGCAAACAGCCCCGTAGTAGACACGGTTATAGGCGTACAGCATAGTGCAAACAGCCCCGTAGTAGACACGGTTATAGGCGTACAGCATAGTGCAAACAGCCCCGTAGTAGACACGGTTATAGGCGTACAGCATAGTGCAAACAGCCCCGTAGTAGACACGGTTATAGGCGTACAGCATAGTGCAAACAGCCCCGTAGTAGACACGGTTATAGGCGTACAGCATAGTGCAAACAGCCCCGTAGTAGACACGGTTATAGGCGTACAGCATAGTGCAAACAGCCCCGTAGTAGACACGGTTATAGGCGTACAGCATAGTGCAAACAGCCCTGTAGTAGACACGGTTATAGGCGTACAGCATAGTGCAAACAGCCCCGTAGTAGACACGGTTATAGGCGTACAGCATAGTGCAAACAGCCCCGTAGTAGACACGGTTATAGGCGTACAGCATAGTGCAAACAGCCCCGTAGTAGACACGGTTATAGGCGTACAGCATAGTGCAAACAGCCCCGTAGTAGACACGGTTATAGGCGTACAGCATAGTGCAAACAGCCCCGTAGTAGACACGGTTATAGGCGTACAGCATAGTGCAAACAGCCCCGTAGTAGACACGGTTATAGGCGTACAGCATAGTGCAAACAGCCCCGTAGTAGACACGGTTATAGGCGTACAGCATAGTGCAAACAGCCCCGTAGTAGACACGGTTATAGGCGTACAGCATAGTCCAAACAGCTCCGTAGTAGACACGGTTATAGGCGTACAGCATAGTGCAAACAGCCCCGTAGTAGACACGGTTATAGGCGTACAGCATAGTGCAAACAGCCCCGTAGTAGACACGGTTATAGGCGTACAGCATAGTGCAAACAGCCCCGTAGTAGACACGGTTATAGGCGTACAGCATAGTGCAAACAGCCCCGTAGTAGACACGGTTATAGGCGTACAGCATAGTGCAAACAGCCCCGTAGTAGACACGGTTATAGGCGTACAGCATAGTGCAAACAGCTCCGTAGTAGACACGGTTATAGGCGTACAGCATAGTGCAAACAGCCCCGCAGTAGACACGGTTATAGGCGTACAGCATAGTGCACACAGCCCCGTAGTAGACACGGAGCAGGCAGTGAAGGTGTTGAACAATCCGGGATGTAAAATGCAAAATAATCTAAACTGCCAATCAGATTGGTAGTTTTGTCTAATTAATTTTTTACATTTTACATCCCGGATTAGTTGTCTTAGCCGCAGTCATGACTGCAGGGCCTTGTCCCTGCGCCTAAATTGAACGGGCCAATTGAACAGTCAAAGCTTGTTTTAAACAGTGCTCTTCATGGCGGCGTTTGGGACCTTAACATTCCTACCCGTTATGTAAACCAACACACCAGAACTTTTTAATATTCATCACGACGCTTATAACTGCTTATTAACAGGAATTATCGAAGAAGCTTTTGAAGATAATTAGTGAACTCTGTGAGCTTAAGTTTGACGCTTCAGGACAGCCTAGGCTTCTGATTCTTAACTGACATTTTTATTTAGCAAGACAGGTCATGCTTAGCTCTGCGTAATTATTCCAGTCTGTTTACAGACATTTGCGAAAAGCAGGCCCTACCCAAATAAATCACAGACAAAATTAACACTTAGATCAGCAGTTTGTGTGTGTGTGTGTTTGCGTGTGTCACAGTTATTACCACGGGAAGCGAGAGATTCTAATGTTTGTTTTTCAGCAGCACAACAAGAGGTGACTTCAACTACTGACAAGCCACCAATGACATTTCACTTTGGAGACACCGTTTTGACGCAAAACTACAAGCCGTTTCGTTATGTGTTCATTGAACATGATCGAGTTTGATGTAAGCAACGTGGATGAGGCGGAATGTGACATCGAATTAGAGCCAGGACCCCCTACATGAGAAAGACCCAGTCCATTACCACAGGGAGAGTTGGAGGACGTGAGACAGCACATCCAAGATTTGCTAGATGTAAATTTATAATTGTGCTATGAGCTGAGGGTTATGCTACAGTTTGTCACGTGATTGTCACGTGGAATGAAACCGGAACCTCTTTTAACCGAATCTGCGCAAATGTGAGTGAATGGCACACAGCCACCAAAGACAATGTGTGTGTGTGTGTGGGGGGGGGGGGGGGGGGGGGGGGGGGGGGGGGGGGGCCTCTGTGTGTGTGTGTGTGTAGCTTTGAATAATCAAGAAATATGAAAACATAATTTAATATTCTATCAAGAAGATTTTTGTTCACTTGCTAAATGTGACGTGTGTTCAGCTTCAGTACACAAATTGTTATAGGCAATTTTCTTTTTGTCTCCTTCAGTACTTTGCCTTCTGAACGTTCTGGGATATCAACTTCCTCAAATTCATCATTCTCTTTAAATCCGAGCCTTTTCCTTTAGTCACTGTCATCGACAGTTTTTTTCCCTCTGAATTATTATAAACTCATTCCCAGTATTTTCCACCCAAGAAATCAGGCAAACAACAACAAAAGTTCTCCTTTGAGCACCCCCAAAACTGGAATGTTGACCAAGCACACAGAGACGGGAAACTGAAGGCATATGCATACTATGATCATAGTCATGGCCTGGGAACACAAAAGAAGAAAGTATTAATTTAAAGAAAATCCACATAATGGTGGAGATAATCTGGATTTTAAAAAAAATCAGATACAGGGTTTTATCACGTTTTCATCAATTTCATGCCATTTCACAAAATTCTGATTTCAGATACAGGATTTTGTCACATTTGCATCAGTCCTTTGTGCTATTTCACAAAAATTCTGTTAAAGTTATGAGCAAATTTGTATGACATTTTCTACACACAACGAAAAAAGGTGTGGTCGTAGAGATAAAGCCATTGTAATTTGATAGTGAAGTAAGGGAAAGTAGCTCTCTAAAATTAGCTTCCTTCGCCAAAGTTATTTTCGGCACCAATTCGCCTAGCAAAGCATAAGCAACAGCCACATTGAGACAGACCGTCTTCATCGTGAATAGAGTCTAGTATAGTCACAGAGGGCAGTGGACAGACCCAGGTTCATCCTTGTAATTTGAGTTTTGACAAGCCAGATTTCATTGGCATATATGTAGGTGGGTAATGTGAGAGAGTGGGGCTGAACGTAGTGAGCGGTCTAGGTGGAGTTATTGTCTCGACCCTTGACAGCAGGTGGTGCTCCATTTATAGGCCGTTTGTTGCACTGTCAAACTTGCACTCTCTCTCTCTCTCTCTCCCTCCAGAGGGCTGGATGTAAAAAAGCATGTTATTGCTTACTCTATTACCCTCTATAAATAAAATTCATTCAATTCAATTCTCTCTCTCTCTCTCTCTCTCTCTCTCTCTCTCTCTCTCTCCAGCGCGCACCAAAAATAGATTTCAACTATTATTTGACAAAGTAAAGTATACTATAACACAAGCTGGTAGAGTGATCTCCAATGGAGCGGCCAGAAGCATTCATTACTGTTTGAAACATTTCCATTTAATAAAAAGCTTGTATGACTTGATGTGACGTAAGTGTCCCGCGCGACCCCTCTTTCTTTATCTACACCCCCCCCCCCCCTCTCCTTTTCTTTTCTCTGTCCGGCCGCCACGTTAATTGCCACCCACCATCTAAAGAATGCTGATTAAGGGATTGGCCCCGGAGAAGTACAACCTCAAGCTTGCCCAAAGTCTCAGGGGTGTGGCTTATGAGGTATACAGTAAACTTCCGTCAAGCCAAATTACCGACTACCCAGCTTTGAAAGAAGCCCTGCTCAACAGATACCAGTTGACAGCGGACGCCTACCGGAAAAAGTTCCGGTCAACCAGAAAAGGTAGGGGAGAGTCCTATGCCCAATTTTCAGATAGACTGGGGAACTATCTGACTAAATGGGTGTCCCTTTCTGCCAAAACTGAGTCCTATGAGGATCTCCGGGAACTGATGGTTGGCGAGCAACTGCGCGAAACCATGTCCCCAGAGTTACGCACCTTTACTGCCGAACAAGGTGCCACAACTCTGGCTGATCTCATCCAGCTAAGTGATAGGTACACTCTAGCCCATGATGAACCTAGCGCCCCTAAAAAGCCAAAACTACAACAAGTTGTTGGGTCCACTGCTTCACAGCAGAGCAGGTTTAACCCCAACTCCAACAGTGGGTCCCACGGTTCTACCCATGAACGACAACCACTGGGGCAACCCTTATTCTGCTCATACTGCAAGTCGAACACCCACAATCGGGATGACTGCAGGAAACTTGCTTACAAGCGGCAAAATGTTGCAACTATGCAAGTCGTCTCGACTTCGCAGAATTGCACAAACCCCTCCCCAATCCAGTGTCCAGGCACACCGTCAGTCGTTGGACAGGCGACTGTCAACAACATCCCTGTTCAGTGTCTCTATGACACTGGACTGTCATGCGACGCCATCGTCTGCGGATCCCTAGTCCCCGCGTCAGCATACACGGGAGACTTCATCTCTCTGCAAGGCCCTGATGCTGCAATCCCCCCATCCACTTTGCCAGTCGCCATAATCAATGTCGACACCAGATATGTTAAGGGACCCATCAAGGCAGTGCTCATGGACAGTCCTGTCTATGACCTCATACTTGGATCACAGTATGTGTTTTTAGGGCACCCCTCTCAACCTGCCCTAGTTTCAGCAGCATTCCCTTCTCCCCAAACCACAAACCAACTCCCTCCCTCCTTCCCAAAGAGCAAATCTCCCTCAGCAGGGAAGAAACCTCTCAACGCGGCAAACCAAATTGCCGCGCGAGCCAATCCAGATTGTCCCAAGTCCCCAAGTCCGCCACAACTTGGAAAATCCTTCCCAAGGAATGTCCGCCTAACGACCCAAGACCACTCGCCACAGGTACCTCAGGTGAAAGGCAGCACTGTACCCGCAAACACCCACCGAAGGTACTATCGGGACAGGCCGCCACACATCCAGCCCTCACCTACCCCTCCCTTTCAGCGAGTGGCAGTCGACTTGGTCGGGCCTCTACCTAAACGGAAGAAGAAATTCCGGTACATAGTCACCGTGGTCGACATATGTACCATGCAGTGCGATGCCGCCCCAATCTCCTCACTTGATGCTAGCCAGATAGCCGCGGCACTCAAAGCCATTTTCGCCCGAATCGGCCTACCAAACCACATCATCAGCAATGATGAATCCAGGCTAAAGGGGAAACTCAGGCAAGAGGTGTTTGCTATTCTGCAATCAACCTTGGGACAACTCAACACAGGATTGCCGCACCAACCTCAGTCGGAATCCATTCCACTGATCTCTAACCCACCTGCTCCTTTGAACTCTGTGTTGCGACCAGATGTTCCACCATTCCAGCCGACCCAGTCTCCCCACTAATTTGTCCCTGTCACCCAAGTCGAAAGTGGAGTCGGCGTTCCACAGGAAGATTCCGGTACCAGAATCTTTTCTTCGGGGGGCCTCTGTGACGTAAGTGTCCCGCGCGACCCCTCTTTCTTTATCTACACCCCCCCCCCCTCTCCTTTTCTTTTCTCTGTCCGGCCGCCACGTTAATTGCCACCCACCATCTAAAGAATGCCGATTAAGGGATTGGTCCCTTTCAAGTTAGATTTGTCTCCCCGGTCAGCACGTACCACCTACCGAGGTTATCTCCCTTCACCCCCCCCCCCCCCCTCTTATCTACCGTCTCATCACGAGATAGTGATATCAACAGTCGGCTGCCTTTGTAAGACACCGCGTCCTTACCCATTACAAGAAAGTGACAACCACGGTTATCTCCCTTTGAAGACGGTTTCCGAGCACGAGAAATTTGAATGTCGGCACATGATAAGGATGTAATAGGCGCGTGATTGTTCGGTACATTTAGAACAGCATCTTGTGACGTGTCGACTGCTATAAACCAATAGCAGGCTTTCATTGTTCATTGTTTGTTTGTTGTTTTGTCTTTCCAGGTGTTGGATGGAGAATGATGTTGTCTTGATCACCTTTTATGTTTTACTGATCTCAGTTTGTTAACTGAAATTCAGTTTATTTATTAACTACATGTAGTGCTATTGTACAAGGGAAGCCTTCAAGCCGGTTGGGATTCACTAATTCCCTGCCGACTGAAGCCCCTTGTCTCTAAGCCATAGAGACCTACATCCACCTTCTCCTGTGATTATCAGCAGGGCATCGTGGGCCGGAAGATCATCCCGGACTCCACCACGCACCAAGACGGGACTGTCGCCAAGACGACCCGCACTCAGAATCCGCGAGGAGACCACGCTTGAACCGTGCCATCCCGCGAAGCCGTAACCGGAACGACTGGGAGCTACTCTCATCTGACGAGCAAGCCCAGCCACACCAGCACTCGCCGATCACTACGGAAGAACTTGCAAACAGCTAAGTCCACCGGACTGCGCCAATCATTTGAACTTTCCTACGGACATTGAAGATAATTAGTAACCCTTCCGGCATGGGGCGAACCTTATAGAAAGACGAAAGTCTTGTAAATCCTATTGTTTTTTTATCCATATTTTGTTTTGGCGCCATTGAGCTGCTTTATTATTATTGTTGCATAATCTTATGCAGATTTTGGGAGTAAATAAAATACAAGTGTCAAATAATCCTGAACCCTTTGGTCAGACTGATGAGAGTGGGAGTCTTGTAATTTCATGTAAAACCCTACTTCTCTCTGTCTGCCATTTAGAGCAATTCAACCACTTGTATTTCTTACAACCATCTGACGAGCCAGAACCCGGGCACAAATATAAATTTATTAGATGAAAAGGGGCCGGGAAAGTTGCTCATCTCCCATACCCTAGAGAAGTGGGCTAAAGGCAAATTTTCTAAAGTCTTCCCTAGGGACTTAGCCTTTTAACCCATTACCTCGTCACACTTGAATCCTTGCGAAACCAAGCAATCTTGCATGACCTAATTTTCTCAACATTAATTTTTGTGGGTTTTTTTTTGTGGGGGGGTATGTCTAGTCACAGAGACTTACTTATCTCTGTGAAATTTGGGTTATTCTCACCTGGAGAGCGCTTTGTCGTGGGAACCCATTTAACGAGCTAATCTTGAATTATCTCCTTGTTTTTACTCTACATGTTGACAGGAGGTGGCAACATTATTAAGGCCCCTTGGCATTTATTGGGTATATACCTAATAGATGTACTCTATCTTTTGCTATTTTTATCTTTTTCGTACTATACCTCTAAAGTGCAGCAGAACCTTCAGCGTGTTGAAGTTGGCTGCCTAAGGAGAAGAAGAAGAAGAGACCACTTCGTGAAAATTAGACTTGATTACCTCGACATACTTCGTCCGAAAACCATAGCAACCATGGTGTTGAAGCTATAAAAACCGCAGGATGCAAGTCAGCGACTTGCAAACATTTTTTTTAATAGAAAAATGAGGGGTGGCCAGTGGCCACAAACTGATAGAAGTTGCAAATTGTGACGTAAAAATAAAATTGTAAATGACATCAATTTTAGAATGACGCACAGTGTTCTAAGTGCTGTCTACTCAAACACACGAGGCGCGAGAGCTGGGGTAGGGGATCTACCTGATGGTATAGTAACTTCCCTTGTTTGACAGATTGAATTAGGCAAGATGACTCACACACACCATGAAATCACTCCCCTTAATTATTTCCGAACAATTCCTATTGAAATTGAGCTTTCTTCCTTGTGGATGTTTGTATCAAGGTGGTGTTTCTTTGCATCTCATTTCAAAGGGCATATAGTAATATACTACAGTTAAGTTGAATAGTCTAAATTAAGGCAGCGACAGACTATGTGGCTGCCTCATGTGATTCGATCAGGTCATGACGTTTCACCTCATTTGCATACCATCTAACTCGATCAGTCGGGCCCAGTCAGGTGACAGGGCCGAATAGGGCGGGTTCTAAATTTCACTGATCGAGTCAGATGACTTGTGACGTCTTCTGTGCGGGAAACAAAATTTGATATACGTCACGACGTGATTGCGTCATATGAGGCAGTCACATAGTCTGTCGCCGGTGTGGCGGTGTATTTTTACCTCTATGAGATTTTTACCTCTAGCCGCGTAGCCAATCAGAATCGTTTGTTTGTCCGCCATTGTGAATCATTACGAAACTAAGTGCATGGCTTTGTACATCGATTTCTCTGCAAATATGTAGATTTACACTCTCCTGCTCTATTTCTTGGTTCTTTCCGTTGTTTCAACTTGGTTAGGGATAGGGTTAGGGTTAGTAGTAATCACGTGATATAAGTAACTGTTCTAATGCGCATAGGTAAATATTTCATACGACTACTTATTTATCGTGACACCGGCTTTAGACCTACTGCATAATGAAATCCTTATGCATCCATTTCAAACACACAGAGAGAGGGAGATAACACACACACACGCGCACACACACACACACACAGATAGAGAGGGAGAGAACACACACACATCACAAATAGCTCTTACATTTTCTTCCCACTTGTCTTTATTTTTCAACATAAACAAAAAATATTAAAAAAATATCTATATATTCTGCATCTTCACATGAAAAATATACAAAGCAAAAATGATGAATATATATTTGATCACAATTTCACATGCACAACATATTTCAATTTGCACACGATGAATATAATAATACTTGATAATCACAACATATTTCAATTTGCACACAATGAATACAATAATACTTGATGATCACAACATATTTCAATTTGCGCACAATGAATATATACTTGAACACAATATATTTCAATTTGCAAACTTCAGCTATCTCTTTGAGTTTGAGTACAAAGAATATCATTAATAAGCGATTTATATTTTTCAAAAATCACAATGCAACATTTTTGTCGCTTTTTAATGTAATTTGGA
Source organism: Phymorhynchus buccinoides (assembly GCA_017654935.2). Classification (NCBI taxonomy): domain Eukaryota; kingdom Metazoa; phylum Mollusca; class Gastropoda; order Neogastropoda; family Raphitomidae; genus Phymorhynchus; species Phymorhynchus buccinoides. Next base: position 21,387,241 of record CM065685.1, read on the forward strand.
CTGAAAATATAACAAGGTCAACTGTGAATCAGAATAATTATATTGAAAAAATATTCAAGCACCATAACATGAAATAATATGAAACAACAAAAAGAATCTGCTTTTTATGTGTAATATTGATAATGTTTAAAGTGTGTGTGTGTGAGCGAGTGTGTGTGTGTGTGTGAGTGAGTGTGTGTGTGTGAGTGAGTGTGTGTGTGAGTGAGTGTGTGTGTGTGTGAGTGAGTGTGAGTGTGTGTGTGTGTGAGTGAGTGTGTGTGAGTGTGAGAGTGAGTGTGTGTGAGAGTGTGCGTGAGTGAGTGTGTGAGTGAGTGTGTGTGTGTGTGTGAGTGAGTGAGTGTGAGTGAGTGTGTGAGTGAGTGAGTGTGTGTGTGTGTGTGCGTGTGATTGAGTGTGTGTGTGTGTGCGTGCGTGAGTGTGTGTGTGTGTGTGAGTGAGTGTGTGTGTGTGTGTGTGTGTGTGCGTGCGTGCGTGAGTGTGTGAGTGTGTGTGTGTGTCTTTTATGTATGGTAGCAAAAAACAACAACAAAACAATTGAAAGAAAACAAAAAGAAACAAACGTTTAATAAGTACAAATTATCTTTGGTACAAAGGGCACACACTTGATCACAGATAAGGAATTACAACAACAACCACAAAAAAAGGTTCTCCAAGAGTTAAAAATAAACAACAATAATATCAATACCAACACAAACAACTGTCCCAAGCAAGGATAAAGTGATTGCACTAATATCAAGAAGAGACAAAATAATAGAATAAGAATAAACGTTATTGGCACTATCCAGAGGTTAAGTCAGCAAAAGAGTGAAACACAAGTATCGAAGGACTTTTTTTTTTCAAGCACAGTCAAATGATATATCACAATAGGGTAACAACATAACATAGAATGAAACTACATATACATGCAAAGAAAGAGAGAGAAAGAAACACAGATACACACTGACAGAGAAAGAGAGAGAAAACATACACACACACACTCGCACAAACAAACACACACACACACAGAGTAACAAACACACCAACATGAAATAGAATGACACTACATATGCAAAGAAAGGGAGAGAAAGACACACACATACAAACTGATAGAGAAAGAGAGAAAACACACACACACACTCAGCAACAAACACACCTTTAAAATTTTGTTCTAGACTTTTCCCCATTTCCCCCTCTCATATCAAAACTGCAGCTGCCACTCAGTTTTGCTCTGCTCTGCTGAATATCAGACAAAGCTTCCCTCTAAACAAAACATTAGGAGCTCTTTCTCAAGCTCTTCCCTACATAATAAATCTCCACCCTTTCATTAACTCCCACTCCCCTCCCCCATCCCTCCACACTCACCTCGCTCTAAGTTCCTTTTCATCGCATGCACCACGTGGGGCCTGCTTGGCGGTCACGCATGATTCATATACATATTCCCCTCTGCATGCATCGTGTGGAGCCCGGTGTTCCTGGCTGAACTGGGTATGCTTAACGGTCGTGCATGACTCAAACAGACATCTTTTTCTGCATGCATCATGTGAGGCCCGAGCGTCGTGTATGACTTACTCCTTTTATCTTGCATCCCACTAAAATTTACTCAACCCCTCCCCCACCCATTTCAAGCCTACAAAATACTCAGCCAAGTTCATCTTTTATATCATCTTAAAACAACAAAATAATGATTATCTAATATTTAATACCTATCTGAACTTATGAAATAAATACCCAACCAAATTACTCTCTTCATATCCTCTCAATATCATTGTAAACAACAAACGCTTTTCTATTATCTAATATATTTCTCAAATCCTATCTCATCCTGTGCTGAACATCTTTGTCTTTTAACCCCTGTATAATATGTCGATAATTGCTGATAAACGGCAGGTGGACATTACTGGAAGAAGAAGAGAAGACTACCTCTTCCTATCCCTACCCCCATCCTCCACTGATGCTGCAGTGCCAGCCTTTGCTCTTCTCCACAGCTTTAAGAAAAACTAAAACCCTTCTGTTTCATTCAAAATACACTATACAGGAAATAAGTTAACAAACTTCCACAAAACACACTGTTTTCAATTCTGATCGCTTCTCGGCCTTTTGGCTAAGACAGTGATTCAGGAACATAAATCAGCCCGTCGTACATGGCGAAAGCCGATATGCGACGCTAAACTGAACTTCCATCCAAAACACACTGTTATATCAACCCATCATAATGGCCAAGAGTATGTACAAATAAACGCAACCAATGATTTTTGTTTGTTTCTTTGTTTTCACTTTGCTTTGTTCCACATTCCTCTTTCTCATGCTATCTAATGAAATGAAAATCTCATGAAATATTCAACACATTCTCCCCGGAAGACTATCACAGTATCAGCTTGCCCACAGACAGTGAAATAATATTGTTCAGCTTCAGTTTTTAAATCTAGGGCGTGGTTGATGTGGATGCAGAATATGATAAAGACTAGTGCAAACGGCAACTGTAATGAAAAAAGAATGTTATCAAAACCCAGTTACCAGGACCATTAAAAATATAAGATACTTAACTCCCATCGGAAAAAAAAAAAGAAGACAAAATGTCATTAACTCATTCGCATCGCATCGCTTTTTAATTATTAAAAAAACTCACAAATCACTCCAGCCATGCACACAAACAAGACATACATACACAAAAGGAGAAATGAAAGAAGATTACAGGTTTAGATATAGGGAAGTGGTAGATCAGACTTTTTTTATATATAGACTTTATATAGAAACACTCTCTACACCGATTGGTTTCACCACTACAAAAGCAAAGTCAGAGGCAAAATTGTAGTCTAAGGGAGCGAAGCGAGTTTAGAAGTGACCAAGGTATGTATGCACACAGATTTACTTCCCTTGAAGCAAATGCCTCAAATTGACAGCTATCTATTAATTCCGGACATATATGGCCGGAACGACTCGAATGAGTTAAAGCACACCGGTAATTAATAGGCGCACATAAATAAAATAAAAAATGGGATCTAGTTAATAAAAAAATAAAAAATGAAGACTTCAACTTATGGGAGACGAGGAGGAAGTAAATGAGCTGAGACGAAAACTCGGAAAGCAATACGGTGATTTGGGCTTTTACTTTGAGACATTCAAAATAAAGCATTTAAAACTGACTTGGAATGTGACAAAAATGATGGTCCATCGGCAAAGTAAACGAGGGACTACTATTGAACACACGAAAGAGTCAAAGACACAAAGGAAGCTTTGAATGAGCAACTTAGGACACGCATTTTACCACCAGGGGGCAATCGAGCCAGTAGGGGCTTAGCGCGTGATATTCTTAGTTGGGCGTAGTGAGAGAGAGACAGAGGGGGAGGGACTTATCTCTCTCTCTCACTACACCCAACTAAGAATATCACGCACTAAGCCCCTACTGGTTTCATTGCCCCCTGGCGGTCAAATCAGTGTCCTAAGTTGACCATTGGAATGCATAATATTATTTCTGCTAAGACTGTGCATCAAGTATGGACCAGATTTGTTGCTCCTTTTAGGACAGTGTCTAAGGTTTCGTTGGTTGCTTTCTATTTTATTTAATTTTTTTGTACCTTAGGGCGCACTACTATTAAAGGCGCAGAGAAAAAAATAAAAACAAAATAAAAAGCAATAAAAAACACCAAAACAACAACAAACTCGGCACCTTAACCCTTTTGCTGCCAGCCATTTTTCAGGCAAAAAATACCATTTAACTTGCCTGGGAAGAGAAAAAAAAACACTGCAATATTGCGGATTCCTCTGTGACATGTGTAACATTAGGCCTATCCTTACCTCCCAAAATTACGAAAATAGGGTCTTCAGATAACAGGCCCTGATTTGATGCTTTTTACTGACATGGGTGTTAAGACTATTGTGGTGCAAAAATGCGACATTGGCGGTGAAAACGGTTAAGAGTCTTGAACGCTGGAGTGTCCTAACCAGGTCACACCATCCTGCACTGAGATAGGACATTTTAGCTTCACCTCTCAGTGTTCAAACAACATAGAAAGCAGCAGTTTACCTTTTAAAAGCCACATTGCTTGAATGGCATAGAGCCTTGCTTAAAGACACACTGACCCAGCAAAATTAAGTCCCTTGATTTTTTTTTCTGGCCAGGTGTGACCCACATACAAATTCCCACAAATGCAAAATGAGGCTGCTCTTTTTCAAAGTACTGTATCATTTTGAATTTGGGGGGAATTTGTATGGGAATCACACCTGCCCCCCCCCCCCCCCCCCCCCCCCCCCCCCAAAAAAAATCCAGGTAAAAATGACCACCTTTGACGCTCGATTTGTGGGTAACCAAAGGAAACTGCGTGGTGCCGTTTATGAAGAACGATGTCTCTCAGCGGTCTCTATGCATTTTTAGAAAGAAAATTCTTCGGGTCATTGGGTCTTTAAGAGTGCGAGGGATGAAGCTACAATAGATAGTCAAACTAATGTAGATCATGACAACTTCTTAAAGTGCACTTCCACAGAAAAGAAACGTACCGTAGATACAATACTGAGAAGAGGGAAACCGGGCCAGGACCGATGTCTAAACAAACATCAAAGCCCAAATGTAGACACAGATAATCACAGAGGTAGAACAAAAGACACAGCAAAACTGTCTGAGCTTCCCTACATTTGTCTCTACTCTGCTTGACAACAATTAAAGATCGACCGAAAATAATCTCAACCTGTCAAATATCAATGTGAAAAAAACCCCAAATCTCCCTGGAATTGTAGAAATAATTTCAATCTGTCAAATATCAATATAAAAAAAATCCTAGAATTGTAGAAATAATTTCAATCTGTCAAACATCAATTAAGGAAATCTGAACATGTTTTGTTAAGTACAATCTGCTAAACACCTTGAGAGGCGAAAACAAGACATGTAAAGATCAGCACATTTAACTCACCCGGGACTGGCCAAATTATTTCCCCTTGTTCTGTGGGGACTGGGCATTGGACTAGGTTCATAAAATAATCACCAAAACCAAGTTATGAAGAGTTAGGCATCAATATTTTCCGAAAAGATTAGCAACATCATGCACTAAACGATTGTAAAATATTAGAGTCCTTACCTTCGTCGTTTGTCTCCTATTGATGAAAACAGCTAACACATAGAAAGAAGGAAAATTTCACATTCCGATCTTTGACCCCCCTCTACAACCAAAGCTGAATGTAAAGTCTGCAATGATTGGTTGATTTCAGGAGAGGCAAGGTCAAAGCAAACTGAAAGTAGGTTACGACTTCCCACCGGAAAGCTGGTTACACACCAGAAATCAAAACCTCTTGAAAACTCTTATGAGCCGGAGCCGGGCCATTCGTCCTAAACGGTTGTGTGAGCCATGAGCCGGAGCCGGCTCATTCGCCCCAAGTGAGTTAAAACAACAACAACAACAACACAAGTCTGTTGAGATACATTTAACTTTAAGGCCAAAGTTTATCAAAGTTAGGCCCAAAGTCTGTCACGGCAAGTTTTAAGGCCAAAAAAAAGACAGTCAAGATGAGTTTACGACACAATGAATTTAAGGCTACATTTTTTTCGTTGCAAAAGATGGAAGGCCACAAAATCCATCACAAAAGGATTAAGACCACAAAGACTGTCACCATAAGTGTAAGACAGCAAAGTTGTTTTCTTCACAATAAATTAAAAACCACTGTCACACTGAGTTTAAGGCACGCCAACATTTCAGTAATAAAATTCAAATAATGAACAAGGCATTTTGGCATTAAAAAATATATAAATAATGCACACCCCAAAAAATGGGCGTACTTCATTAAGATTTTCCCAAACATTTACAAAAGCTTACAAAAGCACCGCACGATAAATTCAAAGATCCTCTCACATCAAGACATGTTATCTTATTGATTCGTTTGTCACAAATAAGCATTGCATAAGAAAAATCACATGGACTTTCTAAAACTAAAGATAACATACAGTTTACAACCACAATTTAATTCTTTCCTACTGAAAACCTAGTGCAAGCCAAGCAAAATGAGATAACCTTTTTTTTTTTTAAATATATAAATCATTTCCATTCTAATTTTGATAAAAACCAATTTTGTTTCCTTTCTTTTTTTTTTTAATCGAAGGCTCCCCCCCCCCCCCCCCCAAAAAAAAATAAATCAAGATTTGAAAATTACCCTAAAATTACAAAATCAAAACAAAGACTGTTGACCAAATGACAACTTTTTCGTTGCCACCGGGATTAACGTGTGCTAAGTGCATGGGCACATGGGACCTCAGTTTATCGTCTAATCCGAAAGACTCCACGTTCAGACCGTAAGGCCTAGTGCAAAGCGAGAGGAAAAAGTTCCCTGTACCCAGGTTCGAACTCGGGTTTACTTGACACAAGGTGAACGTGCTACCGCTGTGCCACTCTACACCGTAGATGTATGCCCCTGAATATACGGATATATACAACACAATAAAATACAAACTAGTTGACGCACTACAACCCAGCTACGCTTTCATAACCACAGAACATCCAGTTTTCCCGTCCTACTAATATACTACAGCCACAACTTTGTTTCATTCAGATCCTCTCGTACGTCCGCTGCTTGGACCCCCCGCCTCCACAAGATAGCGTGAACAAAATACCGTCCTGAAAGAAATAAAAAAAAGTCAAAAAACAGAAATAGATCACCAGAAATATCGTCGGTGTAATTCAAAAACCTTGTATCTTGATTTTTTTTTGGGGGGGGGTTCAGTCAGCTCTCTCATTTTTCCCGCCACCTTCCACCAAAAGCTCGTATCTCTAACGACTTTCTATCTGGGGGAAATGAGGTTGTGAAAATAGAAGAAAAACTCGTAAGTCCCGGACAAAAACCTGGTATTTTCGTTCCTTTCAAGTCTCCCCCAAAAAAATTTTAAAGTAATTTTAACAAAATGCAGGACTAAACTTGAAATGTCTTGAACAGCATATTCATCATAGTTAATCAATTGTGGTCAACGCAGTTAATTTATAAAACCGTTTTTTTCATCTTTCTCAAAGCTACCAAAATTGAGATACAAGGTTTTTGAATTTCACCGACAAATATGTTGAACTATGAACCCCTTCATGGCCTGCCTGGTGCTTATTACTCGGGTGGGGTGGGGGTGATGTCATTGATGATGTCATAACTCTTGATATGGTAGCTCTGGAATGATGTTTTTTAGTTTAGGCAAGTCGGGAAAAAAATATACCTCTAGACTGTTTTCTCGGATTGAGTCTAACAAGTCTCTCAGCTTAGGTATCGTTAGAAAGCTCATTTCAAGACGAACGCGATGATACTAAATATAGAACTGTACACCGATTGTGGTAGTTTCCGCGAAGCGAGGAACACACGAAGCGAAACGTCATTCACTGATCGCGATGTCGGAATCTCGGCCGCGGCTTGCGCGAACGGCTTTCATATGCCCTATTCTTTTATTTATTGAAACTGATGCACACATCACACAAAAATAAAAATCAATGCAATAAAGAGATAAAAGATCAATCTTTATTTTGATACATGAAAGATGAAAATTAATTAAGTGGTTATCAAGCAATAGATGGTTGAAAAGGGCCAAATTTAGCCTTTTGCTTGTAGTGATTGCAGTATAGTGGCCTGCCTGCCACTAGCTAGTCTCTGTTAATTTTTTTGTAAGAAGAAAACCGATACTTTCTCAGTTTTCCTCTGGCAGTGAAAGGGTTATTAAGATATATATTAAACTATTAATAGAGCATGGAGGAAAGCAAGTGTAGGCTTACAACAGTCGATGGCTTGGAGTCAAAACGGACTATCTTTAGATAGTCCATTGACGTATTATTGGATTTATTACGAAAACTAATAACTTGTATCAAACAATGACTGCAGAAATATAAAAAGGGGGTTTCGCTTTTTATATTTCAGCAGTCTTTTTTCAAAACAAGTTATTAGTTTTCGTACTAAGTTCAATACTATGTCAATGGACTATCTAAAGATAGTCCGTTTTGACTCCAAGCCATCGATTTACTCTTCTGTTACTGAGAAACAACTCAGCAAAGACAAGTGATAAATATGAATAAGTGATATTGACCTGTAAATACCAACCAGTAAAAGACATACACACAAAAATCCAGTTTGTAATTGTGCATAAAGGAAAGCACCAAAGAGCTAAAAACAAAACAAACAAAAAACGAGAAAAATAATACCTTTTTTTGTCATCTACAATAATGTTTTTGTTTTAGACAATCCAATCTTGCAGATCGTTATTTTTCATACTGGTCACAGAAAGTTTATTTGTCATCATTTTTATTTAAGTTATGTCACTGTCCATCATCAATTTTATCATGGCATCACAAGTTTTTTACGTGTTTACGTCATGTATGTCACTATGTCATGTCTGTTTTCATCACTGGACAACGGGTTGAGCCCGAAACGTCATGACTTGCTCTGTTTCTGAGATTAAATCTTTTGTTTTGGGTTTCAATTGCGACTTTGTTTTAACCTTTACCAGACTTCTGGGGTCGCCCACGACCCCTTCACACACAAAACATGTTATATCTCTAAAACTATTTAAGCAATCTTCATGAAATTTCATGACTTTGTCAAAAACGTAAATGGCTTTAAGTGTGTTAAATTTCATTAATGTGTATAAAATATAAATGACGTAATATGACGCGTAATTTTGATATACCTGTCCGGATGACGGGGGTCTCCCACAACCCCTACTTTAAAGAGCACTGCAGTGCATTGAGTAGGGGTCATGGGAGACCCCCGCCATCCGGACAGGGATAAACACATGGTGCCTCTTTGACAAGTAGGGGTCGTGGGAGACCCCCGCCATCCGGACAGGGATAAACACCTTGGAATTTGCTCTTTGCTGAGTAGGGGGTCGTGGAAGACCCCCGCCATCGTGTCCGTGTAGTCAAAAGCATGATCCGGTAAAGGTTAATTTGTTGTGAATTTGACTGAACCCAGCCATCATCTACGTTTCTTCTGAGAAAAATAAAATAAACTAAAATAAAAGTTAACTTTTAGATCCTGGTGGAGAGTGAATGGGGTGGGATGGGGGGAGAGATGTGATGTAAATGGAGTTATCGTGATTTCGTTTCTTCTTGTTCCTTATGATTTTTTTCTCTCAGGTTTTTAACTCTTATGTGAAGCGCTTAGAGCCCTGTCAGGAGAATAAGCGCTATACAAATGCTCATTATTATTATTATTATTATCCTTGCTATACCTAAATTTGAGCATCTGTTGAAAGTTGTGATAAGAAAAGAAAAAGTCTGAAGCCTCACCATGATGTAGACAGGCAGGGCGGCCCAGAATCGGTGGTGTGGAATCGTCTCCTCTCCTACTTTGCCCCGCGCAATGTTGACGAAGCAGCCCAGCACGAAATACACCACCACTAACACTATGAACCTGAAAGCAGAAAAGAAAAATATGTATGGGTGCAAGTATTTGTAGACAAAGTGTACACAACGTGTGGAATCGGCTCCTCTCCAACTTTGCCCCGCGCAATGTTGACGAAGCAGCCCAGCACGAAATACACCACCGCTAACACTATGAACCTGAAAGCAGAAAAGAAAAATATATATGGGTGCAAGTATTTGTAGACAAAGTGTACACAACATGTGGAATCGGCTCCTCTCCAGCTTTGCCCCACGCAATGTTGACGAAGCAGCCCAGCACGAAATACACCACCACTAACACTATGAACCTGAAAGGGGAACAAGAAGGAAAAAATATATATGGGTGCAAGTATTTGTAGACAAAGTGTACATTGATAATCCAATGCTTTAACCCTTTCACCGCCAGCCATATTTCAGCCAAATATTTCCATTAAATTTACCTGGGTAGAGAACAAAATCCATCTGCAGTAATGGTGATTCTTCTGTGAAATATATAAAATATGTGCTTGCTGTCTGTCAGTCTTTCATTTTACATTGATAACGTATGTATCTGAATGTTGAGCCTCAATAAAAAGACCTAATACTACCTGCATGTCTAATGTTTCATGTGTATATAAAATAAGGTCCATCCTTACTTCCCAAAACTAAGACAATAGGGCCTTTGGATAAAAGACCCCAATTTGATGCCTTTTAGTGACATAGGTGTTAACCTTTACCAGACTTCTGGGGTCGCCCAAGACCCCTTGACACAAAAAACATGTTATAATATATCTCTAAAACTATTTAAGCAATCTTCATGAAATTTCATGACTTTGTCAAAAACGTAAATGGCTTTAAGTGTGTTAAATGTCATTAATGTGTATAAAATATAAATGACGTAATATGGCGTGTAATTTTGATATACCTGTCCGGATGACGGGGGTCTCCCACGACCCCTACTTTAAAGAGCACTGCAGTGTATTGAGTAGGGGTCGTGGAAGACCCCCGCCATCCGGACAGGGATAAACACATGGTGACTCATTGACAAGTAGGGGTCGTGGGAGACCCCCGCCATCCGGACAGGGATAAACACCTAGGAATTCGCTCTTTGCTGAGTAGGGGGTCGTGGAAGACCCCCGCCATCGTGTCTGTGTAGTCAAAAGCATGATCCGGTAAAGGTTAAATCACAGTTGTGCTAAATGTGACTTTGGCGGTGAAAGGGTTACAAAAATCCCAAAAACACTGGAATGTAAACCCACACCATTCACTTTTTTTATCTTCTAATAAGCTTCGATCAGGTGATGAATAACAAAACAGTTGGGTAACCAACAGCTCTAGAGCATTGTGAAATGGGCTTTTGCATAAACTCCAAGCTAGTAATGAATTATTGATTCTAGATGTCACTCTCTCTCTCTCTCTCTCTCTCTCTCTCTCTCTCTCTCTCTCTCTCTCTCTCTCTCTCTCTCTCTCTCTCATACACACACACACACACACACACACAGAGATTAGAGGTAGTTACAAGCACATAACTTCCAGAAGATGGGGGAACTATTTGTACAAAAGACAACCCACCCCCATCCCGGTATCCCCACAGGAGAATACGACTAAACAGGTCACTGTTTGAAGCAAAGCAAGAGGATTCATTTGTTACACCATTTTTATCTGCTCAATGTCACCGCATGGCGGCTGCAGACCTCCACTGACAGACACGTTTTCCAAAACTGATACAAGGGTTAGCGGCTAATGAAAACTGTAGTGTAAGGCCGGGTTCACATTAGACGTGTAAGTTCTGTACGGAAAACCCTAAATAAGTGGAAGAAAGAAGGATAAAAGTTTACGCATTTATAGGGGAAATTTGGACACTTGTGCAAATCTTTTCCCTTCTTTGTTTCACTTATTTATGGATTGCGCACGGGTTACCGCATGGAATATCCACTTGTGTGTGCAGTACACGACCTTAGGCTACCAAAATCAGTGGCGTACTCACATCATGATCATTATGCTGCCGGGACTCAGATGGTCGACGCTGTAAGTCCTCACCGGGCAGGCCCCAGCAAAATCAAAGGAAATGTTGTACTAGAAAATAGAAAGAAAAAAAAAGTCACAGATACATGGGTGCTTCTGGGAAATTTCAAAAATCCTGGCGGAGTGCAGGAGTAGCGCGCACATACACACATTTACCATATTTCAAGGACTATAAGGCGATACAGTTTTTTCCTAGACTGAGACCCCTTGCTGCTTATAATGTGACGGATAATATAGTTAATATAGTAAGAAACTATGATAACAAAATCTGAATTTTGTGTAAAATTTGGGGGTGCGCCTTATAATCAGGTGCGCCTTGTAGTCCGTATAATACGGAACTGCTCTTTTTTCACCCTTCTAGACTAGTATAAGTGCCACATTCCTTTGAATATAGTAAATGCTTATATAGGCCCTCATACAGGAAAAAAAAGATGTGTCAGGTTTACCTAAATTACCCTCAACCACACAGTATACAGCAACATTGGTGGAGATAATTCTTTTACAAACAGATCGACATTTTATTCAAGAACACAGTTAACAAAATTTTCTACACATTTTCAACCAAATGCTGTGAAGACATATAATAATAATTATTATTATACTTTAAACTACCGTATTTTACGAACTATGCGTTGATTAAAAGACGCACCCCCCAAATTTAACACAAAATTCAGATTCCGATACTCTATTTTCTTACTATATTATCAGTCACATTATAAGGCGCAGGGGTCTCAGTCAGGGGGAAAAAGTATCGCCTTATAGTCCGTAAAATACAGTAATTGTTTGTGAATCTTTGTCTAAATCATATTATGATTTTATTTAACTGTTATATGTTGAGGTGTGTGTGTGTGTGTGTGTGTGTACATGTGTGTTGTGTGTGTACCGACTGCTTCAGTATTTGTGAAACTGTGGGCAAACATTTGATTTGCAAAATGTTACCACCAGGACAAACGTTTTCTCCATTGTCTGCTTCTGTGTTTTAGTGCTTTTTGTTGCATCATCTCCAAAATTAGTCAAGCAAACAGCTCTCTGTGTGTGAGTGTGTGAGTGTGTCTGTCTGTGTGTGCGTGTTCCCACCTGTTCTCTCGCGATTTAAGTCTTCTTATCTCTTTTCCCTTTTTAAAATGCTATAAAGTGTTTTCGTTTTAAATGCCTATGAATGTTAAGTGCATGCTTTGGTTTGATTTTATCAAGATTAAGAACTTGATATTATCATACGCCATGTTGTTGTTGTTGTTGTTGTGGTTGTGTGGATGTGTGTGTGTGTGAGAGAGAGAGAAGGAAACACAGACAGAGAGAGAGAGAGAGATCTATCTGAGTTTGTCCGCATTTGCATGCACTGATTCACGCTCGTAACCCATCAGCACAGCCCACACTCACAAGGCATACGCCGTTTCCTGGCACAAACTGAACGCTTCGCCTGACACTGCCGGGGACTGAGCTGGGGACCTTAGGGTCAGAACTGGGCATCCACTCGGCACTGGCGTTGCAGTAGAAAGTGACCACAGTCCGAAGCCGACACGTCCCGTTGGGCAGAATGTACTCCTCTCCTGGATCAGGCTGCACGGTGAAACCTACTCCCGATGCCAAAGCTGAAATGATTTTGTATAGACACAGTGAGCTTTTCCTATCAATTATAATTGATTTGTAATGAATGTGGAAAAGAATATTTCATCTGTGATTTATAAAAGAATACATGTACACAAAGAAATTTCATCTGTGAGTAATACAGGAATACATACATGTATCACGTAGACATGAACATTTTAACTATGATTTGTAACTTAAGGGATACATAATATTGGCCACTGCAGAGAACACCTTTTGCAAGAGTGAATGCCCTTGGTGGGTGGGGGAAGTTGGTTGAGTACTAACCAAACAAGGGAATAACTCTCACCAATAACCCTATTTGAGGCCACTTAATCAGTTAATGGCAGCCTTTTGCAAGAGTGAATGCCCTTGGTGGGTGGGGGAAGTTGGTTGAGTACTAACCAAACATGGGAATAACTCTCACCAATAACCCTATTTGAGGCCACTTAATGGCTGCCTTTTGCAAGAGTGAATGCCCTTGGTGGGTGGGGGAAGTTGGTTGAGTACTAACCAAACAAGGGAATAACTCTCACCAATAACCCTATTTGAGGCCACTTAATGGCTGCCTTTTGCAAGAGTGAATGCCCTTGGTGGGTGGGGGAAGTTGGTTGAGTACTAACCAAACAAGGAAATAACTCTCACCAATAACCCTATTTGAGGCCACTTAATCAGTTAATGGCAGCCTTTTGCAAGAGTGACTGCCCTTTTGGATACTAATCAACAAGGGCTTATCTCTTGCCGTCAAGGGCGTTAATAACCCTACTTGCAGTGGCCAATAGACAAAGACCATTTCATCTGTGTTCATTCATATTACAGCAAACTTACACATACAATTCATGGTGCCATAGCAGTCAATTCTATGACATTTGAAGGTTTTTCAAACCTGGATAGTAGTAACTTACTAACTGTGTGTTTTAGAATTCACTAATTCTTAGTTTTACAACCTGAAATAAAGATACCAATTAATCACTAAGAAATTAAAAAATAAGATCTCTTCATCCTTGACTTCAGGAACTTCTTGTATAGGTTACTAACATGGACTAAACTTTCACTATGAGTCATAGTATGACTCAGTTACAGCTTATTTCATATTGTTTTAATTTATAAAACAGGACATGCTAATTAATTTTCATCAATGATCATTCATATCCAGCAACATACCAGATGTGTTAAATGGATTCTTTTTCGGGTTGTAAGAACCCAGGCTGTACGCATTTTTGCTGTCTCCAAAATGTTCACACACAGTCGAGTTATTGCAAGCTCCCGTCTCCAAGATGGGCAGACAAAACGCCATGGCGATGTCACATTTATCCACCGTCCCACCTCCTTTGCGGTCAAGGCATAAGGAGCCATTCACGCTGAACACCCACATCCTATTCACAAACGAAAAAATCAAATTCTTGTTCAGAAAGAAGTAGTGGAACCTCCCTTATAAGACCTCCCATTATGAGACTCCCTCCCATACAAGACCTACTTCTCTGAGACTTTGCCCTTATTTGCAAGTATTAAAATCCCCTCCTTATTAAGACCCCTCCCTTATAAGACCTCATTTTGGATGATTTTTTAAGGTCTTATAAGGGCGTTTCCACTGTATTGTGCAAAAAAAAATCAAAAATAAAATCAACATCATGTTCAAACCCATTCAGTAAGCACCCCCAAGCTTGACAAACCCTTTGTTCCATCAATACTAAATGTTTATCTAAACATAATAAATACAGTGGTCGCCGCTTTATAAAACCGCGGTTAATAGAGCCAGCCGCTTATTAAAGACGATTTCTTACGGTCCGGATGTTTCACTATATGTTATGAATTAAAAAAAGACGCTTAATAAAACCACCCCGCCGCTTATTAAAGCCACTTTTCTCAGAGAAATCACATAGTTTGTGACTAAAACTCACACGATTTTGTTCTTTTTTTTTTTTTGGCGTAGAAAATATGTCACTTGTGTCACTCAAAACATATTTATGCTTACGCTCACGTGTATCACGAAGTAACTGAATTCAGAAAAGAATGTCAGTCAATAAAAACCGCACGTGTTGAGTTAATAAATAAATTAAATCACTTTACTGTTTTCTGTCGGACTGGCAACTTCAAGCAAGAGGCAAGAATGAATTGAATCAAAAGAGAGAGAGAGAGAGAGAGAGATGAGAGAGAGAGAGAGAGAGAGAGAGAGAGAGAGAGAGAGAGAGAGAGAGAGAGAGAGAGAGAGAGAGAGAGAGAGAGAGAGAGAGAGAGAGAGAGAGAGAGAGAGAGAGAGAGAGAGAGAGAGAGAGAGAGTGTGTGTGTGTTGATGCTTTGTTCAACAGATTGTATTTTGCATTGTGTTTTTTGGGTGGGGTGAGTGGTGGTGATGGTAACGGTGTGTGTGTGTGTGTGTGTGTGTGTGTGTGTGTGTGTGTGTGAGTGTGTGTGTGTGTGTGCGTGTGTGTGTGTGTGTGTGTGTGTGTGTGTGTGTACGTGCGTACGTGCGTGTATGTGTGGGTGGGGTGTGTATGTGTATGCCTATTTGCATGTGCGTGAGCGATTATTTCATTTTGTTGTTGAATTTGTTGCTTTTAATTTTTGTTGTTGTTAAGCGCATAGAGCTCCACATTGGTGGAGGAATGCGCTATATAAATGATTCACTATTATTATTATTATTATTATTAAATCCGCCGCTTATTAAAGCCATTTTTCGTCGGTCCCAAAATGGCTTTATAAAGCGGCGACCACTGTAACACCGCTTTTGCATGAACATATTGGAACAGTGCTTCCGAACATGCCTTACTTACTATTACTAGTATTAGTGGGGAGACAGAGACTGAGAGAGCATTAAAACATGCTTGCCTCTAAGTAGCAATCTCAGGTTTATTTCCTGGCTTCCTCTACTAGTAAACCTTATGCTAGCTGATATGGTCTGATTCTCTGAACGCTAAAACTTTTGGATAAGACAAAAAACACACACACACAAAACCGAGGTCCCATTTATTCATGCACTTTGTTCACAATAAAGATCCCACTGGGGCAACAATAGTTAATCAATTGGTCAAACGTTTCCCCTTAAAAAAATTTTTTTTACCTTCCCTGTTCAGTCACACTAAAAAAAATCATGCCCCCAAAAATGGCGGTAAAGGTAAAGATGTGACACCCCCCCTGCATTTCTCGGCTAATTCCATTTTTCCGTTTTTGCCTTTCTTACCAAACATAACTTTAGCTGTATTTTATTAACCTTTTCAGCTAATTATCTTTTTGGAATAATAACCCTAGCCCTATCCCCCACTATAAGTATAAGACAGGAAAATGCAATGAACCACGACTGTAACAAATGCAGCGGTGTACTGCACTACATAGGGGAGGGGGTCCTATTAGATAATGGCCTTTATCATGACTGCAGTTAATTATTGAACAAAGATAATTAGCTGAAAATGTTCATAAAATACAGCTTCATGTTTGGTAAGAAAGGCAATAGTTTCGGTTTGAATTTGGGGGCATTTATATGGGAGTCAGACCTGGTCAAAACAAGATTTATTTCCAGCTATAAGACTAAGAGGGAAAACACTATTTAACCCGTGATTTTGACACGTGATCTGGTGGGTCTTTAAGCAATGATCAACTGCAAACTCTCTCAGACTCAGAGATTCAGATTGTTTTCAGACTTCATGGGTCATATGACACCACTTGCTGACAGGGGACGTAAGTACTGAGAGGCTGACGACTTTCTATAAATATCATCATGGCCAAATCTCCATCACCACGCCGTACGCTCCAACCCTCAACCCACCAACAAGGAGGACAAGACAATCCCATCAGTCTACCTATCTCCTCCCTTCCTGCAAGACCAGCTACAGGAAGCTTTCTTTCTTTCCACGTACCATCAGCGAGTGGAACTCCCTTCCATCCGAGGTTATAACATCATCCTCAGTGGAAGGCTTCAAATCCCGAATGTAAATCCCCCCCTCACATACACACACACACACCACACACTCCCCCCCCCCCCCCCCCCCCCCATCCTATACACAATCCAGTCCACGACCCCCATCCCCAACTATTTCATTAAAGTTTAAACCTTGCAGAAACAGATTGCCGCTAAACTGGAGTCCCCCAGTTTTCACAACAGAACCATCAAAAAAAGATGATGGCAGTTGTCCAGAGAAAGATCTCTCTCTCACTCAGCCAAGAGGCCGCTACTGATAGGAATTGGTATTGGAACGTAACTAAAGGCCAACTACAGTGGAACCTCCCTTATAAGACCTCCCATTATAAGACTTTCTCCCACATAAGACCTACTTCTCTGAGTAATTGCCCTTCTTTGTAAGTATTAAAATTACCTCCCTTATAACTAAAAATATAAGACCTCATTTTTGATGATTTTTGAAGGTCTTATATAAGTTTTAAGGGAGGTTCCACCCTAATACCCAAGATTCAGCACTACAACTAAAAGCCAGTGCAAATGATACGGTCTAGCTTGAGTCACTAAAACCTAAGTTGCGCTTACCTCAACCCTCCAAAAAGTCATTGTCCTCCTCCTGCCTGGCCTTGATAATGACAATCTCATTGTCAATGGTTTAGTATATCAAGTGGTCACGCTCACACTCAGTCTTAGTGAGTCATATAAATTACAAAGTGATAGATACTGAAACAATTAACAGCAAAGCAAAGTCAGCAATCCTCGGTCAAAAAGTAAAACTAGAGACAAAGTCTGATAGAAAATAAGAAAGCTATCACTGCGTCTTATTATTTTCAAACATTGATTTTAGTTTAAACCAAAAGCCCAAACCATGGGTGCTCTTGGGAAATTAAAACATCCTGCAAGGGGACAGCCCCGGCGGACTGCAGAGGCAATGCGTGCACACACACACACATTTACTGTTCTTTTTTCACTCCTCTAGACTAATACAAGTGCTACATTCCTGCAAAAGAGAGAGAGATAGAGAGAGAGAGGAGGGAGAGAGAGAGAGAGAGAGAGAGAGAGAGAGAGAGAGAGAGAGAGAGAGAGAGAGAGAGAGAGAGAGAGAGAGAGAGGTTTCTTTTTTGTACAAGCACTAGCAGTAGCAGTAGTACTACTACTACTACCCCCTAAAGTCAGTGCAGCAGAATCTTCAACGTGATGAAATTGGCTGCCTAAGGCTTAGCTGCCTAAGGAGAAGAAGAAGAAAAAGAAGAAGAAGAGAGAGAGAGAGAGAGAGAGAGAGAGAGAGAGAGAGAGAGAGAGAGAGAGAGAGAGAGAGAGAGAGAGAGAGAGAGAGAGAGAGAGAGAGAGAGAGAGAGAGAGAGAGAGAGAGAGAGAGAGAGAGAGAGAGAAATACGAATGTTTTATTGAGGGTAAAAAGGATAAGCTACAATAGTTTCTTTGCACCTGGCCCTCTCTCTCTCAAGGAGAGAGACTCAGAGAGAGAGAAAGAGAGAGAGAGAGAGAGAGAGAGAGAGAGAGAGAGAGAGAGAGAGAGAGAGAGAGAGAGAGAGAGAGAGAGAGAGAGAGAGAGAGAGAGAGAGAGAGAGAGCGTAACTTACCTTGAAATTAAATTTTCAACATCAAAGTCTGGTGCTTTACAATTTGCTTTCGCAAACAAGTCCTTGGAGGCAGTACAAAATAGCAGAAGAAAGGTGAACAACAAAAACATCGCCTCCTGCGTTTGCCCAGCCATCGTTTGTTTTCATTGCAGAATGGTCACGTGGCCAAGCGTTTCCGGTGAAACTGCTAGTTTCGGTCAGCCATAAGAAGCAGCAGACGAGTAGTGATTGGCTAAGGTCTAGTCTAGTTTGATGGAGAGAGAGAGAGAGAGAGAGAGAGAGAGAGAGAGAATACGAATACGAATGTTTTATTGAGGGTAAAAAGGCTAAGCTACAATTGCTTCTTTGCACCTTGCCCTCTCACTCACACATTCATACCATGCATCAAGCATGGCTGGCTGGGTCACAGTAGATTAGGGTTGTTTTTTTATTTGTTTTTGTTCTGTGTGCGACCTTCGGACCTCGACCAAACAGTATCAAAAAATCAAATTGTTGATACTAGGCCTAAATGGAAGAAGAAGAAGCAAGAAAATTTGACATAAAACAATCAAGTAAAAAAAAAAGGAACAAAAATTGGCACATAAAGAATCAAAAATGGGAATTAAAAGCAAACATGGACAATAATTAACAATTATAAGGCCCGTTTTGTGTTTCAGACACACACACAGACAGACACACACTTGCCTTTTTATGATATGACTAGCGCAACGCCGAGTACCAGTAACGCCTAGTAACGGTAACGCCTAGTAACGGTAATGCCAAGTATTGGTAACGCTGAGTACAGCAAATTTGAAGCGATTTGGTAAAGAAACGGTGGAGTTATAAGGCCCCGTTTTGCGTTGGCGCTGCTCTGAGAGTGAGGCGCTCTCCCTAGTAACGGTAACGCCTAGAAACAGTAACGCCAAGTACTGGTAACGCTGAGTACAGCAAATTTGAAGCGATTTCGTTAAGAAACGGCAGAGTTATAAAGCCCCGTTTCCCGTTGGCGCTGCTCTGAGAGTGACGCGCTCTCCCGATTTTCTTCAAATTTGCTGCCAGACTTTGCCCCGGTAACAGCAAGCCTGACAGCAAATTTGACGCGATTCGGTTGAAAACCGGCGGAGTTATAATGCCCGTTTTGCATCATGCTGCTGTTATGCGCCTAAGTAATTGATTCGCTTCCGGTTTGGCACACGGATAGTCCCCATCCCCGGTCATCTTCCTGCCAAATTCGAAGGCAATCGGCCCAGAAACGCCGGAGATACGGGCGCCGAGAGGCCGGCGGATGCGCGTTTCGCGAAACCGCGCAAATTATACGACCGCCTCGGTTGCCGTTGCCATCGCCCCGTGAGGGCTCACAGCAAATTTGAAGCGATTCGGTCGAAAAACGGCGGAGTTATAAGGCCCGTTTCGTGTTTCAGACACACACACACACACACACACACACACACAGATACACACACGGACAGTTGGCTTATTACTATATGATGGTGAACTTGAATTGGTGGTTTAAATTGAGTTTTTAAAAAAAGGGAAACAATTCTGAGACAATGACACTTTTTCAGAATATGGGAATGAGAGAGAGAGAGAGAGAGAGAGAGAGATAAGAGATTTATAAGAATCTAGATATAATACGGTTGATGGCATTGGTAACGTACGTTTGGCACAGTAGTAAAACTCATTAATTAACATTACTGATGAACAATATTGTCCATTAGGAACTTGTGATAAGATTTTCGAAAGGAAGATATGCTAGTTTTGGGGTTTTTTAGATCATCAGGGAGGTCGTTCACTACTTGTGGCGGTGCCATAGCCGATGAGGTTTAACCGAGGCGTGGTCACCGCTACAGCTATGTATTAATACAAAAAATCGGGACTTTACTGGTTTCGTACTGCCTCCGGGCATTGCCTCCAGTATTGTTCCAACCATATTTGTATTTACAAATGTCCCATATGTGTCTGATTCAGACCAAGAGGACGTAAAACTCCATTTTCTCTCAGGGAGGTCGTTCCACAATTTACCACCTGAGAATGTAAGGGATGATTTATATAAATCACAGGAATTCTTCCGACAATAGGCCTTCCTCGGCCTCTGACGTCGGCTCCCAGTTGAAAACTCGCGTTGGGTGATCTTCTTCTGTATTATATTTGAAAGGCTCGTTGCGCCATAGTTTGTCCAATCGTGCCTCAATACAATGCCCCGCCCCAGAACAGATCTATATTGAATATAGATCTGTTCTGGGGCGGGGCATTGTTAATTTGGTTTTGCTTCGAATTGTATTGACTTTAAATTTAGTAATTATATATTTTGGTGCTAACTTATTTATGATCTTGTTTAGTAGGCATTTCAAATTAAATGGTAGAATGTTGAGTTCTTTATAGTCATTGGTTTCTAGGGAGGACGATTTAAGGAGTATGAGTTTAAGAGAGCATTTATATAATTTTTCAACATGTTTGGGTGTTTTTACTAGCTGAATCCCAACATGTTGATGCATATATAATCAACGTCAGGTTGGATATAAGCATGGAAAAAAAGTTTATGCGTATGTTGATCTAAAAAGTGCTTTATTCTATTGAACTGAAATGCTTTTTTTGAAATTTTATTTGACAGTATTTCCATGTGCTTTGACCATAAGTTGTCAATGCATAGGCCGAGTAATATGTGTGAAGTAACCTCTTCTAGATGATTTTCATAGATAGTTGGTGTTCTTAATTGATTTTTAAGAGAGAGAGAGAGAGAGAGAGAGGTCGAAAAGTCGAAGTCAATTTTTTTAATGAATAGGCCTTTCTGCCCGTATCATATGGAGGGGTGGGGAAGGGGAACACAAGGAATCAAAATAACAGTTCTAACAAAATCATACATCCATTGAAAATCCAAACACAACCATGCAGCAAGAAAGCACACATACAATAATACATAAATAAATAAATAAATATGCATTACCAGCAAAAATTATTAAACAATCAATTCATGCATACACAAAAAGAGAGAGAGAGAATCAAACTGATTTATTGATACTCAACTGGAGAAGAAGTTGAAGATTCTGCTGCACTTTGGGGGGTAGAACAAGATAAGCATAGCAATAGAAAGGAAAGCACAGAAGATTGAAGTAATAATGGATAGAAAATTCATGGAAGTTGGCATTAGAATTTAGAAGTGAATGTGTGTGTGTGTGTGCGAGAGAGAGAGAGAGAGAGAGAGAGAGAGTAGGATGAATTTAAGAGATGGATAGAACATGGTAGGAAAGTTTTTTTGAGTTTTGAAATAAATGTTTTGTGTGGGGGGGTTTTCTTACTAGTACAGTGGAACCTCCCTTATAAGACCTCCCATTATAAGACTCCCTCCCATATAAGACCTACTTCTCTGAGACATTGCCCTTCTTTGTAAGTATTAAATTTACCTCCCTTATAAGACCCCTCCCTTATAAGACCTCATTTTGGATGATTTTTGAAGGTCTTATAAGGGAGGTTCCACTGTACTAAATCAAAGCAAGACACAGGATCTTGTCTTCATGTTTCTTCAAATTAACATAACGGAGTTTGGTAAAGGTAAAGATGTGCCACCCCCCCTGCATTTCTCGGTTAATTCTATTTTTCCGTTTTTACCTTTCTTACCATACATAAAGCTGTATTTTAGGAACATTTTTATCTAATAACCTTTTTGGAATACTAACCCTATCCCTAACCCTAACCCTAACCCCCACTATGTACTGCAGTACACCGCGATTTGTCACAGTTGTGGTTCGTTGCGTTTTTCCGTCTTATAGGGTGGGGGGTAGGGTTAGGGTTAGGGTTAGCATTCCAAAAAGATAATTTGGTGAAAATGTTCCTAAAATACAGCTTTATGTATGGTAAGAAAGGCAATAACGGAAAAATACAATTAATCGAGAAATGTAGGGGGGGTGGCACATCTTGACCTTTACCCAGAGTTTAAGTTTTTTTGTTTGTTTCTTATAAAGAAACTTTTCCTCCTGAATGAAAGATCAAAGTTTAACATCAGGGAGAGCAAATTACACCAGAATACTGCAGAAAGCTGATACTAAAGAGCACTTGCACACCTCACTTACACAATACACATTGCAAACACACTAAGAGACTTAACACATGCAAAACACACAGGTAAGACTCGTTTTGATATCATTTTAATACAAAAGAGAAGGCATTGAAAAAACAGTCTCACAATATCTTTTTTTTGGTAAAGGTAAAGATGTGCCCCCCCCCCCCCATTTGCATTTCTCGGTTAATTCTATTTTTCCGTTTTTGCCTTTCTTACCATACATAAAGCTGTATTTTAGGAACATTTTTAGCTAATAACCTTTTTGGAATACTAACCCTATCCCTAAACCTAACCCTACCCCCCACTATGTACTGCAGTACACACATTGCAATCACACTAGGAGACTTAACACATGCAAAACACACCGGTAAGACTCTCTTTGATATAATTTTAATACAAAAGAGAAGGCATTGAAAAAACAGTCTCACAATATCTTTCTTTTTTTTCCTGTACAGATTTCACTCTTTTACTAGCGTAATTACAAGGTGATCGATCACGAATGCATGGTGACTTTAATCAATGAAAACAAAATCGTAATTTATAATAAAGCTTTGTGCACATTACATGCAAAAACCTCATGTGCTTATCTGCAAATAAAGTGGGTTTTTTAAAGTAAGAAAAATAAGCGCATGTGATTCCGCATACGCCTATCCCTTCTGCTTATTTCTTACTTTCCTTTACTTATTTGCGGATAAGCACAGGTTTTTGCGTGTAATGTGCACAAAGTGTTAAAGATCCACCACGTCACGTGCGTTTTCCCTCTCTCCCTCTAAAAGATTTCTTGCCAGCGATAAGAGGGAAAACACGCGAAAACTGTGATTTTCACTCATGGGTGTGGTGGGTCTTTAACCCTTTCACCGCCAATGTCGCATTTATGCACCACAATGGTTAAACACCCATGTCACCAAAAGGCATCAAATCAGGGCCTGTTATCCAAAGACCCTATTTTCATAATTTTGGGAGGCAAGGATAGGCCCAATGTTATGCATGTCACAGAGACATTCCCAATATTACAGATAATTGTTTTCTCTACCCAGTTAAGTTTAATGGTATTTTTTTGCTGAAAGATGACTGGCGGCGAAAGGGTTAAGTTGTCATACGTTGAGGTTGCTGTGATATTGTACATGGTCGATACAATGAAAAAACTATTGCAGAGTTACTCCTCATTAATGCAGTGGCATATTACTTTTTTTTTTCATTTTAAAAGATGTATTATAATATAAAGGCAGCATAAAGATGCTTGTTAATGTGCTTGTGAAGGCGTATGAACATGATTGTGCAACTGAAAGGCAACAATAAATGCAATATACTGCGGGATTGGTAACTGTTTTCGATACTCCCCCCAACGAGATACCGGGAAGGGGGGAGGAAAGGAGGAGGCAGGGAAGAGGAGGGGGAAGAGGAGGAGGGAACTTTTGGTATAAATACCAATAGTTCCTCCACCTCCTGGAAGTTATATGTAAAAAGACTGCACATTCAACGATCTTTGACTGAAGAAAGAAAGAATATCAGAGCTGGTTAGCTCCGTCAACAGATGGTTCAAAACGGAAAGCTAGTTGCACAGTGTGCAAAAAGAAAAGCATGGGTGAGAACGCTTTAAAAAGCTATTGTCAAGGCCAGAAGCCCAAGCAACTGTTCGAGCTCAAGAAGGCGGCAACGCAATCCGACATTGACCAGTATGCCAGATTGAGTCCATGAAATTTAGTAGCCTGGTCCTGGAATTTTTTTTACACAGATCTGTACAAACCCTGCTAATATGGCCTGAGAACGCAGAAGAAGAAGAAGAATCTTCATTACAGTCCAAGATTATTAATTGGAAGCAACGTCTTTTATTTTAAAAAACCACTGAAATGCAATATGTAATTCATGCCCAACCTGGAAGAAACATCTCCCAAAAGCCGAAACAATTCAATAATGCTGCTGAAAAATGTAATTGCCGTTAGCAATCCTTACAAAAGCCTGGTGCGGTACTAGCCCACAATTACAGAAACAAATAGCAGGGTAAATCCCGAGAAGTGTGAAAACATCCACTTTTAACATTGACTTCATTTGCCTACCTCTGCCTAATTTCAATCAAAACATCACCCAAGACTGATTTGCCTGTCTCTATCCATTTCTATCACAGTCATGATATGTGTTACATATACCATATTTTTCGGACTACAGACAAACCTCTATTTTAAGACTTCCAACATGTCCGGAAAAATCGGTCGTAAATTGGAGGGGTCGTATGACGGAGGTTTTCACTGGCAGCCGTAGAAAGAAAAAGTTCAGCACAGTTCATACTCTCTTCTTCATGCACACATACAATGACATATTAAAACTGGATTTGAGTCTTTCCAACTCCATAGGATTGTGCAATCGATGTATTAGTTTCACTTCGCCGACTTCTGTTAATTACCTCCACTCTCGTCCAAAGTCAGTGGTTTTCTTTTTCAAAGTCAGTGGTTTTCTTTTTCAAAGTCGGTGGTTTTCGTGCTTTTCCTACGCTTTCCGCCATCTTTTCTACAACAAGGGAAACGACTCCGCTTTCAGGCCCTTGATCGTGGTTGTTTCCCTTTGCTCGAAGTCTATGCAGACGACAACAACGGTCGTAAAAACCAACAAAATGGCGGTCGTAAGTCGCGTTTTAGAGGAAGTCGTTTAAGAGGTCGTTTACATAGTAAAATGCATCCATGCCAACAAATCCGGTCTCAAATGAGAGGTGGTCGCTTAACAGAGGGTCGTAAAATAGGGGTTTGTCTGTATAAGGCGCACCTTATTATAAGACGCATCCCCTAAATTTGACACAAAATTCAGATTTTGTACTTATATTTTCTTACTATATTGCAAGTCGTAATGCGCAGGGGTCTGACTTTAGGGGGAAAAAAGTATCGCCTTATAAGTCCGAAAAATATGGTACCCATGCCCAACATGCATGCACACAAATATATGAAAATTAAAAAACATGACATGTATGCACACACGTAACAAGAGTATGCAACACACGCATCCAGCCTCTTTAGAACAACACACACAACATTTGCACATAGAACACAATGCATGCATAAAAATGTATTAAAAGTCAACATGAACAACTTCATAAAGATAACACGGTATTAGAATTTATAATAAACTTTATTTTTTGTTGCACTCTACTGTCGATAAAATATGACCATAATAGGCATGAAAATGAGAAAATGAACACCCCCCTTCCCCTCAAAAAAAATGAAAAAAATTGAATAGAGACAATGCCTCATTACTCCATGCAAGTTAAACACCTAATTCAAAAGTGAAGAAAACCAACGCCACAATACTTTATATACTAATATTATTCCAAGAGGATGAAGATGGTGAAGGCCACTGCAGTTTATGTTCATTTTCAATCATCCACATTTAAATGGAGAAAAAACACACAAAAAACCCAACACCATGCGTCATTTAGCCTGCCCTCAAAAGTAAAACCTAAAGGTAAATAATTATTTTTTTAAAAACCACCACAATTCGCATACAATAAAACCTAAAAGAATATTGTGACAGACAGAATGACATTCAAAACGGTTCACATCATTTCTTACAGCAATGCTACTTCATGTATTTTATTTTTTTTTACCAACAGAAAATGACGAGTTGAGAGTCAGAAAGTAAAACAAAGAGAAACAATAATTACGCCGAAACAGGAGAGTCAAGTTGGTCTTCCAAAATGCCATGAATAATCGAAACTGAAGACTTCGACTCTCCCTGACGGCAAACACAGTGCAAAAACTACTCCCTTAAAGGTGGACCCTGACGGATGAGTTTTTTGCAAGAAACATGTCGAGATCACCACAAACACAGCCTTTTCAAGGATCGGAACACTCACTTTGCTCTGGTTTCCTATAAATCAAACCGTCAAAATGGCGATTCCTCCTTGCCGGAGAGAGAAGCCATTTTGGATGGGGTGGGTTGAGGCCACTCATTATGGTTGAAGCTTTTTTCTTCTTTGTAGTGCAGTAAAAAAATAAATTGAGCTATTTCCTTTGTTGTGAGCGAAACTCCTTTTGGTAAACTGTATAACATTTAAACAAACAAAAAACCTCTGTATTGTGGACATTTTGTGCAAACAATTTGGTCTAAACTCAGGCGGCAATTAGAAAAGAGAAGGCACGAGTGCCTTCTCTTTCTTTCACTGAAAGAATTTTACTTCCAGCACCTCCGCCAAGGAGGAATCGCCGATTTGACTTCTAGGAAACCAGAGCAAAGTGAGTGTTGCGATCTCTGTAAAGGGTGTTTTCCTGGTGATCTCGACGTGTTTCTTGCAAAAACTCATCCGTCAGGGTGCCCCTTTAAGGTACTGTGCACATTAGAGCCACAATCTGCGGCCGCAA
Source organism: Phymorhynchus buccinoides (assembly GCA_017654935.2). Lineage (NCBI taxonomy): Eukaryota > Metazoa > Mollusca > Gastropoda > Neogastropoda > Raphitomidae > Phymorhynchus > Phymorhynchus buccinoides. The sequence goes on from CM065685.1 coordinate 21,414,033, forward strand.
GTTCCGTACTTAAACCCCATTTGCTTATGTAAGATATACGTGGATGGGATGAGTTTCCGCGTACGCTTATTTCTTATTTAACTCATTCAAGTCATTCCGGCCATATATGTCCGGAATTAATAGATAGCTGTCAATTTGATGCATTTGTTTCAAGGGAAGTAAATCTGTGTGCACACCATACCTTGGTCACTTCTAAACTCGCTTCACTCCCTTAGACCACAACTGTGCCTCTGACTTTGCTTTTGTAGTGGTTTGTTGTGGGGGAACCAATCGGTGTAGAGAGTTTTTCTAAGTCTACATCAATATAACATGCCATTGCGGATCAAACACTTTCAAATGATACTACATCCTCTCGTGAACCCTCAATGTTGAAGAAATAACATGCCATTGCGGATCAAACTCTTTCAAATGATACGTTGGAAGAAATAACACACCATTGCGGATCAAACTTTTCCAGTTTACACTACATCCTCTTGTGGACCCTCAATGTTGAAGAGATAACCCGCCATTGCGGATCAAACTCTTTCAAATGATACATAGAAGAAATAACATGCCACTGCGGATCAAACTTTTTCAAATGATACGTTAAAGAAATAACATGCCATTGCGGATCAAACTTTTACAATTTATACTACATCCTCTTGTGGACCCTCAATGTTGAAGAAATAACATGCCATTGTGGATCAAACTCTTTCAAATGATACGTTGAAGAAATAACATGCCATTGCGGATCAAACTCTTTCAAATGATACGTTGAAGAAATAACATGCCATTGCGGATCAAACTCTTCCAATTTATACTACATCCTCTTGTGAACCCTTGATGTTGAAGAAATAGCATGCCAATGCGGGTCAAACTCTTTCAAATGATACGTTGAAGAAATAACATGCCATTGCGGATCAAACTCTTCCAATTTATACTACATCCTCTTGTGAACCCTCGATGTTGAAGAAATAGCATGCCATTGCGGGTCAAACTCTTTCAAATGATACTACATCCTCTTGTGAACCCTTGATGTTGAAGAAATAGCATGCCATTGCGGGTCAAACTCTTTCAAATGATACTACATCCTCTTGTGAACCCTTGATGTTGAAGAAATAGCATGCCATTGCGGGTCAAACTCTTTCAAATGATACTACATCCTCTTGTGAACCCTTGATGTTGAAGAAATAGCATGCCATTGCGGGTCAAACTCTTTCAAATGATACTACATCCTCTTGTGAACCCTTGATGTTGAAGAAATAGCATGCCATTGCGGGTCAAACTCTTTCAAATGATACGTTGAAGAAATAGCATGCCATTGCGGGTCAAACTCTTTCAAATGAAACTACATCCTCTTGTGAACGCTCAATGTTGAAGAAATAGCATGCTATTGCGGGTCAAACTCTTTCAAATGACACTACAGTGGAACCTCCCTTATAAGACTTCCCATTATAAGACTCCCTCCCATATAAGACCTACTTCTCTGAGACATTGCCCTTCTTTGTAAGTATTAAAACTACCTCCCTTATAACACCCCTCCCTTATAAGACACTCATTTTGGATGATTTTTTAAGGTCTTATAAGGGAGGTTCCACTGTGCATCTTCTTGTGGACCCTCAATGTTGAAGAGATAACATGCCATTGCGGATAATAAAGCATTTCGAAGCAGGACAAAAACCATTCTCAGCTGGAGGCAGCCAGGCGGCGGGCGGCGGGCCTGTTCTCCAGCTTGGCGAAGAGCTGTGCGTCCAGCACCTTGCGGTCGAAGGTGTCGTGCTCGTACTTCTGGCGCACTTTGTCCCTCAGCAGCTGGCTCAGCTGGGCCATGGAGCGCGTCTGCACAGCCAAACAGAGTGGAAGCGTTAACTCAATTTTTTTTTTATCGACAGTTTCTGCCTGACTGAAGTCCTCACGTTCTATGCCAACAGAACCATCAACTTGATGATGGTGGTTGGGAAGAGAAAGAAGAAGAAGAAGAAGAAGTTGTTCCAGCCATATATGTCCGGAATTCATAGATAGCTGCTGTCAATTTGATGCATTTGCTTCAAGGGAAGTAAATCTGTGTGCATACCAAACCTTGGTCACTTCTAAACTCGCTTCAGTCCCTTAGCTTAGACCACAATTCTGAACTCTGACTTTGCCTTTGTAGTGGTCCGTTGTGGGGAAAACCAATCGGTGTAGAGTTTTTCTACATAAAGTCTAAATATTAAAAAATCTGATCTACCACTTCCCTATGTCTAAACCTGAAGTAAAAACCCGTAATCTTTCATTTCTCCTTTAGTTTTGCCATAACAAATAAACTGGGACCAATCCGATTTTTTATGGTACCTGTTTTTTGAGTTCGCTAGTTTCCGTCATAGTACCTTTTGACATTTAACCCATGAATATTCTATTAGCTGCATCTACATGCATAAAAAGGATGTGCATCTGCATTCTTGTATGCTTGGTAGGAAGGATGCTGTTTTAATCAAGATAGATTGAAGCACTGTTCATCAAAACATCCCTTGAAAACCTTCAAAAAGGTATACAGCAGTGTAATCCATAGTGATCTTTTTTCTTTAAAAAAAAAAAATCCATAGTGATCTATATTATTTATTTTTTTTAAAGTTGAATTTTTAACCCTTTCACCGCCAGCAATATTTCAACCAAAAATTACCATTAAATTTACCTGGATAGAGAACAAAATCCATGAAATAAGGTCTGTCCTTACTTCCCAAAACTAAGACAATAGGGTCTTTGGATAATAGACCCCAATTTGATGCCGTTTAGTGACATAGGTGTTAAATCACTGTGGTGCTAAAATGCGACTTTGGCGGTGAAAGGGTTAATCATTAAGGTCTTATTCTAGTGTGTCTTGTATTGGCATTTGGAGGCAAGCTCGGATGAGGGGCAGATTGCAGCCCGAAATACCTGTGTTTTAATAAATGAATACAACAGTACATTATTTGCTGTTTCATCTTTATTATGTTTTGCCATTACATTTTGAAAGGAAAGATGTGTTGGGGGGAGGGGATTGGGAGGCCAGACAGGGAGGTGGTATACAATTCACAAAATTTTCCACAAACTGACCCTCACACAAAAAAACACCCTGCAAGTTCCAACCGGATGTCGTTGACTGTGGAACAGAATTGGTCAAAGAGTCTGTGCATGGAGGGAAGCTGTTAAAAGTCGGTAATTCTTATTCTTTATTCTCAGATACTCGTTTTTCGTATTAGCGCAAAAGCTTTGTTTTATCTATTGTGTATATTATCAGAGGAAACGCTGCGCGCATGTGTGTGTATATGTGTGTGCGTGTGTGTGTCATTTTCACTTAGGACTCTCTCTTTCTCTCTCTCTCTCTCCCCCCATCTCTCTCTTATGCGTGAGGGGGGCGGGGAGGGAGTGGGGGTGCTGCGGTTTGTGTGCGCTTGGGTTCAGTTGCGTGAATGTTCTATTTTAATATTTGAGCTGTGATCTTATTTATTCACTGTTCATGTTTTTACGTGCCACCACAGATGTAAATCCATATTTTTTGGACAATAAATTGTGTGACTAGTGTGTGACTTATGACTTGTGTAAGAGTAGGAAGAAATCCTGCTGCCTGGTATGACCAAATTGATAGCTAGATTTCCCAAGTCCGCTCCCCCCCAAAAAGGGTGGCGCTGCAATTGCATCAACATTCTCTCCAGGTGGGAGAAGCCTGAATTTACTAGAATGCACCCAAATTACGAAGGGGTAGGATGGGGGAATCCTCTCATGTTTGCTCCAAGGGCAAACATAACCCCTCTATAAAGTTACTACGACTACTACCACTACTGAGTGTGCGCCAGTCAGTCATGGCCTCTACCGCTACTACTACCACCACGTTTTACTCATGCTACATAATTATGGTTATACGATGTAATAATTTGAAGCGAGCCTATACCCCGTGGGGATACCAGGGGGTCTGTCATAAAAATAGTTCCCCCACCTTCTGGAAGTTCTGTGCTTGTAACTTCCTCTATTATGCCACTGTCTTTGACTGTCTTTCCCCTTTGCTTTCTATAATCTACTATCTTTCTGACTTATTGGCTCCATTCTCCAGCCTTTAAAAAAAAAAATCTTCCAAATAATGTTTTATCCTTTGAGCTCCTCCGAGATCGGAATGTGTCGGCTGTACGCAGCGAGGAGACCAGTGAAAACTGAAAAACCGGACACATACGTACCTTACCCATTATGGCCATATGGCCTGGGAACGCAGAAGAAGAAGAAGAAGAAGCGAGCCTATACCTGCGAGATGAACTCCTCCTTCTGTTGCTGAATCTCCACAATCTTCTTGTCCTTCTCGTGCAGCGAGTTCTGCAGGCTTCGTTTCCACTGCTCATGTTCTTTGTTCAGTCTGAAAACACAAAGTTATAGGCATCTTTATTGGGGGAAAAAAACCCACCCAAAAATCACCCCCCTCCAAAAAAACACACACACAAAAAAACCCACCAAACTTTATTCCATATTTCTCCTCCAAAATCGGAATGTGTCGGCTGTATGCAGCGGGGACACCAGTTAAAACTGAAAATCGGACCTTACCCATTATAGCCATATGGCCTGGGAACGCAGAAGAAGAAGAAGACATTCCTTATTTATCAAGACATGCAACAAATGGTTCTGTGTCTAAGACCCAGCCTTTTCCTCATTATCCTGACTTCTAAGACGCTGCTAGTGCAATGCGTTATTAGTTTGACGTTTTTTTCTTTTTAACCTTTCGCATTTTCAAAGGTACAATAACTTAAGTTCCATGCACAAAAAAAACACCCTAAACATTTTTCTTATACACAATCTATATTTAGTGTATGTACACCGATATAAAAATACCATTTACAGCACACACACACACACACACAAAACCAAAAGCTGTGTCTCTGTTTCTTTGATCACACACACACTTACTTTTGCAGGTTTTTCCTCTGCTCCTGCTCATGCGCCAGCCTCTCTTGCCTGGCTCGCTGCGCCCGCGTCTCTTTGTTGACCTGTACCGCCATCTGGGCCCTGCTCTCCATCTAACACACACACACACACACACAGAGTGGTCCATAAAAATCGACTAGTTTGTCTTTGGCCACAACTCACAGAAAAGTAGATATTTCTCCCGTCATATTTCACCCCTAAGAATAGTAAGATTCCACAGGCGTGAACAATTTTTCAGTCCAAGCCGCTCTGATGCTTTTCCACTTACAAAAAAAAAATCAACAGCCGATAATGTGTCTGCTCAAAGCAGCACCATGTCTCGATCTGAATGACAGCAGCAACACAAATGTTGAAATTGTCTGCAGTTGTGGGGCTGTGTGGAGGAAGGAAATTAAGTGGATAACAGGAGCAACACAAACGTTGAAATTGTCTGCAGTTGTGGGGCTGTGTGGAGGAAGGAAATCAAGCGGATAACAGGAGCAACACGAACGTTGAAATTGTCTGCAGTTGTGGGGCTGTGTGGAGGAAGGAAATCAAGTGGATAACAGGAGCAACACAAATGTTGAAATTGTCTGCAGTTGTGGGGCTGTGTGGAGGAAGGAAATCAAGTGGATAACAGGAGCAACACGCGTGTTGAAATTGTCTGCAGTTGTGGGGCTGTGTGGAGGAAGGAAATCAAGCGGATAACAGGAGCAACACGAACGTTGAAATTGTCTGCAGTTGTGGGGCTGTGTGGAGGAAGGAAATCAAGCGGATAACAGGAGCAACACGAACGTTGAAATTGTCTGCAGTTGTGGGGCTGTGTGGAGGAAGGAAATCAAGTGGATAACAGGAGCAACACAAATGTTGAAATTGTCTGCAGTTGTGGGGCTGTGTGGAGGAAGGAAATTAAGTGGATAACAGGAGCAACACAAATGTTGAAATTGTCTGCAGTTGTGGGGCTGTGTGGAGGAAGGAAATTAAGTGGATAACAGGAGCAACACAAACGTTGAAATTGTCCACAATTGTGGGGCTGTGCGGAGGAAGGAAATCAAGTGGATAACAGGAGATTTGCTGAACATGAATTTCACAGAGGTTCAAAGAAAATATTACACAGTGGAACCTCCCTTATAAGAACACCCCCCCCCCCCCCCCCATTATAAGACTCCCTCCCGTTTAAGACCTACTTCTCTGAGACATTGCCCTTCCTTTGTAAGTATTCAAATTACCTCCCGTATAAGACTCCCTCCCACTTAAGACCTTATTTTTGTTGTCACTCTCTCTCTCTCTCTCTCTCACACGCTTTATGATCTGCGCAGATAAGCGAGGCTTGGTGTAATTATGTATGAATATATTTTGTGTTATGGATTTTCCCTTTTGTTTGTTTGTTTGATTTGACAATGTCCCCTTCCCACTGTTCCCTTTCACATGGGCAGATGGCCCGGTTCATTAAAACGTTGTTCTTGTTCTTGTTCTTCTAAGACCTTATTTTGGATGAACGAAGGCAGTGCAACACCAGGAAAGTCCCGAATATGTAACAATACAGATGTGCATTATTTTGGATGATTTTTCAAGGTCCTATAAGGGAGGTTCCACTGTAGCACTATAATTCGCAGCTTCCCGACCTGTCTGTGGTGCCGGACCAGCTTCCTTCTCCAGGCGGTCATCTCCTCGTCCATCTTCTGCTGGGTCTCCCTGGCCTTCTGCAGCCGCTTCTCTTCCTCATCACTGGAACCACATTCAACACACCATAATTATGCTTTGTGTAGCTTTTGTCTGTTAACCCCTTCGCCGCCAGCCACATTTTAGCCAAAATTATCCGATAAACTTACATAGGTAAAGAAAAGATTTTGTCTGAAATATTGGGGATTCCTTTTTTAAAAAAAAGGGCCTACTCTTAACCCCTTGACTGCCACCAACGTATCACATACTGACCTGATGACATCAGTGATGACGTCATCAGATGAAGAGGAATAACTGATATGCTGGCTTTTGCTCTAACACAGCCAAGAGAGTAATATCCCCAGACCATTTTGCCAGACTGGCTCTATCAGTTGTCCTTTTCATGGCATGATTTGTACAATGATTTTTTTCTTTATTTTCTCTGGCAGTCAAGGGGTTAACTCCCAAAATCAAGAACACAAAAATCATTGGACAGCAGACCCTGAATTCAAGGTTTTAATGACATGGGTGTTAAATCATTGTGGTGCAAAAATGCGACGTTGGTGGCGAAAGGGTTAAACCCACAGCCGGCATATATAAAGCTTTCACGCGAGGCGCGCATCATCATTTCAATCGCTGCTCGCGACAGAGACGGTTCAACCGTTCTTTTTTTCCTGTTGCCTGAGCCACTGCGAGGCAGAACTTCGCAGCGACTAGCCTAGCAGTCAAGACCCGATCCCTGGGATCGGTTGTTATGCCTTTAAGAAGTTAAAAGGAAAGGTAGCAAAGACCGTTCATTAAACATTTTAGCTAAAGAATTTAAAGGAAAGTGGTCTGTGGTCATGTGCACATACAGGTTAGTTAGTTAAGTCTGTTATAGTCCCATCAACAGCTATGGTTATCTCAGGACTGTCACCACATAAAAATCCACCACGCATAGCAAAACACAAATCCAAGAATCTTAACAACGTACAAAACCTGAAAACTAAAAATGTAGTACAATGAGAGACTTAGTGGGATTTTTTTCACGCCAGAGGGCATGACGCTCGTGTGGGGCTAATCCTCTCTATATTCTTAGTTGGGGATAAAGAAAGAGAGAGAGAGGGAGGTGTCCCAGCATCTCTCTCTCTCTCACTACACCCAACTAAGAAAATTGCGAGATAATTTTAAAAAACAGTAAGAAAGGATAACAAATACATACTAGTAAGCTAAAATACATAAAAAAGGCTATATAAGCAAATATGCACTGCAGAATGGACAACAGGTGCCCACTCAAGTGCGCAAGTATCACGTGTGGATGCCAGTGTACAATAAAAAAAAAACTGGCATGTCATAAATTGTAAAAAGGAAAAACGTGGAAGGGTTTTATAGAAAAAATGCAGGTGAATGGACCAATAAGGCAGAAAGAAGTAGACGCCAGAAAGCAAAAAGAAGAGAAAAGGCAGAGTCAAAGAGAGTGATAGAGTAGGGGAAGTTACTAGCATAGAACTTCCAGAAGAAGGGGGAACTATTTCTGCTGAAAGACCCCCTGGTATCCCCACGGGAGGGCCATAACCACATAAGCCAGCCTAAGCCGTTGCCCGCCTCCTACGACGTGTGGTTGGACTTTAGGAGGCTGTTGGGCTACTCTCCGTAAGCCCCCCCCCCCCCCCCCCACCATGATAGGTGGAAGCCCGCCGGGGGGAACACATACAGGTACACACAAACAATTACACATGCCCACACAGAAAGACAAATGCACACACACAAAACACACAAATGCACACGCAGATGCGCATGTTACACATGTCAAAATGACCATTCTGAGAAAATGATACAGTAAGAAACTTCCGACCATTCTCCTTCTAATGATACAAGAACCATTCTTGTATCTTTTTCCGTTCCAGAGTTATGAGCATTTACAGTTGGTAGGGCGAGTATCTGCCATTTTGAGAATACACAGTCTAAAGTCTAGCCTAGCTGTTGAAAATGCATTGACCTACTCGTTTTAAAGCACTTGTAAGAGCATTTAGAGGCCACATTAAAGACTATCCTTTACAGATCTGAAAGATAAGATGTTAGAGAACACAAAAATACCGTATTTTACGGACTTTAAGGCGATACGTTTTTCTTAGACCGAGACCCCAGAGCCTTAAAATGTGACTGGTAATATAGTAAGAAATTCTACGAACAAAATCTTAAATTTTTGGGTGTACGCCTTATAATCAGGTGCGCCTTGTAGTCCATAAAATACTGTACCCATAACTCAAAATTGATATAGTGGAACCTCCCTTATAAGACCTTCAAACATCATCCAAAATGAAGTCTTCTGAGGGAGGTCATTTTAATACTTACAAAGAAGGGCAATGTCTCAGAGAAGTAGGTCTTATGTGGGAGGGAGTCTTATAATGGGAGGTCTTATAAGGGAGGTTCCACTGTACAAAATGAGATTGTTGACTTGTCAGACATGTCGTGAGGGAAACTAGCTGAGCGACTCAAACGTCCCTTTCGCGGCGGTGCTGGGTCCAGGCATCAGAATACTCCAGAGTCCAATCCGCGGACGAACAGCACTCGCCATGACTCGGATTCGACATCGAGTCGGACCCCACAGTCGGCATCATTGCGATCATTCGCTACCCGATTTCTCGCGGAAAAGTTCAAAGTTCTCACATCATCGTAGTCTCCCGCGATCATAACCTCTAAATCGACTCATTTAAAACCCGAATCACAATCACTGTCATCAAAACAAACTCTGAAACAGTGAAAGTAAGAGTCTAGATAGCTCTAAACTCGGAAGAAAAAACAAACATGGCCACGATTTTTCGTTTCCGAAGGCGCAGTATGAAAACAAACCGCTTAAGAATACCATTTGAGAATAAGATCGCGCTGCCTCATGAAGTACAAACCCGCGGACCGTTCTGATGCCTGTGGGTCACATTTGTGGGGCTGACTCACTGTGCGGCAAGGAGCTGCTGGTTCCTGGTCTCCATGATGTTGGTGAGGTTCTCCTCATGCTGGCTGTGCCGCAGCTCCATCAGCGCCAGACCCCCCTGCTCCTGCTTCCTGCCAACCCACAAAGGAAACACTCCATCACGGAACAATGGCTCAAATCCAGGGCTCCCAGGGACCCCCATTTGGGGGTCTATGAAGCACTAAAATTCTAAAGGACCCTCTAAAAGAATGTGCAGGGGGTCCCAGGGATGCACTAGAAAAAAATATTTTTAGCATTCGCAATGCCACTGGGACCCTCTATCCCACCTCTAGGATCCTCTATACTGAAAGTGCAGAAGGAGTCCCTGGGACCCCTTGTTTTGCGGGACAATTGGGAGCCCTGTAAATCCATCCCTCGGTTCTGAGTTTATTGTGTTGAAAGAGTGTCTGAAGTTCTGTTTCTTTGTTATCTCCGGTAATGTAAGTTTTGTTGGTGACTTTTTTGTTGTCGTTGAAGGGTGTGTGTGTGTGATTGATTGAAAAAACAGTTCTGTTTTGGGTTAGCTTGGCTGTTTGTGCGTCAATTAGCTGTAGCTGGATTGGTGAAAATGTTAACTCGTTCTAGTCGTTCCGGCCATATATATCCGGAATTAATAGATAGCTGTCAATTTGATGCATTTGCTTCAAGGGAAGTAAATCTGTCCGCACACCATACATTGGTCACTTCTAAACTCGCTTCGTTCCCTTAGACCACAATTTTGCTTCTGACTTTGCTTTTGCAGTCGTTTGTTGTGGGGTAGCCAATCGGTGTAGAGAGTTTTTATATAAAGTCTATATATAAAAAAAAGTCTGATCTACCACTTCCCTATGTCTAAACCTGAAATAAAAACCCGTAATCTTCTTTCATTTCTCCTTTTGTTCATGTATGTTTTGTTTGTGTGTATGCCTGGAGTGATTTGTGAGTTTTTTTAATAATTCAAAATCGTTGCGATGCGAATGAGTTAAGCAAAGATCCTGTTTGCTTTGGCACAGGTAGCAGTGATGTGATCCTGGAGGTGGGATTGCAAATTCAAAAGTGACCTGTCATTCTGTTACCCTTTCAGTGTGTCAAAACTAAAAGAACATGCAGGTCCACATTTAATAATAATTACCGCGATTCACGGACTACAAGCTGCTTCAATACGTAAACCGCAGCCATTACTTTCTTTCAAAAAGTTGAGAAAAGCAACGTTTAAGACGCTTTGATAAATAAGCCGGAGAAAATGAACACTCAATAAACACTACGAAAGTGAAAAGCTAAAGCAATGTCATTGAACTGACAGTCACACACAAGTTCTGGGTAAATCCAACCACAAAAAAGCATCAAACCCTCACATCCACACTTTTATAATATAAGCTGTTTCGGTTCAAAAGAACAAAAAAATAATGGTACAGCCTTGAATAAAGAAAATTCACTGTCATAGTTGTCTGAAATGAAAGCGGACTGGACAGATTCATCCAACATGGTTGATGACGAAACCAAGGCTGTGTCACTATCTTAGTGGAACTTGAACTTGTGTCATCTGCTTGGCTTGAGCTTATAAAACATCCTGTCATCAGAACTTGGTTTGATTCATTTGTATCGGGGGAAATCAGAAGATTGTATTCGAATCTTAAACAAAAGGCCTTTGATAAGGATTAATAAATGATTATCACAATTTCTCCGGTTGTTATCGACTATTTCTTTATACTCAACTGACAGTATGTTCGCATGTTTCAGCACAACAGAAATCTTAAATAAAAGGCCTTTGATAAGGATTAATAAATGATTATCACAATTTCTGGGGTTGTTATCGACTATTTCTTTATACTCAACTGACAGTATGTTCGCATATTTCAGCACAACAGAAATCTTAAATGAAAGGCCTTTGATAAGGATTAATAGTTGATTATCACAATTTCTGGGGTTGTTATCGACTATTTCTTTATACTCAACTGACAGTATGTTCGCATGTCTCAGCACAACAGAAATCTGAGAATCCAAAACCGATGCATTCATTCCGTTCTGAACCCGATTCAGCGTCCGATAGTACAGATCTACCGAAAGCATGCATGATGATTGAACTTCAATTATTTGAAGTTGGCTGTCATGACTTTTGCTGTTATTATCAGTGTTATGCTGCTATTCAGTTTTTATCAAGGAGTTGATTTCAATGAGCGACTTAGCGGGCTCTTTTTCCCACCAGGTGTCATAACGCTCGAGTGGGGCTAATCCTCTCAATATTCTTAGTTGGGGATAAAGAAAGAGAGAGAGAGAGGGAGGGAGGAGTCCCACCCTCTCTCTCTCTCTCACTACGCCCAACTAAGAAAATCACGTGATAAGCCCCTAGCGGATTGACTGCCCCCTGACGGGCAAATAATCGCCATAAGTCGACCATTTGGGTCAAGTCAAAGCTGCAGCATAAGACAAGCTGCGGGGGTCTGTTTCACGGAAGGAAGTTGCAGCTAATAGTCCCTGAATTATGGTACTACTGCCAGTAAGGGTTTTGTAGATGGTGTCATAAGAAAAGTGAAGCATTATATCACAATCCACGGAACATATTCCGCCTAGGAATAATTGTGTGCAGCGTACCTGGCATCTTTCTCCAGTTCTCTCTGCCGTTGTTCAAACGCCAGTCTTTGCTGGTGGTTACTCATGGACTTCCGCTAGAAGGCATAAAAAAAAATTAAGTATTAAAAAAAACCCATACAAAGGTTTGATTGTGCTATTACGATCACAGGCTATGTGTTTCATTGCAAGCTCACTCAGACTCTCTTAAGTGCGGCAAACATAGATTGTTTCTGTTTGATCAAGGAAAGGCATAATAAATCAGTAGAGTAATCCCCTTAGAAGAGCTCATTACAACATGTTCAAACTCAATAGAATTATAAGGGTTACAATATTGGATAGGATGTGATCTCCGATGAAATTCTGCTTAACGTCCTCCGGACTGGAACAGACACATATGGGACATAAGTAGATATAAAGATGGTGGGAACGATTCTGGAGGCAATACCCGGAGGCAGTGCAACACCAGGAAAGTCCCGAATTTGTAACAATACAGATGTGTATGAAAACATCTAATAAATTGGATGTGACCTCCAGAATTATTGTTCTGTGTTTTCCTAGTTTCTCTAGGGTTATTGCTTTTCGAAGCTGTTCTTTTGTTATTGCTCTTAGGGAGATGGAAAGGGATGCAATAATAATAGGTGTGTGACAGCATGTCGTCAGATCCGAATGACGCCATCATGGGAAGTATTGTGATGCCGTCACATGCCTTTTCATTGCATCCCATTGCGTTGAACAACAAAAGACAATTTCAAAGAAGACTAACTCTAAAACAATAACTAGGAAAATGTAAAGAACAATAACTCAGGAGATCGAAATTTAACCCTCTCATATTGATCATAACGGAAGTAAATTGGCAGTGCCCGGTGAGGGCTGTTCATTCCAAACCGGGAGTAAACGGTAGCATAATTATGCTCAGTAGTTTCCCATTACATGCTGACCTCATGAACATATGAGGTCTTTTGTACAAATAGTTCCCCCCACCTTCTGGATGCTATTGTCCTTGCAACTTCCTCTAATCTGTCACTCCCTTTGACTCTGCCTTTTCCATTTGCTTACTGTCTTCTACTATCTTTCTGCCTCTGTCCTTCTAGTGCACTACGATCTATCTATGGCTCTTTCACTGTCCATATCCGACCTAACAAAGCCTATAAATGCATTATCTAAACAAACATCAACGATAATTACCTGTAGGAAAGCTTTGCTAACACAAAAATCCGCCATGTTTGATAGGGAACTTGACTTTCTGACCGATTTTTTTGTTGAAAAATTCAATACCCAACTGAAAAAGCAATATAGCGGCTAAAACCGAGAAAAAAACCACGGACAAGCTGAGCCTCGTTCTGAAGCAAAAGTAAGGTTTGCTTCCATTTTTAGTAACGGAAATAATGCCCTCTCTGGGCGCCTGCAGTTGCAGGGAGGGTATCTGCTCGGCGACACTGCCGCCTGCAGCGTGCTAAAGGTTAAAACAAGATGATAGATATATGCAATTCTAACACTATCCCCGCCCATCCTGTATACACAGCGACAGGGTTCATACAGATTTTTCATATCAAAATTCACAAACTCTCAAAGACCTTTTCAAAGAGCCTTAATCCTATTTTCAAAGACCTCTCACGGCATGCGATGATGGAGATTGCTTCAATCATGATCGTTCAAGATGCATCAGTGTAGCCAAAAGACCTGGATGTAGTGAAGGGAAGTAACTCGACAAATAGAGGACGTCTCCTATATGGAAAATTAGTACAAATTAAATTGCTTCTTTATTAATTCAGGAAGGAAACAAACAAAAATATGACATCAATGACTTTCACAAACTATTTCACAATTTTCTCAGACCAAAGCTAAGTTTAATTGAACTAAAAAACATCAAAACGCTACACTCACACAGGGTGTGACGTCTGCTGTATGCATGGGTGTTTACTACAAAAAGTGGAAAAAAATTGAAAGGCCGGGGTCCAGGGGTAATGTTCCCCTGCAGCTGAAGCTAAGTTTCAAAGACTTGAAAACACTCCATTTCTAAAAGATTTTCAAAGACCGTTCGAACCCTGAGAGACACACACACACACACACACACACACACAGACGCCAGCCTACCAGGGAGTGGTGGAAGAGGCCGAGGTCCTTGCGGTGCTGGGCCTGGTCCAGTGTGGATCGCGTCAGCTCGTCCACCTGCCTCTTCATGTCCGCCTCGTCCCGGGACAGCTGCTGCAGGTTGCGCTCCTGACAAACCACCAAGGCTGCAGGGTTCGTACAGATTTTTCATACCAACATTCACAAACTTCCTTTTCAAAAACTCTTCAATCTGTTTTCAAAGACCTCTCACGGTATGCAACGATGACGACTGCTTCGATCATGATCATTCAAGTTGCACCGGTGTAGCCAAAACATCTGGATATAGTGAATGGAAGAAACTCTCGACAAATCGATGACGTCTGCTGTATGCATGGGTGCTTACTACAAAAAGTGGAAAAAAATTGAAAGGCCAGGGTCCAGGGTTAATGTTCCCCTGCAGCTGAAGCAAAAATTGATTTATGAAGGTATTTTAGTTTGCTTTTTCCACAATTTATACAAATGCTTATTTTAAAGTGTTTGAAAAATACAGTAGATACACAAAGATCTTGTTTGACAAATTTAAAAATTACAGCTCATATACTACTACTTGTGGCGGTGCCATAGCCGATGAGGCTTAACCGAGGCGTGGTCACCGCTACAGCTATCTGTATTAATTTTTTAAAAATGGGACTTTACTGGTTTCGTACTGCCTCCGGGCATTGCCTCCAGTATTGTTCCCACCATATTTGTATTTACAAATGTCCCATATGTGTCTGATTCAGACCAAGAGGACGTAAAACGCCATTTTCGTCGACAAATTTAAAAAAAGGAACTTCTTTTTCTGGTGAAATTCAAAAACAGGAAAATCCTTGTATACCAGGAAAAGTTGCACCCATGTGTGTGGAAAATAAGTCAAATTAAATTGCTTCTTTATCGATTCTGGAAGCAAACAAAAAACAATTATGGCGTCAATGACTTTTTTTTTTTAGGTATCAATGACTTTTTTCACAAACTATTTCACGATTTTCAGACCAAAGCCAATTTTCAAAGACTTGAAAAGGGCACTCCATTTCTCCTGAAGCTGAGCACTTTTAATCAACTTAAAGCAATTTAATTATTTTGTTGTTGATTTTTTTTCAAAAAAAGGATTTCCGTACTGACACGGAAGCAGTTTAAGCCATGCTATATTATAAGCAGGCATCAGAATACTCCAGAGTCCAATCCGCGGACGAACAACACTTGCCATGACTCGGAGTCGACATCGAGTCGGACCCCACAAAACTCGGCATCATTGCGATCATTCGCTATCCGATTTCTCGCGGAAATGTTCAAAGTTCTCACATCATCGTAGTCTCCCGCGATCATTATCCTCTATATCGACTCATTTAAAACCCAAATCACAATCACTGTCATCAAAACAAACTCTGAAACAGAGAAAGTAAGAGTCTAGAGAGCTATAAACTCGGAAGAAAAAACAAACATGGCCGCAATTTTTCGTTTCCGAAGGCGCAATATGAAAACAAACCGTTTAAGAATACCATTTGAGAATAAGATCGCGCTACCTCATGAAGTACAAACCACTGCCGGCAGTGCCAAAACTGCGGCCAGTGGCTACCAAAACCGCGGAAATCCGCGGATCGTTCTGATGCCTGTATAAGGCGCAGAGGTGAAATCCACGATAAATAAAATAAACTGCTTAATTAAATATTCAGCTCTTGACCTACAGCACGGCATTCACTTGTCTTTGGCAGGGCAATCAACCCTTAGTATTATTTTATTTTTGATGGTTCCATGGTATTGAAATCTTTTTTTGTATTCAACAATTTTTATTCCTTTTCTTGATTCATTCCACAATTCCTGCTTTCACTCACTCTTTCATCCCATCTTTCATACAGGTATGCATAAATGAAATCAGCGCAAAATCAAAATGGGACAATTACCAAAAAGCAGCTCATCATAGGTAATATAATATAATGAAAAAATAAATATTTCATCAGTTTCTCAAACTTAATAATATATCACCGATAGCAGTATTATTAATATTACTTATTAGTACAAGTATTATCTAAAGAGGATTAATTTTTTTCAGTAAAAAACAGCAACAGTGACAATAACAACAACCACATCAACATTACAAAACAACAGTGACAATAGCAACAACCGTAACAACAATACTGACCAAAACAATGTGTAATCAATCATATAGAAGAAATGCGTTTGAGGAAATTGGATCCAGAATAAATATAACATCATAAAAAAGGAGGAAACACACAAACACACACACAGGTATTGAAATCTTACTTGTATGCTTTTTTTCATCCTCTCCTTGTCTATCTTCTCTGCGAACTTCAGCTCCTGTGAAAAGAGAAACACAAAATTAATCTACTACATGTACTAGATTCACTCCCCTTGGACTGCTGGTCTCGGTTTCTGCGACTTGAACAAGCCCGGGTGTAGCTGCGAATTGGGATTCGGAACGAGCGGCGTTGGAGCAACGCCACTGTACAGCCCAGAAGATGGGACAGCAAAAAAACAAAAAAACAAAAAATCTACTACTACTACTATACTGCTGCTAGTCCTACTATTACTACTATCATTATTAACAACGTATGACACTGATCATGATGGTGATGATGATCATGATGATGACAAGGTAGCACAAAATACAGGGATAAGAGAAAGCCCCAAACAAAAAAAGCATAGCTGATGGAATCGTCAAAGTACTCAAAACTTTGAATGCCACGTCAAAAAAATGTGCAGATTGCGTACACAGATGTTACTGTCTGATACAGTTTTATCTGCCAAGTCCTGTCAAATTTGTGTTGGCATCCTTTGTCGATCTCCTCTTTCCTCACATCTATGGCGTGATGTATAGTTTTCATGGTTGAACATGAAACATTGATTCACTCAATAGCTTTGAAAACATACAAATCCTCTTTCAGTTCAAAATAACCGAGGAAGTAGCTGAACACATGAAAATGGTGCATTGCCATTGGACGTAACTGGCCAGCCACAGAAAAGCTTAAAAACTTCAGTCAAGGGAATGTGCTACAAACTTCTTTTGTTTACACCATGTGCGCGAGAAGAAATTCTACTGAACTCGACAATCTGTACGATCTTCTCACTCTTTGCATGTTTGCTTTTTTTTAAATAATATTTTTGTCAAATAGAAAAAGCGCATTTACGTGTTTACGCGTAACTCTCACATCTATGCAAGTACAGAGCACCTCAGTCGGAACAATTATCTCGAGCACAATGATTGTTTGACAACCTCGCATAAAATAAATGATAGAAAACCATCAAATGTAAGAAAACACGAAAAGCCTACGGATGAAATAAAATCGAAGGGTGTTCTTTATTCCTTTTGAGATAAACCATTCTGGCAGGCACCCCTCGAAATCACTACTGCGCAAACTTATATAAGTCAACAAAAGCTATTCTGGAAACAGAATTCTTTTAAAATCTTCAGTTAAGCAATCAAAACTGTAGAAGGTTGGGTTTTTTTTTTTTAAATATACCATGTTTGGGAAGAACAAACTTGCCCTGCGCTCTAAAAACAAATAAACAAAACAAAAACTAACTAAAAAAAATTTTTGGGGAGAAATTTATGTGAACGACTATTCCCGATAAATGCTGCAATATTCACATCAACAGACCAGTGGCACTCAAGTGCACTGGCACACATCAAGCAATGGGAAGATAAGATGGTTCAAACAAATCAACTTTATCCTGCCTGAAACACACACACACACACATACACACACATTGTTAATTAACATTGTTCATTTATGGTTGTTTAAATTTTTTTTATTATAGAGGTTTAACTTTTTCTTAGGGGGAGGGGGGAGGGGCTAAGAAAGTATCATTACTTTATTACTTATTCAATTACAGGGCTCCCAGGGACCCCCATTTGGGGGTCTATGAAGCACTAAAATTCTAAAGGACCCTCTACAAGAATGTGCAGGGGGTTCCAGGGATGCATTAGAAACATTCTTTTTAGCATTCGCTATGCCACTGGGACCCTCTATCCCGCCTCTAGGACCCCCTATACTGTAAGTGAAGGAGTCCCTGGGACCCCTTGTTTTGCGGGACGATTGGGAGCCCTGCAATTATTTTCACACATGCACTCATAGACACACCATTCACACTCACCCGCATCAAAATCACACGACGATTGTTTGAATCACTTTTAGTGGAAGGACATTAAATTGATAAACACACACACACTCACACACACATACGCATAACATAGCATCACAGCAACAACCCTTACCTGTGTTTTTAATTGTTTGTACAGCGAATCGTCCAAAAGTTTGGACCTCGACCAGATTTTCTCCTCTTTCTCGTCTCTCTCCTTCTCCTCCATCTGATCCCGCCTCAAACTTTCTCGAAGCTAGCAACAACAAAAAAAGAAGAGAAGCAAGAGAAAGAGCAATGATAAAAACAGAAATCTGGGAGTATATTACAGGTTATTAACCTTTAGCACCCTGCATTTTTTCTGACGTTCCGTTCTCTGCCACTGCATTCTTTTTGAGGCGGTCAAAAATGCTAACACCCACTTGATTAAAAATGCTATAATTTTCTCTGTGTGTTGTGTGCAGACTTGATTATTGGAATAATAATAAAGAGATGATTGAAGAAAGTTTTGATATGATGTATTTTGCTGTCCGTGTATGTTTTGTTGTTGAAAAAAAAGAAAAGAAACGAAATCAACAAAGCGAAAGTGTTGACTTACTGTTTCGGCACGGTCGGAATGAGTGCCGTCTGCTTCAAAGTTCGCCCACTGACTAACTAACTCATGTCTAAGATCCCTTTAACGAAATAACTCACGGAAATATCATTAAGAATATTATGAAAGGCATCATTTTCTTTGAATTCAACCTAGTAGTCAAAATCGGAACCGAATCACAATCGCGGCTCAAATCGATATTGGATCGTCTTCATCGAGTCACACTGACATCGGCTACCCCCCCTTCTACTGCATAACGATCTTCTATCACCCTTTCACTGTCGATATCCGACCTAACAAAGCCTAAGAATTCATGATTTAAACAAATATCGACGCTAATTTCCAGTAGGAAGCTTCACCAACACAGAAAATCCGCCATATTTGATAGTGAACTTTACTTTCTGACCGATTGAAACTTTGAAAAATTCATACAACTACTAAAAAAGCAAATGGCGGCTTGCTGGAAGAGAAGCAAGGAGCCGAGCCTCATTCTGAAGCTATGGTGAGGTAGTTTCTATTATTAGTAACAAAAATAAGGTCCGCGAAGCATTGGTTTGGGGGTACCCTCTCAGGGCGACACAGTGCGCCTGCAGTTACAGGGGAGATTATCGGCTCGGCGACACAGTGCGCCTGCAGTGTGCTAAAGGTTAATAGTCCTTCCTTTGGCATCATCATTACTGCAACACTTTTGAACACAAAAAAACAAAATATTAAAATAACGCAATACAATTTGATCACTTAGAACCGATAGAAGTAAAACGACACTCTAGGGAGAACTGAAGACTGGGGGACTGGGGACTCCCCCACCCCCCCCACGCTATCTCATTTCCCTGAGTGAGGTGTTTTAGTTCTGAACTCTATCAAAGCATTATTATTGTTCTTCATGAAAACCTTCCTCTCTTTCCACCCCCCCCCCCCCCCCCCCTTCCTTTTCTTTGCATACCTTTTGAGTGTGTTTGATGTTGTTTCCCTTGGCTAGGAGCTTGCATCGGTTTTTTCCCTCCAAGACGGCCTTCTCTTCTTCACCCTCGTGCCCCCATACATGGTTCGTGGGGACTTGGATGAGTGCCAAAAAAGGACCTTTAAAGGACCAAAGGACCAGCAAAAGGACCTATTTACACCTTGTTTGTAGTTGTACTTGCAGACGTGGTGGGCGCAGAGCCAGACGCCGACGATTGTGGCTGAGCAGATTCTTTTTTTTTTTTTTTTGGCTGAGCAGATTCATTTGTTGTTACAGTAGTACTTCTGCTGCTTGTAAAAAAAGTCGGTCACATTGCACCTCGATTCCGCCTTGTGCCTTCTTTCAGCTTTCTTGTGATTTTCAGTCTTTGCGTGTTGTTTCAGCACCGACTCTCCCATTGACAAGATGTTGATGTTTTTTTCACAATATGCACAATGAACTGCATGTTTGTTGTCCATCACTTTTCGGACCCAGTCCTTATAAATGTCTTCTCTCAGCCAACGATCCTGAAAACGAACACTTTCCAGGCATTTTTACACTTTTTACTTGAAAACAAGCACTGAAGCAGCCGCATGTGGGAAGAATTTCAACATGGCGCATAAGATATCTCGCCGAATCTCGCGCACATGACCGGATTTACAGTGACTATTAAAATTAGATCGTCTGCTCGAAAGATACGAAGGCGATCGATTTTTGGCACATTTTATTTCATTTAATATATTTTTTTGAGTTCATTTCTTATGACAAGGTACTTAGTTTTGTTTTTTGGCCCGATTAAAGGATTTAAACTGACCGCACCAATTTTAAAAGGACCTTTGACTGATTTGAAAGGACCTCCTTGCTGATATAAAGAACTTAACAGGCCTTTTGATGACCGATCAATTTCACAGCACTTTAAAGCACCTGAAAGGACCCCACGAACCCTGCCATAACCCTTCCTTTCTAACCTCCATGGGCGCATGCAAATACGCAAATTTTTGGCTGCACTTTTTTTCTTCTTCCGAAACCAGATGTCCAAAAGCATGGTTTTATAAGTGTCCTTTCTTCAGGCACTCAGCTGCCTGAAACGGCACCAAATTGCCTGAATTCAGGTTTCAGGCACACCCACACCTACATGCACCCATGACAGTCTCCTTTTCCTTTGCAGACCTTCTGTTTGTGTTTGATGCTGTTCTCCTTGGGCCAGGAGCTTGCATGACGTTTGTTCTCTATGACAGCTCCTGCTCTTCACCCTCCCTTCACCCATCCCTGCCATCTACCCCCTTCCCCTTCTAGTTCTTACCTTCTGTGTGTGTTTGATGCTGTTCTCCTTGGCCAGGAGTTTGCATCGTTTGTTCTCCATGACGGCCTTCAGGGCCTCCTTACCTTCTGTGTGTGTTTGATGCTGTTCTCCTTGGCCAGGAGTCTGTTCTCCGTGACGGACTTCAGGGCCTCCTTACCTTCTGTGTGTGTTTGATGCTGTTCTCCTTGGCCAGGAGCTTGCGTCGTTTGTTCTCCATGACGGCCTTCAGGGCCTCCTGCCTCTTCTTCTCGTCCTCCCACAGCAGCTTGGTGCGCTCGCTGTCCGCTGCCCGCTGACGCTCATCCTCACGCTTTGACCGCATCAGGTCCAGGATTTTGCGATCCTAATTCGGCAGAACGATTGGGCAAAAATAATAATAATAATAATAATAATAGTGAGGAGTGTTTATACAGCGCCCATCCTACTAAGTAGGCTACAGGGCGCTTTACACATAATATTCAAAAATAAAATAAAAACATGAAACAGAAATCCAATAACATGAGCAGCAAGTGCAGATAACAACAAGTACAGCTACTACTTCTGCTGCTACTCCACTACTACTACTTAATATTGTAGTACTCTAGGCCTAGTACAAGTTTGAATTGACACACAAATGCAAGCATGAAATGAAATTATACATTCACATGAATCCTTTTGATACACATGCACAACAAAGACACAGACACACACATATACATAAACACATCACACGCATGCGCACAGAGAGAGAGAGAGAGAGAGAGAGAGAGAGAGAGAGAGAGAGAGAGAGAGAGAGAGAGAGAGAGAGAGAGAGAGAGAGAGAGAGAGTTTGGCAGATCAAATAAAATGAGGATCCTGTAATCCTGTTCTAGAAAACAGCTAAAAATCAAGGCCCCGCGATCTGCTGAAACAAATACAGGATTTTCAAACAGATCAGGCAAACTCGCGATTTTGTAATCCTGTTCAGTAGTTTGCAATATATTGCTAATTGGACAGACAAAGAAAACGGTAAACATACACTAACGATTTGCGGTGCCCCTGCACTCCCAAAAGGAGACAAAGGGCTACCCCAAAACTGCCCTTACCCTGGGAGGCAGCTTGCTGTAGATCTCGGAGGCAGACTTGCTGCGGACTGGTCGGTTTCTGGTGCCGCCAGCAGTTCCAGTCTCTCCTTTGGCGCTGTCTCCCCGGCCGCTTCCCTGGGCAGACCCTGGCCTTCTGCAACGACGATGCCACAGTTTGTTTATTTAGAGTACCAAAGGGGGTTGCGCACCCCTCAAAATGGCGCAAACACAGGGCTCCCAGGGACCCCCATTTGGGGGTCTATGAAGCACTAGAATTCTAAAGGACCCTCTAAAAGAATGTGCCCTATAACAATTCTTTTTAGCATTCACAATGTCATTGGGACCCTCTATCCCTCCTCTAGGACCCTCTATACCCAGGCATGAGATTGAGAAATTATGATTTAGGCTGAAAAAAAGGCAGAAGCCTCCTGAAATTGAAGCTTTTTTTTTTATATTAATCTAAGCCTTAAAAACAGCATTAGAAGTAGAATTGATATATTTGATTAATTTTTATTCATTCATAGGAAGTATTTCTTTACTCATTTGGTCTCTATTTGATCTCAATAATGAACGCTGGGGCCATCAAAAAGCTTGAAATCAGCCAAAAGGCTGACAAATCTCATGCCTGATACTGTAAGTGAAGGAGTCCCTGGAACCCCTTGTTTTGCGGGACGATGGGGAGCCCTGCTTGAAGCATGATGTGATTTCTTTACAATCTCTACGATTTCAAGGGGGGGGGGGGGGGTTAAGCACATAAGTACCCAACCAACGTGCAGACCTGTTAGTACTCTATTTATTTATTATGAACATTTATAGAGTGATTGATCATGAAGCTCTAAGCGCTTTACAACTTCACTAACATCATACATTGATGAAAACAAACAAACAAACCACACACACACACTCAAGACACTAGAACTAGAAGGGTGAACTTTGGACAAACGTTGACGTACAAAAGCAAAGCAAAATACACAGATTTCGTTAAAACCCCATTTACATTGAATTATAAACTCACACTAAAGTGACCAACCGATAACACCCAGGCACTTACTTACCCCCCTCCACACTCCCAACCACGCATAGTAGGAGAATATAAAAACAAAATATGAATTTTGTGTAAAACTGGGGGTGGGGATAATAAGGTGCACCGTATAGTCTGAAAAACATGGTAGGTTTTCATAACACCAACCTTGCTGGTTTCTTTGGCCTGGTCTCCTTTCTGGAGACTAACTCCTTCCTGAGCTTGGCACTCTCATCATGAAGCTCTTTAGCCCTGAAAATATTGCAGGGTGTTTTGCCATGTCATTACTAAAAAAATAAAATAAAATGTTTCCATAAAAGCCATTACTACAAAGGATTCGCCTTGGCATGAGGCTGTGTCAGACCAGTTGACATAAGCTAGAACACCAAGGCTACATGAAAATGTTGTTATGTTCTGCATGGTTGTGCAGAGATTGTCTTAAGCCATGACAAGCTCCTAGCATAACATCATCAGTCTAAAATCCTTCAAAGTTGGAGTGTGGCTGCCCATGTGGCGGGGTAATCAAAAACGGTCACACACGTAATGTTCTCATCCCTAGCTGGTGCATTTGTACCATAGCTAGTGTTCAAGTGCTTCGACTGTTGGATGATCCCTGGAGTCTTTAAGCCAGGGTAAGACAACAACAACAACAACAACTACAAAGGATCAAGACGTTAAAGAAAAAACCGTGATCATTTACTAAATGCAGAAAAGAAAAAAAAAGGTTAAGGTAATCATTATAATAAATTTGGTAAAGGTCAAGATGTGCCACCCCCCCTACATTTCTCGATTCATTGTATTTTTCCGTTATTGTCTTTCTTACCATACATAAAGCTGTATTTTAGGAACATTTTCACCAAATTATCTTTTTGGAATACTAACCCTAACCCTAACCCTACCCCCCCCCAAAAGAGTTTACACCCTATAAGACGGAAAAACGCAACGAACCACAACTGTGACAAATCGCGGTGTACTGCAGTACATAGTGGGGGGTAGGGTTAGGTTTAGGGTTAGGGTTAGGGATAGGGTTAGTATTCCAAAAAGGTTATTAGCTAAAAAATGTTCCTAAAATACAGCTTTATGTATGGTAAGAAAGGCAAAAACGGAAAAATAGGAATTAACCGAGAAATGCAGGGGGGGCAGTGGCACATCTTGACCTTTACCGAGGTAAATGGTCAAGATGTGCCACCCCCCTACCTATCTCGGTTAATTCTATTTTTCCGTTATTGCCTTTCTTACCATACATAAAGCTGTATTTTAGGAACATTTTTAGCTAATAACCTTTTTGGAATACTAACCCTATCCCTAACCCTAGCCCTAAACCTAACCCCCACCCTATAAGACGGAAAAACGCAACAAACCACAACTGTGACAAATCGCGGTGTACTGCAGTACATAGTGGGGGGGTAGGGTTAGGGTTAGGGTTTAGGGCTAGGGTTAGTATTCCAAAAAGGTTATTAGCTGAAAATGTTCCTAAAATACAGCTTTATGTATGGTAAGAAAGGCAAAAACGGAAAAATAGAATTAACCGAGAAATGCAGGGGGGGTGGCACATCTTTACCTTTACCGAAGAAAAGTAGGGATGAAAACTTTGGATGTGGTATTGAGATAGTAAGAACAGACAGACTGCGAGACATTAGCCATTCTAATCGAAAAGCATGTGTACAAAATGTGGACAGACACCTTTTATTCAGTTCGTTTTTTGTGACCCGTTGGTGGCCGACTGCTGTGGACCATGCCGTGCGTTGACGCTGGAGGCTGGCTTTGGTCGCACCCCCTTCTGTCAACAATAACGCAGTCTGTTTTTAACCGCAATATCATATACAACAAACAAACAACTACACGACAAATGTAAAGTGACGTTATTTTATTCACGAGACAAAACAAAACTACTGGATATTTCGGCGAAGGCGCCTTTATCAACATAGACAAACAATTAAACAGCAAACAGCAAATATAGCAAAAGGAGCAAAAAGCAGGCAACAGAAGGAGCAAAAATCCAACAAGATCAAAAAAGCAACAACAATACTTCCCCTCTACAGTCCAACGCGTAAAAAAATCATATTCGCAGTTTGAAAATGCATGCTGAAAACTCACACTGCATGTCCATGAATATAAACCCTTTAGTATGTACGTCAAGCATTATTATGGTCTAAAAATAGCAGTAGTTTCAGGGCTCCCAGGGACCCCCATTTGGGGGTCTATGAAGCATTAACATTTTACAACACCCTCTAAAAGAATGTGCAGGGGGTCCCAGGGATGCACTAGAAAAATTCTTTTTAGCATTCGCTATGCCACTGGGACCCTCTATCCCACCTCTAGGACCCTCTATACTGTAGGTGAAGGAGTCCTTGGGACCCCTTGTTTTGCGGGACAATTGGGAGCCCTGAGTTTGAATTTTGTGATTCACATTGATGATAATTTGATTTTGATAACCGATATCAACTGAACTAGAAGAAAAAAAATAACTTTGTAAAATGCAAAAAAAAAAGGAATAAAAAAAAACCAAAAAAAATTAACAGGTCTTCATCAATGCTAAGTTCTTGCATTTGCTCTATCTTTCTGTTTTTTAATTAAATCAAATAACCTCATCCTCACCCACAAAGCAACCCTAGGTATTAGGTACTTTATAGGTATTAGGTACTTTATAGGTATTAGGTACTTTATAGTCACAGAGGCATCTCTGTGAAAATCGGGTCGCTCCCACCTGGAGAGCGCGTCGCAGCCAGAGGCGCGCCACCTTTTTTTGTTTTTTTTTGGTGCATGCGATTTTTTGTGTGTGATTGATGAGGAAGGAAAGAGGTGGTGGTAAATTTTGACCAAATGACAACTTTTTCGTTGCCACTGGGTTTAACGTGTGCTAAGTGCATGGGCACACGGGACCTTGGTTTACAGTCTCATCCGAAAGACTCCACATTCAGACCGTAAGGCCTAGTGCAGAGCGAGAGGAAAAATCCTCTGTACTCAGGTTCGAACTACTAGTTCTACTTTCAAATTTGCCTTTGGCTTTCATACAGATACAGAAAAAAAAAGTGATACACTGCACACATCCGCATAAAATCAGGATCCAGACTATATATTATAGGTAAAATTATAATACAGATCATAATACACAGATAGAACATCTAAATCAAGACCGTGTGTGTGTCACAACTGACCATTGGAGTTTCCAGCGGTCTTGCTCTGTTTTTCGCCGCTGAAATCTTCAACCTCGTCTTTGTTGATGCGCCCTCTTTCTTCCCGACACAGATGGAGCTTTCCTGTCAAGCACAGAAGGAATGCTATTTCATGACAATGTTGGGAACCAGAAATGTGGTATGATAGTTACTGTAATTTTCGGGTTATAAGGCAATATTTTATTTCTCCAATTTCGACCTATGCAGTGCACCTAATAAACGAGGGCGCCCTATTAGTGAACAGAATCATGAGAAGTGAGGCAACGATTGCCGTGTTCAGTACAGTCTACTGTGAGTCAGAACATCGAAAGTGGTCACGAGTCGCCGATACGATGAATACCCACGTTAAAATGCTTAAAAATCCCTATTATCGCCCGAGATACCAACCAACAGATGCCATAACCCTTCACTGGATGTAAAAAGCATCGCTGTAGAGATTAAAATCCAATAATTCTATCAGTTTTCGCAAAGAATTGTCCAAACACAACAACAGGAAGCAGCACAAACGGAAGTTTGATTATTTGAAAGGGGAGCCAACTCTCGTTTATGACAGCATAATGGCGGTCGGTAAGCATTTACAGGACGCGCAAGGGCTTCAAAGTTTGACTTTCTTTTGCGAGGTGTGTATCGTCTTATATTTATGTTATAAACGAGAGTGCCTTTTGCTTAATTTTTCTTGAAAATTGCCCTATTCTCTTATAGTGTTATACACACCAGCGCCTAATGATCCGAAAAATATGGTACTTTTAAATGCTAACTCATTCAAAAAAATATAAAAAATTCTTAAACAAACCCTTTATAGTTTGTTCTGTAAATGAACAACATAAAATTTTTGTTCCAAAATAAAGACAAAAGGAAAACAGTATTTGTGCCATGTCAGTTATGTTTTTGACAATTTGCCCTTCTGTTACAAGTTCCTTTATAAATGTCCATCTTTATCACTATCATTATTAAGTTGCTGACTTCCTTTCAAAATGCCTCATTTCCAGCTTGTCAACTAATATTATTATTAAAGGCAATATGAATGAAGTAACACACACACACACCCTCATACTAGGTAATTATAATAACAATTTAAAAACAAATCACGTGTACACCAGACTTCATCAAATAAACTCAATATACAATGGAACCTCCCTTATAAGACCTTCAAAAATCATCCAAAATGAGGTCTTATAAGGGAGGGGTCTTATAAGGGAGGTGATTTTAATACTTATAAAGAAGGGCAATGTCTGAGAGAAGTAGGTCTTATGTTGGAGGGAGTCTTATAATGGGAGGTCTTATAAGGGAGGTTCCACTGTACTACATTATACCATAGTTTTCGCCCCATATAGTATAACTAAGTATAAAGCAATTCTTTCCCCCCCAGACTGAGACCCCTGTGCCATATAACCCCTTGACTGCCAGACAACATTAAGGAAAATGTATTGGGCAAATCATGCCATAAAAAAAGACAACTGGTAGAGCACATCTGGCAAAATGGTTTGGGGATGTCACTCTCTTGATTGTGTTAGAGCAAACGCCAGCATGTCAGGGTTATTCCTCTTCATCTGATGACATCATCAGTGATCTCATCATGTCAGTACGTAATACGTTGGTGGCAGTCAAGGGGATAATAAAACTACTAAAAAAATAAAATCTGAATTTTGTGTAAAATGTTATGGTCCGAGGTACAAAATACAAACAGGGTTTTTTATACTTCTGTTTTCAGAATTTCTTTCAACTCTTCTAGCACCATGGGCGGATACATTCGCCCCAAGACACCACTCTTCACTCCCACCAAATGCAAAGACATTCACTGCCTAGCACCCTGCCATGTATTTGTCTAATTTCAGAGCTTATTTTAGAGTTTTTTTCCGTTTAAGGCACAGCATGCGCATTTAAAAAATAGCTACTCTCCTCTTGTCGGTTGAGATGCAACAGACAACCAAGAACATAGCAAAATAAGTGGCGCTAGAAGAGTTACACACCTACTGAAAAACAAGCACAAATTCGCAATAGTTTGTGGCACGCGGTCTATTTTTACCACTCCAATCATGAGTCGCCTCCCCTGGCTTTTCAATAATTTTAATCTGTAAACCAGAATGTTGTCTCTGCACCATTTCGTAACTTTTTATATCTTTTGGAAAACATTTAAAACTATGTATCCTACTTATGCTCATTGAAAGAAGCACCACATACTTGTCGTGTCTGTTGTAGTGTCTGTATTACGCTTGTTTATTATTTTGTACGCTTTAAAAATACATCATTTTAAAGAGCAGCCTCAATTTGAAGTGCAGCCTCGATTTGAAGAACTTAAAAAGCAATATAGCCGATGAGGTTTAACCGAGGCGTGGTCACCGCTACAGCTATCTGTATTAATTATTAAAAAATCGGGACTTTACTGGTTTCGTACTGCCTCCGGGCATTGCCTCCAGTATTGTTCCAACCATATTTGTATTTACAAATGTCCCATATGTGTCTGATTGCAGTGATTCAGACCAAGAGGACGTAAAACTCCATTTTCTCGCCTCGATTTGAAGTGCGACAATTTTGGACAGACCGACCGACCGAACAAAAAGAAGAAGCATAGTCTTGTATAAAGCCACCAACAGAAAAGCTCACTCAGTCGTATTTGCTCCTGCTCATCGTAAATGTTGTAGATGGTGCGCAGAGGCACATCCTGAGGCAGCAGTTCCTCTTGGAATTCTGTCAGAGGTTTGTACAGCAGCTCCACGGGCTGAAACAATCATACTGGTCTTTGAACATTTTGAATGTGCTACTTAAATCAAAAAGAGAGAATTACTGGATGTCATAACATGGCAAGCCATTTTGAAAAAATGCATGTGTTACAAACAAAATTTGTATGTGTTGCTAGCCTTCCAGCGGAAATGGACCTGTGAGATCCATAATATGAGAGCAAAATGGAAAGGTATGAGTTCTTGCTCTAGAGCGTGTTGAGACTTTTCCTATCTAAAAATGTCAACACTAGTAACAACTGGTTGTGTGTGTGTGTGTGTGCGTGCGTGCGTGCGTGTGTGTGTGTGTGTGTGTGTGTGCAGGGTGGGACAAACTTTAAAAAATTCACTCACCCTCTGGACGAGTAACTGAAAAATTTCCCTCGCCCGAACACATTTTCACTAGCCCAAAGAAAACAACAACAAAAATTCCTACACACGCACGCACGCACCCACACAGGGGAGAGTGAAGGAGATACCGAGAGGAACAGAAGAGAAAGGTAAGAGAGGAAGAGAAAGAGAGATGGGAAAGAAAGGAGAGAAGAAAACAAAAAGAAAAATGATAGGGGGAGAGAGAGGTGGGGGAGAGAGCTGGCTATGATCAATGCTGGCTATCATCATCATATTAATCTTAGCAGACAGCTGAGCTTGCTGGATTGGAAGAGACAGAGATGGTGTGGGGGAGACTATGTGGTTAAAGAACAGGGCCATGCAGTTCTGAAATTTACAGTTGTCCAATGGGCTGGTGAGTTTTGAAATCTACTCGCCCAGATTTTTTTAATTAGCCAATGGCTACCAAACTAGTAGTTTTTGCCAGCCCTGGTGTGTGCGTGTGTGTATGCATACATGTGCGAGCATGTGTGTGCATTACTGTGTGTGTATGTGTGCGTGTGTGTCTATGTGTATAACTTAAGTTGTTAATATCAATGAACTTATACATACCTGGCCATCCGCAGCTGGAACATTAATGAAGGACCGTCAAAAATGCACTACCTTTGCTATCAAACATGCTTTAGCGCAAGCTATGGTTTTAGTATGCAATCATTTTTGTAATGTACTGAAATGCAAAGCATAAAATAATTCACCTTCACACTCAATCTTGAGCAGGCCTCCAAAGATCGCGGACTGGTCAGCACATATCGGCTGTAATCGTATTTGGGATCCTGAAATGCAAAACATAAAATAATTCACCTTCACACTCAATCTTGAGCAGGCCTCCAAAGATCGCGGACTGGTCAGCACATATCGGCTGTTTTCGTATTTGGGATCCTCAAAATTGTAGAGGTCGATCTTGTCTACTGCGTCTAGAACAAAAACCATTATGACTCAATATGAGTTTATTAATTCAACTTCAAGCTTTAAATAGTTATAATAAAATTTAAGATACAAAACTTAGCGAACAAGGCTCCGGAATATCCACAGAAGCGCAGTGCCTTTCATCACACCAAATTACAAATCTAAGAAATGTATTATAAGTGAGATGCTTGTGGCTGGGTCATAAGTAGTGTAACTAATACTGTAATAGTGGGTTTACAGAATTTGAGAGAAAGTAGTGTATCGTAATGGCACTGGACCTGTCGTGGCTGGGTCAAAGTAGTGTACCTAATACTGTAATAGTGGGTTTTTTTTAAATGGATGCACTGGATGCCTTCAGTGTCTGGGTCATAAGTAGTGTACTACTAATACAATTCGAAATGGATGCACTGGATGCCTTCAGTGGCTGGGTCATAAGTTGTTTTTTAAATGGATGCACTGGATGCCTTCAGTGCTTCACTGGCTGGGTCATAAGTAGTGTACTACTAATACTGTAATAGTGGGTTTTTTAAATGGATGCACTGGATGCCTTCAGTGCTTCACTGGCTGGGTCATAAGTAGTGTACTACTAATACTGTAATAGTGGGTTTTTTCATTTCCAAACTTTGGACCTCAGCTGTACAAACTACAATACCAGAAAATCAAACTGTAGATTGTGGATGTTTCATGGAAAAAGACATTGAAAGAAATGGTCTCCTGTAAAAAATGTCTCTTGCTCTAATGTTTCTTCCAAGTGTAGATTTCTTTCAGTGTTAGACCTAATCTATCGTGATGATTGATCAAGAGTGGAAATTTAACTATATTATATAATCGTTATAATAGTAAAAGAGATATGAGTAGAGGGGGAGACTTGAAAATGTTTGGGAAAAGGGGTGGACATGTGTGTGTTTGTGACTTTGTGACTTCAACGTGATGAAGTTGGCTGCCTATGGCGAAGAAGAAGAAGATGATGTATGAGAGAGAGGGAGGAGAGAGAGAGACTCAGACTCAGAGAGAGAGAGAGAGAGGGGGAGAGAGAGAGAGAGAGAGAGAGGGAGAGAGAGAGAGAGAGAGAGAGAGAGAGAGAGAGAGAGAGAGAGAGAGAGAGAGAGAGAGAGAGAGAGAGAGAGAGAGAGAGAGAGAGAGAGAGAGAGAGAGAGAGAGAGAGAGAGAGAGAGAGAGAGAGAGAGAGAGAGAATGGTCCTTGTCTGGCCGGTTATCTGGCTGTCTACTGATCTCACCCCTCTCTCTTCATTTTCATTTCTTTCTCTTCTTTTCTTCAACCGCTTCGCCCCTTGTCAGTCACAATAATCGTCAACTAGAGCGCTAAGACGCTAGATCACCAGCCGCATTTTCAGCTGCAGTTATTCACCTTGCGAGTGACTTGGACAATGAACCTTTAGTTTATTTCACAGGGGTAAGAGAGAGAGAAAGACAGAGACAGAGAAAGAGAGACGACAACCCTAACACTAACCCTCAACTGACAAAATTAGTGAATGAGAAAACCAGGTCAACAACACAAAGCCACTGAACTAGGACTCACACACCTACAGGTGACTTCGACAAGTAAAGGGAAGTAACAAGTTGCAGAGTGGTGGCCTTTTCAAGGCAAAGAGTTGTTTCCCTTGGTCCGTGTCTTGCAACAACAAAAACGGCTCCAGTGGCCTTGACCTTTGACCTTCATCTTATAACCAAGCATACATATCCTAACTACCTATTAGCATGCAAAATTTGAGCCTCCTAGGTTCCTCTGTTCAAGATTTCTTTCCCTTGGACTGTCTTGCAAAAAACGGTTCCAGTGACCTTGACCTTTAACCTTCAATTTCGAACTTGGCCTAGATATCCTTAGTACCTATCATATCTGCATGCAAAATTTGAGGCTCCTACATCCTTCCATTCAAACGTCATGTTGTTAAACCCACAGCCGGCATATACAAAGCGTTCACGTGAGGCGCGCACCGCATTCTCGTTGCTGCTGGCGAGAGAGACGGTTCAACCGTTCTTTTTCCCCTGTTGCTCGAGCCACTGCGAGTCAGAACTTCGCAGCGACTAGGCTAGCAGTCTACACCCGATCCCTGGGATCGGTAGCTTTCCCTTTAAAATAGCCACATAAACAGAAGCAGAAAAGTTAAAATAGATAGGAACAGAATTCTCTGACAACATTACCAGCTTCGCTCAGCTTTGCCACGCGGCTGGTAATAATGACTTTGGTGACTTACTCAGTTACTGGAAGAGAGAGAGACTCAGAGAGAGAGAGAGAGAGAGAGAGAGAGAGAGAGAGAGAGAGAGAGAGAGAGAGAGAGAGAGAGAGAGAGAGAGAGAGAGAGAGAGAGAGAGAGAGAGAGAGAGAGAGAGAGAGAGAGAGAGAGAGAGAGAGAGAGAGAGAGAGAGAGAGAGAGAGAGAGAGAGAGAGAGAGAGAGAGAGAGAGAGAGAGAGAGAGAGAGAGAGAGAGAGAGAGAGAGAGAGAGACTCTGAGAGAGCTTCCTTTTGGCAATTTGATTCTGATTCTTCTCCTTAGGCAGCCAACTTCATCACGTTGAAGATTCTGCTGCACTTTAGCCTAGGCCTAGTACGAAAAAGAGAAAAATAGCAAAAGTCTAAAGATAAGAGTACGAAGCGAAATGATAACACGATTCAGTTTTGTTAAAACAAAGACAAAGATTGACACCTGCATTTATTTTTTGTAAATGCAAAAAAACAAGACAATTATTTTTATTGTTGACGTCCCTCCTTTTTCTGCAAACATGCATGTGCTTGTCTCAAAATATCTTTTTGACAAGGCGGACTGATCCTACACAAATAAAAAGTGCAATAAATACAAAATTCGTTGTCGATTGTGCTGATATGAACAACAGTTACAATGACTGTGAAATACCTCCTCCAGTTTCAACGGAAAGCATGATGAAAAGCTACGCTTCAAACAACCATCTATCCATTCACTGCATCTACTTCTGCTTTTCCTGTGACAACGGCGTCCCTCGATGCCTGTCCAAAGGATCGGCTAAGAATCGAAACAAACCGTAGGCCTTACTACAAATATAAATCAAACACGTTTTGTATAATTAAAATTTAATACAAAATTATAGAAAATAACTTAAACTTGCAGTATTTATGAAACACACCAAATGGTTAATAACTAGTTTTTATATTCTCTTCTTTGTTCCACATAAATTTTGATTTTTGTTTTTTGAAAAAGAGACGTAGTATTTGTGTTGCCGATATTTCTATTTTCGCTTTCTTTCTTCTGGCAGTGAGCTCTATTTTCAGCAATCTACACACTAAATGTATGTAAAATGAAGCCACTACACACTAAATGTGTGTAAAATGAAGCCAAATGAATGTCAACTGCTTGGAGAACATAATAATATAGGTAGGCCTAGAACAAACTTATAGTAGATCAAGGGGAATGTGAGGGGAAAACGAGTTAAAAGTCATGTGACAACCGTTAAATGCCCGGTCTAGCCGGAGACACCCGGGCCCCCCATGATGCATGCAGTGTATCATGCACGACCGTTAAGTCCCCACGGATCAGCCGGGGAAACTCTGGCCCCACATGATGCATGACTTGAAAAGGAGTAGGGGACACGTGTGACAGTAAGGCCACACATGTCGAGTGCAGAGGACCTTTCAGCCTTTCGCAGTATCTAGGCAGGACCAATCAAGCTACCGTAGCTGTCCCCGGGATCAAACCCTTACCGGTGTAACACGAGGAAAGTACTCCCCACGCGGAATTTACTCCCGAGTAAAAACCGCGTACGCAGATTTTACTCCCTTTACGCGAAAAGTACTCCCTGCACACTAGCCATTTTTACTCGCCCGCGAAATTTACTCCCCTTTTCTTTCTAAACTGAATGAGCAGCAAGACGGATGGTGCTAGTCAACAGACATTTGGGGGTAAAATGTGTGGCATGCACAAGTCATCCCCCAAAAAAAACCACCACAGCATAGTTGGATTTTCGTATGTAAATAGTATCAAAGTGGATATCACTTCAGGTTTGGGAAGACATTTTTTTAATTTGCACAGTTTATCCTCAGTAATGCACCATCTACCACACTTTGTGGTGTGAATGCTTCAAAAGTAAGACAACATTACTCTGGGGAGTAAAATTTGTTGTCTACGTATTTTATCCCCCGTAAAACACTATTTACCAGACTTTTCACGGTGTCAGTACTTTAAAAGGGAGGTAATTTCAGTATGGGGAGTAAAATTTGTCGTACGCACATTTTACCCCCAGTAAAACACTATTTACCATATTTTTCATGGTGCCAGTACTTTAAAAAGGAGACAATTTCAGTTTGGGGAGTAAAATTTGTCGTACGCGCATTTTACCCCAGTAAAACACTATTGGCTAAACATTTCATGGTGCCAATATTTCAAAAGGGAGGTAATTTCAGTTTGGGGAGTAAAATTTGTCGTACGCGCATTTTACTCCCAGTAAAATTGTGCGGGCCAGATTTTTTCGTGGAGGGAGTAACTCTGGCATGGCTTAGGGAGTAAAAATCTCGTACGCCAAATTTACTCCTAGTAAAAATATGCGTACGCGGTTTTTACTCCTGAGTAAATTTGGCGGGGGGTAAATTTATCGTGTTACACCGGCACAACTCCTGCCCTTCATTCACCACTACTTTGATCTATGGCCCCTTGAATGTCCCATATCTATCTGTTCCAGATCCAGATGACGTAAAAGCATAATTCGTCGTCTATGACCCCTATAGTTCCCTAATTTATTTTTGATGTGAGGTTGGGGCAAGGTGGGGGGGGGGGGGGGGGGGGACTGAGACAGGGTGGTTTGGTGGATGTGTTAATGGAGGACTGTTTTGAATGCCTCCAGTGACTGATTGGAGGCAACTTGCTCTGGGGAGACTGTTCCACTGAGGGAAAGAAGGTGGATTTTCTGTACTGAGTTCTATGGCTGGGGATGTCAGATGATGCTGAGTGGGATTGACGGAGACTTTTCATCTGCAGAGAGTTTGTAGGAAGGTGCTTAGAGTTGATAGTGAGAATTAAAGTCCTGTATGAAATTTGTAGAAAGTAGTCGGTGAGGCGGGCTTCAGTTCGTCGAGTCTGCAGAAGAGGCCATTTTAAATTTTGATGAGGTCTGCTGATCTGGTAGACTGATGGTAGTCTCGGTCGGGCCACCCATCTTGCAGCTCGGCTTTGAACTTTTTCAATGGCGTCAATGCTGCCCTTGCTGTGGGGGTCCCAGACTGGACTGGCGTACTCTAGGAGGGGGCGTATCATTGCTTTGTAAGCCTGTACCTTGACTTTCTTGTTGTTAATTTTCAAGGCCCTCCTCAGAAACCCAAGGATTTTATTTGCTTTACTGACCATATCATATCATGGCACGATATAGGCTTTTCAGCCTTTTGCCCTCTAGATTGGTTCTTTTTGTTATTTATGTTGTATCGGCATTGCCGATCGACTACTGAGGCAGTCGTGCTTTAATTGTCTACAGTAATTTGCTTAAAAATTACTGAATACACAATATTCTGAAAATATCGATCTAATGAGTTCTTGAATGCATTAGTGATGATGCATTTACTGCTTCGTTTGGAAGGTTATTCCATGCGTTAGTAATACAGTTAGTGAAAAGGGTTTGTGCAAGTTTAGTGTTAGTAGTTTGTTTTAAATAGTTTAAAAGTATGACCGCGGGTTCTTTCATCCTCATACAGAGTTCGTAATTGTTTTGTGGTAGTATAGTCATAAAGCCCATGGTGAATTTTGTATACTTCTATAAGATCACCTCTAAGTCTTCTGTATTCTAGGCTAATTGATGTCATTGATGTGAGTGTCCCACTTCAGATCAGCAGTATTTCGCATGGGGCACGCACTGGAGACATTAGTGCATCAACACTGCAGAAGTTTTGTTACTGTGACGAGGTAATCAAGGCTAAGTCTCTAGTAGAAAATTTGCCTTTAGCCCACTTCTCTAGGGTATGGGAGATGAGCAACTTTCCCGGCCCCTTTTCATCTAATAAATTTATATTTGTGCCCGGGTTCTGGCTCGTATGATTGAATGAAATACAAGTGGTAGTTTGCTCTAAATGGCAGACAGAGAGAAGTAGGGTTTTACATGAAATTACAAGACTTCCACTCTCATCAGTCTGACCAAAGGGTTCAGAATTATTTGACACTTGTATTTTATTTACTCATAAAATCTGCATAAGATTATGCAGCAATAAGAATAAAGCAGCTCAATTGCGCCAAAACAAAATATGAATGAAAAACAATGAAATCCGAAAGGATTTACAAGACTTTTGTCTTTCTAGAAGGTTAGCCCCAAGCCGGAAGGGTCACTAATAGTATCCAGTGTCTGGGGTTCCAGTTATTGGTCTTGGCACTGTCTTAGGGACTTAGCTGTGTGAAGTTCCTCTGTAGGGATCGGCGAGAGCTGGGTTGACTAGGCTTGCTCTGGTGTAGAGTAGCTCCCAGTCATTCCGGTTGCGGCGTCGCGGGATGGCGCGGTTCAGGCGTGGTCTCCTCGCGGATTCTGGGTGCGGGGCGTCTTTGCGGCGGTCCCGTCTTGTTGCTTGTGAGTCAGGGATTGAACTTCCTGACCACGATGCCCTGCTGATAATCACAGGAAAAGGTGGTTGTAGATCTCTACGGCTTAGAGACAAGGGCTTCAGCTGGCAGGGAATTAGTGGATCCCAACCGGCTAGAAGGCTGCCCTTGTACAATAGCACTAAGAACACATAATCTGAATTTCAGTCACCAAACTGAAATCAGTAAAACATGAAAGGGGTACTGGAATCAACTGGTATGATTCAGTAACCGGCTAGATCAAAGTCTATGATCAAGCCAACATCACTCTCAATCCAACACCTGGAAAGAAATGTTATCATAAAGTGCAAGGTTGCATCCTTAGGCTTCCTACTAAAAATATACAAAAGGGTTAGTAGGCATAAAATCCGGTTCTTGTACCAAAAGAGCTAAAGTAAAAAACACACACACAAATATTAGTACAGAACGATCACGCGCCTGTTATGTCACTGGCACGTGTCACATTCTCCCTATCGTGATCGGGAAAGGAGATACGGGGAACAAAGGGAGACCGCCAATGTGGGTGTCACAAGCTGACAGGGAAGGTAAAACGGGCTTCAAAGAGATAAGCGCCTATAATCGGCGAACTGTTTGATGTTGAATAGGGCATTTGCCACGAGTTTTCGTGCTTTGAGTAGAAAGAAAAGGGTGGGGGGGGTGTAAATAAAAAAGTGGTGACGCGCGTTTCCACCTTGTCACAGTTACCAACAATAGAAATAGATAACAGAAGTATCCTGCTGGCGTTGACAATGTGGTAATTACATTCTAATGACATTAATGAAGTATACATGCAAAGGCGCATTTAATTATATTCATGGAGTATCATTGCGCCACTATGATTTATCACACACTTTTTACAAAGAGTTTAATGCCTTAACGATATCATATACTGAATAAAAAGGCAAGTGTGTGTGTGTGTGTGTGTGTCTGTCTGAAACACAAAACGGGCCTTATAACTCTGCCGTTTTTTGACCGAATCGCTTCAAATTTGCTGTCAGGCTTGCTGTGGTCGGTGCGGCAAAGCCTGGCAGCAAATTTGAAGAGAATCAGGAGAGTGCATCACTCTCAGAGCAGCGCCAACGGGAAACGGGGCCTATAACTCCGCCGTTTCTGATCCGAATCGCTTCAAATTTGCTGTCAGGCTTGCTGTCGCCGGGACAAAGAAGAGAATCGGGAGAGCACGTCACTCTCAGAGCAGCGCCAATGGGAAACGGGGCCTTATAACTCCAGTTTCTGAACCGAATCGCTTCAAATCTGCTGTACTCAGCGTTACCAGTACTTGGCGTTACCGTTACTAGGCGTTACCGTTAATCGGGAGAGCGCGTCACTCTCAGAGCAGCGCCAACGGGAAACGGGGCCTTATAACTCCGCCATTTCTTAACCGAATCACTTCAAATTTGCTGTCAGGCTTGCTGTGGCCGGTAAATTTGCTGTCAGGCTTGCTGTGGCCGGTGCAAAGCCTGGCAGCAAATTTGAAGAGAATCGGGAGAGCGCGTCACTCTCAGAGCAGTGTCAACGGGAAACGGGGCCTTAAAACTCCGCCGTTTCTTAACCGAATCGCTTCAAATTTGCTGTACTCAGCGTTACCAGTACTTGGCGTTAACGTTACTAGGCGTTACCGTTAATCGGGAGAGAGTGTCACTCTCAGAGCAGCGCCAACGGGAAACGGGGCCTTATAACTCCACCGTTTCTTAACCGAATCGCTTCAAATTTGCTGTCAGGCTTGCTGTGGCCGGGGCAAAGCCTGCCTTGAAGAGAATCGGGAGAGCACGTCACTCTCAGAGCAGCGTCAACGGGAAACGGGGCCTTATAACTCCGCCGTTTCTTAACCGAATCGCTTAAAATTTGCTGTACTCAGCGTTACCAGTACTTGGCGTTACCGTTACTAGGCGTTACCGTTACTAGGCGTTACCGGTACTCAGCGTTGCGCTAGTGTAAATAATAACAATGAGATGTCATTATATAAAGGTGTTTTTTTTGGTGTCAGTATATGAAGTTAATGTATTAATGAGATGTCCGTATCTGAGTTCATATATACCACTTGGCTCGCTACTACTAGACTATATAAGCTTAACATGTTTAGCAAATCGGTATATTATTCTTTGTTTGCATAAATGTAAAGTAGATGTTTTTGGTGAATAATAATGAATAATAAAACAAACATATATGGCTAATGTTGAGATCAGCTCCCTCCGCTGTTCCAGGGTGAAGGCTTAGGGTTATGACCAATCAGCTCCCTCCGAGTAACCTTTTCCGTTAAGCTGATTGGCCAACTTCACCATGGAACAGCGGAGGGAGCTGATCTTAACATTTGGTTTAAACAAATGTTTTATTGACACACTTTTGCAACAACACAATATATACGTAGACAAGAGTACAAGCCGAAGCTTATAAAAGTACTCAACACACAGACATCGTACTAGCAACAGGCTGCATCACACTTTACAATTAATGGAAGTCAGTCACACTTTGTAAGGTAAGCTAAATAATGATCAATACAACTGACTTCCGGGAAAAGGTGAACAATATAAACAAACATGTATGATCTTAACATTTGCCATTTGTCAGGGACGGTATTCATGTCGAGATAGCATGAGACTTAGCATCATGTAACTTAGAAGCTCTTTCCTATTAAATCCTATAATTGGAAGAGCTTCTAAGTTAGCATCATGCTAAGTCTCATGCTATCTCGACATGAATACCGTCCCTGTTTTTATATATAATTTAATCGAGACAAGTAGTTACGTCGCTTTGGATTTGGTCCCTCACATACCTCACTCATAACTAGAGGTGGGGAGAAAACCCGGTTTGAACCGAAAAACCGGTGCTAAACATTCGCGGTTAGAAAAACCGGTTCGAGTTGCTGTGAACCGGTTTTTTAACTGCAAACTGAAAGTAAGTTTTTCTTAGAATAACTCATTCTTTTAGAAGAACAACACTGATTCTCAGCGCAGATTGGGTGATTGTACACCAAGAGTAGCTGTTTCTAGTTTGTGGTGGTGTATGGCTTTGACTTTGACTGAGTGTTGAGTTGAGTATGTGTAGTGTGTCATAAGTCACAAGTTTCTTGTGTGTGTGTGTGTGTGTGCGTGAGTGTGCGTGTGTGCGTGCGTGCGTGTGTGAATATTCTGATAAATAAATATGTGTTTGCATAGGTGAAACTAGTGATGCGAGTACTGGTTTAAAAACCGGTTCAGTAAAACCGGTTCGAATAGGGAAAACCGGTTCGGATTTTGTGGTTCTCAACTTACTCATAAACTAAATTTGTGTTTTTAATAGTGTGGTCAATTTATTTTCTATTTTGGTGTTTGGTGTTTGGTACTTTACAGTCACAGAGGCTATTAATAATAGTTTTAAGAACCGGTTCGAATTTTTTTTTTTTTTTTTTTTCCCTCCGCTGTCCCCGCCTTTCTTTTCATTTTTTTTATTGTCTTTTTTTTAATTTTTTATTGTCTTTTTAAAAAAAAAATTTTTTAACACACTTACAAAGATATCTTACATACCATTTTTATCAGCAACTTTTATTATCATTTTTTTTATACGATCAAAAGTTGAAGAAGAAAAAACAAACACACCATTAAACTTTCCTCTTATGTATATATATAATTTGCTTTAATAAAACTTTTTTTGTATTCAATGTATGTTTTGTGAACCCAAGAAACAAACTCAATTACTTTAACTTTAACTTTACGATTTGTTTTGTGTTCTGAAAAGAAGAAAATAAAATAATGTGCTGATTTACTGAACGACGACGAAAATTGTATTTTACGTCCTCTTGGTCTGAATCAGACACATATGGGACATTTGTAAATACAAATATGGTGGGAACAATACTGGAGGCAATGCCCGGAGGCAGTACGAAACCAGTAAAGTCCCGATTTTTTAAATTAATACAGATAGGTGTAGCGGTAACCACGCCTCGGGTAAACCTCATCATCTATGGCACCGCTACAAGTATAGTAATTGTGTACTGATTTACTTTTTCTCCCAATGGAGGAGATAGACAATGCCTATGCAAAGACAGCTGTTTCGTGTTGATAAAGACTCAATTTTTGTAAATATAATTTCATCGTCCGTTGCCGTTCATATCGTCCGCCGGGCGTCTTTGGACTCTATAACACAACAATTATATTAACATTTTTAGTCACACTATTTTAATCCCATCACACAACACTCACTCTTAATGCAGCATGATGCTTGAAATAATCACCAACCAAAATACCAGGGGAGGGGCTGGTTCCTTCCCTTGGTAATCATTACATTTTTTCTTTTCTTGTGGCGTTGCATTTTGCTTCTCACAAATAGTTGGTCCACGATGTAAATACTGCTATATCCTGACATAAATTTGTGTTTATACCCTGGTTGGTTTGTTCAGCCCGTCGTACATGGCGAAAGCCGTAAGCCGATACGCAACGTTAAACTGAACTTCCAGGGTGATTGACAGGGAAGTCCCAGGGGGAAAAGTTCTTTCCCCTGGTTGGACAATAAAAAGTTATTAATAATATTTATTTTATCGTTTGTAAATATTAATAACGGGTTAATACCTCTGTAAACACTACACACATATTTGCAAATGCGTCTCTTATTTTAATTAAGGGCCAAAATTTTGATTTTTAATAATAAAATAAACTTTTGAATGTTTAATCAGGTTACCCTGGATTTTAATGTACAACTGGGGGGTTGTAACATGGCTAAACTACCAAAAACTTTAATGCATACATATTTTATATCACACACCTATATTATAAATCACGAACCATCACATTAATTACGAATCGTGTTAAATCATCTGAATGAATTTTTTTTATATAACTTGTTAATTAGAGAATGCTCTTATTTAATGTTTCTGTGTAGTCCGCGTCTTTGAATACG
This sequence comes from Phymorhynchus buccinoides, assembly GCA_017654935.2. Lineage (NCBI taxonomy): Eukaryota > Metazoa > Mollusca > Gastropoda > Neogastropoda > Raphitomidae > Phymorhynchus > Phymorhynchus buccinoides. The sequence goes on from CM065685.1 coordinate 21,455,767, forward strand.
TTCTGCCCAGATCTTATATTTCATTCATTCATTCGGTCCCACCATTCCTTGATGCATCACCACAGTCAGCCAGTCACAGCAGCTAGATAGATAGGAGACCACAAGCTGTGCTGTCTTGTCCCACACACTCTGACCTCTGCACAATGTCCTTGAACTGCATAAACTCAGGACAGGAACAGTGCTCAGCTTTGATTCCTCTCTGGCTTTGAGGAATTCATCTTTGTTGTCACAGCAAAGTCAGGCTGATTACAGAAAATCTTCTATTCAATACTTGATCCTAATCACTTGATAATTGTTAGGGATTGTGATGTCATCAAAGAAGTGTTTGTCTGGCGACGTTTCACAAGGGCTAACGTTACGTAGCGTGAGCGCAAATCGGCAAAAACGGTACTAAGAAACCTCGACGTTTGCCAAAAACGTTTTGTGGCTGTCAGCGAAGTATCTTTTCGCGGACTAACATGGGGTGAATACATTTCTTGTTTTTGATTGGTCCATTAAAAAAGTTTGGTTAAAACATTTTTTTTACCAATCAGACAAGAGCTTTAAAGCTTTCTAATGTGTTTCTTAGGCCCCGCCCCGTTTGGCGTAAGCGCTATGATTCGCTCGGCAACCTTTATCTAGAGAGTTAGTAAGAAGACAAGGAATTAGAAAGCTGATGAGATAGAAGTAGCCTAATGGAAAGTAAAGTAAACATAGAATAAAACCTAGTGTGGATGTGTCCCCCGAAAAGTGGACCATAGCCTTTATTTCGTAGTATCTGAACAAGACCAGTCCGGCCATGTCTGTGAATCCCCCCCCCCCCGTCTCTATGTCACTGTCCGCCCGGTTTCTATGTATCTGCGTGTCTCCCGCGGATTAGGGTAAAGGTTAGGGACAGGGTCAAGGGTTAAGGTTAGTATTTGTGTTCTTCTTCTTCCATTTAGTATCAACAATTTGATTTTTTGATAGGCATACTGTTTCGGTTCGGTTAGGATAAACGGAGACGTTTAAGACGGGGACATAGAATTACACAGAGACAGGGACACATAGCGATTTGGATACTGAGAAGCAGGACATAATGATAGAGTCGGGGTCACAAAGAGACGGAAACACATGGAGACGAAATTAGGGACACACAGAGACGGGAACACATAGAGACGAAATTGGGGACATAGAGAGACGGGGACACATAGAGACGAAATTGGGGACATAGAGAGACGGGGACACATAGGGGACGACATTGAGGGAAATTGACGGGACACATAGAGACGAAATTGGGGACATAGAGAGACGGGGACACAAGAGAGACATAAAGAGACGGGGACACATAGAGACGAAATTGGGGACATAGAGAGACGGGGACACATAGAGGCGAAATTGGGGACATAGAGAGACGGGAACACAAAGAGACGGGGACACATAGAGACGAAATTGGGGACATAGAGAGACGGGAACACATAGAGACGAAATTGGGGACATAAAGAGACGGGAACACATAGAGACGAAATTGGGGACATAGAGAGACGGGGACACATAGAGGCGAAATTGGGGACATAGAGAGACGGGAACATATAGAGGCGAAATTGGGGACATAGAGAGACGGGAACACAAAGAGACGGGGACACATAGAGACGAAATTGGGGACATACTAGAGACGGGAACACAAAGAGATGAAATTGGGGACATACTGGAGACGGGGACACATAGAGGCGAAATTGGGGACATAGAGAGACGGGAACACAAAGAGAGGGGAACACATAGAGACAGGGACACAAAAAGATGAAATTGGGGACATACTAGAGACGGGGACACAAAGAGATGAAATTGGGGACATAGAGAGACGGGAACACAAAGAGAGGGGAACACATAGAGACGGGGACACAAAGAGATGAAATTGGGGACATAGAGAGACGGGAACACAAAGAGAGGGGAACACATAGAGACGGGGACACAAAGAGATGAAATTGGGGACATACTAGAGACGGGGACACAAAGAGATGAAATTGGGGACATAGAGAGACGGGAACACATAGAGACGAAATTGGGGATATAGAGAGACGGGAACAAAAAATGACAGGAACACAAGGAGACGGGAACACAAAGAGACGACATTGGGGACATATAATATGCGGAAACGCATAGAGACGAACACGCATAGACGGGAACACATTGAGACGAAATTGGGGACATACAGAGACAAAGACACATAGACACAAAAATGGTGACATATAGAGACGTGGGCAATATGCTACAGTGCCCTCACCGCTGTCGGCCCCCCCCCCCCCTCCGCCCCTTACTGCCCCCCCCCCCCCCCCCCCCCACCCCCAAGCAGCAGTGGTGCAGGAAAGACAATAATAGTAATAAATAGAGTAAGCAATAACATGCTTTTTTACATCCAGCCCTCTGGACAGAATACATATCTCTCTCTCTCTCTCTCTCTCTCTCTCTCTCTCTCTCTCTCTCTCTCTCTCTCTCTCTCTCTCTCTCTCTCTCTCTCTCTCTCTCTCTCTCTCTCTCTCTCTCTCCCCCCTCTCTCTCTCCTCTCCTCTCTCTCTCTCTCCTCCCCCTCCTCTCTCTCGCCCTCCCTCTCTCTCTCCCTCCCTCCCTCCCTCCCTCTCTCTCCCCCTCTCTCCCTCTCTCTCCCTCTCTCTCTCATCATACAGGATCCCCAATACAATAATATCAAAGAGACACTTTTCGTTACATAAATATAAACATTCTGGCTAAATCAAAATAAACAAAATATAACAATATAAGCCTAAAAAAGAAAAACTAAATTTGTATACTAAATAATTATTTTATGACACTAAACCCACACACACGTGCGCGCGCGCACACATACACACACACGCGCACGCACACACACTAAGAGAGAGAGAGAGAGAGAGAGAGAGAGACAGAGACAGAGACACAGACAGAGACAGAGATAGACTGAGTGAGAGAGAGAAGCATATCTAACACTCATCTTTAACAATCATAACATTATAAACACAGTAAACACTGATACATGACAAAGTCGAGCCTAGTTACTTGTAGGCCTACTTCGCATATTCAACTGAAAAATAAGCTTAAAAGTAAACACACACACGTTATAAAATCATAGTAAATACATATCCATAACAACATCGAACTTAATCTTACTTTATATATAAGTATTAATTTTAAGCTTGCTCAAATTTGTAAATTAGCATATACACTCGACAAAAACAAACCTAATCCTACCTTATACATTCAAGTTTCAAACATACACTCAACTAACAAATTTAAAAGTCAACAGCAAAATAAATCCTACGTTTCATCTTCATTTTTAGCAATAATAAAAAACTACACAATTTTTATATATAACATGATAAAATCAAGCCTAAGCCAACATGACACATTTGTCTGTAAGATGCAAAATTTAGAATAAAACACATACACATTATTAAATCAAACTTAATTGTGTTTAACATAGCCAATTTTAACATGACAGATCAAATCAAGGTAATGTAAGATGCGCAAAATATTCATGAGTTAAAAAGTAAACACATGTAGGCATCATGCTAAATAACAGTGCATACGTTCAATACTATTTATGTTAGTCCATTGGAGTCAGAAGCAATGGCTTAATGCTATTTATTTAAGAGGATACTGTTGAGTAAAAAATATAAAATAAAAGTCATTTTTTGCGAACATTGTCAGTGGAGTTTGTTCATTAGGTAGTTCTTCATTAGTTTGTTGAAGGATGCTGGGCGTTTGGTCGCTTTTAAGTTGGCTGGCAGATTATTCCAGTAAGATCCACCACTGTATATTAAACTGGCTTTAAATAAGTCTAATCTTGGGGTTGGAATTAGTAGTTTGTTTGACTGCCTGTAACTGTTTATCGAGAAGCGGTCGATTAAAGATTGAGGAGCGTTTCCGGTCATGATTTTGTGCATCATCCTTGCTTTGTTATGCTCCAACTGTAATTTAAAGGTAATATACCTAATGTTTTGTAATCATTGTTCGTAAGAGAAGTTGATTTGAGCAGCACCAATTTAACAGCTCGTTTATGCAGTCTAACGAGAGGTTTTTATAACATTTGCACTTGCTGAGCCCACAAAGTAGAGGAATAGCTGATAAGTGAATTTATATGTGCATAGTAGAACTGCTTCCTGGCATTGAGATTGAGGAAATGTGTTATTTTTTATAGTTGAAATATTCTTTGCGATACCTTCTTACTTAATAAAAATTATGTCGAGAGAGAGAGAGAGAGAGAGAGAGAGAGAGAGAGAGAGAGAGAGAGAGAGAGAGAGAGAGAGAGAGAGAGAGAGAGACCGACCGACCGACCGACAGACATATCGACAGACAGACAGACAGAAACAGAGGAAGACAGAGAGACAGACGGGCTGGTGCACAGACAGATAGACACACAGACAAAACAGAGAAAGAGAGACAAAGAGAAAGAGAGAAACAGACAGACAGAGAGACAGGGACAGATAGAGAAAGAGAGAGAGAGAGAGAGAGAGGAGAGAGAAAGAGAGAGAGAGAGAGAGAGAGAGAGAGAGAGGAGGGAGAGAGAGGGAGAGAGAGAGAGAGAGAGAGAGAGAGAGAGAGAGAGAGAGAGAGAGAGAGAGAGACAGATCTACACAGAAACAGTCAGACAGAAACAGAGAAAGGCAGAGACAGACAGACAGAAAACAAATTATGGAGAGAAAGAAACAGCAAGACGAACAGTCAATCAGTGTGTGTGTGTGTGTGTGTGTGTGTGTGTGTGTGTGTGTGTGTGTGTGTGTGTGTGTGTGTGTTGTTGTTGTTGTGTGTGTGTGTGTTGTGTGTGTGTGTGTGTGTGTGTGTGTGTGTGTGTGTGTGTGTGTGTGTGTGTTGTTGTGTTGTTGTTGTTGTTGTTGTTTGTGTGTGTGTGTGTGTGTGTGTGGTGTGTGTGTGTGTGTTTTGTGTGTGTGTGTTTGTGTGGTGTGTGTGTGTGTGTGTGTGTGTGTGTGTGTGTGTGTGTGTGTGTGTGTGTGTGTTGTGTGTTGTTGTTGTGTATGTGTGTGTGTGTGTGTGTGTGTGTGTGTGTGTGTGTGTGTGTGTGTGTGTGAAAGTCAAAGTCAAAGTCAAAAATACTTTATTATCACGTTAGGTGAAATTACAGTGTGGTCTCGTACAAGCACAATACAATCAAAGAAACACATTTGCATGCATGAAAAATGGAAACAAAACTAAGGAAAAATGAATGACAAATCATGCTTCGCAAAAAAAAAAATTGAACATAATTAGGGTCGATACAAGCGACTATCAAAACATTAAGAACTGCCCTCGTTCCCACCATTTCTATTATCGCATTCATTTGTTCACCCCCACCCTACCCCAAACCCCCACCCTCTCCAAGTCACCCCAAGCTTTTACATATTTTGGGTCCCTACCCGTTCCCAACATTTCATGCACCTCCCTCTTCTGTGTGTGTGTGTGTGTGTGTGTGTGTGTGTGTGCACAGCGTGCGTGCGTGTGTATATGAGTACGTATTTATGTATGTATGTATTATTATTATGTATGCAAGCATGTGCATGTGCGCGCTCTCGCGCATGCGTTTTATATGGCTACGTGCGTACGTGCGTGTATGTAGGTGTTTGTAGGGGAAGACGGGGTAAAAAGCGCATGGGCGGGTAAGAAGCCCACCCCAATTATCTCATTAAATAAAGAAAATTTCAGTCAAAGTTGCCCATGAGACGAATGCTAGACATTAACGCTCGTCTCATGGGCAAAATGAGACTGAAATTTGCTTCATTTCATGAGATAATTGGGGTGGGCTTCTTACCCGCCCATGCGCTTTTTTTACCCCGTCTTCCCCTATGTATGTGTTTGTTTATGCATGTGTGTGTATATATGTATGCATGTATGTATTTGGTTTTAAGGAAAATACGTATGCATATTTTGGGTGTCCGTTATAATAAAGTTCCTCCTTAAGTCTCGGCCCCGCTGGTAGCTGACCCCGATACGAAGAAGTGACAGGTGACAAGAAGTGACAAGACCCGAGTTTGAATCCCAGCAGGGCTCCTAGAGTGCACTGAAATACAGACATTGTATTGTGCTCCTATATTATAATTTAATTCCTTGTCACTGTTGTTATCTTTTGTTTGTCTGTGTACATTTTGTTATTGCACCCGTGTAATGTACTTTCTAATAAGCCCACTATAAGCTTTAAGCTTGTTGTTGCTCTTCTTGTACTATGTAGGCAAAATTTTATTAGCCACACCTATCTGTTGGACTTTCTGGGACAGCTCTTTTCTGTGTCATAACATTTCAAATGTATCACAAGCAACGCAGCCGGTATATATTTGTGTGAAAAAAATACCGGTATAATACCGGTACAGAAATCCGTACCGGTACCCAGCTCTAGTGCCCTCAATTAGGCCTGCAATTCTCCATCTTTTTTTTTTAAACTTTTTTTTTTATTGAACTTTTCCCCCCACATTTCAAAAGCAAAAAAGCAAATAAGAGACAAAAAGAAAATAAATACGTAAAGAAGACAAACAGACCAATTCTCTATCTTTGTTCCTCTTCTGGAATTCAGTGCAGGCATGTGTGTGCGTGCGTGCGCTTGTGCGCGCGCGTGTGTAACTGTGCATTAATTTGTGTTTCCTTTTCAAGGTCCAGACAAGGGGAAGACGGGGTAAAAAGCCCATGGACGGGTAAGAAGCCCATGCCAATTATCTCATGAAATGAAGAACATTTCAGTCAAATTTGCCCACGAGACGAATGCTGAACATTAACACTCGTCTCATGGGCAAAATGTGACTGAAATATGCTTAATTTCATGAAATAATTGGCATGGGCTTCTTACCCGCCCATGGGCTTTTTACCCAGTCTTACCTTATATTAGATCATAGAAAAGCGTTTGTTGTTTATAATGATATTGAAAGGATATGAAGAGAGCAATTTGGTTGCGTATTTATTTTATAATTTCAGATAGGTACTAAATATTAGATCATCATTTGTTGTTTTAAGATTACTTAAAATATATGAAAAAATGAACTTGGCTGAGTATTATGTAGGCTTGAAATGGGTGGGGGAGGGGTTGAGTAAATTTTAGTGAGATGCAAGATAAAACAAGGAGTAAGTCATGCACGACGCTCGGGCCTCACATGATGCATGCAGGAAAATATATCTGTTTGAGTCATGCACGACCGTTAAGCTAAGCACACCCAGTGTGTGTGTGTGTGTGTGTGTGTGTGTGTGTGTGCGTGTGCGTGCGCGTGTGCGTGCGCGCGCGCGTGCGTGTGTGTTCATACATTATTTGTTTGGGGCATTTTTAGAATATTCGGTGTATGTCCACTTAAATTAAACAAGAAGCGCCCCAAGCCATGCGGTCGGTCATAGCCCGTTGAGTGCATGCGCTACCACCACATGTATCAACTCCACATTACTCCGCATATATAGGGGAAGACGGGGTAAAAAGCGCATGGGCGGGTAAGAAGCCCACCCCACTTATCTCATGAAATAAAGCAAATTTCAGTCTCATTTTGCCCATGAGACGAGCGTTAATGTCTAATTGGGGTGGGCTTCTTACCCGCCCATGCGCTTTATACCCCGTCTTCCCCTATATATATTAATAATGAGTATAGTGTATGTCAATCCATCACGATCACCGTTCGCACGGAGGAGGGATGGAGTCAGTTCAGTCACACAATGAAGGTACCCACAATGAATTAAAAGAAAAGGGAAAAAAAAAAAGAAGAAAAAGTCCATTCCATATTTTTGTTAAATTTTATAGTTTTCAGCTGTAGAAAGCAAGCCACCTTGAAACAAATCAAAGTCACAAACGAGAAAGGGCGTAAAAGGGCCGCGAGGCCCACTTCTAGCCCTAATTACTAGGGGAAGACGGGGTAAAAAGCGCATGGGCGGGTAAGAAGCCCACCCCAATTATCTCATGAAATGAAGCAAATTTCAGTCTCATTTTGCCCATGAGACGAGCGTTAATGTTTATCATTCGTCTCATGGGCAAATTTGACTGGAATTTTCTTTATTTCATGAGATAATTGGGGTGGGCTTCTTACCCGCCCATGCGCTTTTTACCCCGTCTTCCCCTACTACTAGGCCTACTACTAAACGAATCAAAGTAGCAAACGAGAAAGGGCGTTACAGGGCCGCGAGGCCCACTTCTAGCCCTAATTACTAGGACTACTACTACTACTACTACTACTACTACTACAATCCAAAGTTAAGAAATGGAAGATATGACAGGATGCGTGGACAATGAATTAATGGGATGAAGAAAGGGAAGAGGATTCGTCACACTGTAGATCCCATTGGGCGTATCCATGGGGAATGCTTCTGTCTTCGGAAAGGCCTATATTCTTCAGCAGAGAGACAACCGACTCAAGAGTTCGAATTAAGCCATCACAATTTTCAGGAGTCCCCCCAAAAAATGTTCAGATCACCATATAGCACGGTGGAACAGATGTTCGGCTGTCAATGAGTGAGCAGAATGACGATTTTTTTGAGCCATAAATTATAGCCAGTCTCAACCATCTTAGATTGTAAAGCCCCCCGTGGGGATACTGGGGGATCTTTTGTATAAATAGTCCCCCACCTTATGGAAGTTCTGTGCTTGTAACTTCCTCTAATCTGTGATCACTCTTTGACTCTGCCCTTTCCCTTTGCTTACTGTCATCTACTATATTTCTGCCTTACCGGTCCATTCTCCTGCCTTTTTTTTTTCTTTTTTTTTTCACGAAACGCTTTCACAAACATTTTCTCCAGCCGAAGTCGGACTTGCTGGGCTTAACTATTTCTTAGTTAGGCGCATAACGGCAACATGACGCATCTGCACTCATAATTGACAGGAAACTGTCTGAGCGATCGAAGAAGAAGAAGAAGAAGAAGAAAATTGTAAGAGTTCATGCCCAAAACGTTGAGCGCGAGTGTGTGTGTGTGTGTGTGTGTTGGGGTGGGGGGATGGGGGGTGGGGGAGGGCTTCTTTGAAGACCTGCTTTTTCAGTTATCCTTTGTTTCTTACACTGTTTTCTTTTCTGGGTTTTTTTTCTTTCTATGAAAACCCCAGCTTTCTGCTGACAAGCTTTCTATCATAAACAAATATCCCCCTTTAAGATCTGTTGGTGTCTTTTTCTCCGTTAAGATAATTCATTTCTTTAAAAAGACTTTAATCATCCTTAATTCTTTGTCCTTCTCAAGCGCTATGCCTACATAAGCAAAGCATTTACAAAACAAAAATAAAACAAAAATAGTGTAGGTGGATCTTAAAAGCGTAGCTGAATGGCACACATACTGACTGAACGCATTTTAAAATATTTAAAGACCCAGCACGTCGCGTGTCAAAATGACGGTTTTCACGTGTTTTCCCTCTTATAGCTGGCAAAAAATCTTAAGAAATCTTCCTAGCATAAGAGGGAATGTGACACGTGACGTGGGGGGTCTTTAAACCCCCGATTTAACACCATTTACCTTTTCATAGAATGGGATTCCCCTGACTAGAAATGACGCTTTTTGATTGGCTGGATCGTTGGGAATATTTTTAGAAGCAGTCCATCAAATAAGATAATATAAACGTCTATCGAAATCGAGGAGTTATGTCAGGGTTATTGAGAACATTTTATAATTCGCGGAAAAGGGAAGGAATAGGTCCCTAAGAATACTAGATGACCTCATCTCCCTATATCTCTCCAATCTCTCTGTCTTTGTAGGCTATGTGTGTGTATGACTGACTGCAAGGGCGGACCAAATGATTTGTAAGGAGGGGGGGGGGGGGGGGGGGGTTCCGCGGGGACTGAGTCCATGGAGCTGCATAGGTCCTGGGTTAAGGTGTAATAGGGGTCCAGGGGACAAAGCCCCCGGAAAAGTTTGCAATTTAGTGATTATTAAAGCAAAAACGGAGCCATTTTATTACGTTGTTTTACCCTTGTATAAGGTACATGCTTGGGGCAAAGAGGGGGTTCCATAAACCCTGGAACCCCCCTCAGATCCGCCCCTGAACTGGAAAACTAAACAATCCGTCACTGATCCACGCTTCAATGCCCTTAATACGACCATATAATAAGGATATTAAGCATATTTTAGTCACTCTTCCTTCCTGAACTCAAACACACACACATGCTTGGGGCAAAGGGGGGTGGGGTTGGGGGCAGAATCCCTGGAAACCCCCCTCAGTAAAAAAAAACAATCCGCCACTGACCCACGCTTTAATGCCATTAATGCGACCATATAATAAGCATACACACATGCTTGGGGCAAAGGGGGAGTGGGGTCCAGAAACCCTGGACACCCCCCTCAGTAAAAATAATAATCCGCCACTGATGCCCTTAATGCGGCCATATAATAAACATACTGAGCATATTTATTCAGTCACTCTTCCTTCCTGAACTCAAGCACACACACACACACACACACACACACACACACACACACACACACACACATCTTTCTCAATTTCCTGTTTTTCGTGGCGAGCAGTAACACGTCTGGTAATATATATATATATATATATATATATATATATACTCCAAACCTACAGTTACAGGAACATTTCAGACAATAGTTTGTCAGTTAATTTTCTGTAAAGAAACACTCAAACATAACCGATAAAGCTGAGTAATGCAATGATTTCAACAGAGGACTATGCTATCGTCTGAAATGTTCCTGTAACTGTAGGTTTGGAGTCTATATATATATATAAATATGTCTTTGCATAAGGCACTGTCCCTCCCCCATTGGGAGAAAAAGTAAATCAGCACAATTTATATAATGTTTTTTTGGGGGTTTTTGGGAACACGGAACAGTACTCAAAGTTAACGTTAACTGGTT
>CM065685.1:21469024-21484024 GCA_017654935.2 Phymorhynchus buccinoides
CCCAAGAAAGAAGGACGAAGCATCAACATAGCCAAGTATAGTACACTGTCCAAAAAGGAAAAGGGAACAAAAACGCATAATGACATACTTTTTAAAGTATGCACTTTGGATGCCAAAGTCTTCGGGTCTTGGGGACGTCCAGTGTGTATAATATGAGCTGTTTTGGACATGTGGCGGTGCCATAGCCGATGAGGTTTAACCGAGGAGTGGTTACCGCTACACCTATCTGTATTAATTTTAAAAAACATCGGGACTTTACTGGTTTTGTGCTGCCTCCGGGCATTGCCTCCTGTATTGTTCCCACCATATTTGTATTTAAAAATGTCCCATATGTGTCTGATTCAGACCAAGAGGACGTAAAACACCATTTTCGTCGTGAAAACGAAACAGATCTGAGAGGGGAAGAAACACAAAAAAAACCTCAACATTTGTCAACATTTCGATGTATTGATCTTTGTGAAGACTTCCAGAATCTGTCACACTCCCATTACTAATGTTATGCAAACCAAATTACACCCAACAGTGAACAAACAGCAGGAAAACAAACAACCGAATTGACTTTTTTTGTTCTCATAACAAATTATTCTTAAAAGTAAAGTGAAAATGAAAATGTGATGGCAGAGGGGTTGCTACAACCCAGTAACCGTAGACACTGTGAGATGGGATTGATAATTATTGAAACAAAAGAAATTGTTTCAAGAAATAGGCCTATTTCAAATTGATTTTTTTAAATTATTAAAATACTTTTTTTTTTAAGCGTTTCTTTTTTGGACAGTATACTTCAAGTAACCTTCTGTGGAAAATGCTTTCTCTTCATATTACCACGGATAGTTAAAGGCAATCCTTCTGGTTTATTTTAGCAATACTTTCAATACATTGTGATCCTTCAATAGACGATTTTTTTAAACAAATACTAGGGGAGAGCACTTAATGAAAATTAGAGTTAATTACCTCGACTTACCCGGTCAAAACCATAGCAACAATGATGGCGGCATGGCGTCGAAGCTTGAAACCGCAAAAACGTAAAAATATAAATTATATCATATTTAGAATGACGCACAGTGTTCTAAAGTGATGTAAGTCTACTCAAGCACACGAGGCGAGAGCTGGGAATCTACCTGATGGTAGAGTAGCTTCCCCTGTTTGACCGATTGAATTAGGCAAGATCACTCCCACACACCATGAAATTACTCCCCTTAATTATTTCCGAACAATTCCTAGTTCTCTACATGCGGGCTTAAAGCAGTTGGTTGGGTAGGCTTCCCTGAAACTTGGCAATTCATAGTCTTGGGTATTCCCGAATCTTATTGTATCTTTATCACTCCAGCCTGATGTATGTGATTAAGCAGACGGGTACGCGCATTATTCACTATTAGATGTTCATCCAATGTCTAAAATGTTATTGCTAAACAGTTTTCATTTTGCTCGACTGCGTGCAACTTCTCTCTGGTTTCTATGATCATTTTTCGATAGGCTTTCAATGGCTGATTAGACGAGTCAAGGGGAGTAACTTTGAGTGTCTTTTGGGAGTAATTTCATAAAATAAGATTTGTCTATCGGAGAAGGATTCCATAGTTATCCTTTATTAGAGACCCGGATATGTTTTTCACATCATTTTAAAATTCATATACCCCCCCCCCCCCCTTCACAATTTCAATGAAACAGACTTGTAAATAGACGGTTTAAAATATTCCAGATTTATTTAATTCCAAAAGCCCCTTGAGGGTACATGGAAACTGTGAAAACAAACAAACAAAGTAAATAGACAAGGCAAGGCAAAGCAAGGCAAGGCAAGGCAAGGCAAGGCAAGGCACATGTTTTATTTCATACCCACTTGGGGCACAGAAATATAAAACAAAGTACACACATAGTTAAACAATCGAACATCAAAACAGAGTGATGTCTATATTATGAACGACAAGGAAATAACTAGGACAAATATACCTATACCATTATTACAAAAAACAAACAAACATGTTACATTTCATTTTGTCCATACAAGTCATCGAAAAGAACTGTTTATAACTGTAACAAAGTGCTTAAGTTTAATCAAAAGTTTCTTATTTTTTGAGGAAAACAAAGCATTAAATGTATACGTATTTGGTCGCACAAAAAAGTACCGTGGAAGATATCTATTTCTTTCAGCATTCAAGAAGGGACAGACAAACAAATAATGGAACTCATCTGCCACATCATGTACGCTACACTTTTCGCAATTTCTTTCGCTTCTGGGTATATTATCGTAGCGCAGTTTATTTACTGGCAACAATAAAACTTTACAAAAAGCAGCAACACACACAAAAGAAATAAAAGACAAAATACGGCATCACACACCCAATAAACCAAAGGAATGGCAGCACGAGTAGGCCTAGCTGTACCACAACATCCCCGAAATTTGAAATTTAAAAGAAAAAAAAGGATGAAAAAATGAAGGCTTGCGTCATGTTCATAATTATTCTGATCGCTTCTCGGCCTTTTGGCTAAGACAGTGATTCAGGAACATAAATATTTTTGTTTATACCCTGGTTGGTTTGTTCAGCCCGTCGTACATGGCGAAAGCCGATACGCGACGCTAAACTGAACTTCCATCCAAAAATGAAGGTTGCGAAAAACGAGTAATTTACAAGCGTTACTCGTCAGACCCGGTATTGCAGTACCTCCAGGATCTGCCCCAAGCACCGAATGATGGTTGTGGTGGTTGGTTGATGGTTCGTCTCACAATCATGCTCTCTTCGTATCCGAGCGGACATTTAACCCAACTTTCATTCGGAAAAAAAAGAGTTATTGACTGCTGGATCAGACAACAAACGCTGACCTTGATTGGGGGGTGGGGGATGGGAGGGTGGTTGGCCCGGGTGGGTGTTGAACAAGCCCCTATCAAGGTCAGCGTTTCATTCTGAAGGTTGCCAAAATAAAATATGAGTGTGTCGTGTTGCGTTGTTGTTGATCAAGGAGAAGAAGACTAACTGGACGCCGCTTGTAGCTGAAGATGGCTGACCAACGGCTCTTGACCATGGGCGTTCTACTGGTGTCCACGATGATGCTGATGACCACCTTCAGTGCGCCCACTGTGCTGACAGACAACTGGACCTCAGGTAATAACAATAATATTGATTATTTTTTATATAGCGCAACACCTCTTAATTAAAACCCTTTCACCGCCAGCCATATTTCAGCCAAAAAATTCAATTCAATGTACCTGGGTAGATAAAATATATCTGCAGTAGGCCTATTGGGGATTCTTCTGTGACATATATAAAATAAGGTCTATCCTTACTTCCCAAAACTAAGACAATTGGGTATTTGGGTAATATACCCCAATTTGATGCCTTTTAGTGACATAGATGTTAAATCACTGTGGTGATAACATGCGACTTTGGCGGTGAAAGGGTTAATTAAACCTGGAGCTCTTTGCGCTTTACAAATGATTAAAATAAGATACAAAAAATGAGCACCACTAAAGTAATTCATAAAAGCTACAATAAATACTAGCGTTAATACATCCGTAGGCATAAACACAGATTATAAAATATAGGCAATATTATATCCAATCACACGCAGGTGAACAAGGATCAACACATTAGTAGGCCTACATTAACATAAATTAGATAAATAATTCAAACGTCAAAATTACTGATATGACAACTTGTGGCGGTGCCATAGCCGATGAGGTTTAACCGAGGCGTGGTCACCGCTACAGCTATCTGTATTAATAAAATAAAAATCGGGACTTTACTGGTTTCGTACTGCCTCCGGGTATTGCCTCCAGTATTGTTCCCACCATATTTGTATTTACAAATGTCCCATATGTGTCTGATTCAGACCAAGAGGACGTAAAACTCCATTTTCTCAAACGTCAAAACCTAATATTTCCTTCACACAGAAATTCGCACGCGTATGCACGCACGCACGCTAGAGGGCATATGCACTGGATCTTTTTAATATGAACATTAGGGGACAACGGGGCAGGTCCGCCATTTCCTTTTTATTGATATACCCTTTGCTCTGGAACCATTTAGGGCATAATGATAGCCACGAGTTTTCTTCCCACCACAACCTGTGAAAGTTGGAAAGTTGTGCATCAATTTGAGGAAAGTTGAGCGCAAAAAATGTGATTTCTGCAACTTTTTGTAACAAAGTATGCTTACTCAAGACTTCATTTCTGTCGTGACGCTATTTATATGCAAATAAATAAAAGGTTTGGTAAAGGTAAAGATGTGCCACCCCCCCTGCATTTCTCGGTTAATTGTATTTTTCCGTTTTTGCCTTTCTTACCATACATAAAGCTGTATTTTAGGAACATTTTTAGCTAATTACCTTTTTGGAATACTAACCCTAAAGCCTAACCCTAGGGATAACCCTAACCCTACCCTACCTAACCCTACCCCCCACTATGTACTGCAGTACACCGCGATTTGTCACAGTTGTGGTTCGTTGCGTTTTTTTTAGTCTTATACGGTGGGGGGTAGGGTCCGGTAGGGTTAGGGCTAGGGTTAGGGTTAGGGGGTAGTATTCCAATAAAGGTTATTAGCTAAAAATGTTCCTAAAATACAGCTTTATGTATGGTAAGAAAGGCAATAACGGAAAAATACAATTAACCGAGAAAGGTAGGGGGGGGGGGGGGGTGGCACATCTTGACCTTTACCAAAAGTTTTATTGCTAAAGGGAGGCTTAGTTATTCAGGATTTTATGCTTCAAAAAGTTTTTCTCTTCTTTGCTTTATCTCTAAGATATACACGCTTAAAGATACATAACCATCACAGGGCAAGTCCGCCCCCTTAGCCTGGGGCAGGTCCGCCCCCGGAAGACAAGGCCTTGGTTGGGTAAGGCTAGGTTACGTCATCTTTTTTTTTATTAGGGACACTTCTTAGTTGACGTAATTTGTACTTGACGTCAGTTTGTGCAGCTAACAGATGCTTGAAATGAGAAAGTAGGAATGAATGTGAAAACGGATGCGCCTACAAAAGCCCACCTCGTTATCTGGAACGATAACTCAAGGGGTGATAGGATACACATTTCTATAGTTCTGCTTTTCTGTCTATCTCCATACATTGTCTCTGTCTCTCTGTCTCTGTCTCTCTCCAGACATTGTCTCTGTCTCTATACAAGTCTCTGTTTATCTCTGTGTCTGTCTCTCTAGTGTCTGTGCGAGTCTCTGTCTCTTGGTCTCTCTGTCAAACAGACATTTTCTCTGTCTCTGTTCTCTCTCTCTCTCTCTCTCTCTCTCTCTCTCTCTCTCTCTCTCTTTCTCTCTCTCTCTCTCATGGATCGGGTAGGATACATTTCTGTATCCCTGTTTGTCTGTCAGTCTGTCTGATCGACTGTCTGTGTGTCTGTATAAGACATCAACAGGCCAGACATAAACAGAATTAGACAACAGAGAGGAGACGAGAGAGAGAGAGAGAGAGAGAGAGAGAAGAGAGAGAGAGAGAGAGAGAGAGAGAGAGAGAGAGAGAGAGAGACGGAAGGAACGAGAAAGAGACAGAGACAGAGACAGTCTGCTTGACAGAGAGACAAACAGACAGATACTTGCACAGTGAACTAAATCAGACATACACTGGAGAGAGCGAGCCAGATACAGAGATACAGAGACAGCGACAATGTCTAGAGAGAGAGAGAAAGAGAGACAGACACAGAGACAGAGGCAATGCCTGGAAGAGACAAAAACACAGAGAGACAGAGAGAGACACAGACAGTAAGCAAAGTCTGGTTGACAGAGAGAGATGAGAGAGAGAGAGAGAGAGAGAGAGAGAGAGAGAGAGAGAGAGAGACAGTGACAGAGAGCGAGAGAGAGAGAGAGAGAGAGAGAGGACGAGAGAGAGAGAGAGAGGAGAGAGAGAGAGAGTGACAGAGAGCGAGAGAGAGAGAGAGAGAGAGAGAGAGAGAGAGAGAGAGAGAGAGAGAGAGAGAGAGAAAGGAACATGAGAGAGAGAGAAGGAACGAGAGAGAGAGAGAGAGAGAGAGAGAGAGAGAGAGAGAGAGAGAGAGAGAGAGAGAGAGACAGAGACAGAGAGAGACAGAGACAAAGCCTGGAGAGAGACAGAAGGAACGAGAGAGAGAGAGAGAGAGAGAGAGAGAGAGAGAGAGAGAGAGAGAGAGAGAGAGAGAGAGAGAGAGAGAGAGAGACAAAGCCTGGAGAGAGACAGAAGGAACGAGAGAGAGAGAGAGAGACAGACAGAGAGAGAGGGAGAGAGAGAAGAGAGAGAGAGAGAGACAGAAGAGAACGAGAGAGAGAGAGAGAGAGAGGCAGACAGACAGAGCAGACACAGACAGAGAGCAAAGTCTGACGAGAGAGACAGACAAAGAGAAAAGAGAGTGACAGAGAGAGACAGAGAGACAAATGTCTGGAGAGGGACAGACAGACAGAGATAGAAACGAACCGGACAGAGACAGAGATAAACAACAGAAGGAACGAGAAAGAGAGACAAAGACAGAGATTAACAGAGAGACAGAGACAATGTCTGGAAGAGAGAAAACACAGAGAGACAACACAGAGAGACAAATGAGAGGTTGAGAGAGAGAGAAAAGAGAGAGAGAGAGAGAGAGAGAGAGAGAGAGAGAGAGAGAGAGAGAGGAGAGAGAGAGAGGACAATTGAACACAATTGAACACAATTTTAATGTTTCAGGCCTCCGGCCTATAACATAGGAGGTGCGGTGCACACATAACAAAGAAACATGAAATTCATCAATAATAGTCATCGGGATCGGTAGTCCGTATCACGGAATGAGAGAGAGAGAGAGAGAGAGAGAGAGAGAGAGAGAGAGAGAGAGAGAGAGAGAGAGAGAGAGAGAGAGAGAGAGAGATTAACAGAGAGACAGAGACATTGTCTGGAAGAGATAAAAACACAGAGAGACACAGAGACAAACTATGGTTGACAGAGAGGGAGAGAGAGAGGGAGGGGGAGAGAGAGAGAGAGAGAGAGAGAGAGAGAGGAGAGAGAGAGAGAGAGACAGACAGACAGACAGACAGAAAGACAACGGAAGGAACGAGAAAGAGACAGAGACATAGACAGTCTGTTTGACAGAGAGACAAAGAGACAGATGTTTGCACAGTCAACTAAATCAGACATACACTGGAGAGTGAGGCAGAGACAGAGATATAGAGACAGCGACAATGTATGGAGAGAGAGAGAGAGAGAGAGAGAGAGAGAGAGAGAGAGAGAGAGAGAGAGAGAGAGAGAGAGAGAGAGAGAGAGAGAGAGAGAGAGAGAGAGAGAGAGAGAGAGAGAGAGAGAGAGAGAGAGAGAGAGAGAAAGAGACAGAAACACACAAATATAGAAACATGTATCATATCACCCCTTGAATGGGGTTTTGTCCGTTTTCCCATTTAAAGAGGTGGACTTTTGTCCGGTGGTGGGCTTATACCCGGTGGGCTTTTGTTCCGTGAAAACGGGGGAAGGGGGGGAGGGCGTTGGCGGGAGGGGATAACACATCATAACAGGGGGTGTATTGAGAGAGAGAATGTTTGTTATGCGAGTGGCGGACTTGCCCCGGGCTAGGCGTACTTTGAGCAGCGTGCAGAACACCTCTCTTGTGTTTGAACTAAAGTTTCTACACAGGTATGCTGCCCACACATGTATCTAAATCTTGGTATGAAAACGGCGTTTATCCTTCAATGAGAGACTTAGTGGAATTTTTTTTCACGCCAGAGGGCATGACGCTCGTGTGGGGCTAATCCTCTCTATATTCTTAGTTGGGGATAAAGAAAGAGAGAGAGAGAGAGGGAGGTAGTCCCACCATCTCTCTCTCTCTCTCTCTCTCTCTCTCTCTCTCTCTCTCTCTCTCTCTCTCCTCTCTCTCTCTCTCTCTCTCACTACGCCCAACTAAGAAAATCGCGTGATAAGCCCCTAGTGCATTGACTGCCCTCTGGCGTGAAACAAATCGCCATAAGTCGACCATTAGTTTGGCAGTTAGCCTATAACCTGAAAAGCTCACAAGTAGGCGGACCTGCCCCGTTGTCCCTATAATGTAGGTCTACTCTGTTCATATGATGTTTTAAGCTTAAGCGTTCAATAACTACTTAAGTTTACCACACCCTTGCTTTGTTAATTGTTTCTGGTTTATGGTGTAGTTTTTGAACGCATGATTCAGTCGCGCGGGCATACAAGTCTTAATCTAAAAGTTGAATAACAAACAAACAAAAAGAAAAACCGCATTGGTGGGTTTTTTGCAACACGTGTAACTTTGAAAACTTGGGTCATTGTAAAGAAGACATGTTTACTAAGAGTAAGAAGGTACATTTTTAATAGCAATATTATTATTGATATGAATTGATTTTTGTTTGTGGCTCAAGCCACAAACCTATAACTCACTTTGTCGGTCGGTCGGTCTGTCTGTCGGTCCAAAATTGTCGCACATTTTGACAAAATTGTCGCACTTCAAATCGAGGCTACACTTCAAATTGAGGCCGCTCTTTAAAATGATGTATTTTAAAAGCGTACAAAATAATAAACATACGTAATACAGACACTACAACAGACACGACGAGTATGCGGTGCTTCTTTTGATGAGTATAAGTAGGATACATAGTTTTAAATGTTTTCCAAAAGATATAAAAAGTGACGAAATGGTGCAGAGATAACATTCTGGTTTACAGATTAAAATTATTGAAAAGCCAGGGGAGGTGACTCATGACTGGAGTGGTAAAAATAGACCGCGTGCCACAAACTATTGCGATTTCGCGCTTGTTTATATATACTCCTATCACTGGTTGACATTAGCATGTAGAAAGAGCCAATAGTAAATGAGAGCTGTACTATATGGTTTTCTACAGTATTGGAATATCACGGTACAGCTTAGTCTTTCGTGGAAAAACTATGACTCTCTAACTAGCGCGGGCACATGCACTGGCGCATGGATCTAGTGCTGCAGCTAATGGGATTGGTTGGCCTTTTGGGGGGACCTTCCTCAACGCCGACTCTTATCCTCAGATCCATTTGGCCGACAGAGTGGGGACGTACCCTGGACAAGGCTTCTCCTCAGAAAAGCTTATCACAACTACCTTCCAGTCTAACTGAAATCCCTGAATAAGTCCTACATGCTCCTACTGGCGTTGGCCCCTTGTTTTTGTATATGTTGGGCGTGCTTGTGTATGACTGGGCACCTTGCATGACGTGTGTGTGTGTGTGCGCTCGCGCTCGCGCCAGTGTGCGTGCGTCTGTGTGTGTGTGTGTGTGTGTGTGTGTGTGTGTGTGGTGTCTGTGTCTGTGTGTGTGTGTGTGTGTGTGTGTGTGTGTGTGTGTGTAGTGTGTGTGTGTGTGTGTGTTAATATGTGGTGTTGTTGTGTGTGTGTGTTTTGTTGTGTGCGTGGGGAGGGAAGAGGGTTTTTGGGGCGGGGTGTGAGTGGTGTAGGTGAGTGTGAGACGAGGGGTAAGGGGAGTGAGAGACGACGTTTGTGTGGGTGATGTATGCGCGCGTATGCGCGTGCGCATGTATAGGTGTTTATAGGTGTGGTTTTCTCTCTGTGCAAATGGGAGGATGCGTAGATAATTGGCTATATCTGTGTGTGCGTGTGCATGACTGTGTCGATTTATGAATTGAGTGCTATATAAATATTTTATGACGCTTTAATGAAGCCTTTCCTTACTACTTTTTTAACTATTAACTATTTGTCATTGTAAACACCTTGAGCTCCTGGTTTTATCGGGAGGTAAGTGCGTCATAAATGTACAGTATTATTATTATTATTAAAACAAATTGTAGCCCAACACGCCTGAATAGCAGCTCCCCCCCCCCCCCCCCCCCCCCCCTCCCCCCCACCGAACCCCCACCCCCCCCCCCCCGCCCCCATAGCCCCTGACCCCCCCCCCCCCCCCCCCCCCTAACCTCTGCTATCTGACAGACGGGCAACAACAAAAGGATATAGGCCGTGTACACACATAAGCGGATATTCCATGCGGAAACCCGGGCGCAATCCATAAATAAGCGAAACAAAGAAGGGAAAAGATTTGCGCACGCGTCCGAATTTCCCCTATATGCGTAAACTTTTATCCTTCTTTCTTCCACTTATTTAGGGTTTTCCGTACGGAACTTACGCGTCTAATGTGAACCCGGTGTTGCATAACATATTTTACCCATGAAATAAAATTACTCTTTTCCTCATTCAAATTGTTTGCTGTTTGGGAAAGATTCGCCCCTAAATACATTCAGAGGCGTCTTGTGGCATGCAAGGAAGAACAGAAGATTCATCATTAAATGCTGGGAAGTCAGGGATATTTTTCTAATATTTATTATTATTTATTTTTGTTTTACACGGACGGTTGCTTTTATCGTCCGCCATTTTGAAAAAATACGAAACTAAGTGACATGGCTTTGTATATATCGATTTCTCGGCAAAAATGTAGATGTACACCCTCCCGCTCTATTTCTTGGTTCTTTCCGTGTAGATTGAGCACTTGAATATCTAAATATCTTAAATAATAGTTGACTTATTTATTACATGAAAGAAGAATGGCTCTAGTGCGCTTTCGAAGGATATTTATTTCACGGTAGGAACTTATTTCTCATGACACCGGCCTAAGAACTGTCTTTTTGCAGGTCGGGTCAAACGGAATGTTGCGGCGTTGGAAGCTGAAGATTATGCCCGGAGAGCCGCGTTTCCGAGGCCGGCCGTAGTTGTACTCAGACCCAGCCAGGCCATCCGGGAAATACTGAGAGAATTGTGCATGAGATGGAGACTGAAAGGGAGGACACCGCTGCCGCAGTACTGCTACGTCATCCGTAACGAAATGCGACAAAAATAATGACGTCATTTAGTGATGATGATGATGGTGCAGGAGATGGAGACTGCTAGGGAGGGAACCGCTGCCGCAGTACTGCTACGTCATCAAGAACGAAATTCAACGAACATAATGACGTCATTTATTGATGACGATGATGCTAACGTTGACGTGGTTTTAGTGATATTATGACATCTTTAGCTACGTCATCAATAACGAAATTTAACGAAAACAATGACGTAATTTAGTGATGGTGATGATGATGATGATGATAACGTTGACGTGATTTTAGCGATAATACGACATATTCAGCTACGTCATCAATAACGAAAATTAACGAAACCAATGACGTCATTTAGTGATGATGATTTTGATGATAAGGTTGACGTGATTTTGGTGATATTAGGATATCTTTAGCTACGTCATCAAAAACGAAATTTAACGAAAACAATTACGTGATTTAGTGATGATTTTGATGAAAACGTTGACGTGATTTTAGCGATAATACGACATCTTTAGCTATGTCATCAATAACGGAATTTAGCGAAAACAATGACGTCATTTAGTGATGATGATGATGACGATAACGTTGGCGTGATTTTCGTGATATTATGACATCTTTAGCTACGTCATCAATAACGAAATTTAACGAAAACAATGACGTCATGTAGTGATGATGATGATTATGATGATAACGTTGACGTGATTTTAGTGATATTATGACATCTTTAGCTACGTCATGAATAACAAAAATTAACGAAAACAATGACGTCATTTAGTGATGGTGATGATGATTATGATGATAACGTTGACGTGATTTTCGTGATATTATGACATCTTTAGCTACGTCATCAATAACGAAATTTAACGAAAAGAATGACGTCATTTAGTGATGCTGATGCCGCTGATGACGACGTAGACGTTATTTCAGTAATGAAGTGACATGAATTTTAGTACAAGAAAAGAAACCCCTGCCGCAGTAGTGCTAAATCATCAATAACGAAATTTAACGAAAACGATGACGTCATTTAGTGATGGTGATGATGATGATGACGACGACGTAGACGTTATTTCAGTATTGAAGTGAAGCATGAATTTTAGGCAGGCCATCCTTGAAATACTAAGAGGAGTGGTGCCTGTCTCATGAAAATAGGTAGCTCGTAAAAATAAGTAGCTCGCTACCTATGACAGTGTGTAATTTGCGACATTGAGCATGAACCACAAATTTCACTTTTTTCTAGGGTTAGGGATAGGGTTAGGGTTAGGGTTAGTTAAATGGTTAAAGTACAGAAAAAGTGAAATTTGTGGTTGTCGCAAATACAGACTCTCATAGTAGCGAGCTACTTATTTTTACGAGCTACCTATTTTCATGCGACAGCACCATGGATGACCAATGGTGAGTACAAGGAAGGGAAAGCCCTGTCTTCAGTAGTGCTACGTCACCAATAACGACATTTAACGAACACGATGACGTCATATTGTGATGACGACATCGATGTTATTTAGTGACAATGTGACATGATTCTTTAGCATCGCCATCAGTGAAATTAGCGAGAGAATAATGAAAGGGAGAGAGATGACAAGGAATTACGCGCGTGTGTAGGTTTATGTATGTATGTATGTATGTATGTATGTATGTATGTATGTATGTATGTATGTATGTATGTGTGTATGTATGTATGTATGTATGTATGGTGTGTGTGTGTGTATGTATGTATGTATGTATGTCTGTGATGTATGTATGTATGTATGTGTGTGTATGTATGTATGTATTGTATGTGTGTATTGTATGTATGTATGTATGTATGTATGGTATGCATGCATGCATGTATGTATGTATGTATGTATGTATGTATGTATGTAGGCCTATGTAGGCCTATGTAGGCCTATGTATGTATGTATGTATGTATGTATGTATGTGCGTACGTACGTACATACGTAGGGGAAGACGGGGTAAAAAGCGCATGGGCGGGTAAGAAGCCCACCCCAATTATCTCATGAAATAAAGACAATTTCAGTCAAATTTTGCCCATGAGACGAATGCTAGACATTAACGCTCGTCTCATGGGCAAAATGAGACTGAAATTTGCTTCATTTCATGAGATAATTGGGGTGGGCTTCTTACCCGCCCATGCGCTTTTTACCCCGTCTTCCCCTACGTACGTGTGTGTGTGTGTGTGCGTGTGCGCGCGCGCGCGCGCGCGTGCTCGTTTGTGTATGTGAGAGTTTGCGATGCGAGCACGTGTGTGTGTGTGCACACGTGTGTGTGTGTGCGTGTGCGCGTGCGTGTGCGTGCGCGCGCGCTGTGTGTGTGTGTGTGTCTTGGGGTGAGGGTGGTATGCAAATGGGGGAGGGTGTATATGTGCAAATAATCTACATATATGCATAGCGTGCATGATTTTATATTTTTGCGTATGCAAATGCGTATGCATCTTTGTACAAGTATTACGTTTACACCCACACAGAAGAAGGGTGGTGCTGCGCTTATAATACGACGCGCTCTCAAGGCAGGAGCAGCCCCAATTTCACAGACTTAATTCAGTCTGTGACTAGCATACGAGAAAAAGCATCGTCTGACTAAGCCTTTTAGAGAGGAAAACTTATCACTTAACGACTGAGTGTGATGTTGAATGACAAAAAAAGGTGCAAAGGGAGTAGAGAGAAACAGGTTAAAGATGAAAGGATACAAAAAACAAACACACAGAAAGACCAGACACCATAAGACCATTTACGTGATTTGTCTGTTAAGGTTTCTTTTTTAAGCTTTTCTTTTAAAGCTGGTGTTTCATAATCGCAAAGAAAATAAAAGGTTTATTAAAACAACAACAACAACAACATAATAAAGTCTTGGTGACTAGAATATAGGCAGCGATTTAATGCTAAAAAAAAAGATGATTTTGACAAAAAACCCAGATGCTTGTGGCAAAAGAAAAGACCATCTAACCCTAACCCTATCCCTAACCACGGAAATAACCAAGAAATAGAGCAGGAGGGTGTAAATCTACATATTTGCCGAGAAATCGATGTACAAAGCCATGCACTTATACTATTTTTTTTGCTGGAACCATTCCTTTTTTTGGTTGATAAATTTTAAGTCTAGAATATACCATATAAGTTTACTGAAATACAACGAAAACGAAAGTAGATTAAAAATAATAAAAAATTATAGTATGATTCTAGCCAGTAAATAATGTTTCGAATGCAGTCTTAGGACACAAAGTCTAGTAGTTTTAGTTCTTTTTAATATTGATAATAAACAAATCGAATCTGAACATGATTCGGTTCTGCAATGCACGTAGGCCTATGTAAGGCCTACAATTGTTAGTTTCCTCCATGTCATGTCCCATATGTGCCCTTATGGGTCGAGAGGACGTTAAACCCAACTTACTGTACTGTTTCCTCCATGTCGTTTTGCTTGTTTCTTTTCGATGACTTTTGAAAAAGAGCGAACGGATGATTGAATTGTTTTTTGAATTGGGAAATGCTTGTGTGTGTGTGTGTGTGTGTGTGTGTGTGAGCACGCTCGCGCGCGTGTGCCTGTGTATGTGTGTGTGTGTGTGTGTGTATGCATGCGTGTGTGTGTGTTTGCGTATGCATGCGAGTTTGCATTCTATTTCACTGTCTTGATAAACAGAAGAGCGACAAGCAAGGGAGATCACTAGGCAAATAAAGTTTAGGAATCCAGCTGTTCAGGAATGCAAAGTGTCTCGCGGTGCCATGAATACACAATGAACTTTCCCATTTTTGTGTGCGTGTGCGTTTGTTTTTTTTGTTCTTGGAAAAGAAGTAAACCGACACTCTTGCTGTCCTTCCTCATCCTGTCCCTCTCTCTTCCTCTCTCTCTCTCTCTCTCTCTCTCTCTCTCTCTCTCTCTCTCTCTCTCTCTCTCTCTCTCTCTCTCTCTCTCTCTCTCTCTCCTCTCTCTCTCTCTCTCTCTCTCTCTCTCTCTCTCTCTCTCTCTTCTCTTTCCCTGTCTGTCTCTGTCTCTCTCCCTCTCTCTGTGTTTCACTCTATCTTTGTTTCTCTCTGTCTGTCTGTCTCTCTCTCTCTCTCACCCTCTCTCTCTCTCTCTCTCTCTCTCTCTCTCTCTCTCTCTCTCTCTCTCTCTCTCTCTCTCTCTCTCTCTCTCTCTCTCTCTCTCTCTCACTCTCTCTCCCCCTCCACTTTCTCTCCCTCCCCTCCTCTCTCTAATTCTTCGTGCATCAGACAATTTCCTCGCAGGAATGAGAATAAGTTTAATAGAAAACAAAACTAACAAACAAACAAACAAACTATCCAAAAT
>CM065685.1:21489024-21509660 GCA_017654935.2 Phymorhynchus buccinoides
CAACCTCATTGTGCCCCTAAGATTGTGCCCCCGTCTCTTTTGTATCAACCTCATTGTGTCCCTATGATTGTGTCCCCGTTTCCATGTGCCCCCGTCTCTTTTGTATCAACCTCATTGTGTCCCTATAGATTGTGTGTCCCCGTTTCCATGTGCCCCCGTCTCTTTTGTATCAACCTCATTGTGCCCCTAAGATTGTGCCCCCGTCTCTTTTGTATCAACCTCATTGTGTCCCTATGATTGTGTCCCCGTTTCCATGTGCCCCCGTCTCTTTTGTATCAACCTCATTGTGTCCCTAAGATTGTGTCCCCGTCTCTTTTGTATCAACCTCATTGTGCCCCTATGATTGTGTCCCCGTTTCCATGTTCTCCACGTTCAGACCATAAGGCCTAGTGCAGAGTGAGAGGACAAATCCTCTGTACCCTAGGTTTAATCCTGACCCTAACCCTAATCCGAACCTTACCCCTATCCCTAACTGTATCCCGAAACCCAAATACTATCCCAAACCTTAACCTTGTCCCTAAACCTGGGTACAGGGGATTTTTCCCCTCGCTCTGCACTAGGCCTTACGGTCTGAACGTGGAGTATTTTCGGATGAGACGATAAACCGAGGTCCCGTGTGCCCATGCACTTAGTACGAGTTTTACTGTGCGAGTTTTACTCGCCTCCACGTGCCCCCGTCTCTATGTGTCAACGATGGTTTTAGTATTTGGTAAATAGACGATTTTCTGAGAAAAAAAATACGGGAGAGCTCTTCGTGAAAAATAAAGTTGTTTATCTCCATTACTCGGTCAAATGCCATAGCAACAATGCAACAAAGGCGTCGAAGCTTGAAACCGCAGGATGCGAGTCAGCGACTTGCAAACATATTTTTTAAAGAAAAATTAGGGGTGGCCAGTAGCCACAAACTGATAAAACTTGCAAAATGTGACGTAAAAATATAAATGACATAAACTTTTAGACTGACGCACGGTGTTCTAAGTGCTGTATGTCTGCTCAAACACACGAGTCGATAGGCTACGAGAGCTGAAGGTAGAGTGACTTCCCCTGTTTGACCGATTGAATTAGGCAAGATCACTTCCAGACACCATGAAATTACTCCCCTTAATTATTTTCGAACAATTCCTATTCGGGTTGCTCCTACCTGGAGAGCGCGTTGCAGCCAGCAGAGGCGTGCGACTTTTGTGTGACTGATCAGGGAAAGAAGGGGGGGGGGGGGGGGGGGGGGGGGGGGGGGGGGGTTGGGGGGGGGGGGGGGGGGGGGGTACATTTTGACCAAAATATTTTTTTAATGACAACTTTTTCGTTGCCACCGGATTTAACTTGTGCTAAGTGCATGGGCACACGGGACCTCGGTTTATCGTCTCCTCCCAAAAACATCCACGTTCAGACCGTAAGGCCTAGTGCAGAGTGAGGGGAACAAAACCTCTGTACCTAGGTTTAGGGATAAGGTTAAGGTTTGGAATAGTATTTGGGTTTCGGGATACAGTTAGGGATAGGGGTAAGGTTCGGATTAGGGTTTATGCTTTGGATTAGGGTTAGGGTCAGGTTTAAACCTGGGTACAGCGGATTTTTCCTCTCACTCTGCACTAGGCCTTATGGCCTGAACGTGGAGTCTTTTGGACGAGACGATAAACCGAGGACCCGTGTGCCCATGCACTTAGCACACGTTAAACCCAGTGGCAACGAAAAAGTTGTTATTTGGTCAAAATTTACTCCCCCCCCCCCCCTCCCCCCTTTCCTTCCTCATCATCACTCACACAAAAATCCCATGCAAAAAAAAAGTGGCGCGCTTCTGGCTGCGACGCGCTCTCCAGGTGGGAGCAACCCGAATTTCACAGAGACGCCACTGTGACTATGAAGTACCTACTACCAAATACCCCAAAGTGAGTCGTCTTATCTCTGGCTCACATACCCCTTAGGGGCACTTTTAGGTGGAAGGGGGTCATATCATTATTGTCAAGATTTTGGCTTATAATTATTGAACAATAGGTCTTTCTCTACCTCACATAGAAGCGTTGAAGTGTAAAAACGATCCTTTCTGCCTTAAAAAAATGTTTACCTGGAGGGCGCGTTGCAGCCAGTTGCAGAGACAACGAAAAAGTTGTCATTTGGTCAACATTTATTCACCTCACCTTTCCTTCCTCATCAGTCACACAAAAAATCGCATGCAAAAAACAAAAGTGGCGCGCCTCTGGCTGCGACGCTCTCTCCAGGTGGGAGCAACCCGAATTTCACAGAGACGCCTCTGTGACTATGAAGTACCTCATACCCAATGCCTAAAAATGAGTCGTATTGTCCCTGGCTCACATAGGCCTACCCCCTAGGGACAATTTTAGGTGGAAGGGGGTAAAATCATCATTATCCAGATTTTGGCTTATTATTGAACAATATATATTTCTCTACCTGACATAGAAGTATTGAAGCATAAAAACGATCCTGTCGGTGTTAAAAAAACATGTCTTTATTAGCAACATCCGACTGTTTTGTACATATTTTGAAACTTTCCGGTTGCATTTTCCGATTCCTTGAGTATACGACTTCGAACCTTCATAAAGTTGCAACAAATTATCCGATTAACAATCTGTTTTGGTTTGTTTGAAAGCTCTTTCAATGCAGAATAATGATTTATTAATAACTCAAAAGTGACCCCTGGGACACCACGACTCATTTCGTGGTGACAGGTCATACAAATAGAGAGAGGGACACTTAGAGACGGGGACATATGGAGACAAAATTGGGGACACAATAGAGACGGGGATCATATAGAGACGAATTTGTGGACACAATACAGACGGGGACATATGGAGACAAAATTGGGGACACAATACAGACGGGGACACATAGAGACGAAACTTGTGGACAAAATATAGACGGGGACATATAGAGACGAAATTGGGGACACAATAGAGACGGGGACACCACGACTCATTTGGTGGATATAGAGACGAAAATTGTGGACACAATAGAGACGGGGACATATATAGACGAAATTGGGGACACAATAGAGACGGGGACATATAGAGACGAAATTGTGGACAAAATAGAGACGGGGACATATAGAGACGAAATTGTGGACACAGTAGAGACGGGGACATATAGAGACGAAATTGTGGACACAATAGAGACGGGGACATATAGAGACGAAATTGGGGACACAATAGAGACGGGGACATGATAGAGACGAACTTGGGGACACATAGAGACGAGGGACACATATAGAGACGAAATTGTGGACACAATAGAGACGGGGACATATAGAGACGAACTTGTGGACAAAATATAGACGGGGACATATAGAGACGAACTTGTGGACACAATAGAGACGGGGACATATAGAGACGAAATTGTGGACACAATAGAGACGGGGACATATAGAGACGAAATTGGGGACACGTAGAGACAGGGACATATAGAGACGAAATTGTTGGACACAATAGAGACGAGGGACATATAGAGACGAAATTGTGGACACAATAGAGACGGGGACATATAGAGACGAAATTGTGGACACAATAGAGACAGGGACATATAGAGACGAAATTGTGGACACAATAGAGACGGGGACATATATAGACGAAATTGTGGACACAATAGAGACGGAGACATATAGAGACGAAATTGTGGACACAATAGAGACGGGGACATATAGAGACGAAATTGTGGACACAATAGAGACGGGGACATATAGAGACGAAATTGTGGACACAGTAGAGACGGGGACATATAGAGACGAAATTGTGGACACAATAGAGACGGGGACATATAGAGACGAACTTGTGGACACAATAGAGACGGGGACATATAGAGACGAAATTGTGGACACAATAGAGACGGGGACATATAGAGACGAAATTGGGGACACAATAGAGACGGGGACATATAGAGACGAAATTGGGGACACATAGAGACGGGGACATATAGAGACGAAATTGGGGACACAATAGAGACGGGGACATATAGAGACGAACTTGTGGACACAATCACAGACGGGGACATATAGAGACGAAATTGTGGACACAATAGAGACGGGGACATATAGAGACGAACTTGTGGACACAGTAGAGACGGGGACATATAGAGACGAAATTGTGGACACAATAGAGACGGGGACATATAGAGACGCTCCTGTAGAACTGTGGACACAATAGAGACGGGGACATATAGAGACGAACTTGTGGACACAATAGAGACGGGGACATATAGAGACGAAATTGGGGACAAAATAGAGACGGGGACATATAGAGACGAACTTGTGGACCAAAAATAGAGACGGGGACATATAGAGACGAACTTGTGGACACAATAGAGACGGGGACATATAGAGACGAAATTGGGGACACAATAGAGACGGGGACATATAGAGACGAAATTGTGGACACAATAGAGACGGGGACATATAGAGACGAAATTGGGGACACAATAGAGACGGGGACATATATAGACGAAATTGTGGACACAATAGAGACGGGGACATATAGAGACGAAATTGTGGGACACAATAGAGACGGGGACATATAGAGACGAAATTGTGGACACAATAGAGACGGGGACATATAGAGACGAAATTGTGGACACAAATAGAGACGGAGACATATAGAGACGAAATTGTGGACACAATATAGAGACGGGGACATATAGAGACGAAATTGTGGACACAGTAGAGACGGGGACATATAGAGACGAAATTGGGGACACATAGAGACGGGGACATATAGAGACGAACTTGTGGACACAATAGAGACGGGGACATATAGACGAACGAACTTGTGGACACAATAGAGACGTGGGGACATATAGAGACGAAATTGGGGACACAATAGAGACGGGGACATATAGAGACGAAATTGGGGACACAATAGACGGGGACATATAGAGACGAAATTGGGGACACAATAGAGACGGGGACATATAGAGACGAAATTGTGGGACACAATAGAGACGGGGACATATAGAGACGAAATTGTGGACACATATAGAGACGGGGACATATAGAGACGAACTTGTGGACACAGTAGAGACGGGGACATATAGAGACGAAATTGTGGACACAATAGAGACGGGGACATATAGAGACGAAATTGTGGACACAATAGAGACGGGGACATATAGAGACGAACTTGTGGACACAATAGAGACGGGGACATATAGAGACGAAATTGGGGCACACAATAGAGACGGGGACATATAGAGACGAACTTGTGGACAAAATATAGACGGGGACATATAGAGACGAAATTGTGGACACAATAGAGACGGGGACATATAGAGACGAAATTGTGGACACAATTATAGAGACGGGGACATATAGAGACGAAATTGTGGACACAATAGAGACGGGGACATATAGAGACGAAATTGTGGACACAATAGAGACGGGACATATAGAGACGAAATTGTGGACACAATAGAGACGGAGACATATAGAGACGAAATTGTGGACACAATAGAGACGGGGACATATAGAGACGAACTTGTGGACACAGTATAGACGGGGACATATAGAGACGAAATTGTGGACACAATAGAGACGGGGACATATAGAGACGAACTTGTGGACACAATAGAGACGGGGACATATAGAGACGAACTTGTGGACACAATAGAGACGGGGACATATAGAGACGAAATTGGGGACACAATAGAGACGGGGACATATAGAGACGAAATTGGGGACACATATAGAGACGGGGACATATGAGACGAAATTGGGGACACAATAGAGACGGGTTGACATATAGAGACGAACTTGTGGACACAACTAGAGACGGGGACATATGGAGACGAAATTGTGGACACAATGCAGACGGGGACATATAGAGACGAAATTGGGGACACAATACAGACGGGGACATACATAGACGAAATTGTGGACACAATAGAGACGGGGACATAATTTTTTAGAGACGAAATTGTGGACACAATAGAGACAGGGGACATATATAGACGAAATTGTGGACAAAATATAGACGGGGACATATAGAGACGAAATTGTGGACACAATAGAGACGGGGACATATATAGACGAAATTGTGGACACAATAGAGACGGGGACATATGTAGACGAAATTGTGGACACAATAGAGACGGGGACATATAGAGACGAACTTGTGGACACAATAGAGACGGGGACATATAGAGACAAAATTGGGGACACAATAGAGACGGGGACATATATAGACGAAATTGTGGACAAAACATAGACGGGGACATATAGAGACGAACTTGTGGACACAATAGAGACGGGGACATATAGAGACGAAATTGTGGACAAAATAGAGACGGGGACATATAGAGACGAACTTGTGGACAAAATATAGACGGGGACATATAGAGACGAACTTGTGGACACAATATAGACGGGGACATATAGAGACGAAATTGTGGACAAAATATAGACGGGGACATATAGAGACGAAATTGTGGACACAATAGAGACGGGGACATATAGAGACGAACTTGTGGACACAACATAGAGACGGGGACATATAGAGACGAACTTGTGGACACAATAGAGACGGGGACATATAGAGACGAACTTGTGGACACAATAGAGACGGGGACATATAGAGACGAACTTGTGGACACAATAGCGACGGGGACATATAGAGACGAACTTGTGGACACAATAGAGACGGGGACATATAGAGACGAACTTGTGGACACAATAGAGACGGGGACATATAGAGACGAACTTGTGGACACAATAGAGACGGGGACATATAGAGACGAACTTGTGGACACAATAGAGACGGGGACATAATTTTTATAGAGACGAAATTGTGGACATAATAGAGACGGGGGTGACATATAGAGACGAAATTGGGGACACAATAGAGACGGGGGGGACATATAGAGACGAAATTGGGGACATCAATAGAGACGGGGACACGTGGAGTCGGGGATATATAGAGACGAAATTGGGGACACAATATAGACGGGGACATGTGGTGTCGGGGATATATAGAGACGAAATTGGGGACACAATATAGATGGGGACATGTGGTGTCGGGGATATATAGAGACGAAATTGGGGACACAAATTAGACGGGGACATGTGGTGTCGGGGATATATAGAGACGAAATTGGGGACACACTGTAGACGGGGACATGTGGTGTCGGTGGCATATTATTAATTATATAGAAGGAAATCGGGGACACGTAGAGTCGGAAACATATAGAGACGAAATTGGGGACACACTATAGGCGGGGACATGTGGAGTCGGGGGCATATCATAGGCCTAGAGACGAAATTGGGGACACAACACAGTCAGGGACATATTATAGAGACGAAATTGGGGACACAACACAGTCAGGGACATATTATAGAGACGAAATTGGGGACACAACAGAGTCCAGGGACATATTATAGAGACGAAATTGGGGACACAACACAGTCAGGGACATATCATAGAGACGAAATTGGGGACACAACACAGTCAGGGACATATTATAGAGACGAAATTGGGGACACAACACAGTCAGGGACATATTATAGAGACGAAATTGGGGACACAACACAGTCAGGGACATATTATAGAGACGAAATTGGGGACACAACACAGTCAGGGACATATTATAGAGACGAAATTGGGGACACAACACAGTCAGGGCGACATTATAGAGACGAAATTGGGGACACAAATTGATCGGGGACATATAGAGACGAAATCGGGGACACACAGAGAACGGGGACATAATTATGGAGTCGGGGACACATAAAGACGGGGGGCATAGGGAGTCGGGGACACGTGGAGACGGTGACAGACACAGAGACGGGGGACATATAATGGAATCGGGGACATTAGGGGAAGACGGGGTAAAAAGCCCATGGGCGGGTAAGAAGCCCATGCCAATTATCTCATGAAATGAAGCAAATTTCAGTCACATTTTGCCCATGAGACGAGTGTTAATGTTTAGCATTCGTCTCATGGGCAAATGCGACTGACATTTTGTTTATTTCATGAGATAATTGGCATGGGCTTCTTACCCGCCCATGGACTTTGTTTTTTTACCCCGTCTTACCCTATAGAGATAAAATCGGGGACACAGTATAGAGACGGTGGGACAATGCTACGTTAGCACACTCAGTTGTCAATGCTATAATGACTCTAATTAAATGAGACGATACTAATTGTACACTGTCCTCATTCTCTGATTAATTGTGATTGTCAATCCATCGTTAAGGGTCTCTGTACACGCGAACATTTTTCTATATTCTCCTATGGCCACACAGTGATAGTCACTCGTAATGGTCTCAAATGGTCTCAATACACGTAACCATTTTTCACTGCTTCCTCATGACAAAGAACAAGAATGCAGCACACGTTAATTAAACCCAGTGGCAACGTTAGAGTGGCAAAAAGTTGTTATTTGGTCAAAATTACCCCCCCCCCCCTTTCCTTCCTCATCAGTTTATCACAAAAAAATCGCATGTCCAAAAAAAAAAGAGGCGCGCCTCTGGCTGCTACGCGATCTCCAGGTGGGAGCAACCCGATTTTCACAGAGACGCCGTCTCGTGATAGGCCAGTCATAAAGGTCTCTGAACAAGTGGACATTTTTCACTCTTTCACCATGGCAACGCTAGAGTGAAGGATAGGCAAGCCATATAGAGGAAGCTACAAGCACAGAACTTCCAGAAGTTGGGGGAACTACTTATACAAAGAGTCCTTAAAGAGACCGAGTGTTGGTCCCGAGACTTCCCATCCACTCTCCAGTCCCCATCTGTTTCTCTTCAGCATCCATGTGGCTAGTGCCAGTTAGAAGTGATCATATGGCGCGCCAAAGATACAAAACTCTATCTAGCTGTTCGATAGAGTTTCGAAACTGTATCTATCAGTTCGATAGAGTTTGAAAACCCTATCTAGCTGTTCGATAGAGTTTTAAAACTCTGTCGAACAGCTAGATAGGGTTTCCACAAAATAACCCTATCGAGATATAGTTTTTCTATCACGATTTCTGATTGGTACATGGCTTCAGCGACAAGTTTGTGGCCTTGGCAGGGCAGTGACCCATGGCAGCTGAACGATTTCAACGAGCGAATCTTCCCGGCGTTTCATCTGTAATTGAAGCCGCTAAACGAGTTCGTAGAATGCCACCTATTAGGCTAGGTGTAGATCACAGTCAAAGATACTAGTCCTATCTACCAATGAAATGCTTCGTTTAAAAAAAGTATCAAAATAGATAGAGTTTTACGACGAGAAACTCTATCTAGCTGCTCGACAGAGTTTTGAAACTCTATCTAACTGCTAGCTATAGTTTAGAAACTGTATCTAACAGTTCGATAGGGATTTTAAACTCTGTCGAACTGCTAGATAGAGTTTTGGTCATTCGGCGCGCCATATGATCAGTCAGATGTCCCCCCCACTCCCCCGCCCTCCACACACTCCGCTTTCATTAAATTCACACCGACACATCATTGTCAAGTACAGAGTACTATTAGCCCCCGTGGGGATACCGGGGGGTCTTTCGTACAAATAGTCCCCCCCTCCTTCTGGAAGTTCTGTGCTTGTAACTTCCTTTAATCTGTCACTCTCTTTGACTCTGCCTTTTCCCTTTGCTTACTGTCATCTGCTTATCTTTCTATCTCACTGGTCCATTCTCCTGCCTTTTTTTCTATAAATTCTTACAAAGATTTCTTCAGCCGAAGTCGGACATGCTGGGCCCACCTTTTCTTAGTTAGGCGCATAACGGCAGCATGACGCATCTCCGCTCATTTGACAGGAAACTGTCTGAGTTACGAAACGAAGAAGAAGAAGAAGAAAAAGAAAAAGAGTACTATTAGACAGCAAGGATACAGCGCAAACCCCGCGCCAAAGCAAACAAGGGCATCGCCGAGCGGCAGCAACGCATTTATGACAATATAAACCCGGCCAGAGTTATGTCCTGTCCCCCCCCCCCCCCCCACCCCCAATAAACACATCACTTTCCACCCTTACAGAACGCATAAAATACATAGCCCAAAATTTGAAGCGATTCTGTTCAGTAGTTCACGAGATACAGCTGAACTTTTATACAAACTTCCTTGCACCGAGTGATGTCCTCTCCCCCCCCCACCCCCCAACAATAAACACACCACTTTCCACCCTTACAGAACGCATAAAATACATAGCCCAAAATTTGAAGCGATTCTGTTCAGTAGTTCACGAGATACAGCTGAACTTTTATACAAACTTCCTTGCACTATGGTACACAATCACACAAAATTTGAAGCGATTCTGTTCACTAGTTCACGAAATAAAGCTGGGGGGAAATTACATAGCCCAAAGAAGGACATTTCGGTTTTCAAGGTCAAACTTCAAGGTCAAGGTCAGCACGGTGTTGATTAACGAAAGGAAGCTTCCTTTTCAAGCTGTCTACCCCTCTGCCAATTTTAATCAAAATCCAAACAGTAGTTTTTAAGATAATCGATACAAAGCAGACACACAGACACAAACCGATCGCAATACCTCGGCCTCTGGCCGGGTAACTATACTGAGGCTGACCGGTGTCATGATAAATAAGTACCTGTCATGAAATATTTACCTCGGCATGAGAACGGTCACCATCTAGACCCTAACCCTATCCCTAACCCTAACCCTAACCACGGAAAGAACCAAGAAATAGAGCAGGAGGGTGTAAATCTACATATTTGCCGAGATAATCGATGTACAAAGCCATGCACTTAGTTTCGTAAAATTCACAATGGCGGACAAACAAACGATTCTGATTGGCTACGCGCCGGCTAGGACTACTTATCTCATAGAGGTAAAAATATTCTGTCACACCGGAGTAAGGCTGGGCTTTCGTCTGGGTCGAGTTTCTCTAGACGACGGTCGCCGCGCGCATAACTGTTACGCCAAAATAGGGCCTAAGAAACACTTTAGAAAACGTTTGCGGAAGACTATTACAAGCTCTTGTCTGATTGCTTAAAAAAAAGTATTATTTTAACCAAACTTTAATGGACCAATCAACAACAAGAAACGTATTCACCCCCTACTAGTTCCGGATAGTTCGCTGCTTGCTCGGTGTTTGGCAAGAACAACAGCGTCACGCGAACTATTGGCAAACGAAGGATGTTTCTTAGACCGGTTTTTTTTTTTGCCGATTTGAGCGAGCGCAACGTAACGTTAGCCCTTGTGAAACGGCCCCCTGATTCAATCCGTTTGTGATTATTATCAAAAAACAAAAAAATGCTCCGAGTAAAGCTGTGCTTAGAGACATTTAGAGAAACAGAAAGAACTAAATCAGGGGCGGATCGGGTGTGTGGAGGTCCTGGGTTTCAGGAAACGTAGGGGAAGACGGGGTAAAAAGCGCATGGGCGGGTAAGAAGCCCACCCCAATTATCTCACGAAATGAAGCAAATTTCAGTCTCATTTTGCCCATGAGACGAGCGTTAATGTCTAGCATTCGTCTCATGGGCAAATTTGACTGAAATTTTCTTTTTATTTCATGAGATAATTGGGGTGGGCTTCTTACCCGCCCATGCGCTTTTTACCCCGTCTTCCCCTACCTTTCACGAGGGTGAAAAAGAAGAAGAAAATGGCTCGATTGTTGCCTTCATAGTCTCTACATTGCAAACATTTCCGGCTCCCCAAAGGGCATTGCCCCTTAACCTGGAACCTATGCAGGTCCCTGGACTCCCCAGCGGACACCCCCCTCCCCCCCCCCCCCCCCCCCCCCCCCCCCACCCCCCCCCCCCCACCTCCCCCCCCCCACCCCCCTACGAATCATTTGGTCCGCCCCTGTAAATGACAAAACATTAATGTTGCCTTTACGTTCAAACTGCGCTCATCATTGACAGGAAACTGTCTGAGCGATCGAAAAACGAAGAAGAAAGTAACATGTTTTGACAATGTGATTTTGGATTCAAAACTGAAATGTGATACGCTTATAACATCCGCAATGGTCAACCTATGGCGATATTTTTCACGCCGGAGGGCAGTCAATGCACTAGGGGCTTATCACGCGATTTTCTTACTTGGGCGTAATGAGAGAGAGAGTGATGGTAGGACCACTCACTGTCTCTCTCTCTTTCTTTATCCCCAACTAATAATATAGAGAGGATTAGCCCCACACGAGCGTCATGCCCTCTGGTGTGAGAAAAATCGCACTAAGTCTCTCATTAATAAAGCAAACAAAATGTTAGGATTGATAAGGAGTTTTCTAGGACTGAATGGAGAGGTGTTTGTAAATCTGTATAAAAGTTTGGTGAGACCCCATTTGGCAACTTAATTTGGAATCCTTTCCTAAAAAGACAGTCTCAGGCTATCGAACGTGTTCACATGAGAGCAACCAAACTGGTAAAAGCATGACGAAATTTAGATTATGGTGACAGGTTACATAAACTGAATTTACCATCCCTAAAATATCGGCAACAGTGATTTAATAAGTGTTTATAAAAAAAATTCACAGTTCTCATATTACTAACAAACATTTGTTACAACTTTCTAACTACTCAAAAACTAGGAATAATGATTTGAAATTACTAACCAATACAGCAGAACTAACATTAGAAAGAATTTCTTTAGTAACAGAGTCACTAAATACTGGAATTCTCTTCCAGCACATATCAAGTTGGCACCTAACCTTAATTTCATCAGTTCAAAAACCTCCTCGATAAAGACCCCAAGATTCAACAATTGAAATATGCACATGATTAACACATCTAAAAGCGTCCTAGTCATGCCCATCGTGAAAAAAAGAATACAAATAATCAGAAAGGACACATTAAGAGGCCGCGAGGCCTAGTTGTCCTCTCATTCTCTGACATGATAATGTTATAACAGGCACAGTTTCCCTGACCGATGCATGGAAACCTACTTCATTTTTCTGTTTGCACGTATCTGTGTGTGTGTGTGTGTGTGTGTGTTGTGTGTGTGTGTGTGTGTGTGCGTGTGCGTGCGTGCGTGCGTGTGCGTGTGGTGCGTGCGTGTGCGTGCGTGTGCGTGCGTGTGTGTGTGTGCGTGTCGCGTGCGTGTGTGTGCGTGCGTGACCGTGCGTGTGCGTGTGCGCGCGCGCGCGCGCGTGTGTTTATGTGTAGGCGAAACGCATTCATGCGGAGCGCACAAGACTGCGGGCACACACAAAACAAGCGCGAAATCGCAATAGTTTGTGTGCACGCGGTCTATTTTTACCACTCCAACCATGAGTCACCTCCCCTGGCTTTTCAATAATTTTAATCTGTAAACCAGAATGTTATCTCTGCACACCATTTCGTAACTTTTTATATCTTTTGGAAAACATTTAAAACTATTTATCCTACTTATGCTCATCAAAAGAAGCACCGCATACTCGTCGTGTCTGTTGTAGTGTCTGTATTACGTATGTTTATTATTTTGTACGCTTTTAAAATACATCATGTTAAAGAGCGGCCTCAATTTGAAGTGTAGCCGCGATTTGAAGTGCGACATTTTGTCAAAATGTGCGACAATTTTTGGACCGACCGACAGACAGGACAGGACCGACACCGACGCGACCGACCGACCGACAAAGTGAGTTATAGGTTTGTGGCTTGAGCCACAAACAAAAACCCGGACACGCACAACTCAACGCGTTAAGTGTTATCAAATCGCAACAGTATCCAGTTTTTGGCACATTCCTCCTAATGCCCTTCATGTCTTCGAGAGACGCGAAAGACCGCTCACGCTACCACACCCCGCAAGCCACGACATGGCTCTACATAACCCATGCTATGACCACTATCTGTCAAATCCTGACAGTACCAGATTGTGGTTTTGTTTTAGAGAGGGAGATGTGAGACTTGATAGCATGTAGTGTTGGGGCTGAGCAAACTCCCACCGGATACAAACAGACAACACTCGGTCACGAAATAGCGAGACCGAAACGGATATTGCATATCCCCCCCCACCCCCCTACCCTCTCCGTAGGGATACATGGGGTCTTTCGTACAAATAGTTCCCCCCCACTCCTGGAAGGTCTGTGCTTGTAACTTCCTCTAAGTCTCTTCGACTAGAGAATGGTCCTTGTCTGGCCGGTTATCTGGCTGTCTACCGATCTCACCCCTCTCTCTTCATTTTGATTTCTTTCTCTTCTTTTCTTCAACCGCTTCGCCCCTTGTCAGTCACAATAATCGTCAACTAGAGCGCTAAGACGCTAGATCACCAGCCGTATTTTCGGCTGCAGTTATTCACCTTGCGAGTGACTTGGACAATGAACCTTTAGTTTTATTCACAGGGGTAAGAGAGAGAGACGAGAAAGACAGAGACAGAGAAAGAGAGACGACAACCCTAACACTAACCCTCAACTGACAAAATTAGTGAATGAGAAAACCAGGTCAACAACACAAAGCCACTGAACTAGGACTCACAGACCTACAGGTGACTTCGACAAGTAAAGGGAAGTAACAAGTTGCAGAGTGGTGGCCTTTTCATGGCAAAGAGTTGTTTCCCTTGGTCCGTGTCTTGCACAAAAAAAACCCGGCTCCAGTGGCCTTGACCTTTGACTTTCATCTTATAACCTAGCATACATATCCTAACTACCTATTCACATGCAAAATTTGAGCCTCCTCCTAGGTCCATCCGTTCAAGATTTCTTTCCCTTGGACCGTCTTGCAAAAAACGGTTCCAGTGACCTTGACCTTTGACCTATGACCTTCAATTTCGAACTTGGCCTAGATATCCTTAGTACCTATCATATCTGCATGCAACATTTGAGGCTCCTACATTCTTCCGTTCAAACGTCATGTTAAACCCACACAGGCGTGTCTGCGGTGTTCGCGTACTTGGTCTATGGCATTGTCATTAATATGAGAGAGAGAGAGATGAGAGTGTAGAGAGTGAGAGAGATTGGGGGGGGGGGGGGGGAGGGGGGGGGGGGGGGG
Source organism: Phymorhynchus buccinoides (assembly GCA_017654935.2). Lineage (NCBI taxonomy): Eukaryota > Metazoa > Mollusca > Gastropoda > Neogastropoda > Raphitomidae > Phymorhynchus > Phymorhynchus buccinoides. The sequence continues at coordinate 21,503,843 of CM065685.1, forward strand.
AGGGAGGGGAGGGGGGGGGGGGGGGGGGGGGGGGGGGGGGGGGGGGGGGGATGCTGGTGGCCAGTTGCCGACCATCATGGGGGATATGTGATGGGCACTGAGATTGACTACATGTTGGTGCAATGCCAAAGGTGGGGGGAGAGAGTGAAGGATTGAATGAAAGAGAGAGAGAGAGAGAGAGTGTATGTGTTTGTACGTGTGCGGTTGTCTCTATTTGTCTGTTCTCTCTGTCGCTCTCGAGTCACAAGTCACAAGTCACTCAGTATGGGCTGGAGTCATAATACCTCTGTCTCTGTCTCTCTGTCCCTGTGTGTGCGTCTGTCTCTCTGTCTCTCTTTTCTTCAAACAGATACACTCCAAGACCACGTTTGAAGATTTGTATTCCAAAGTTTCCAGCACAGTGGATGACTGTATACCATTGTTAGTATTCCTCTATTGCATGGATAGTCGTGTCTATCCAGCACTGGGGATGACTGTATACCAGTGTTAGTATTCCTATATTGCATGGATCGTCGTGTCTATCCAGCACTGTGTATACAGATTGAGTTTAACGAGTCTCTTTTAAATTTTATAATAATATCAATAATTTATCTGTTTTCCTCAGACAGTGAAGGGGTTCAGTGGGCTTCCCTGAAATCTTTGTAGCAATTCGTGGTCTCTGGCAATGAAGGGGTTAAGTGGGCTTCCCTGAACTCTCTGTAGCAATTCGTGGTCTCTGGCAGTGAAGGGGTTAAGTGGGCTTCCCTGAACTCTCTGTAGCAATTCATGGTCTCTGGCAGTGAAGGGGTTAAGTGGGCTTCCCTGAAATCTCTGTAGCAATTCGTGGTCTCTGGCAGTGAAGGGGTTAAGTGGGCTTCCCTGAGCTCTCTGTAGCAATTCGTGGTCTCTGACAGTGAAGGGGTTAAGTGGGCTTCCCTGAACTCTTTGTAGCAATTCGTGGTCTCTGACAGTGAAGAGGTTAAGTGGGCTTCCCTGAACTCTCTGGCAATTCGTGGTCTCTGGCAGCAATTCTGTGGTCTCTGACAGTGAAGAGGTTAAGTGGGCTTCCCTGAACTCTCTGTAGCAATTCGTGGTCTCTGGCAGTGAAGGGGTTAAGTGGGCTTCCCTGAACTCTCTGTAGCAATTCGTGGTCTCTGGCAGTGAAGGGGTTAAGTGGGCTTCCCTGAACTCTCTGTAGCAATTCGTGGTCTCTGACAGTGAAGGGGTTAAGTGGGCTTCCCTGAACTCTCTGTAGCAATTCGTGGTCTCTGGCAGTGAAGGGGTTAAGTGGGCTTCCCTGAACTCTCTGTAGCAATTCATGGTCTCTGGCAGTGAAGAGGTTAAGTGGGCTTCCCTGAACTCTCTGTAGCAATTCGTGGTCTCTGACAGTGAAGGGGTTAAGTGGGCTTCCCTGAACTCTCTGTAGCAATTCGTGGTCTCTGACAGTGAAGGGGTTAAGTGGGCTTCCCTGAACTCTTTGTAGCAATTCGTGGTCTCTGACAGTGAAGGGGTTAAATGGGCTTCCCTGAACTCTCTGTAGCAATTCTTCCCTGAACTCTCTGTAGCAGTTCGTGGTCTCTGACAAGGGGTTAAATCTTTGTGGGCTTCCCTGAACTCTCTGTAGCAATTCGTGGTCTCTGGCAGTGAAGGGGTTAAATGGGCTTCCCTGAACTCTTTGTAGCAATTCGTGGTCTCTGACAGTGAAGGGGATAAATGGGCTTCCCTGAACTCTCTGTAGCAATTCGTGGTCTCTGGCAGTGAAGGGGTTAAGTGGGCTTCCCTGAACTCTCTGTAGCAATTCGTGGTCTCTGACAGTGAAGGGGTTAAGTGGGCTTCCCTGAACTCTCTGTAGCAATTCGTGGTCTCTGGCAGTGAAGGGGTTAAGTGGGCTTCCCTGAACTCTCTGTAGCAATTCGTGGTCTCTGGCAGTGAAGGGGTTAAGTGGGCTTCCCTGAACTCTCTGTAGCAATTCGTGGTCTCTGGCAGTGAAGAGGTTAAGTGGGCTTCCCTGAACTCTCTGTAGCAATTCGTGGTCTCTGGCAGTGAAGGGGTTCAGTGGGCTTCCCTGAACTCTCTGTAGCAATTCGTGGTCTCTGGCAGTGAAGGGGTTAAGTGGGCTTCCCTGAAATCTCTGTAGCAATTCGTGGTCTCTGGCAGTGAAGGGGTTAAGTGGGCTTCCCTGAACTCTGAGCAATTCGTGGTCTCTGACAGTGAAGGGGTTAAGCTTCCCTGAACTCTCGTAGCAATTCGTGGTCTCTGGTTGAGTGAAGGGGTTAAGTGGGCTTCCCTGAAATCTCTGTAGCAATTCGTGGTCTCTGGCAGTGAAGAGGTTAAGTGGGCTTCCCTGAACTCTCTGTAGCAATTCGTGGTCTCTGACAGTGAAGAGGTTAAGTGGGCTTCCCTGAACTCTCTGTAGCAATTCGTGGTCTCTGGCAGTGAAGGGGTTAAGTGGGCTTCCCTGAACTCTCTGTAGCAATTCGTGGTCTCTGGCAGTGAAGGGGTTAAATGGGCTTCCCTGAACTCTCTGTAGCAATTCGTGGTCTCTGGCAGTGAAGGGGTTAAGTGGGCTTCCCTGAACTCTCTGTAGCAATTCGTGGTCTCTGACAGTGAAGAGGTTAAGTGGGCTTCCCTGAAATCTCTGTAGCAATTCGTGGTCTCTGGCAGTGAAGGGGTTAAATGGGCTTCCCTGAACTCTCTGTAGCAATTCGTGGTCTCTGGCAAGGGGTTAAATGGGCTTCCCTGAACTCTCTGTAGCAATTCGTGGTCTCTGACAGTGAAGGGGTTAAGTGGGCTTCCCTGAACTCTCTGTAGCAATTCGTGGTCTCTGGCAGTGAAGGGGTTAAGTGGGCTTCCCTGAACTCTCTGTAGCAATTCGTGGTCTCTGGCAGTGAAGGGGTTAAGTGGGCTTCCCTGAACTCTTTGTAGCAATTCGTGGTCTCTGACAGTGAAGGGGTTAAGTGGGCTTCCCTGAACTCTCTGTAGCAATTCGTGGTCTGTGGCAGTGAAGGTGTTAAGTGGGCTTCCCTGAACTCTCTGTAGCAATTCGTGGTCTCTGGCAGTGAAGGGGTTAAGTGGGCTTCCCTGAACTCTCTGTAGCAATTCGTGGTCTCTGACAGTGAAGAGGTTAAGTGGGCTTCCCTGAACTCTCTGTAGCAATTCGTGGTCTCTGGCAGTGAAGGGGTCTAAATGGGCTTCCCTGAACTCTCTGTAGCAATTCGTGGTCTCTGGCAGTGAAGGGGTTAAGTGGGCTTCCCTGAACTCTCTGTAGCAATTCGTGGTCTCTGGCAGTGAAGGGGTTAAGTGGGCTTCCCTGAACTCTCTGTAGCAATTCGTGGTCTCTGGCAGTGAAGGGGTTAAGTGGGCTTCCCTGAAATCTCTGTAGCAATTTGTGGTCTCTGACAGTGAAGGGGTTAAATGGGCTTCCTTGAACTCTCTGTAGCAATTCGTGGTCTGTGGCAGTGAAGGTGTTAAGTGGGCTTCCCTGAACTCTCTGTAGCAATTCGTGGTCTCTGGCAGTGAAGGGGTTAAGTGGGCTTCCCTGAAATCTCTGTAGCAATTCGTGGTCTCTGACAGTGAAGGGGTTAAGTGGGCTTCCCTGAACTCTCTGTAGCAATTCGTGGTCTCTGGCAGTGAAGGGGTTAAGTGGGCTTCCCTGAACTCTCTGTAGCAATTCGTGGTCTCTGGCAGTGAAGGGGTTAAGTGGGCTTCCCTGAACTCTTCTGTAGGGTGGAGGTGGGCTTCCTGATTCGTGGTCTCTGACAGTGAAGTGGTTAAATGGGCTTCCCTGAACTCTCTTTAGCGAGAAGTGAAGAGGTTAAGTGGGCTTCTGAAATCTCTGTAGCAATTTCGGTCTCTGGCAGTGAAGGGGTTAAGTGGGCTTCCCTGAACTCTCTGTAGCAATTCGTGGTCTCTGACAGTGAAGGGGTTAAGTGGGCTTCACTGAACTCTCTGTAGCAATTCGTGGTCTCTGACAGTGAAGGGGATAAATGGGCTTCCCTGAACTCTCTGTAGCAATTCGTGGTCTCTGGCAGTGAAGGGGTTAAGTGGGCTTCCCTGAACTCTCTGTAGCAATTCGTGGTCTCTGACAGTGAAGAGGTTAAGTGGGCTTCCCTGAACTCTCTGTAGCAATTCGTGGTCTCTGGCAGTGAAGGGGTTAAGTGGGCTTCCCTGAACTCTCTGTAGCAATTCGTGGTCTCTGGCAGTGAAGGGGTTAAGTGGGCTTCCCTGAACTCTCTGTAGCAATTCGTGGTCTCTGACAGTGAAGGGGTTAAGTGGGCTTCCCTGAAATCTCTGTAGCAATTCGTGGTCTCTGGTAGTGAAGGTGTTAAGTGGGCTTCCCTGAACTCTCTGTAGCAATTCGTGATCTCTGACAGTGAAGAGGTTAAGTGGGCTTCCCTGAACTCTCTGTAGCAATTCGTGGTCTCTGACAGTGAAGGTGTAAAGTGGGCTTCCTTGAACTCTCTGTAGCAATTCTTGGTCTCTGGCAGTGAAGGGGTTAAGTGGGCTTCTCTGAACTCTCTGTAGCAATTCGTGGTCTCTGACAGTGAAGGGGTTAAGTGGTCTTCCCTGAACTCTCTGTAGCAATTCGTGGTCTCTGACAGTGAAGGGGTTAAGTGGGCTTCCCTGAACTCTTTGTAGTAATTCGTGGTCTCTGACAGTGAAGGGGTTAAATGGGCTTCCCTGAACTCTCTGTAGCAATTCGTGGTCTCTGACAGTGAAGGGGTTAAATGGGCTTCCCTGAACTCTCTGTAGCAATTCGTGTTCTCTGACAGTGAAGGGGTTAAGTGGGCTTCACTGAACTCTTTGTAGCAATTCGTGGTCTCTGACAGTGAAGGGGTTAAATGGGCTTCCCTGAACTCTCTGTAGCAATTCGTGGTCCCTGGCAGTGAAGGGGTTAAATGGGCTTCCCTGAACTCTCTGTAGCAATTCGTGGTCTGGCAGTGAAGGGGTTAAATGGGCTTCCCTGAACTCTCTGCAGCAATTCGTGGTCTCTGGCAGTGAAGGGGTTAAATGGGCTTCCCTGAACTCTCTGCAGCAATTCGTGGTCTCTGGCAGTGAAGGGAGACAGAGAGCATCACGCCGACCTCAGGAACAAAACCTACAACAACGACAATAACAAGAACTGCAAGAACAACCACAAGGTCTACTTATCCCAATAGGTAGCAGCAGTTAGTTCTACAGTAACTTAATCTTCTGCCTTATTACACTTTTTTGTCAATTCCTCACGTCGCCGGTTTCGCCAATTTATCAACTGAAGTTTGGAGAAAAGTGGATGTCTATCTCCTCTCCTCTCCGTTTCGAATGTGCAATTGGAGTAGATGTTGGGGCTGTCTGCTCTCGGGAGGCGGGAGCTCGTGTGCTGATTCTCTCTGCGCTGTACTCATGCTCTTGAGAGGGCTCTACGAGGAAGAGGGCAAAAGGTAGGCTCAGGTTCGACGGGGGAGAGAGGAGCGGGCTCACGGGGTAGGGAAGAGGAGAGGCCGGAAGCTCGAGCCTAGGGAGACTGGATTAGTTCGGGGGGGGGAGAGGTCCGGGGAGAGAGGGGGAGTAAGAAGAGAGGAAGGAAAGGAGAGAGAAGAGGAGAGGGGGGAAGGGGGGGGGAGGAAGGGGAGGGGGAAAGAGGGGGAGAGGGGAAGAAGGCAGAGGAGGAGGAGGGGGGGGGGGAGAGAGTAGAGAGGGAGAGAGAGAGAAGAAGAGGGAGGGGGGGAGAGGGGGAAAAGGAGGAGGAGGAGGAGAGAAGGAGAGGGAAGAGAGGAAAGAGAGGGAGAAAGGAGGAGGGGAAAGAGGGGGGGGGGAGGGAGGAGGAGGAGAGGAAGAGAGAGGAGGGGAAGGAGAGGGA
>CM065685.1:21510160-21560160 GCA_017654935.2 Phymorhynchus buccinoides
GACGGAAAAACCACGAGATTTGCTTTAGTGATGGCTAACAAGCATAATCAGCCATATATCTTACCCCTGAGGGTGATAGGTCCCGCTAAACCTCTAACTGCTACGGATAGATAACCGAATGAAATGAGCAAGTAGGTGTAAATCTACATATTTTGGCGCGAGAAATCGAATGCTACAAAGGCGCATGCACTTATACTCTTTTGGGTGGAGAGAGGCGGGAACCATTCCTTTTTATTGGGATATTGACTAAATATTTTAGTAGTCTTGATATAGCCTATATATATGTTGTACTGATTAATACGTAAGAAATACGAAAGTCAGATTAAAAAATGAAAATAAATTATAGTATGATTCCTAGTCCATGTTGAAGTATATTGTTGCGAATTGGTCAAGTTCCTCAGACAACGTATCGAAACTTTAGTCTATTCGTAGGGGATCGTGGGTTTTTTTAATATCATAATAAACAAACACGATATCTGAAGCATGATTCGGTCTGCAATGCACTTAGGCCTATGTGAATGCCTACAATTGTTAGTTTTCCTCGCATGTTTCATGTCCTCTATGATGTGGGCTCGTCTTATTGGGTCTGAGAGGACGTTAAATCCTCTAACTTATCATGTACTGTTTCCGTCTCATGTCGTTTTGCTTTGGTCTTTTCGATGACTTTTGAAAAGAGCGAACGGATGATTGAATTGTTTTTTGAATTGGGAAATCTTGTGTGTTGTTTGTGCGTGTGCGTGGCGTGCGTGCGTGCGTGAGTGGCGTGCGTGCGTGCGTGCTTATGTGTGTGTGTGTGTGGACTCGGCTCGCGCGCTGTTGCCTGTGTGTGTGTGTTTGTGTGTGTGTGTGTGTGTGTGTGTGTATGCATGCTGTGGTGTTGTGTTTGCGAATGTGATGCGAGTTTTGGCTCATATATCTATTTCACTAGTCTTATGACACATCTATGACCACAGGATGCGGAAAAGGGCATTAGTGGAGATCACATAGGCGAAATGATAAGTTTAGTGGATCCTAGCTGTTCTAGGATATGGCAAAGTGTTCAGAGGGACAGGTGCCATGATACACATAACTTTGTTCACCGCCACAATGTTTTGTGTGGCGTGTGCGTTTGTATTTTTCTTGTTCTTGGTATTTAATAGAAGTGTAATACGATCTACCTTCTTGGCTCGCTTCGTGTATGCATATCGCTCATCCTGTCTTCTGTCGCCTGTCTCTCTCTTCTGCCTCTCGGAGTCTGCTCGAATTAAAGATATCGTTCGTCTGACTCTCTCTCATCTCTGCGATTTACCGTTAGTGATGCTTCTCGATCGTCTGCTGCACCCATCATCTCTCTGCGATACTCTCTCTCTTCTCAACTTCTTTGTTTATCTTGCTTGCTCTGCTCGTTCTAAGACATTCTATGTGTTGTCTAAATTCTTGCTCTCTTCTCTATGTGCATCTTCCTCTTCTCTTCTCGTCTTCTTCTCCTTTCGGCGGCTGTCTAGTCTCTGTGCTCTCTCTTGGCCGACTCGTCTGTGTTTCACTCTAGTCTTTGTTTCTCTCTTTGCTTGTCTGTCTGTCTCTCTCTCCGTTCTCCATGCAGCTAGATCACCAGTTGACCTCATTCTCTCTCTGCTCTGGCTCCCGGCATGTCCACTTTTCATCTCCCTGCCCTGCACCTCATCTCTGATTCTTCGTAGCAGTTCTAGACATTTACCTGCCCTGCAGGAATGAGAATAAGTTTAATATGAAATACAAATCTAACATAACAAACATAAGCAAAGCTATCCAAACTAAATAGCTACATAACATTGCCATATGCATCTTATTGCAATAGCCGTCTACCGAAAGAGAAGTTAATAAACTTCTGCGAAAGTTTTTGAGAACACGTGCGAAGCAAAAACAACGAACCATTATAAGATGGTATCTAGGGCACCATATCTAGAAGCAAAGTGATTGGGTTTTTTTATAAGAGCCTCGCACGCACTCATATAAAAAAGCCCTACTTCCAGGTGGTCTAGAAGTTAGCGTAAAATTGCTGTATGGTATACAACGGGTAGTGATGCTTCATGTTGATCTAGGGATATATGTGTGGCACATTGTTACTATAGATTTACTTCTTAAACATCATAGCTATTCAATACGCGGAGTTGGATTTTATTGTGTGTGCCGCTATCTCAAGAAACAAGAGTAATTAGTTGAGTTCAACTGAAAAATGCTTCGGTTTTCTAGGCGATCTTATAAATTTGGGATTACATAATCAAAGGGCAAGGGATTTAAAAACATATTCGTGCTTTTGACGACTGAATACATTCAAAGATAGCCAAAGATCACGTCCGCTTGGGGGGGTTTCTGGTTTTAGGTGTGACGGTTCGCATATTCAAATGCCCGCGCCAGTGCTTCAATTGAGGGCTGCTCTTTAAGAGTATCTGTCTCGCTTTCAATCTGGGACATTAATATTTGTATGGGAGGTACAACCTGTGCATACATTAAGCATTTGTCTTACCGGTCGAGCTGTAAGCGAAGTTGAGAAGTGATAATAGCCCGTGACAAGCCTGTGATTTTTCACTCTCCGTGGATCTGGTGGAGGGTCGTAGAGCTTACTATCTAAGATATCATGCTGATTATAAGTCCTGTACGCGCATAAGTGTCTCCTATTTATCGTGACCTACTACGCCACGAGGCCCGGTCATTTACCGAATCCTGGTATGTCGGGTGCTCTTTGACGACTTATTAGGGATTTTGTTCGGGGGAGGGGGGGAGAAAATAGAACTGTTTTGCTTTTATTATTGTTCCCATCGTAGTGCGCAAGCAAGAAGTGTAGTGTACGACTGACATAAGTCCCCGCTGGCTAATTTTTATTTTATTTACTTTTTCTTTTCTTCTGCAATATACCTGGTGTTTTGTACATTTGGGCCGTCGTCTCATTTTTGGTGGACCCCTCTTCTTCTTTCTGTTTGTCGCAATGCCTGTCTTTCTCTCTCAATCTCTCTTCGCACAAATTGTCTTGGGGCACTGGGGCCCTTCCTTCTTCTCTGTGTTTGCAGGGCCATGTATGTGCCGATATATGGGTAAGGTAACCGTATATGAGGTGCCGGGTTTTCCTAGTTCCATTCCACTTGTACGCCCGCGTTTCGCGATAGGCATAGCGCCGACAGCATGTCCTGGATTATTCGGAGTGTAAGGGCTTTCAGATACACGGAGGGAAAAAATACAGAGTCTAGTTTAAGCAAGATTGTGTTTTTGTGTTCGTGGTACGAAGTAAAAAATAAAGGCAGGTAGAGATTGGGCCAAATCAGTCAGAAAGACAGGGGAAACGCGGGTAATGACCGCTTACCGGTAGCGGCTTATGGTCGCGGGTACGTTAAATTGCGTTTTCTTTGATCACCATCCGACGCGAATATTATCTCGTATGGTAAAATAAAGACATTTATCAAGTGAATTTGTCCCTATGAGACGAATGTTCTGAGATCATTTTGGTAACGCTCGTGCTTGCCATGGTGCTAAATAATATGAGTACTGAAAATTTGCTGGTCATTTCATGAGATTAAAAATTGGGGTTGACTATGCCTTGAACAGGACCTAGAATAGTACCCCGCCTGCTGCCCAATGTCGTTTATTATTTTTTTTTGGGGGGGGGGGGGGGAGGGGGTGGGGTTTAGCTCCGCGTCTTTCCCATTCGAGTTAGCGATAGTATAACGCAAAGGAGTGACATGATGTAGAGGAGCTAACATACAGCATCGGTTAGCTGATTCCCACAGGGTTTGAGCTGGCACTCTGTGGATGGGTCGGGGTCGTCCTATCCTTTTCGCTCCGTCACGGTATGTGTGTACGTCCATAGGTGACGTACGAAGGCATGTTCAGAATAACTTGAGTCTCTGTTTCACTGACCGCACTGGCGCGTGCGTGGCAACATTTGATCGCTTTATAGGCCGGTTTATCGTATTCATGTTACTGAATGAATTAAGCAGTTGCGTACGCGCAGCTTTTTATACTAATTCTGATTCCGGTATTGTGTCTCTCTTATTTCTAAAGTGGCCAAGTCACTGGGTCCGCGTATTATTGGATTTTGCGTGTGCAACATCTCGTTCGACCGATATGGCTCACTATAGAGCGAAAGGCGGCTTCTCTCTGGTCGCGTGTCTGACTAGCCTTTTTAAACAGACCCTTACGTGCAGATCACGTGTCACAAACTCACAGTGTTTCAGCGACATTTCGTTTTCACCCGGTCCCTCTTTGATAGGGCTGGTAAGTAAATCTTGTTTTGACGCAAAGGGTTGACAAAGCTACTCGTACTTAACAATTGTGCCTGTCCTAAATTGAAAACGAAACTATTTTACAAGATTGCAGCCTTTCATATTTGAAGTTGGGTGGAAATTTGGCATATGTGTTGGTCAGCGAAAAAATAGCAGCCACTAGCAGAACACTCGCCGCACAGCTCCCGCCAGGGACTTAATCGTGGTGGATCAATGTGTTCATCATACTCACAACGGGTTCTCTGCACATCGTCGAACTACATTTTTCACTTTCGTGATTACGCCTCTATTTGTTGCATCACGTGATATCAGCTCATAACAACTTAACACTTGGGCATTACCACTGTGTTGGCCATGGGGAAAGAGTGGTATAAATGTTCAGCGTGTATAAAGTAGAGGCCTCTGAGGCCTACCGTCTGCGTTGCCCTGGCTCTGTCTGAAATTTGTCGCTTTCTCCATCGCATTATCGCTGCGTTTCTTAGGGCTCTCTTGTCCTCTTTTGCTTTTCTTCTTATGAGATTCTTTTCTTGAGGGGCTCGTCGCTCTCTTTCTCGCCCTCCTGCCTTCTCATCCCTCCTGATGCCTTCTCTACATATCCTCCTCTGTCTCTCTCTCTCTGTCTGGCTCTCTCTCTCTGTTCTCTCTGTCTTTGTCTGTCTCTCTGTCATCTCCGCACTTTCCTTCTGCTTCTCATCTCTGTCTGTCTTTCTTCACTCCCTGCATCTCTGGCTCTCTCTCTGTCTCTCTCTGCTGCCAGTCTCATGCTTCTCTGGCTGTCTAGTTTGTGTGCTAGTCTCTACACACTGTCTTTGTCGCAGCGCCTGCTCTTGCTTCATCTGCTCTTTCTCTCTCTAGTCATGCAGTTGTATATTTCAAAACACAGATAGCGGTTTCTCTTGGCGGATTAGTATCAGAGGCGCCGCTAATGGCCTGCCTCCTTGCCTGCGTCTCATCTCCTCTCTCATCAAGCTGTTGCCGAAATCATCGTTGGTCTCTACTCTCTCTGGTTCAAAAAAAAAAACAAATTCTTTTGCCTCTCTTCTCCGTTCTCATCTCTTCTCATCCCTCTCTCTCTGCTCCCCTGCTCTCTTATTCTCTCTCATCACTGGCTGCTCCTCTTCCCCTCTCTCTTCTATGACACTCTCTCTCTGGCTCCTCCCTATACTCCATCTTCTCTAAAATCGCTTCTTACTGTCTTTTCTCTCTCTTTCTCGGTTATTCGTCGATCGTCCTTCTCTCTTCCGACATTCTCCGTCTGTCTCCTCTCTCTCTGCCCTCTCTGAGAGTGCCTCTCATCTCTTCTTACCGGTTTCCTCTCTGTGCTCTTTCTCTCGCTCTTCTCTGCAGTCTAAAAAAAAAAAAAAAAAAAGATCTCATCGAGCCGCCTCGTTTACATCTCTCTCGCTCAAATTCCCTCCACAGGGACTATTGTCTCTTTCTGGCTCTCTCTCGTCTCTTCTTATTCGTTCTCTGGCCATGTCTGCTCTCTCTCGTCTGAGAGCTCTATCACCCCACTCTCTCTCATCACTCTGTCTCTCATCAGGTCCGGGATATCTGGTTTCTCTCTCTCTCTCCTCCTCTCTCGTAGTCCTCTGTCTTTCATCTCTGCTCTGTCTGTCTCTCTCTCTCATTCCCATTTACCTGGACTGCTTCTCCCTTTGTGCTCTGCTCTGTCTCATGTGTTACTTGCCTAATACACAGTATTAGCGTGTTCGTTTTTTCATTAGTGCCAGCGGTATGCCCTTTCCTGCTCTCTGTCTCTGTCTCTGGTCTTCTTCTCGTGTCTGTCTGTTCTGTCTGTGCTGTCTGTCTGTGCTGTCATGTCCTCTCTCTCTCTCTCACTCATTTCGTGACTAGTAGTCATTCTCTCTGTCCTCGGTCAAGTCTGCTTCGTCTCCGCTCTCTCATATGGCCATGCTCTCTCTTCTCCCATTCTGCTGTCTGTCTGTCTTTAGTTTGATATAATAGCGTACCACGGTGTCATCTTCATTAGTAGCGCCCATCCTGGCTACTCAATCTTTAATATCGTAAATGCTGGCCATGTGGCCCTATTGGCCTGTCTAGAGGGCGTTGAAAGCTCCATTTTTCTCTCAATCTCAAGGCTCTAATTCCTCCCAATGACCTCGCCTTCCATCCCCCCGCGCCCCTCTCTCTCACTCTCTTTCGAGACTTCGTCTCTCTGCTCTGCTCTATCGTCATTGTGGCGCTACTGCCTAATGTACAAATGAAACAATGACAATGATCAGTGTTTAGTAGTCGCTCATCTCTCGTCTCATCTCTCGAAAATCTCTCTGCTCTCTCTGTTCTTTCTCTCCTCTCTCTCGTTCTCCTGTCTGCTCGTCAATCTTCTGTTTCTGTGCTCTTCTCTCTCTCATCGATCCTTGTACTTGCTGGCTCTCATCTCTCTTTTCTCTGCTGCTCTTCTGCTAGCTTCTCATATCTGTCTCTCTCGTGTGTGTACGCTTTCCGGCGTGTCTCTGTGGTCTGCTCTCTCCTCTCCCGGCTCTCGGTCTCTGTCTACTTGTCTATGTCTGCTCTTCATCTTCTCGTGCTCGTCCTCTGCGCGTACAGGCATAAGTTCTCTGTCGTCGGACAGTCGAATTTCATGCTCTTCTGTCTCTCTTCCTCTTTGACTTCGCTCATGGGACATGGGCATCGAGGCCTGGTGTATTAAAACCACTCCGAATATGGTATTATCTCTGTGTGTGTGTGTCATTCTACTGCTCTTCTGTCTGTTGCGCGCCTCTCTCTTCATGTCGTCGCCTCTTCTGCTCTCTCTCGTCTCAGACGGCGTGACGGAACGGTGGAGATGTACAAATCATGAGTCTCTTATTTACTGCAGCATCTCTTCTCGTGGTCCTACACTGTTCTCGTCTTCATCCTAGGAATGCTTCTTGCTGCTCTGCTCTTCTTCTTCTCCTCTTCGTCCATGTCTCCTCCCACTTCTCTCTATCACCAATCTCATCCGCTAGCGGGGTATCGGCATGATACGGGCATAGGGTTTGCTATATCTCACTCGGATCTCTCGGATGAAGTTAAGAGACAGCAAGCTCTCTCTTCAGACCGTGTCTTACAGAGATCGATGCATTACTCAGTTAGTTTTACCGAGGTATTAAAATGCTATCATTGCTTAGCAAGCCTCTCGCTCATCATCTCTATTTGGCGATAGCGTTTCTACATACATCGCAATCCATGTCAGCTTCGTCTTAGCCACAGTCTTCTTCCCCCCCGCTCCCCCCCTCCCCTCTATTTATGTATTATCATCAGTTAGTATCTGCATCCGTCTATGAGATAACTTGACCGATATGGTCGCGTGCGCTGTGTTCTTATGATGTTCTCGCCGTCTCTTTGGCATCAACCTCATTATGTCCCAATAGATTGTGTCCCCTGTTTCGGCATGTGGCCCACGCGTCATCTTTTGTATCATACGTCTCATATGTGTCCCTAAGATTGTGTCCCCGTTTCCATGTGCCCGAGGCGCGTCTCTTTGTATGCACCTCTATTGTGTCTCTCTAAGTATTGTGTCCGCGTTTCGCATGTGGGCGCCCCAGTCTCTTTTGTATCCTGACCGTGCATTGTGATCCCTAAGGATTGTGTGCCTGCCCCGTGCGTTATCCATGTGCCCGCGTCTCTTTTCGTATCAACCTCATTGTGCCGGAGCCTGATAGTATTGTGGTCGTCCCGGGTTCTCGTTTCCATGTGGCGCGTCCGTCTTCTTTGTATGCGAACCATAAAAAAAAGTGCTGTCACGCTAAGATTGTGTCCCGTTTCGTCGATGTGCTGTAACCTCGTACTCTTCTTGTATCAACGCTCATGTGCGCTCTAAAGATTTTGGTCCCCGTTTTCAGTGCCTAGGTTCTCTTTGGGAAGATCAACGCTGCAGATTGTGTCCGGGCGTAAGGAATGTGTCACGCCGGTTTCGCATGTCTCCTAGCGAGTCTTGCCTTTTGTATGCACCTCATTGTGTCCCGCTATGATTGGTCGGCGCTTCGTTTCGCATGTTCTCCACGTTTCAGACATGAGCCATAAGGGGCCCCGGCTCCTTAGTGGCTATTGAGTGAGAGGGACAAATCGCGCTGTAGCCTCTTTAGGTTTAGTCCTGACCGCTAACGCCTATGATTCGGCGAAGCTGCTTAACGGCCTCCCGTGGCTAACTGGTATTTCTCCGAAAGCCAATAATCTATCTCCAATATTCGCTTACGCTTGTCCCTAAACGCTGGATACATGGGGATTTTTCCCCATCCGCTCTGCATCTACTGTGCCTTCACGGTATGAACGTGGATGTATATTTCGATTGAGACGATAAACCGAGGTCGGCCGTGTGCCTTTCATTAGGGCACTAGTACTATTTTAGGCTGTGCGAGTTTACTCGCCTCCACGTGCCCACCGTCTCTATGTGTGCACTATTGTTTTAGTATTTTGTAATATGCATGCGATTTTCTGAGAAAAAAATAGGCGGGAAGAGCTGGCTTGCGTGAAAATAAAGTTGTTTATCTACCATTACTCGGATCTATAATGCGGGCACTAGGCACAGATGCTAACACATGGCGCTCGAAGCTTGAATACAGCGCAGATGCGAGTCAGCGGACTTGGCAAACTTACATTTTTTATAAGAAAAATTAGGGTGGCCAAGTAGCCCTACATAAGCTGATAAAACTTGAGTACAAATTGTTGACGTATATAGAATATAAATTACTAAAGATAGTGAGCTTTTAGGACTGACGCTAGGGTCTTACGGTGATTCTACAGTGGGCTGTATGCTTCATGCCCACACAATAAAAACACACGAGTCGATAGTTTACGAGAGCTGAAGGATAGAGTTTACTATCCCATTGCTCTCACCACGCGCTGATTGCACTCGAGTTGAATTGAGGCTTAAGTATCACTTCGCAGAGCACCATCGAAGAATTACTCCCTTATATTATTTTCTTTCTCGGAACAATTCTCTATTCGGGTTGCTCCATACATGGAGAGCGCGTTGCATGCCGAGGCTATGGAAGGCGTGCGGAACTATTTGTGTGACTGATCAGGAAAGAAGGGGGGGGATAGCATCTTTGACCGTCATAAATATTATTTTTAACTATTGACACTTTGTCGTTACGCTCACCAGGGATTTAGTACTGGTCGCTAAAAGTGCTGGGCATGGGTGCATGCGGGAGTTTCCGTATTGCGTTTATCGGTCTCGCCATGGTCTGCCTTAAAACATCCGACGTTCAGGGAGAAGTATCCGGGGGGGGGTGAAGGCCTAGTGAGGGGTCAAAAAATCGGGCCTGTATCCTATGTTTATGTGACTATAATGATTAAGGGTTTGGAATTGTATTTGGGTTCGGGGGATTACAGTTAATAGGATCATCTAGAGAGGGTATCGGTTGCGGATTGGGGTTTATGTCTTTGGGTTTTTTATATAGTTAGTGGTAGGTGTTAAGACCTGGGTACAGCTGATTTTTCGCTTCACTGTCTGGGCACTAGGGCCTTATGGCCTGAAAGCGTGGAGTGCTTTTGGATCGAGACGAATAAATGCCGGGTGCGCGTGTCGCGCTGTGGGCAGCTTAGGCACAGCTTAAACCGGCAGTGGCAACGCAAAAGTGTCATTTGGTCAAAAGTTAGCTCTCGGGTTAGGGTCTCGCTTCTGCCCTTCCCCTTTCTTCCTCATCAGTCACTGAGACTTGCAAGAAAATCGCTGGGCTTGGCAAAAAAAAAAAGTGGTCGTTCCTTCACTGGCTAGCGACGCGCTCTGGCCAAGGTGGGAGCAACGCACGACTCTTCTACAGAGAGACGGTCCACTGTGTGACTTATAGAATGTACGGGCACTACCCACATCATTCCGGACAATAGGTGAGCTTCGTCTTCATCCTCTGCTCGACATACCCTTAAGGGGCACTTTTTAGGTGAAGGGGGTCATATTTGCATTTTGTTCTAAGTATTTTGGCCTTAAATTAATTGATGAAGCATAGGGTCTTGTCTCTTACTCTAACATAGATAGCGTGTGAGTGTAAATAACGATCTTTTCTGCCTTCAAAAATGTTTCCATGGAGGGCGCGTTGCAGCCAGTTGCAGAGTACAAACTCCGTAAAGTTGTCTATTTAGGTCTAACCATTTATCCGGACCATCACCTTGTCCTATCCTCATCAGTCGACAATGCTTACAAAGAATCCTCATGCAACTAAACAACAACGTGGCGCGCTCTGGCTGTCCGAACGCTCATCCTCCTAGAGTGGGAGTGCAGCCTGCGAATTTCACAGTAGAGTCGCCTTCTTGATGACTTTTGAGAGTAGGCGGCTGATCTGACTCATACCATAGGAGCACTACACATTGAAGGGAGCGCGCCATACATCAGTGGCAAGGTCACAACGCTTTCTCTCGAAATTGGCTACGTTTCTCCCGTTTCTGGCCAGTCGTCCTGCGCAGAGTGTCGGCTGAGCGCTGGACTTCCGTGTAGTGCATGTATAAACTAATAAGAGATCGGCTAAATCGAGTATAGGGCTAGGGCCTCATGGCGGGTATATTTTCTTGCTTCTGAGAGATATCAGACTCAAGTATCGTGAGGCGGTATAGTATTGTTAACGTGAATAATGTGCGAAATATGTAATTTAGAGTTCAATCAATTTTTGTTCTTCATTATTTTTATTCTCAGTTATGTCAGATATTTGAAGGGCCGCTTATATCGTAAATCACGTTACCTTTAGCAAAAGTGGGATGTCAGCTCACCTTCTTACTTCCCATAAATATCAGAATCCTGTGGCTCAGGTAGGCGTGCCAGTATGCCTCAAACATGAGTCGTATTGTCTCGCTGGCTCAATTTTAAGGTGGGATGAGGGGGTAAAATCATGCATTCAGATTTATCCGTTAGATTTTGCTTATTTATTGAGACAATTATGTATATTTCTCATACCTGTAGCCATATGTGGAAGTAGTAAGGTCATCAAAACGTATCAGGGTCTGTGGTGTGTACACAATAGCATGTTTTTATTAGCAACGGATCCAACATGTTTTGTGACTATTTTGTAAAAAAAAAAAAAAAAAACATTTCCGGTTGCATTTCGTCGATGCTTGAGTGTGATACGCACTTCGATACCTTTCATGTAAAGTTGGCGAACAAATTTCCGATTGCGAAACAATTGTTTTGGTTTGTTGGCAGACGCTCTTTCATCGAGATGTCGAGAATTAATTTATTGTTTATATATAACGTTCAGAATACCCCTGGTTAGCATCCCACGTACTCATTTCGTGTGGGACGGTCAATGAACAAATAGTTAGAGAGGGAACATTAGAGACTGGGATGGCCTATATGGAGACAAAATTGGGGTTACACAATAGAGGTACGGGGACATATAGAGTACGAAATTTGTGGACACAATACAGTACGGGGACATATGGCGAGTTAGCGTTTTAAAATTGGGGTAGCCGAACAATACATACTGGGGACATATGGAGTTACGAACTTGTGGATCTATAATTAGAGAGTCGGGTGACAATATGGATGACACAATTGGGACTCCAATATGGCAGACGGGGATCATATACGAGAGCGAAATTGTGGAGCCACACATATGGAGTTACTGGTGTAGCTTATTAGATTATCGACGAAATTGGTGGAAACAATAGAAGGTTACGGGGTACGCATAATAGTAGACAAAATTGTGGACAACAATAGAGACCAGGGACATACAGTAGTAACGAAAATTGTGGTACAATGGCAATAAGAGTACGGAAGCATATAGAGTGGAGATGCGAAGATTGTGGACTACGCTACATATAGAGACGGGGAGGCATATAGAGACGACACTTGTGGACGTAGCAGTACGAGTTACGATTGTGGCGGAGGGGTGACTATATAGAGACGAAGATGTGTACACAATAGAGGGAGGGGATGGGGATGAGAGAGCTGGGGACATAGTAGAGACGAACTTGTGAACCACAATAAGAGGCGTTGGAGACATAATAGAAGCCGGCATAAGTCTTGTGGACTTAACGTATGTAGACCTGGGAATGCTTATATAGAGATCGATATATGGGGAGCAACAATTGAGAGCAGGAGGGACATATAGTAGACTAAACTTTGTGAGGCAAAATAATAGGCTACGGGGACATATAGAGAGCGAACTAGTGGACACAATAGTAGAGCAGGGGACATATATGAGTACGGGGAATGGCACATAGTAGACGAATATGTGGACGGCAATAGAGACGGGGTACTGATATAGGAGGAACGAAATTGTGGTAGACAGGGTCACATAGTAGAGCTAGGGGTACATATAGAGACCGAAATTGTGGGAGCGATCAAGTAGAGTAGACGGGGACGATATAGAGAACGAATATTGTGGAACACATAGCAGACGAGGGGAATCTTATTATATTAGTAACAAATTGTGTGACACAACAGTATGAGACGGAAGAGCGTAATATGAAGTATAATCGAATTGGTGGAGCAACAGATAGCAGACTGGTTGTACATATAGTGAGAGTAGGAAAAACGAACTTGTGGATGCTCACTTATAGACGACGGAGGACGATATGAGATTTTTACATTAATAAATTGGGACAGCTATAATTAGCAGTACGGGGACATAATAGAGTTAGGCGAACTTGTTTGATGAGGCTATACAATAGTAGACGAGGGATTACTAGTATGGAGTTTACATAAATTGGGGGGATCAAACATTGTGAGATACTAGAACGGGGACATATAGAGAGCGAACCTTGTAGGGTTACACTAATAGAGACGGGGAGCATTATAGATAGCGTAAATTGCTGGACACAATAGTAGACGGGGGTACATAATTATGAGAGACGAACATTGTGGGCAATCAATGAGAGACCGGGGTACATATAGAGACGACACTTGTGGAGCATGAATATATTTATTGACGAGGGTTACTTATAGTAGAATCTAACTTGTGGACACAATGAGTACGAGGACATATATGTGAGTTGTAGCAAAATTGTGGACACAATAGAGACGGGGACATTATACCGATTACGAAATTGTGGGAGTCACTAATAGAGACACTGGGAGCATAATAGTTAGGATCGAACTTTGTGACACAATAGAAGACGGTGGGGAGGCGTATATTTAGAGACGACTTGATGGATCACAGGTAGGAAGATCTGGGGAGCATATAGAGACGAAATTGTTGGATCACAATAGTAGAACGTACTGAGTATAGATGACGAAATTGTGGACAGCAATAGCAGAATGGGAGGCATATAAGTAGACGAAGCTTGTGGACACAATTATGAGATCGGGGATCAATATGAGGAGCGAATTGTGGGGAGGGCTCGACTAATAGAGACAGGCGGGGACATGATAGTTAGACGAAATATAGGGGTACAGCATTGAGAGCGGGGACTATATAGGAGAACGCAAAATTGGGGACACAATAAGAGGACGGGGACATATGTAGACTTAAACTTGTTGGAGCGACAATGACAGCCGGTGGACTATATGGATACGAAATTGTGGGAGACATTACAACTGGGGTCATGACGGGGAGTACAACTAATTTATGGACGGAAATTGGGGACGCTATGATAAACCGTAGGCGGGGTAGCATGACGATAAGACGATAATTGTGGACGAATAGCAATAGAAGACTGTTGACATAGATTTTTTATAGAGGACGAACTAGCTGACAGCATTATCCGTGAACAATGGACATATTAACACGAAATTGTGTGGAAAAAATATAGACGGGGGACATTATATTAGATCGAAATTGTGCAGTCTAATAATAGTAGACGGAGGACATATTATTAGATGCGAAATTGTGGCACGGACAATAGAGATCGGGGTACATTATGTAGTAGCTAAATTGTTGATGGCACACATAGAGATCGGGGACATATATTAGAGTAACGAAGCTTAGTGGAAAAACAAAAAAAACAGCAGTATTATCACTCTGTTGGATTCGAGACGGGGATCTATATACATTACAAAATTGTGGACATCACTAGAGAGCATGGGGTTACATATAGAGACGAACTTGTGGTACATAAACATAGGAGCGGGGATCATATAAGTGATGACGAACTTGTGGACAACAATAGAGTACTGGTACGAGATTATAGAGACGAACTTGTGGACAGTCAGGTCTAGAGGTATCTTGTTCAGTGTACGGGGATCCATAATAGAGATCGAAAGCTGTGGACACAAAATACCGACGGGAGACATATAAGTAGTAGCGAATTGGGCACACGATATAGGAGAGGGACATATAATGTAGACGAATATTGGGGGGTCAGGTATACATATAGTACGGGGACCATATAGAGACTGTAAATTGGACGACTATATAGTAGTAGACGTGAAGGACTATATAGAGAGCGAAGCTTGTGGGGGTTGACACTAATGAGCATGTACGGGGACGTCTATATGAGAGACCGAATATGTGGAGCACAATGCATGTACGGGGACGTATATGGAGACGACAATTGTGGACACATATGCAAGATCGGGGGACATATAGTAGAATGGGCGAATTGGGAGACACAATAGCAGAGCAGTGGACATTACACTAGTACGACATTGTGGGGGGCACATATAGTGAGATCGGTGACACATAATTTTTTTATTAGTAGAAGCAAGAAACCTTGTGGACATGCTGTAATAGGGGCTAGACGAGGGGGGTCATATAGAGGAGCGTAATTGTGAGCGAAAATATAGTACGGGGGTACATTATAAGAAGACAGTAAATTGGTGACAGCAATAGAGCGGGGTACATACATGAGACGAAATTGTGGAGCACAATATAGGTAGAGTCGGGGGAGCTATTCATGTATAAAGAATGAGAACTGCGAGAGATTTGGACGAGCTAATAGGAGACGGGACTATATAGGTAGCTACGGAACGTGTTGGTTACACAAGGGTGATAGGAGACGGGGCCATATCGAGACCGACGCATTGTGGACTATGCATAGAGTTACGGGGACTATATAGGGAGACCGAACTTGTGAATCAAAACATAGACGGGGACCGATAGATGACGGAAGCTTTGTGGACACAATAAGAGAGCGAGGGACTTATATGATGACATAATATTGTGGTAGGCACAATAAGAGATCGGGGGACATGAATAGAGACTGAACTTGTGACACAGATACGCGACGGTGGATCATTATAGGCTGACAGAGCGACATTGGTGTGGACTACAATAGATGACGGGTATCAATAGTTAATCAGACGGAACACTTGTGGAGCACAATCTCGACTGGTGACACTATAGGAGATAGGAGGCGAAATTGTGCGACAAAAAATATATAAAGCAGGGGACATCATTATAATAGGAGTAAATACGGAGAACTTTCGGTGCACTCTACAATCAGAAGACGGGACATAATTATACGTAATGATACATGTTGTGGATAGGCAAAGTAGTACGGGTCGAAGTGGTGTCTAATATAGAAGACGAAACTTGTGGGAGGCACATACATCTAGGACCGGGGATCTATATATTTGATGGATTCCGAAACTTAGTGACACTAATTAGAGACGGGGACATATAGAAGACGAAAAAACTTTGTGGAGCAGCGATTAATAGAGCGTGGTGATCATATAAGGTACGAAATTAGTGGGTAGTCAAGACTAATACGACCGGGTAAGACATAGTGAATAGCGAGTTACAAGTAAATTGTGGAGCAGCAATAGAGAGAGGGGACATATATAGAAGATAAATTGTGACAGATCATAGTAGACGACGGTGGGAGGTGCATATAGAGACGAAGCTTGTTGACACACAACTAGACGGGTGACATTATGAGGAGACGAACTTGTGGACAGTCGAATAGAGAGCGAGGGACGTATGATAGGAGAGTACGAACTTGTGGAGCTACAATAGCGTAGAACGGGTAGGGCATATACGAGCATCGAACTTTTGTGGGCTCTACACAATAGAAGACGGGACATATAATTAGTAGGCGTATACATTGTGGACTGTACTAATAGAGATCGGGGGAGGGCATGTATAGGAAGACGAACTTGTGGACCCAATAAGTACGCGGGTACATAAATAGAGGGACACAGAATAGAGTTGGTGGCACAAGTGAGCGTATCAGATGGACTATATTAGGAGTGACGAAAGCTTGTGACAACAATATTGCGCGGGGACATATAAGGGAGTATCGGAATCACATTAGTGGAGCAACGACATAAGGAATTAGCGGCGGGGATCGTACTAATTTTTTATAGAGACTGAATTGGGACATTCAAATAAGAGACTTTGGGACATATAGAGTGTACCGTTAGATGAATGTGGACACATAGTAGACGAGGGCATGATATTGAGTCTAGACGAAATTTGGGACAGCGAATATAAGCACGGGGACGACGTGGAGCGGGATATCTAGAGACGAAATTGTGGGGTGGATCGCTAACATACTAGATCAGTGAGGTGACATGTGGGTGTCGGGTGATATATAGAGAGCACAATTGGGAGTTCGACGAGTAGCTATATATGTATGGTGACAGTATGGTGTCGAGTGTAATCTATAGATACGAAATTAGGTGTGCACCAAATATAGACCGGGGATCCTAATGTGGTGTCAGGGGATGTCATACTAGAGACGAAATTGGGGACGACACTGTAGACGCGGGGAGGCAATCATGGAGTCGGTGGCATATTATTAATTATTATTACGATATGAGAAATCAAGGGGACACATAGAGGTCGGTTAAACATATAGTAAGAGCGAAATTGGGAGCTATCTCCTATATTCGGCGATTTGGGCTACTAGTGTGGATGTGCGGGTTGCAGTTGATCATTTATGCCTAGAGACGAACTTGTGGGACACAATCATTATATGAAAGAACAAAGTGGACCTAGTCATGGTGGACATACTTATAGTTTAGATCGAAATTGTGGGGACACAACACAGTCAGGGGACATATCATGGGGAGATATCGAAGGCTATTGGGGTGATCTCACTACCTACTAGTCAGGGAGCATGTTAAATAGTGATTGACAAACTTGGGGACCACATAACACAGTGCATGAGGACATATTTATAGTAGACGTAAGATTGGGGGGAAGTCTCATCTTCATCACAACAACTACAGTCAGGGGTATCATATTATATAGAGTACGATGTAAGTAGGGAGCAAGCAACATCAGTCAAAGGTGATATCGATGAGAGAGCGTAAAATTGGGACAGCAACACATGTCAGGGTACATAATTATAGGGAGACGAAGGAATTAGGGGAGCACTATCAGCAGTGCTAGTGAGACTATATTGATTAATGTTGAGAAACGAGAAATTGGGACAAGCAATAATTGTGTCGGGACATTCTAGAGTACGAAATGCGGGGGACACATGTAGATAACGTGGGACAAGTATATTCTGGATTAGTGACTACAGTAAAGATCGGGGGGTCGTATAGGGGTATGTTCGGTGGACACGTGGAATCGACGGTGACAGACACAATCAGAGTAGGGGCGGGACCATATAATGGATCGGGACGATTAAGAGGAAGACGGGGTACAAAAAGCTCCATGGGCTGGGTAAGAAGTGCTTCCATGCCATATTATCTCATGAGTATGAAGGCACAATTTCAGTCACATTTTGGCCGCTCTGGTAGTACGAGTGTAATTGTGTTTTAGGTCATTCGTCTCATGGGCGCACAAAATGCGACACATAGAGCATTGTGTTTATTTGCATAAGAGATATTGGCTTATGGGCTTTTACCCTGCTCCATGGAGCTTGTTTTACGCGCGCACACTTTACTTCCTAGTAGGGGTAGATAAAATCGGGGACACGAGTATAGACAGGTACGGTGGGTAGCAATTGTGCTACTTAGCACATGGTACTCAGTTGGTCACATCGTCTAATACAGGGAATGACAATCTCAATTTAAAAGTAAGTCGTATCTTCATTGTAGCACGGGTCCTCATTGCTGCATGCTTATTGTGATTGTCATGCATGTCGTTGGCAAGTGGTCATCATTAGCAACGCGAAGTACATTTTCTATATTCTTCATCTCCTATGGCGCGGCGACATAAGCACGGCTCAACCCAGTGATGGCAGGGAGTCACTCAGGTAATGGATCTCAATACTGGTCTATCAATACCACGTAGAACTATAACCATTTTTCACAGAGTTGCTTTCGGGCTCATGACAAAGAACAAGAATGCAGCCGATCACGATTGAGAAAATTAAACGCATGTGGGCATACGAAAGAGTTGTTTTTGGTCAATAATTAGCGCTTCCCCTCCCGTCACCCCGCTGTTTCTTGCATATGCTCATCAGTTTACACAAAATCGCGATGTCGCATTATAAGTAAAAAGTAGGCGTCGCTTCTGGCTGCTACGCGATCTCTCCATGTGTGCGAGCTGATGAACTACCTGATTTGATCACAGAGACTCCCCACCGTAAGCTGGGTAGTGGGTGAGCGTCTGGAGGCGTGAAGGCTCAGTGCATGGAAAGGTCTCTCGATAACAAGTGGATCATTTTGTTCTAGCTTTCTTTTCAGTATCGCTATGGCGTAATTACGGCTAGGAGTGATAGGCATGAAGGGCCGGGCTATAATAGAGGAAGCTTCAAGGCTGACATATGAACTTTACCAGAAGTTGGGGGAGACTTTACACACTTATAACATAACAGTAGTCGCTTAGTGTGTTTATGTTTATATAATTTTATCCTTAGCTTAAGAGACTCGAGTGTTGGTTTCCGTCGACTTCCCAATCCAGCTTCTCTGCAGTCCGCCATCTGTTTTCTCTTCAGCATACCATTGGCTAGTGCCTATTTAGAAGTGTATTCATAATGATATGGCGCGCTCTAAAGATAACCAAACTCTAATCCTGAGCTGTTCCGACACTATAGTTTCGAAACTGTAATCTACATCATTTCGATCTATTAGTTTGAAAACTTCCTATCTAGCTGTATGCAATAGAGTTTATAAATACTACTGTCGAACCAGCTAGCTTATGTTTTCCACAAAATAATACGCATATCGATATGATAGTTTTTCATCACAATTTCTGATTGGTACATGGCATTGCAGCGACAAGTTTTGTCGCTGGCAGGCAGTGACCATGGCGCAGCTGATGCGATTTCAACGAGCGAATCTTCTCCCGGGCGGCGTTTGCATCTGTACTTGGAAGCCGCTAAACTGAGTTCGTTAGAATGCCACCTTATTCAGGGCTTAGGTGTAGATCACAGTCAAAGATAACTAGTCCTATCTTACGCTGGATGAAGATGCTTCGTTTAAAAAAAGGTATCACAATAGAGAGACGTTTTACGACATGAGATAACTCTATCTAGCTGGCTGCGACAGAGTGTTGAAACTCACTATCTTACTGTCTAGCTATAGTTTGAGTACGAAACTGTATCTAACAGTTCGACTAGGGAGTTTAACTCTGTCGAACTGGCTAGATAGCAGTTTTAGGTCATTCGGTCGTCGCCATATGATGCAGTCATAAATGACTTAATGTCCCTCTCCCACTCCCCGCGCCCTCCACACACTCGCTTCCATTATAATTCACTTACCGCCACATCATCTGTCAGAACTGAGAGTACTTATTAGCCCCTGCGTGGGGATACCGGGGGGTCTTTCGTACACCTATTCCCCCGCTTCCTATCTGGAGAGTTCTGTGCTGTGACTTCTACTATCCTTTACATCTGTCACTTCCTTTGACTCTGTCTGCTTTTTTTCCTTTTTCTCTTTGCTTACTGTCATTTGCTTATCTTTCTATCTGCACTGGTCCATTCTCCTGCTTTTTTTCTATACATATTCTTACAAGATTTGAGACAGGGGGCCGAAGTCGGACATGGCTGGGCCACAGTTTTCTAGTTAGGCGCATACCGCAGCATTGTGACGGGGTCCTCTCCGCTCATATTTGACTAGTATAGAAAACAGAAAAAAGGAGAAAAAGACACACTCTGTGCTGAGCGAAACTGAAGAAGTAACAGATAATAAAGAAAACGAAAAAGGAGGAGTACTCTATTAGGAACAGCAGGAATATTAGCGCAAACTCCGGGCGCAAAGCAACAAGTGGCATCGCTGCTGATTTTGCGCCGAGCGTGCAGGCTAACGCATTATGACATATAAAACCGGCAAGTAGTTATGTCCTGGTCCCCCCCCCTCCCGCCGACCCCGTAATACACACTATCACTTTCCTACCGCTTACAGAAAGCATAAAATACATAGGGCCGCAAAATTTGTTATAGCGATTCTGTTCAAGTAGTTCCTGAGATACGACTGAACTTTTATACAAAATATTCCTTGTTACGGCGAGTGATGTCCTCGTCGCCGCACCGCACGCCCCCGGCTAATAACCCAGGTCATCTTTCCACGCCTTACTAGTTAACGCATATAAACACATATCCCAAAATTTGAAAGTCGATTGCCTGTTTGCAGTAAGTTCACAGCGAGAGATGCAGCTTGAACCTTTTTTAGACCAACTTCGTCGACTGCCGGGAACTATCTTGTTAGCTTATGGTACACCATCGCAGCACAATTTGAAGGGCGATCTGTTCAGCTTGACATGTTGTCCTCTGTGCGTAATAAAGCTCTGGGGGGAATAATTAGCATAGCCAGAAGTGAAGGTACATTCGTGGGACAATTTAGGTCAACATTCAAGGCATTGAGGTTCAGGTCACAGGTGTTGATTTACGACTAAGGTAAGCTTCGCTTCAAGGCTGTCTTACTCTCTTCTCTGCCATTGTAATCAAAATTCGCTTATGATACATATTATTTTTTTAAGATATATCTATACTATGGGAAGCATATGTACTACATCTGTAGGTACAGCAAACCGATCGGCACTATGCCTCGGCCTCTGTCCGGGTTAACTAGACTGAGAGCTGACGTTTCATGATAAATAGAGTACCTGTCATTAAATATTTCCCTGCGGGTCATTAGAACCGGTCATGGCCATTCTAACCCTAACCCTTATCCCTAACCCTAAGCTCCTTTATACGAATGAATCAGAATTCGACAGTCGACGAGAACGCAAGCAAATAGAGGGCGGAGGGTGTAATCTAGACCTATTTGTCACGAGAATCGGATTGTTGAAAGGTCAAGGCATGCACTTGTTTCGTAAACTTCATTATAATAAACTCAATGGTCGCGGCAAACAAACAAACGGATTCTGATTGGCCTACCGGCGCGCGTGGCGTTAGGGACCTAGACTTATCTCATAGAGGTTAAAAATATTACTGTCAGCAACACGGAGTAACTGCGCATGGGGATTTCGTTCAGTTCTGGTGTCGATTTACTTTTTTGTTTTTTTTTTTTTGTTTCTCTAGATGACGGGACGGTCGCCGCGTGTCGATAACACTGTAGACATGATCCAAAATGGGCCGTCAAGGAAACACTTAGAAAACGTTTGCGGAATAGACTATTACAAAAGCTGCTTGTCTGATTGTCTTAAAAAAGTATTCTTTTAACCAAACTTTGAATGGGACCAATCAAGCAACAAGTAAACGGTATTCACTCCCCTGCTAGTTCCGGATAGTTCGCTGCTTGCTGCGGTGTTTGGCAAGAAACAAAACGTCTACAGCGAATTGAACTATGGCGTCAAACTAAGGGTGTTTCTTAGCCAGTTTATTGCGATTTGATCGAGGCGCAACGTTTAACGTGCTAGACCCTTGTAGAAACGGCCTCCGCTGATTCAATCCGCTTTGTGATTGACTTTACAAAACTTAAAACAAAAGAATGCTGCCGAGTAAAGCTGGTGCTTAGAGTACAGTTTTAGAGGAGTAACAGAAAGAACTAAGATCAGGGGCGGTCGGTGTGTGGAGAGTCCTAGGGTTTGCAGGAAAACGTATGGATAGGAGGCTGGTAAAAAGGCGGGCATGGGCAGGGTAGAGCAGCGCCACGCTCCCAATTCTGCCTCTGCAACGAAATGAAGGCAAATTTCAGTCTCTATTTTAGTCCCATGGAGACGAGCGTTAATGTCTACATTCGTCTCATGGGCATAATTTGACTGTAAATTTTCTTTATTTCGTCTGGGCGAAAGAGGGGGGGGAAAATAATAATATAGAACAAAAAAAAGTTCGAGAGAAGAGCGGAGAGATAATTGGGTGGGCTTCTTACCCGTCCATGCGCTTTTACCGCCGTCTTCCCCTACCTTGTTCCGAGGGTGAAAAAGTAAGAAGAAAATGGCCTCGATTGTTGCCAATTCATAGTCTCTACGATTGCAAGCATTTCGCTCGGACCCAAAGGGCATTGCCCGCATTAACTAGGCAACCTATGCAGTCATGGACTCTCGCCGCGGACACCCCCCGTCCGCCCGCGCGCCGCCCCGCCATCGCCTATTAACTAATCATTTGGTCCGTCACTTCTGTAATGACAAAACATTAATGTTGCCTTTAGGTCGTTTCAACGACTGTCGCTCATCATTGTCAGGTAGATACTTACTGAGGCTGCGATCGAAAACGCAAAGACAAGTAACATGTTTTGACTATGGTGTATTTTGGATTCAAATACTGAGATATGTGATACGCTTGATAACATCTCGCAATCGTCCGAGCCACGGCGATGATTTTTCACTCTGAGCCGGAGGGCATGTCAATGTTCACTAGGGGCTATTCTGCACCGATTTTCTTAGCTTGGGCGTAATGACGAAGAGAGTGATGGTAGGAGCACCACTGTCTGCTCTCTCATTTCTTTATCCCGTCACTACTAATGATAGAGGGATTAGCCGCTCTACAGGGCGAGCGTCATGCCCTCTGGTGTGAGAGAAAGATCGCACTAAGTCCATCGTTCATTAATAAAGCCACGACAATGTTCGGATTGATAAGGGATTTTGCTAGGACTAGAATGGATGAAGTGTTTGTAAATTTTTTTCTGTATAAAAGTTTGTGTGAGACCACCTATTTGGCAACGTTATTTGAATCCCTTTCCTAAAAAAGGACGTGTCAGGTCTATCGTAAGCGTGTTCACATGAGAGCAACAACTGTAAAAGCATAGACGAAATTTAGATATGAGTGACAGGTACATAAACATGAATTTACCATCTAAATATCGGCAGCCAGTCTATTTGAATAAAGTGTTTTATAATAAAAAAATTCACTGAGTTCCTCATATTACTAATCAAACATTTGTTTAGCAAACTTTCTTGGGAACTAACTCAAGAAACTTGAGGAATAAATGATTTGCAATCTTACTAACTCAATAGCAGGCTAGACCTAACTATTAGAAAGAATTTCTTTAGTAACAGAGCTCCCATCAATACTGGAATTCTCTTCCTAGCCACATATCAAGTTGGCACCTAACCTTAATTTCATCAGATTCAAAAACGGTCCTCCTGCGATAAAGACCACCAAGATTCAACAATAATATGTGAACTTAATGCACAATGATATAACCTACTGCTAAAAGTCGTCCTGAAGTCATGCCCGCATCGTGGAAAAGAACGAATACAAATTAATCAGAAGGACAGATTATTTCAAAACGAAAAAAAAAAAGTATAAATTAGACGAGATTTTTTTAGAGGCCGCGATGCCTATGTTGTCCTCTCATTCTCTGACTATGATAATGTTATAAGCGAGGCGACAGTTTCTCTGACCGCGTGCGATGGAAACGCTCTTTTTTCATTTTTCTGTTTGCACGTATCTGTGTGTGTGTGTGTGGTGTGTGTGTTGTGTGTGTGTGTGTGCGTGTGGCGTGCGTGCGTAGCGTGTTGCGTGTGCGTGCTGTGTGGCGTGCGTGTGCGTCTCGTGCGTGTGTGTTTGCGTGTGTCGTGGCGTATGGCTGCGTGTGCGTGTGCGTGTAGTGCGCGCGCTGCGCGCTCGCGTGTGTTTATGTGTAGGCGAATCGCATTCATGCGAGCGCACAAGACTGGGCGTGAGGCCCTCATCGCGTCAAACAGGCGTGCGTAAATTCCAATAGTTTGTGCATGTCCTGCGGTCTATTTTTTACGCACTCCATACCATGAGTTCACCTTCCCTGGCTTTTCAATAACTTTTAATCTGTAAACCAGAATGTTATCCTCTGCAGCCACATTTCGTAACTTTTATATCTTTTTTGGAAAACATTTAAAGCTATGTATCACTACGTTATGTCTCATCAAAGAGAGCACCGCATACTGCGTCGTGTCTGTTGCTCGTGTCTGTATTACGTATGTTTATTATTTTGTATGCGGCTTTTAAATAGCAATCATGTTATAAGAGTCGGCCTCATTTGAAGTGTAGCCGCGAAAAATTTGAAGTGCGAATCGTAAATTGATAATTTGCAACAAATGTGGTGAGCAATTTTGGACGCGAGCTCGACAGACTGACGTCCAGAGCCGACCGACCGACGGCCGACCGACCGAGCATAAGTGAGTTCAGTAGGTTGTGGGCTTGAGCCTAGAACAAAAACCGACGTACCCAGACACAACTCAGACGCGTTAGGTGTTATCAAATCGCAACAGTATCGCAGTTTTTGGCACATTTCTCTATCTCTCCTAATGGCCCTTCATGTCTTCGAGAGACGCGAAAAGACCGCTCACCTACCACACGCACCGCAATGCCCACGACATGCTCTACATAACCCATGTCTATGACGTCACTATCTTCAAATCCTAAGCAGTACCGAGATTGTGGTTTTGTTTTAGTAGACAGGAGTATGTGTCGACTTGATAGCGATGTGAGTGTTGGGCTTGACGTGAACTCCCACCGATACACAACTATTACAACACTCGTTCACAGAAATAGCGAGACGCTTGCATAAAAACGAATGCAAAACGGCGAAACGGATATTGCATATCCCCCGCCCACGCCCCTACCGCTCTCGCGTAGTGGATAACATGCTGGTCTTTCGTACTACATGTTCCCCCACGCTTCCTGGCAGGTCCTGATGCTTGTAACTTCCTCTAAGTGCTCGTTTTCGTACTAGAGAATGGTCCCTTGTCTGGGCTCGTTATCTGGCTGTTAACCGTATCTCATCACCCTCTCTGCTTCATTTTGATTTCTTTCTCTCTTTTCTTCAACCGCATCATCCCGCTTCGCCCCTTGTCATTCACAAATAATTCGTCAACTAGGAGCGCTAAGCGCTAGATCATCCAAGCCGTATTTCGGCTGCAGTTATTTCACGCTTGCGACTTATAGTGTGTACACTCTGGTGTCGACACTGATACTTTAGTTTATGTTCCCAAGGGGTTTATGAGAGAGAGAGGAGAAAGTTCGATGAGACAGAGACAAGAGAGACGACAACCCTAACACTATACCTGCAACTGACAAATTAGTGACATGACGAAAACTGCAGGTCAACCACCACAAATGCCAGCTGAACTAGGACTCACAGACCTAGGCAGGTGACTTCTGACAATTAGAAGGGTAAGTGTAAAACAAGTTGGCGAGTGGTGGCGTCCTTTTCTTATGGCAAAGAGTTGTTTCCCTTGTCGTGTCTTGCACGAAAAAAAACCCGGCTGCCAGTGGCCTTGAGCAAAAAAAAAAGACCTTTGACTTTATCTTATAACGTGGGGACCTTAGTCTATACATATTCCTACTATCCTATTCACTATGCAAAGATTTGAGTGTCCTCCTTAACTCCTATGTTCCTCCGTTCAGCAGCATTTCTTTCGGCCTTGTACCTATAACGGCGTGCAAAAAACTGTTCTCAGTGACCTTGACCTTTAACCTTCAATTCGAAGCTTGGCCTAGTTTATATCCTTGGTACCCATATCAATATCTGCATGTCAACATTTTCGGCTCCTACATTCTTCCTTTCAAAACGTCATGTTAAACTCCTACACGGAAGGCGTGTCTGCGAGTGTTGGACCGCGCGTCTATGGTCTATGGCATTGTCATTAATGATGAGCAGTAGGAGAGTAGAGAGTGAGAGTAGATTGTTGGGGGTGGGGTTTGGGGGGGGGTGGGGGGGGGGAGGGGAGGATCTGCTGTGGCTGCAGAGGCCGCATCTATGGGGAGTATGTGATGGGCTACTGAGATTGACTACATGTTTGGTGGCATGCAATAGGGTGGGGGGGAGAGGAGTGAAGGATTGAATGACAAGAGAGAGTAGAGGAGAGAGAGTGTTTTGTTTGTACGTGTGCGGGAGGGGGGGGAGAAAAGGGGCGGGTTGTCTCTATTTGTCTGTTCTTCGTCTGTCGCTCTCGAGTTGCAGCATAGTCACAGTCACAATGCGTTCTGTCATTATTGGCTGGAGTCATATACCTGGTCTGTCTCTGTCTCTCTGTCCCTGTGTGTGCGTCTGTCTCTCTGTCTCTGCTTATTCTTCAACCGAATACAATCCAAACCATCGTTGACAGATTTGTATTTCCGAAAGTTTTCCAGCACATGTGATGACTTGTTATACGCATTGTGTAGTATTCGCTCTCATTTCGGCATGGATAGTCGTGTCTTATCCCAGCACGGGGATGACTTATACGCAGTGTTAGTATTCCTATAGTGGCACATGGATCGTCGTGTCTATATCCAGCACTGTGTAATACAGATTGAGTTAACGAGCTCTCTTTTAAATTTTATAATATATGAATCAATAATTTACTCTGTTTTCGCTCAGACCTTGATTGGGTTCAGTGGGGGCTTCCTGAAATCTTTGTGTAAAAAAAGGAAATTGCGTGGTCCTCCTGGCAATGAGGTTAAGATGGGCTTCCTGAACTCTCTGTATCGCAATTCGTGGTCTCTGGCCTCAGTGAAGGGGGATTATACTGCTTCCTGCACTCTCTGTATAGCATTGGCGTGGCTCTGCCAGTGAAGGGGTTGAAGTGGGCTTCGCCTGAAATTCTCTGTGAGGTGCTAATTCGTGTTCTCTGGGCTATTGTGGTGGTGTGGTTTGGGGGTGAGGGGTTAAGTGGGGTTCCTGAGCTCTGCCTGTAGGCATTCGTGGATCTCTGACAGTGAAGGGGTTAAGTGGGTTCCCTGAATCTCTTTGTACTAATTCGTGGTCTCCTGATCAGTGGAGGAGGTTAAGATGGGGGCTTCCTGACTCTCTGGCAATCTTCGTGTCTCTGGCATGGAAGAGGTTTACAGTGGGCTTCCTGAACTCTCTGGCTAATTCGTGGTCATCTGGAGCAGTGAAGGGGTAAGTGGGCTTCGCTGAACTCACTCTGTAGTAATTCGTGGTGTCTCCTGACAGTGAAGGGGGAGTGGGCTTGCCCTGAACTTGCTCTGTAAGGCAATTCGTGGGCTCTGACAGTGAAGGGTTACGCGTGGGCTTCCCTGAACTCTCTGTACGCAATTCGTGTGTTCTGCTGGCAGTGAAGGGGGAGCTGGGGTCCCTGAAGCTCTCTGTAGCAATTTCGTGGTTCTTCTGGGGAGTGAAATGGGTTAGAGTGGGCTTCCTGAACTCTCAATGTAAGGGCAATTAATTCGTTGGTATCTAATTGAGGCAGTCTCGAAGGCGGTTACATTGGGACTTCCCTGAACTGCTTGCTGTTAGCAATTCGTGGTCTCTGTCTCTGGCAAGATGAATGGGGTTTTAAGTGGGCTTCCTGAACGTCTTTGTAGGCAATTCGTGGTCTCGATCAGTTGAAGGGGATTAAATGGGGGGGCTCGCCTGAACTCGCTGTAGGCCATTCGTGGATCTCTGGCAGTTAAGAAGGGGTTGACGTGTGCTTTGCCTATCAACTCTCTGTAGCAATTCGTGGTCTCTGGTCAGTGAAGGGGTTAAAT
Organism: Phymorhynchus buccinoides; assembly: GCA_017654935.2. Taxonomy (NCBI): domain Eukaryota; kingdom Metazoa; phylum Mollusca; class Gastropoda; order Neogastropoda; family Raphitomidae; genus Phymorhynchus; species Phymorhynchus buccinoides. The sequence continues at coordinate 21,537,949 of CM065685.1, forward strand.
GGGCTTCCGCTGAGCTGTTTGTAGGCAAATTCGTGGTTCTCTAGAGCAGTGAATGGATAAATGGGCTTTTCGGCCTAGAAGCTCTCTGTAGCGTAATTCGGGTGCTCTGCAGTGAAGGGGTTACAGTGGGGCTTCCCTGACGCTCTGTCTGTAGGCAATGGCGTGGTCTCTTGACCCGTGAAGGGGATAAATGGGACTTTCCTGAACATCTCTGTAGGCAATTCGTGGTCTCTGCGGCAGTGAGGGGTTCAGTTGGGCTTCCGGCGTGAACATCTCTGTATGGTGCAATGCGTGATCTCTGGCATGGAGTGGGTTAAGTAGGGCTTGCTCCTGACTCTCTGTATGCAATTCGTGTCTCAATGGCATTGAAGGGGTTAGTGGGGATTCCGCTGGAACTCTCTGTAGTCAATCTCATGGTCTCTGGCATGTGCAGGCGGAGTGGCGTTCCGTCTGAACTCTCTGTAGCAATCGTGTCTCTGGCAGTGAAGGGGTTAAGTGGGGTCTTCCCCTGAAACTCCTGCTGTAGCAATTCGTGGTCTCTGGCTTATGTGAAGGGGTTAAGATGGGGGGCTTTCCTGAACTCTTTGTAGGCTAATTCGTGGCTCTCTGGCAGTGAAGGGGTTAAGTGGCGGGCTTCTCTGACTCTGCTGTGTCATGCGCTAATTCTTGGTGCGTCTGGACAGTGTAAGAGGTTCAGTGGGCTTCGCCTGAAATCTCTGTAGCTGAACTTCGTGGTCCTCCTCGACCTTGATGTGGAATGGGGTTAAGTGGGCTTCCTCTGATCTCTTTGTAGCAATTCGTGGTCTGCTGGACGGTGAAGATGTTAAGTGGGGCTTTCCCTGCGAAACTCTGTGTAGCAATGTCGTGGTCTCCTGAGAGTGAAGAGGTTAAGTGGGCTTCGCCTGAACATCTCTGGCATTTCGGGTCCTGTGCGTGAAGAGGTTCAGTGGGGGGGCTTCCCTGAACTCTCTGTAGCGAATTCGTGGTCTCTGACAGTGAAGAGGTTAAGTGGGCTTACGCTGAACTCTGCTGTAGGCTAATTCCTGGCTCTCTGACAGTGAAGAGTTTAAGAGTGTGGCTTCCATCTGAACTCTCTGTGAGCGAATTCGTGTCTCTGTGGGGCAAGTGAAGGGTTCAATGGGCGTTACTGGAACTCTCTGTAGCATTCGTGTCTCTTGAGGCTTAGTGTAAAGGGGTTAAACTATTGGCGCTTCCCCCTGAACTCTCTGTAGCAATTCGTTGTCTCTGACAGTGAAGGGGTTAAGTGGGCCTCCTTGAACTCTCTTTAGCAATTCGTGGTCTCTGAGCAGTGGGGGACTAATGGGGTCTTCGCCCTTGATCTCTCTGTAGTCAATTCGATGGTCTCATGTCTGATTGCAGTGAAGGGGTTAATTGGGCTTCCCTTGAACTCTTTGTAGCAATTCGTGGTCCTCTGACAGTGAAGAGTTGTTAAATGGGCTTCCCATGAACTCTGTGTAGCAATTCAGTGGTCCTCTTGACAGTGAAGAGGTTAGTGAGAGCTTCGCCTGAAACGCTCTGCAGATTCGTATGGTCTGCTGGCAGTGAAAGGTTAGTGGGCTTCCCTACTCTCTGTAGCAATTCGTGGTCTCTGACAGTGAAGTATAGGTTAAGATGGGCTTCCTGATAACTCTCTGTAGGCATTCGCTGGTCTCTGACAGTGAAGAGGTTAAGTGGGCTATCCCTGAACTCTCTGTATGCAATTCGTGGTCTTCTGGCATTGAGGGTTCAATGGGGCTTCCGGCTGAACTCTGCTGTTATTGTCAAATTCGTGGTCTCTGGGCAGTGAGGGGTTAAATGTGGGGCTATCCCTGAACTCTCTTGTAGGCAATTCGTTGTCTCTTACTAGTGAAGGGGTTACGTGGGCTTCCCTGAACTCTCTGTAGCAATTTCGGTTCTCCTGACAGTGAAGAAAGGGATAAATAGGGCTTCCCTGAACATCTCTGTAGCGAATTCGGGGTGGTCTCTGGCAGTGAGGGGTTAATTGGGGCTTCCTGAACTCTCTGTAGGCAAGTTCGGATGCTGTCTGGACAGTGAGGAGTAGGTTAAGTGGGCTTCCGCTGAACCATCTTGTAGCAATTCGGTCTCTGGGCAGGAAGGGGCTAAGTGGGCATTCCTTCTGAACTCTCTCTTAGCATGCGGTGATCTGCTTGGCAGTGAAGGGGTTAAGTGGGCTTGACCTGAACTCTCTGTAGCAATTCGTGTCTCTGGCAGTGAGGGGTTAGTGGGCTTCCTGAACTCTCGTGTGAGCGATATTTGCGTGTGTTCCTCATGTCATGAGGGAGTATAACATGGTCTTCCCTAGAACTCTCTGTAGCATTCGTGGGCTTGGCAGTGAAGGAGGTTAAGTGGTGCTTCCCATGAAATCTCTGTGTTTACATAGGTCAATTCGTGGTCTCTGCTAGTGAAGGGGTTAATGGGCTTCCTGAACTCTTTTAGGGCAATTCGTGGTTCTGCGTGGCAGTGAAGGTGGGTTAAGTGGGCTTCTGGCTGAACTCTCTGTCTCCGGCAATTCGGTGTCTCTTGCAGTGAAGAGGTTAGTGGCTTCCTGAACTCTACTGTAATTCAATCGTGGTCTCTGACAGTGAATGGGTGGTTAAGTGGGCTTCCCTGAACATCTTTGTAGCATTCGTGGTCTCTGACCGTGAGTGTACGAGGTTAAGTGGGGCTTCCCTGAACTCTTTGTAGCAATTCAGTGGTCTCTGACAGTGAAGTAGGTAAGTGGGCTTCGCCCTGAACTCTCTGGCAATTCGTGGTCTCTGTCATTTTTGTGTGAGAGGTTCAAGTGGGCTTCCTGCTGAAGCTCTCTGTAGGGCAATTCGTGGTCTCTGACTAGTGAAGTTAGGTAATCTGGGCTTCCCTGATACTCTCTGTAGCAATTCCTCGTCTCTGACTGTGAAGAGGTTTAAGTGGGCTTCCCTGAACATCTCTGTAGCAATTCGTGGGTCTCTTGGCTAGTGTGACGGGGTTCAATGGGCTTCCCTGAACTCCTCTGGTAGCATTCGTGTCTCTGGCAGTGAAGGGGTTAAATGGGCTGCCCTGAACTCTGCTGTAGCAATTGTTGTCTCTGAAAGTTGAAGGGTTAAGTGGGCTTCCCTGCCACTCTCTGTAGCAATCGTGGTCTCTGACAGTGAAGTGATAATGGGCTCGCCTGACCTCTCTGTATTCAATTCGTGGTCTGCTGGCAGTGAAGGGGTTTAAGTGGGTCTTGCCCTGAACTTCTCTGTAGCATATTTGTGTTGGGAGGCGTGATCTCTGCATGAAGAGGTAAGGTGGGCTTACCCTGAACTCTCTGTAGTATATTCGTGGTCTGTTACAGTGAAGGGTAAGGGGCTTCCCTGTAACTCTCTGTAGGCCATTCGTGGTCTCTGGCAGTGAAGGGGTTAAGTGGGCTTTCCGTGGACTCTCTGATAGTCAACCTCGTTGGTCTCTGACAGTGAAGGGGTTAAATATGGGCTTCCTGAACTCTCTTACGCAATTCGTGAGTCTCTGACAGTGAAGGGGTTAAATGGGGCTTCCTGAATCTCTCTGTAGCTAATTCTGGTTCTCGTGGCAGATGAGAGGGTTCCAATGGGCTTCCCATAACTCTCTGTATGCAATTCGTGGTCTTCTTTGCAGTGAAGGGGTAAATTGGCTTCCCTGAACTCTCTGTAGCAACTTGCGATTGTCTCTACATTGAAGGGGTGTAAGTGGGCTTCCCTGAACGTCTGGTTAGCAAATTCGTGGTCTCTGACAGTGAAGGGACAAATGGGCTTCCTGAACTCTCTTCACGGCAATTCGTGGTCTCTGGCAGTGAGGGTTTAAGTAGGGCTTCGCTGAACTCTCTTGTATGCAATTTCGTGATCTCTGAGCGAGTGAACGAGTTTAACGTGGCTTACCCTTGTACTCTCTGTAGGCAAATTCGTGTCTCTGAGTAGTGAGGGGGTTAAGTGTGCTTCGCCTGAACCTCTCTGTAGGGGCAATGTCGTGGTCTCTGGCGAGTGAAGGGGTTAAGTGGGCTTTTCCATGAAGCTCTCTGTAGGCAACTTCGTGATCTCTGCCAGGATAGAGTTAAGTGGGGCTTTCCCTGAAGCTCTGCTGTAGGCAATTCGTGGTCTTCCCTGGCAGGTTGAAGGGTTTAAGTGGGCTTCCCTGTACTCTCTGTACAATCGTGATACTCTACCAGTGAAGAGGTAAAGTGGGCTATACCCTGAACCTCTCTGTAGCAGAGTCGTGGTACTCTGATCAGTGAGGGTTTAGGTGGGCTTCCCTGAACTCTCTGTAGCATTCGTGGTGCTCTGGCATTGCAATGGTGTTGAGTGGGCTTCCTCTGAACTCATCTTGTAGCACTCGTGGTCTCTGACGTGAAGGGGTTAAATGGTCTTCGCCTGAACTGCTCTGTACGGCAATTCGTGGTCTCTGACATGAAGGGGTTTATAATGGGCTTCCCCTGAACTCTCTGTAAAGCAATTCGTGGTCTCGACAGTGAACGGGGTTGAAATGGGCTTCCCTGAAGCTCTCTTAGGCAATTCGTGGTCTCTGACAGTGAAGTGGGTTAAATGGGGGCTTCCTGAGACTCGTCTGTGGTAGTCAATTCGTTGTCTATGACAGTGAATAGGTGTTATATGGGCTTCCTTGAACTCTCTGTACATTCGTGGTCGCTGCAGAGTGAGGGGTTGAAATGTGCTTCCTCTGAACTCTCTGATGATGCAATTCGGGTCCCGCGTGTCTAGTGAAGGGTTTAGATGGGCTGCCCTGAACTCTCTGCAGTCATTTCTTGGTCCTCTTGCAGTGAGAGGGTTAAATGGAGCTTCCGCTAACTCTCTGCAGGCAATTCGTGGTCTCTCTGGCTAGTGAGAGGGGTTAAATGGGCTTTTGGTCGCCTGAACTCTCTGCAGCAAATCGTGGTCTCTGGAGTGACGGGAGACAGAGAGGCAATTCAACGGTCCCGCCGACGCTCGAGAGAGAAGCCAAACCTACAACTATACGTACTATTTTGGGAGGGGGAAGTATAACAAGAACTGCAAGAACAACCACAAGGTCTACTTATCTCCTACTAGGTAGCACCTAGTTAGTTCTAACATTAACTTATATCTTCTGCCTTTATTACGTACTTTTTTGTCGATTATTAATATTCCCTCACGTCGCCGGTTTCGCCATTTATCACTGGCGCACTATTTGTTTGGAAGTCCTGTCATTAATCGTCTTAGATAAGTCTGAACTGGTTTTTTGGTGGTTTTTTACAAAATGTTAACATTAGGGCCTTTGATCCCGAGCTAAAGTTCAAACCTTTCTTATTTGTCTTTTTTCACTTCCAGACTTCTTTGGAAAACTTTTTGTTCCAGTGGTGTCTAGCTTGACAGTATTTAAGTAAGACCTTCTGTCATGACTTTGCTCCGTTCCGCAGAACACCCCCGTTCTTGTGTTATTTACTCGACCTTTGCACCTATTTCTCTTTTCGCATCCTACTGTTTCTTCTCTGTCTGTCTCTCTGTCTCTGTCTCTGTCCTCTCTCTCTCTCGGTTCATCTTCTCTCTCTCTCTCATTCGTTCTACTCTTCGGGTCGTCTCCTCTCTCAGTCTCCGTCTCTCTCTCTCTTCTTCCATCAATCCTGATCCCCTCCATTCTGATTCATCTCTCTCTCTCTCTCTCAAGGATAAGTCTCCTCTCTTCCGGCATTTCGTCTCGTGCATCCTCCCTCCCCCCTCTCTCTCTCTCTCTATCGCATCGAATTACCCTCCATGCCCTATCATTCATCCTCTCTCTGGCTCTCTCTTCTCTCCGCACCAACTCTCACAACAACACTCAAATCTCCATTGCTCTCATCTCATCTCTGCTCATCAGATCATTCATCTCTTGCTCTGACGCTGCCTGCTCGCATTATCTCTTTCTCATTCCATCTCACTCAACCTCTGCAGACTCATCTCGTCTCTCTCTCTCTCTCTGTGACTCTCAAGGCGGCTGATTCGCTTGTCGTATTTCAAACTGCAACGTAGCAATATTGTGTTATCTAATTGACAACGTGGACACGCGATTTAGAATGTGGCGTTACATAGCTTAGCAACTCTATCTGTATTGTAAAATTCGGGACTTGTACGGTGTTGGCACTGCCTCCGGGCATTGCATTCCAGTATTGTTCCCACCATCTTTGTATTTACCAATGTCGCCATATTTGTCTGTTCGCAGACGCAGAGAGGACTGTAAAACCACAATTTTTCGTTCGCGGGTTTAGCTCGGCCGCACTGGGATATACCACATCAATGAAGTAAGCAGGGCCTTGTCGCTTGGTTTTCCCGCTTACATGGCATGGTATCTATCATACCATATTTCAAACACAAAAAACACATACACACCATCACACACACAAGTCACACACACCAACACACGACACACACACGATGTTACCACATGCAAGAGGACACACAACCCACACACACACCACTACGCACATGTACGGCACGCGACTACCCGCGTCGCGCCGGCTACGCATCAAACGCACGAACACTACACACACAAAGCAAGCACGTGAGAATAACAACCGAAGCACACACCTGACTTACACACACACACACACTCCGCAACCAGCACACGCTAACCTGCACAACACATCATAAATGAAAAGACCCCCAGCACCCATCAGGATCACCACACACACACACGTACGCATGCTACGCACGCGACAGAAGGAAGGCACTCCCCACGCTCCCGCCTCCTAAACACATCACACGCACAGAAACTTGAAGAGTGTTGTGTTCATTTGCAAATCGGGCATAATTTTTTATTATATTATTATTCGCCCTCGCCGTCGACATGCCTGACTAGGTCTAGGCGTCTCTTTAAGCACAAACAGCCTAGTTGAACGCTATGGGTTGGCAAATATGCGTCGCTCCAAATAAAAAAAGAAGAAGAAAAAAAGAGAAAACCAAAGGATTATTCCATTCGGCAATCAGCAGAAAGAAGTGTTCACCCTCTATCAGTAATATAAATAAAAGCAAACGCTAACACATTTTTTCACAGCCGCCAAACTTGGGCCAACCATGCTCTTTGTGTGTGTGTGTGTGTTGTGTGTGTGTGTGTGTGTGTGTGATCGTGGCGTGGCGTGTGTCGTGTGTGGCGTGCGCGTGGTGGCGCGTGTGCGTGTGGCGTGTGCGTGTGCGTGCTGTGTGTGTGTGTTGTGTGTGTTGTATTGTGTTTGTGTTTGAGGAATACAATGCGTATGCTTAGACCACTGGACCTTAAGACAGCAGCAGGCAAGCAGTAGCATCAGCAACTAACAATAACGAACAACAACAAACCCACATTAACGCCTTGATTACAAACCCCTCCCCTCCGCCCCCCCCCCCCCCGCTACTCACAACTCCACGCGCAAGAAAGCAAAAAAAGAATCATCCAGAAATTGAAACTAGGCGCAAGCCCAAATCTACAGGCCAACACTTACACACCACACACACCACTACACAGCGGCACATCTATCATCATGTGGCGATCGTGATCCCACCGACTCCTCCTCCAACCCCGCCTCTTAACACCGCTGCGCCTCTCTTGAAAAGAAAGTGAGAAAACACTTAACGATGGCTGAGACAGTACTGCTGAGCAATATACCTAATATTACAGTTTGCTAAAGACAACTACTGACGTAAAACATGCCACGGATAATCGCGCTTTGTTATTTCTGGGTGGAGATGGAGCTGTGACCGGGCACATACAATTCCTGCCAAGCGTTCAAATTGAGGCTTGCTCTTTATAAAAATGATGTTTCCGTTTTCAATTTGGGACATTTGTATGGGAGTCTAAACCTGGCCTGTCGAAAACAAGATTTATTTTCCAGCTATACCATAGTGAAAACTCCGTGAAAGCATCCGTGATTTTGATAGTCTAGACCTGGCTTGGGTCTTTAAGGCTCTGCATCACGTGAATCATTTTTGTCACCTATTTTCTGCCGCAATGGAAAACACGAGTGATATACACGCATCATAGTCATGAGATGACGGCAGTCATGTCACCTTCCTCTATATTTCTTCGCCTGTTGTATGGCCATCGGGAAAATATGTGACACATGTTTACTAAAGCTTATACAAAACCTTTTATGACTGGCTATATCACTTGTGTTGGCGCCATGGGGAAAGAGTGTAAAATGTTACTGTGTAGCATATAGCCTTTAGGGGAATCGCCCCCACCTGGCTTATGATGTGAACACTTTCAAACAGTTCTGCTAAACACTACTTGATACTCATTTAAAAAAAAAGAATCTTTGCCCCCCCCAAACGAAATGTAATATTTGGCTAGCAGCAGTCTTAAATACGGACTTTCTGAATCGACCACTCTATCATTCAATGAAGACACTTAAATGAACTGGAACTAAGAATAGAAACCGAATTTTGGCTTATGATGCTTGATGACACTAGGGGGTAAGACGGGTCAAAAGCGGCGATGGGGCGGGTAAGAAGCCTACAACCCCAATTATCTGCATGAAATGAGGGCCAATTTTCAGGCTCACTCATTTTGCCCATGAGACGAGGCGTTCAATGTCTAGCATTTTCGTGTCTCATGGGCAAATATTGACTGAGCTATTTTCTTTATTTCATGAGATAGATTGTGGTGGCTTCCTACCCGCCATGCCTTTTTACCCGTCTTCCCTATAAAGAAAAAAGAGGGGTGTGCGGGGTGGGGGTGGGGAGACAAAGAGACACGGAACAGTGAGCGAATAGCGGGGGGTGGGGGGGGGGGAAGGGGTGGGGAAGGGGTGGAGTGGGAAGGAGGGGGGGGGCAACAGAGATATGAACGTACGAATAGTAGACTAAAATGAACAAGCTGGTCTACTCACTATGGTGTAGATGGCAGTTCCCTTTCACATCCATGTTGGGCATTTTAAGCACGCACACGGATAGTGGGAAGACGGGTACAAAAGCGCAATGGGCGGTAAGAAGCCCACCCCAATTATCTCAATGAATCGAAGGGCAAATTTTCAGTCTCATTTTGCCGGCATGTAGTAACGTACCGGGCGTTACATCTGTCCATAGCATTCTGTCTGCATGTGGCAATTTTCTGACGAAATTTCTTTATACTTTCATGAGTATATATTGTGTGGCGTTGGGCTATACTATGCGCGCGTCCATGCGCTTTTTATCCGCTCTTCCCCTAGGCTCTAACGTGGTGGGGACTTCACATGTAGAATGATGCAGAACGGCCAGACTACTTTACATATTGTTAATCTACCAGCAGGTAGTTTGGCACAGACTTTTGGGCTATAACATGGCTGGCGGCAAAAGGGTAATACAAAACTAAAGACTAGATAAAACTAATAAGAAACAAAAGACCCCTAAAAAAACCCCAAAAGACAACAACACACACAGCACGTCATGGATTACTAACGACGACTCTGCTTATTTTTCTTTCCTCTTAATCGAGGCAAGCTATGCATCACCATCTAGTCACACTATACACACACACACGCACACAACACGACACACACAACACACAACAATACATACAACACATACACATACACATACACACACACAGCACTACATACACACGACACACACACTTAGCACGACACACACATGTCACTAACAATACACACATACCCTCAATACGCATACACAGGCACATCACACCTTGTTGCGCCCAAACACACTATTCTTCACACACGCCTCCCGATTGTCTTTACCCACTGCCATACGTCTGCCACATCACATACCCCGGAGCACACAGCACGACACACACACACAACGTACACACACACAACAGCAAGGGGCTGAAAGTTTTGATCTTTCTTTGCTAGTCTTATTCCATTATCGTTCAATAATTATATTTGCGATTTTGGCTTGACTTGGAATCTTGACTTGACTTGGGAATGAACGGGAGGGGACTAGATACAGTGGAGAATGTTCGGATGGGAGAGAGCGGCATGCTGGCGGAAACGAGGAATATCGATCGGCACATTGGACGTGGAACTACGTGTTCTGGGTGGTTACGTTTGTTCATGTTAAGGCGACTATTTTTTGCTCTTCATAATGGGATCGGTCCTGTCATCAAATTGAAGATTTGAATTCTAGTACGTCAGTGAGACTTAGAACATTCCGCTTCTTCCTTATTGCAGCTCCGACCATTAGTACGCAGGGAGTGTGAGACGCTGGTTAGTAATGTCGGCTAGAGCGATAACTTCTTTTGCGGATTCAACCGAGAGGCACACTAGCAAACCCCCTAGGGATTATATTTCCACGTATACTCTTTGGCTTCTTAACCTATTGATGTCAAAAAGTCTACATCATTCCTATTCGCTTGTGAAAGCTGGTATTGTTAGGCACTCTCCCTGACAAAAAGTATATAAGATCTTCTAGCAGAGTGCACTACTGTTCAGTTTGCTTATTGTACGACACGCCAAACTCAAAAGCATTCACCATAAATGGCGCTGGCTGCAACCCCTATGGCATTAATTTCTCTTCTCATTCTTTTCTTACTTTTCTCATGATCCCGTCATGGTCCATACTTGGATTGCATGATGGTACGTACAGTGTTCGAGCGGTTTTAGACATTTTCTATGGGGTCGTAATCTCGTACGCGGCTCGGCGCGCTGGCATGGCAGATGACACCAGTCCTATAGGATTTTCTGAAGGAAGACTCAAAGTGAGAACTATTATTTGGAAGACTCGATTAAGCAAAAAGTCAGGGCGATATCGGCCAATAATAAGGGTTCAGAAAGATTGTAAATGACAGAATGCACAGGAAACATTCAGGATCAAAGAGTGCACAGATTAGGGAAGCTTACATTAGTACAGAGACGTCACATAGGAGAGGTGGGGGGAACTTATTGTACGGAAGAGTCCCCCCACGGCCCCAATCCGGTATCGCCACTCGTGGACGGGGCGATGTCGTCCGGCTGCCGTGTATGAGGCACGAGGCATCCATCACCCACTGGCCCAAGTATATTCTGGCTTTGGAACCACAGCTCTTTGTCGAGCCGTGATGGTAGCATGTGCCTATACAATTCCTGTTCGAGTTGAATTGTTCCAGTAAGGCATTTGGTGTTGGTAAGCGTCTTTCATAAAACATCAGTAAAGCTCGTCACTTGCCTTCGAAGCTGCAAATGTCTACCCGCCCTGCCCCCCTCCCCCCCGTGTGGATACGCAGGGGGGTATTTTGTACAAATAGTATCCTCGCCACTTCTGGACGTTCTGTGTGCTGGAAGCTTTCTCTGATTCTGTCATTCTCATTTGATTCTGCCTTTCCGCTTGGGTCTTACTGTCATGCTACTATCTCCTCTGCTTAGACCGTCGCTTCGCCTGCCTTATGTTTATCTACGAACACTTTCAAAAACTTTACACACTCGGATCCGAAGTCGACTTGCCTGGGACATAATTATATTCTTAGTTATGTCTCATAACGACCGGTAACTGTCTGAGTGATCTGAGGAAGACATAAGTTAAGAAGAACGAAGAAGAAGAAGAAGTAAGAAGAGAAACGTACTAAGAAGAAGAAGAAGAATGAAAAGAAGAAATAAGAAGGAAAGATAGTACTAGACATTACCAGTAATAAGGCATAAGAAGAATGAAGATTTTTATACCGTCATTCCTTCTGTCTGTGTTGTAGCCAATAACCTCGCTAGTCATCTATTTTCTTAACCATGTCATGTCAGGTATGTCACGATGTAAAATGATTGTTTTCCGCTCTCGCGTAGTCAGGTCATAGACCACATTCTGGGAGCTTATTTGTAAAATAATGGCAGAAGTATGGTTTGTGTTTAACCATACTTGGCTGCTAATGGCCCGGAGGCGAGTGCGGTGTAAGAATCAGTAAAGTCTCGCTGAGTAATTTTTTTTTTAGGCGATATATATAGGTGTAGCGTAGACGGTCCACGCTCTCGGTTAAACCTAATGGTGCGGCTATGGTAGGCGGCACTCGCCCATGAGTTGTGTCTGTTACTATCAGTGTTACCAGCGAGGTCGACGTTGTCTCATATTATTATTTCTGATTTCCGGAAGCAGAGACATCAATCCGGCATCTCTCGGGCTATTAAGATTATTCGCGCTTTCATTTCATATGATATTAATTATTTGCATAGATAAAATAGAATTCAATCTATATTACGAACATAATAACTCTAAGGGATTAGTAAAAAACTATCTGTCAAAAAATACAGCCACACACTAAAGCAACACAACCCTTAGGGGAAGACGGGGTAAAAAGGCGCGATGGGGCGGGTAAGAAGCCACCCCAATTATCTCATAATTAACGCGCAATTTCAGGTCTTTTTTCATTTTGCGTCCATGAGACGAGGGCGTTTATGTCTAGCTATGTCGTCTCAGGGGGTCAAATTTGACTGAAAGTTTGCTTTATTTCATGAGATAATTGGGGTGGGCTTCTTACCGTTCGCGCATGCGCTTTTTGACCCCGTCTTCCCCTTAACGTGACTTTTAATGTTCGTCAAAATCATTTTGATTCTGTTTTTAAAAATTTGAAGTAAGGATACTTCCTTTCATGGGGTGTGCAATCGTTATTTGCAAAAATTAAAACACGAACACGACGCCTGCATGATACAACCACGCACTACGCACGCACCAACACGCGACGCTACGCACGTACTACCCGCACACACCTCACCCACACACTATTCGCGCACACACACTACAGGCGGAAAATGACAGAAGGAAAGTAGCGGACAAAAACAGGAACGCACTGCACGCCACCGGCACGCGCTGCGCGCGCGCACTGCCGCGACACACACGCGCGCGTTAAGTAACAAGTATTATTATTTGCTTATTCAATGTTCCATCTGGTAAATACTATTTTGACTTGACTGTGACAAAAAAAAACATTCTCTCTCTCTTCATCTCTCTTCCCATCTCCTCATTCCGTCATCTCTCTCGTCTCTCTCAGTCGTTCTCGTCTCCTCTCTCTCACTCTCTCGTCCTTCCGCTTCTCTCTCTCTCTCTCTTTCATCATCTCGCGTTTCTTCCTCGGTCGTCGAATGTCTTCAGGTCTCTTCAATCACTCTGATTTCTTTTCGTCTCTCTCCTCTCTCTCTCTTCTCTCTCTCGTGCTCTCTCTCTCCTCTGCTCAGACTCCCTCTCTCTCTCTCTCACATTGTTGACATGTCTCGAGCCATAAATCTCATGCAGCGATATAATCATTCATATATTTATTACGTAAAAAAAAAAAAAAAACTGCACCGGGTCCCCTTCCAATTAAAATAAGCAACGCATGCGCATTGTTTGGGGGCTCCTTCTACTTTATTAGGCACATTAGCAAAGCTACAACACATGCGCGTGGCGCAGCAACCCCCTCCCCCTCCACACATCAGTACACGTACATCACACAGGCCCCAAGCTATCAAAACACACACACCACACACACTACACACACACACAAGCCACACACACACACACAACACACACACACACAGCACGGCTAACACTAACACTAACTACATAAACTTACCGCTGATACTTTTATTTGTTGAATAAGTCACTGTAGCGCGTAGATAGGACATTTAAATTAATGGATGAACACACAAGATCGCACGGCTACGGGCACGCACAGTGTCTCTTTTCTCTCACTCCACACAAACGCACTCACCGCGACGCACATTCCCGTCCTCTCTCACTCATCTAAACACACACACATACTCACTAACGACAACACACACACTAACTAACTACACACAAACAACCACACATCTTACGAACGCACACACACACGCCACGCGCACCCACTACACCCACACACACACCCACCCACCACCCCACACACACACACACACACCCCCCACCCACACAACGACACACACACCACACATACACCACACACACACCGACACACACACACACACACACACACACAACCACGACGCGCGCACACACGACACACGCTACGCACGCATAGCACGCACGCACGCACGCACTGCACACCACGCACGCACGCGACGCACGCACGCACGAGACACGCCGCACGCACGCACGGCTACGCACCGCACTCATCTACGCACGGCACGCACACCACACAACACACAACACACACACACACAACACACGGTATAACTCTGTCATACCTTCGGACATCTCCGATGAAGCCAGATTCACGCCCGCGGGAAGCCGCAAGGTTGCAGTCTGTCCCCTCAATTAGAAACTCTAGCTTTTAATTAATGGCGACTGAAATACGTCGTTAGTCTAATTGAGAGAAAAACAGGATGATCTATAATATGAACGTCACCCTTAAGTCCTTTCTCATCCCTATTGTGTTTTTTCCCCTCTATGAAATATGTTCTGGTAAATCGTTGCATTTTCTACTTCCTAACGAAATGGATGAACGAAAATATTAACATATAGGCCTAGACGTACATGTAGTATGTAATTTGTTGTTTAAGTGGGTTTGTTTTTCCAGCTTTATCAAAATGCGAACCCCGGCCAGAGTTATGCCCTCCAACCCCCTCTATCCCACCCGCTCCATCACCCCCCCCCATCTCCCGCCCCCCCCTCCCCCCCATTTCCCCGCAAACCCCCCCTCCCCCCACACCACTTTCCACTCCCACAAAATGCATACAAAACAGTTTAACTATATATCCACAATCACTGTGGCGGTACCATAGCCAATGAGGTTTAACCGAGGCGTGGTTACTGCTACACACATCTGTATTATTATAAAATAGTGACATTACTGGTTTAGCACTGCCTCCGGGCATTGCCTCCAGTATTGTTCCCACCATTTTTGTATTTACAATGCCGAAAGGCTCTCGAATGTGACGCCCCACATGGCCGAAAGGCCGAAGAGGGCGTAAAACCCTATTTTCATTATCCACAATTGAACACGCCCACCACTGCATTTGCAAACCTCAGCACCTGCCTGTGTAGCTCTTCTACTGATTTCCTCTACTTTCCCTGAGGTTACACTATTCCAACTTCCCCCCCCCCCCATGTCTTGTCAAAGGGGCAATACTCTTGAATACTTTTGTTGGTCAAATACCTGGGGTGGCTTCCCTTAGACCATTGGAATGTTAGTGCTTGAACCAAAATAAAAATCCAACAAAAACTTCAAGGTCAAGGTCAGCATGGTTATAGGCCTAATGTTATTCCACAACCCTCCCGGCACCGTGATACATCACCACACAAAATGTGAAGCGATTCTGTTCCACTGGTTCATGAGATACATTTCTGAAATGAAATAGGGGAAGACGGGGTAAAAAAGCGCATGGGCGGGTAAGAAGCCCACCCCAATTATCTCATGAAATGAAGCAAATTTCAGTCTTATTTTGCCCATGAGACGAGCGTTAATGTTGAGCATTCGTCTCATGGGCAAATTTGAATGAAATTTTCTTTATTTCATGAGATAATTGGGGTGGGCTTCTTATCCGCCCATGCGCTTTTTACCCCGTCTTCCCCTATATAGCCCCAAAGAAGGTAATTTCGGTTTTTGAGGTCAAACTTCAAGGTCAAGGTCAGCACAGCCATGAATATCGCCAGCAACTTTCCTTTTTTAAGATGTCTATCCCTTTGCCAAATTTGATCAATATCCGCCCAGTAGTTTTTACGATAATTGTAAGACAGACAGACAGACAGACAGGCAGACAGACCCCGTCACAAGACCCGGTCCTCTGGTGGGGTAACAAAACAAAAAAACTCCACTGGAAGGATGATGAAGGATGCATCATCATGTCAGCGAGTGGTTCCACACCGTAGCTGCCATCACGGGCCATGCTGAATGCAGTGGGCAAACACTCAGCCTACTAGCCTCTATTCGGCCTTCTGTTAGACACTAGGGACACAAAGGGTGTCACACTGATGTGCCCCCGTCTCTATGTGTCATTCCAATCGTGCCCCAATCTCTATGCTTTATGCCCCCCCGTCTCTATATATGTGTCACCCTCATCGTGCCCCAATCTCTATATATTATAATATGTCCCCGTCTCTCTATGTGTGCCCCATCGTCTCTATGTGTCACCCTCATTCGTGCCCCAATCTCTATATATTATAATATGTCCCGTCTCTGTGTGTGCCCCCGTCTCTATGTGCCCCCGTCCCTCATCGTGCCCAATCTATATATTTTATGTCCCTGTCTCTGTGTGTGTGTCACCTAATCCCCCCCGTCTCTCTATGTGTGTCACCCTCATCGTGCCCCAATCTCTATATTTTATGTCCCTGTCTCTGTGTGCCCCTGTCTCTATGTGTCACCCTCATCATGCCCCAATCTCTATATTTTATAATATGTCCCCGTCTCTGTGTGCCCCCCCCCCCTGTCGTCTATGTGTCAGTCCCCCTCATCATGCCCCACCCAATCTCTATATTTTATAATATGTCCCCGTCTCATTGTGCCCTGTCTCTATGTGTCACCCTCATCATGCCCCAATCTCTATATTTTATAATATGTCCCCGTCTCTGTGTGCCCCCCGTCTCTATGTGTCACCATCTCTATGTGTCCCCATCTCTATAATTTTATAATATGTCCCCGTCTCTGTGTGTCCCCTGTCTCTATGTGTCACCCTCATCATGCCCCAATCTCTATATTTTATAATATGTCCCCGTCTCTGTGTGCCCCCCGTCTCTATGTGTCACCCTCATCATGCCCCACATCTCTATATTTTATAATATGTGTCCCCGTCTCTGTGTGCCCCCGTCTCCTATGTGTCACCCTCATCATGCCCCAATCTCTATATTTTATAATATGTCCCCGTCTCTGTGTGCCCCCGTCTCTATGTGTCACCCTCATTGTGCCCCAATCTCTATATTTTATAATATGTCCCCGTCTCTGTGTGCCCCTGTCTCTATGTGTCACCCTCATCATGCCCCAATCTCTATATTTTTATGCATATGTCCCCGTCTCTATGTGTGCCCCTGTCTCTATGTGTCACCCTCATCATGCCCCAATCTCTATATTTTATAATATGTCCCCGTTCTCTTGTGTGCCCCTGTCTCTATGTGTCACCCTCATCATGCCCCAATCTCTATATTTTATATGTCCCACTCTCTGTGTGCCCCCGTCTCTATGCGCTCACCCTCATCATGCCCCCCGTCTCTATATTTTATAATATGTCCCCGTCTCTGTGCCCCCCCTGTCTCTATGTGTCACCCTCATCATGCCCAATCTCTATATTTTATATGTCCCACTCTCTGTGTGCCCCCCGTCTCTATGTGTCACCCTCATCATGCCCCAATCTCTATATTTTATAATATGTCCCCGTCTCTGTGTGCCCCTGTCTCTATGTGTCACCCTCATCATGCCCCAATCTCTATATTTTATATGTCCCACTCTCTGTGTGCCCCCGTCTCTATGTGTCACCCTCTCATCATGCCCCAATCTCTATATTTTTATAATATGTCCCCGTCTCTGTGTGCCCCCGTCTCTATGTGTCACCCTCATCATGCCCCAATCTCTATATTTTATAATATGTCCCCCGTCTCTGTGTGCCCCCTGTCTCTATGTGTCACCCTCATCATGCCCCAATCTCTATATTTTATATGTCCCACTCTCTGTGTGCCCCCGTCTCTATGCGTCACCCTCATCAATGCCCCCATCTCTATATTTATATGTCCCACTCTCTGTGTGCCCCTGTCTCTATGTGTCACCCTCATCATGCCCCAATCTCTATATTTTATATGTCCCACTCTCTGTGTGTCCCCCGTCTCTATGTGTCACCCTCATCATGCCCCAATCTCTATATTTTATATGTCCCACTCTCTGTGTGCCCCTGTCTCTATGTGTCACCCTCATCATGCCCCAATCTCTATATTTTATATATGTCCCACTCTCTGTGTGCCCCTGTCTCTATGTGTCCACCCTCATCATGCCCCAATCTCTATATTTTATATGTCCCACTCTCTGTGTGCCCCCGTCTCTATGTGTCACCCTCATCATGCCCCAATCTCTATATTTTATATGTCCCACTCTCTGTGTGCCCCTGTCTCTATGTGTCACCCTCATCATCATGCCCCAATCTCTATATTTTATATGTCCCACTCTCTGTGTGCCCCCGTCTCTATGTGTCACCCTCATCATGCCCCAATCTCTATATTTTATATGTCCCACTCTCTGTGTGCCCCTGTCTCTATGTGTCACCCTCATCATGCCCCAATCTCTATATTTTATATGTCCCACTCTCTGTGTGCCCCTGTCTCTATGTGTCACCCTCATCATGCCCCAATCTCTATATTTTATATGTCCCACTCTCTGTGTGCCCCCGTCTCTATGTGTCACCCTCATCATGCCCCAATCTCTATATTTTATATGTCCCCGTCTCTGTGTGCCCCTGTCTCTATGTGTCACCCTCATCATGCCCCAATCTCTATATTTTATATGTCCCACTCTCTGTGTGCCCCTGTCTCTATGTGTCACCCTCATCATGCCCCAATCTCTATATTTTATATGTCCCACTCTCTGTGTGCCCCCGTCTCTATGTGTCACCCCTCATCATGCCCCCAATCTCTATATTTTATATGTCCCACTCTCTGTGTGCCCCCGTCTCTATGTGTCACCCTCATCATGCCCCAATCTCTATATTTTATATGTCCCACTCTCTGTGTGCCCCTGTCTCTATGTGTCACCCTCATCATGCCCCAATCTCTATATTTCTATATTGTCCCACTCTCTGTGTGCCCCCGTCTCTATGTGTCACCCTCATCATGCCCCAATCTCTATATTTTATATGTCCCACTCTCTGTGTGCCCCCGTCTCTATGTGTCAAAAATCGGGGGGACACAAAGAGACGGAGACACGTAGAGACGGGGGGGGGGGGGGGGGGGGGGGAATTCAGAGACAGAGACGAAAAAATTGAGGACACATACCGTCGGAGGTGGAGGGGGGGTGTGAGGGGGGGGGCACAAAGAGACGGGGGCACAATGCTACGGGCTCGGTAGTCGTCCCCGGATCCATCCAATTGCTGGACACAGCATTACAACGTTCCCACTGCTCATCCTGACTGATGGTGCTTGCTTTTGAGAGCTTCTCCCATTCATCAAGAGGGGATTTTTTGGGGTGTGGGTGGTGTGTGTGTGTGTGTGTGGGGGGGGGGGGGGGGTATTTGTCATGTTTGTCTTGGCTCTTTGTCTCTGTTCTTTTTTGTTTCTCTGCTTCTGCCTCTGGCTTCCGTCTGTCTCTCTTTTGTCATTCGGTTTGTCTGTCTGCGTGATTGTGGTTTAAACAAATCTTTCTTCGTTTGAAAACATAGTCAAACAGAAAGACAATAGGAATTGTTCGGAAATAATTAAGGGGAGTAATTTCATGGTGTGTGGGGAGTGATCTTGCCTAATTCAATCGGTCAAACAGGGGAAGTCACTCTACCATCAGCTCTCGTAGCCTATCGACTCGTGTGTTTGAGCAGACATACAGCACTTAGAACACCGTGCGTCATTCTAAAAAATTATGTCATTTATATTTTTTACGTCACATTTTGCAAGTTTTTATCAGTTTGTGGCCACTGGCCACCCCTAATTTTTGTTAAAAAAAAAATGTTTGCAAGTCGCTGACTCGCATCCTGCGGTTTCAAGCTTCGACGCCATTGTTGCATGTTGCTATGGCATTTGACCGAGTAATGGAGGTAAGCAACTTTAATTTTCACGAAGGGCTCTTCCCTATTTTTTTCTCTCCCGAAAATCGTCAATTAGAGCAACAACAGCTCGAAGCTAATTCACACCGTGCTCCTTTACATTTACATTGCACAATAGTTGATTGAATAGATGGAGACTGCATTTAAACCAAGTAGTATTAGTATTTTAGTATTAGGTACTTTATAGTCACAGAGGCGTCTCTGTGAAATTCGGGTTGCTCCCACCTGGAGAGCGCGTTTCGCAGCCAGAGGCGCGCCACCCATTTTGTTTTGTTTTTTTGCATGCGATTTTTGTCACTGATGAAGGGTGGGGGGGGGGGGGGGGGTGGTAACTTTTTACCAAATGACAACTTTTTCGTTGCCACTGGGTTTAGCGTATGCTAAGTGCATGGGCACACGGGACCTCGGTTTATCGTCTCATCCGAAAGACTCCACGTTCAGACCGATAAGGCCTAGTGCAGAGTGAGAGGAAAAAAAATCCCCTGTACCCAGGTTAGTGTAATGATGAACAAAATTAAAGGTATTATTAATCAATATCATTTATAAACTTATTACTTATTACTGTCTGCATGTCTGTCTGCACATGTCTGTGTCTGTCTGTCTGTCTGTCTGTCTGTCTGTCTGTCTGTCTGTCTGGGAGGTATGGGAGGACAATAGGATAAGAGGGAATGGGAGGGTGGGGGTGGGGGTGCGAAAGAGAAGGTACTTGTGAGTAAATGTGTGTGTGCATGTGTGAGATGTGTATGTTTGTGCGTGTGCGTGCGTGCGTGCGTGCGTGCGTGCGTGCGTGCGTGCGTGCGTGCGTGCGTGCGTGCGTGCGTGCGTGCGTGCGTGCGTGCGTGCGTGCGTGCGTTGCGCGCGCGCGCGCGCGCGCGCGCGTGTGTGTGTGTGTGTGTGTGTGTGTGTGTGTGAAGTCAAGTCAAGTCAAGTCAAAATCATCTTTATTGAGGGTTAAAGAATAAGCTGACAAAGCTTTGTTTTCATTCTGCCCTCATAAACAAAACCTACAAACATGTGTGTGTGTGTGTGTGTGTGTGTGCGCGCCGTGCGCGCGCGCGCGTGTGTGAGTATGCGTGCGTGCATGCGTGTGATGTATGTGCGCGCATGTGTGCGATGTGTGTGTGTGTGCGTGCATGCGCGCACGCGTGTGTGTGAGTGTGGGTGCGTGCATGTGTGTGATATATATATATATGTGTGTGTGTGTGTGTGTGGTGTGTGTGTGTGTGTGTGTGGTGTGTGTGTGTGTGTGTGTGTGTGTGTGTGGTGTGTGTGTGTGTGTGCAGTTTTTATTTTCTGGTCTTTTAACCCATTGACTGCGTGTATGCTATAGGTAAAGATGTGCCCCCCCCCCTCCCTGCATTTCTCGGTTAATTCCAGTTTTTTCCGTTTTTGCCTTTCTTACCAAACATAAAGCTGTATTTTAGGAACCTTTTCACGTAATTATCTTTTTGGAATACCCTAACCCTAACCCTAACCCTAACCCCTAACCCCCCCCCCCCCCCCCCCCCCTATGTACTGCAGTACACCGCACATTTGTCACAGTCGTGGTTCATTGCGTTTTCCCGTCTTATAGGAGGGGGGGTGGGGGGTTAGGGTTAGGGTTAGGGCTAGGGTTAGGGTTAGGGTTATTATTCCAAAAAGATAATTAGCTGAAAAGGTTCCTAAAATACAGCTTTATGTTTGGTAAGAAAGGCAAAAACGGAAAAATGAAATTAACCGAGATGTAGGGGGATGTGGGGGAGGGGAGGGGGGGGGGGGGGGGGGGGGGGGGCACATCTTGACCTTTACCAGTTTCTTAATAATAAAAATAAATTAAAAAAAGTATGTAAATCAGACTAAACAGCCAATCGTTTTGGGAGTCCAGTCTAATTTACATACTACTACTCATGCTGGCTGTCTAACACGCACTCATGATCACACGCCCATTTGTTTGCTATTATTTGCCCCTTTCCCTAAGGACATTGTCTTTTAAAGGTGGACTCGGACGGATGATTTTTTGCAAGAAACACGTCGAGATCACCAGAAAGACAGCCTTTTCAAGGATCGGAACACTCACTTTGCTCTCGTTTCCTAGAAATCAAACCGTCAAAACGGCGATTCCTCCTTGGCGGAGATGCCGGAGAGAGAAGCCATTTTGGATGGGGTGGGTGGAGGTCACTCATTGTGGTTGAAGCGTTTTCTTTTTTTGTAGTTATAGTAAAAAAAAAATTGGAGCTATTTCCTTTGTTGTGAACGAAACTCCTTTAGGTAAACCGTATAAAATAAAAACGAAAGGAAAAAGGCTTGTACTGCGAAAAGTTCGTGCAAACGATTTGGTCTAAACGCAGGCGGCCATTCAAAAAGAGACGGCAAACGCGTTCTCTTTGGGTGAAAGAATTTGACTTCCAGCACCTCCGCCAAGGAGGAATCGCCTTTTTGATGGTTTGATTTCTGGGAAACCAGTGCAAAGTGAGTGTTCCGATCTCTGTAAAGGGTGTCTTCCTGGTGATCTGGACGTGTTTCTTGCGAGAAAAACTAATCCGTCAGGGTGTCCCTTTAAAAATAAAATTCCGTCTTTTCTGACAAACGAAACCAGGAGCCACCGTTTTGCTTGAAACTTACCCTCCCTTAGCACAAACACAGGGGGCTTTTGCTATGCTTAATGTAATGAAAACATTATTTTAATTATAAAAATAGCTCGC